>CM073575.1:100905510-101652920 GCA_037074715.1 Magnolia kwangsiensis | reverse complement strand
TGTAGTTCAAAATTTTCGTAAAAAGGTGAGAAGCCACAGTCGATGTTGGCTTGATAGCCCGAATCATGGGAATGCCGCTTGGCGAGGTTCATGCTAGTGAGAAGAATCTTGGGAGTGCGCGTGAAAGAGATCACCGCATGCGATTCCTTTGTGGCCGACTGGCCCACTAGAATCCAAACAATAGCCTCCTAGTGTCCAATATGACCAACGACTTTCGCCTGCTTCACCACATCTTCACATACAATGTGTACCTCAGATGGAGCAATCACAGTGAGTGCAAGCGTCTGATAGTAGACTTTCTGTACCGAGCTGGGCAGGGAGATAAACTGTACCTACCTACGTATGTACTACTACAGATAGTTTAGACCGCACGCTCTACTAGGATGACCATTTCACTCCCATTCGGCCGACTCATATGCAAGCTTGCACGTAAATTCAGCTACAGACTTGGCGTAGAAATTCTTGTGCCAATCCATTACATCAACGACACTACTCTCAACAACATGGAGATTGGGCCACGACAGCGTTAAGCCCGGCTCGACGAGAGTGAGGGTGAAACGGATAGTGAAGAGGAAGAGAGTGATGAAGAAGATGGCGATGAGATAGAAGAAGAGCAGGAAGGAGAGGAAGAGGAGGCCTAAGACACTGATGGGGGCTCTCCTCCCACTGCACATGGGCGTGTCAGTGATCGGGCTACTATACAAGCCCGCTTAGCTCAACTTGAGGAGGGCCAAGTCGCCCTGAGATAGGAGATCACCAAGACCCGAGCCAAATTTAAAGAGACTCAGGCCTTCATGAAGCAGAAATTTAACAAAGTATCTCGCGCTTTGAGGGCTATCCTGTGCTGTGTGCAGGACAAGGGTGCACCTCCACCATCACCAGATTCTAACGACTAGTCATACATGTAGTCGTCTTTTGGTTTGCTTGGTTGCGTGTTTCTTTTCTTGTTTCTATGTATAGCCTTGATAGGCATAGTAATGTGGTAGAATGGTTAGTACGTTCTAGCGTTTGGGACCTTGCTTAAATTTGCTCACATGCATCTTCTATTATGATCCATGTAATACTACATCTCATGTATTGTAACAATTTTGGTAAATGAAATGCATGAAGCCTCTTTAGATTTGAAATGTGAATGATGTATGAGTGCATATATGATCTTATGTTAAATCTCACGGGTTGCACCCTATGTTGTATATAAGGAATGTCACCTAAGGCTATACGGAGTACGACACGTCTCACACTTGGCAACTTGATTGATGGGGCTCCTCCCCTAAGCGATAGCCACATGGACCATATTTTGGGCCCGATTCACGAGACTATGTCAAATTCTCAGCCGGCCACTGGCCCCACTAATGGACCGACACCTGTTGCGCCATCGGTTCTTGAGCAAAACCGTACATCTACCTCGATGCCGCACATGCTTCTATCGGCTCCTCCTACTGATAGGTTAGAGCAGATGATGTTATTGATGCAACAACAACAATAGGAGTTTTTGGCCACCATCGCAGGGGCCCTCACCCAGAGCATGGGTGTAGTTCCACCTACACCACTTATGCACCCTGCTGATAATGTGGGTGCTAGCGGCCTTTTTGAGCGATTCCAGCGCTTCTGACCTCCCACTTTTGTGGGTACTCACAGACCCGAGGAGGCCGAGTATTGGCTTGACCACATCTCTAAGATGTAGAAGCCGTTGCATTGCACTGAGGTAAAGCAGGTGGAGTTAATCACCTATATGTTCGAGAAGGAGGCCAACCTTTGGTGGGACAACGTCCTCCGAACTATTACTATCAGATATGTATGGATGTGGGTGGCTTTTGAGACGCGCTTCCAAGAAAAGTATTTTCCTCTCACTCACTGTAATGAGAAAGAGAGTGAATTTCTTCACCTCCGTCAGGAGGGATGTTAATGGAAAAGTACGAGAATAAGTTTACGGAGCTGGCCAGATATGCTCCCCTGATCTTAGCCAACCAGCCGATTCGAATGCGGCAGTTTTATGAGGATCTGCGACCCGAGATACGCTCGAAGATGTGTTACGCTAACATATCCAACTATGTTGAGCTAGTGGGCATGTCTATGTGAGTTGAGCAGGATGAGGTCAGGCTGTCCCGCACATGTGTGCCTATGGTCCCTAGGTTGCGTCCAGAGTTGCTGATCGGGCCGTTCCTCGACAAGAGGCCATGTACTGACTCACCTCCCAGGCTTATGACTCTACTGGCACAGCCGAGGTGATCTGATATATGGTGCACCTACTGCTAGAGGTCGGGCCATGCTGACACGTACTGTTTCACCAGGATGAGGGACAACGACTTTACGTCCCCTCAGAGGATCAACCATCAGATGCCACTATGATAAACACCAGCACATCCATCTTTTCGGCTGCCTGCACCTCGATTTAGGCCGCCTCAACGGTCCATGGTACGACAGCCGAAACGTTCTCAACAGGCTCGTGTGCACTCACTTACATCTGAGGCATCCAAGACGACAACCGCAATACCACTAGCTTTTGAAGTCACGAAACATATTCAAGGTACACCAATCTTCTTATTAGTGGACAACGGGTCCACTATCTCTATAATATCATGCACAGCAGTCAAGCGACCGGGGTTGGAAACTAGTCCTATGCTTGGGTTGAGAATTATTACCGCTACAAGGACTTTCTCAGATGCTACTAGAATGTGTAAGGGTTGTTCAATAGACGTAGGGAGCAGAACAGTGTGCATTGACCTGATTGTCACCCCACTGCATCATTATGATGTCATTCTCGGTATGGATTAGCTCACGGAAATGAAGGTAGAGATCGACTGTGGGCACGACCTTTACATTCCCAGTGCAGGTTAGTTGGGCCTATCGCATTAGTTGTTACGCTTCCTTTATAGAGGATGTTAATAATCTAACACTTGAGGACACCCCTGTAGTCCAAGATTTCTCGATGTATTCAGAAAGATACCTGGATTATCCCCTCAGCGAGAGATTGATTTTATCATCGATCTAGTGCCTAGTGCGACACCTATATCTGTTCCGACTTATCACATGCTTCCATGTGAGATGGAAGAGCTGAGGAAACAGATCGATGATCTGCTGAATGCAGGCTTCATATGAACTAGCGTGTCTCCTTAGAGAGCACATGTGTTGTTTATGAAGAAGAATGATGGATCACTACGAATGTGTATCGATTATCGCAAATTGAACCAAGTGATGGTGAAGAACAAGTACCCTCTGCACATGATAGATGATCTATTCGACCAGTTGAAAGGGGCGCAGTATTTCTCGAAGATTGACTTACAGTCAAGGTATCACCAGTTGCGTGTCAGGGATGAGGATGTGCAGAAGACAGCTTTCAGGACCAGTTTTGGGCACTACGAGTTCCTAGTAATGTCCTTTGGACTCACGAATGCATCGACCATGTTCATGGATCCGATGAACAGGGTGTTTTAGCCGTATCTATACCAATTCGTTATTGTATTTATAGATGACATCTTGATATACTCCAAGAGTCGGAAGGAGCACGAGGAGCACTTGTGAGCGGTCTTTGATACTCTTAGGAAGATCCAGTTGTTTGCATAGTATAAGAAGTGCGACTTGTAGAAGGAAAAAGTTAAATTCCTAGGACATGTAGTGTCCAAGGAAGGGATAGCTGTGGACCTTGCTAAGGTAGTCGTAGTTCAGGAATGGGAGTAGCTTGGTTCGGTTACTGAAGTGAGGAGTTTTCTTAGCCTGACAGGTTACTACCGTCAATTTATTAGAGATTTTTCCAAGAAAGCCAGACCGTTGTCTCAGCTAACTCGGAAGGATCACAAGTTTTGCCTGGAATGAGAAGGCAGAAGCAGCTTTTCAAAAACTAAAGGACAAATTGACGTTCGCCCCTGTGCTAGTATTGCCAGAGTAAGAGGTCAAGTATATGATATATACCGACGTGTCTCGTGTTGGTTTAGGTTGTGTTTTGATGCAGAAAGACCGAGTTATTGCCTATACATAGCGGCAGTTGAGGAAACACAAGAAAAACTACCCTACGCACGACCTAGAGTTAGCGGCCGTCATCTTCGCATTGAAGCTCAAGAGACATTACCTCTATGGAGAGGAGTTCGAGCTCTTTTGCGACCACAAGTACCTCAGGTACATATTCACGCAGGGGGACTTAAATATGAGATAGTTGCGATGGATGGAAACCTTAAAGGACTTCAAGTTCGAGGTCTCGTACCATCCTGACAAGGCCAACCTTGTAGCAGACGCGTTGAGCCACAAGAAGACGATAGCATTTGCGGCTCTGCTGATGATAGCAGAGTAGGATATGGTAGAGTTTGTATGAGACTTTGAGCAGAAACTTACGGTAGAGGAGCCGTTTGAGAGCGTTGCACATATTTGGGTGCAGTCACTCGTTAATAACAGGATTATCGCGGCTCAGAGAGACGATGAGCTATTGGCGAAGATGAGAGAGCGGGTTAGTGATGATGAAGACTAGGAATGGACGGGGGTTTACGTTATCGTGGCCTCCTATGCGTCCCAAACCTTCATGACTTGAGAAGGGAAGTTCTCGAAGCTGCTCACAATTTGAAGATGGCAATGTATCCTAATAGTACGAAGATGTACCGAGACATAAAGTGCTCGTACTGGCGGGATAACATGAAGGCCCATATAGTAGATTATGTGTTCCGTTGTCTCTAGTATCAGCAGGTCAAGGCAGAGCATCACCGACCTCCTGGACTGCTTCAGCCCATGCCCATAGCTGAATGGAAATGAGATTTCATCTCTATGTATTTATTTCAAGGCTATTAAAGATGAGGAAGAGGCATGACTCCATATGGGTGATCGTGGACCGGTCGACGAAATTGGCCCATTTTCTCCCGAATAGATTTTTAAACTCAGCAGATAAGTTGGCCAAGCTGTACATCAAGGAGATAGTTCGTCTACATACAGTTCCTATGGAGATCGTGTCAGACCGAGACACACGATTCACATCTATTTTCTGGACTCGTATCCAAGAAGCAATGGGTGTGAAACTGAAGTTCAGTACCTTGTTCTATCCACAGACTGACGGGCAGACGGAACGGGTAAATCAGGTGTTGGAAGATATGTTACGAGCTTGTGTGCTTGATTTCAAGGATAGTTGGGATGACTGTCTTCCTTATGCAGAGTTTGCTTATAATAACAGTTTTCTGACAAGTATTGACATGGCTCCCTATGAGGCCTTGTATGGGCGTCCTTGTCGAGCACCACACTGCTGGGCAGAAGTTGGTGAGAAGAGCTTGATTGGCCCAGAGTTATTTCAGGTGACTTCAGAGAAGATCGACATTATCAGGCATCGACTTCTAATAGCACAGAGCTGATAGAAGAGCTACGCCGATACGAGGATGCGGCAGCTAGAGTTTGAAGTTGGGGACCAAGTATTCATGAAAGTTTTTCCAATGGAGTCCTCCGCTTTGGAAAGAAAGGGAAGCTCATGTCAAGATTTATTGGCCCATTCCAGATACTGGATCGAGTGGGTGTGGTAGCATACCGCCTTGCCTTGCCCACACCACTTGTTAGCGTGCATAACATATTTCATGTATCGATGCTGAAGAAATACGGTCCTGACCCTTCTCACATTATTAAGTGAGAGCAGGTGCAGTTGAGTGAGGATGCTACAAATGTACTGCGACCGATACGTATTCTAGATAGGAAGGAGTAGGTGTTGCGCAGAAAGTGATTCCACTTGTGAAGGTTCTGTCGACACACCACACTGAGAAAGACACTACTTGGGAAACAGAAGCCGAGGTTCGAAAGAACTACCCTCAGATTCTCGAGAAGTACAAAAAGGTACTAATTTTGAGGATGAAATTTTTCTTTAAGGGAGGTAGATCGTAACGTCTTGGAAAAATCTGTACAAAGACCCGAATACCACCTCAAGCAGAAATCACTAAGGACCAAATCCTTTGAAAATTAGATGAGAATTAAATAAGTGCTAAACTAGATTATCTATGAAATTACTTCTAACCGCTTTAAATACGAATTGCAAGACCCAAAACTAGCAGAATCGTTAACGCTATATTACCTAAAAACCTAGGATCCATCTCAAATCTCAGTTGCTCTCGAGAGCATCATGAAACTCCGTATAGAACCTGGACCGCGCGTCAAGAGTACGATTAGTCCAAAACTATATGGTTATGACCGCCTTATTAGGATTGACCACCATCTCAGAAATCAAGTCCTAATTGTACCCAGAAACGCACAACTTGAGCCCGAAGCGAAGTGTGTGAGAAACCCAAATATCTTTAAGAAATGAACTGAAACTTAAGTGAATTGAGTTGTTCACTTACAGGATAAATCTAAGGTTTCAGACCATCAGATTCTGACCCAATTACATCCTCGAATTAAGAAAAATTTCCAACACGTGTCAGTGTACTTGTGGCCCTGATCGAGTATCGGTGATCGTTGAACTGAAACAGATCCCCCGTGGCTGATCCACTGATCCGATCGGATCGAGATTTTAACTTGACCTAGATCCAATGTCAGGGAGCTTACTCTTGACCATATGTAGAAAAGAGGCCTCCAGATGTGCTCCGTTGGATCAAAACAGCCGACTTTTGGCTATAACCTAAGTATACCATGGCTCTGGGGCCAATCTCATCAATTCTGGGCCTATATAAGACCCTTAAACCCTCTCTCTCTCTCTCTCATACCATACGAATTTGTAAAACTCTAAGAGAGAGGAGAGAGAAAAGAGTAGAAGAAGGTGAGGAGAAGAGAGAGAGAGAGTTAACGATTGTTCCTATGATTCAATCCCACCACTCCACGTGCTTAACCACCACTTCTGTATCGCCATACCGGTAATTTCGATCCTGTCCTTGGATAAGAAATCCTAACCTTAATCTGTTTTAGGGATTCAAATAGAACAAATGGTGAAATATCTGACATATTTCATGTTATAGGTTGTCGTCGTGCCATAGATAAAGACTTAGTGTACAAACTGAGTTCGATACTTGTTTACTAGCGAAAGGTGTGGAATATAAATGTTTAGGTTATAGTTTTCAAGGCTTTCAATATCAGTAATGATTTATGACTGACTTGATTGTTGTCACCTGTGCCTAGTTTTGATGTTTCCTATATATTACATATATAGGTAAACTATATTAAATTTAAACTCATTCTATATGTTTGTTGAAATGTTTAAACGCATTTTATATGTTTCTTGAAATGTTTGAATGAGTATAGAATTATGATATATACTTACTATGATTATTTGATTAATAATGCATGATTGTTATGCTTGTGGAAACTCCTTGTGAAAGGATTTGCTACAATATATGTTATAATTAAATTATTATATGTATGTTCATAAATGTAGTCTAAGTGTTTGATAAAATGCCTGAATGAGAAAATATTTGTTAAAATGTATTTTACTAGGGTGTTGAGATAGGATTCTCAATTCCCTTACTTATAGTTACCATCTCCTCCATTTAACCTAGTTTACTACTACATGCTTTATAGATGAAATGCTTGTGTGGGACAGTATGTGTACTATGTGTTTGTTAAAATGCTCAACTATGATTTATTTTAAATCGTTTGTCACATGTTATTGACTATCAAAGATGAATGTCTGATGTGTATAGGTATGATTGGGACTATTGCATAGTCCAGGCAATCAGAAATGATTCTCGAGTTAGTGGCCGAGGTCGTTTTGCTACACAAGACATGCTCGAGGAATCCGAGTCGTATGCTGATTATCGACAGTGATTGTTAGGCCACGCAGAGTGCTTACGCGCTCCATGTCGACTAATTTAACGTGTGCTCGTACTAGTTGAGCTTATTAAGTAACCCAATTGACCCATTCTATGTTCACCATGTATGGATGCTACTGTTTGAATATAAGGTACCAACTTACCAATACAAAGCCCGTTAAACCTTTGTACCTTGATCTGCTAAGACTAATAAGCCGAGCATGATGGTATGAGACACCGTGGTCATACTGTCGGCCTACATTGGGGCGACGAGCCTCCCCGTAATGTCCAATGAGCAACCCAGACTCGTGAGCCGAATACGATGGTATGGGATACTGTATTCAAGTTGTCGGCTTACGATCAAGTGACGAGCCTGTAGTGACCTCGAGTATACACTTGGTCTACGGTGAGGTGACGAGCCTTTCCATAGTAAATTAAAGTATAAACCAGGCCTGCACTGAGGTGACGAGCCTCTTTGCAGTGATCTAGAACTGCCTATCGTATGTGCCTACTAAGATTGATGACCCTAGATAGATCAATGTTTGGGTCAATGATATAAAGGGAGGTACCTTAGCTTCCCAATACTGTTGTATGAAGAGGTATAAATTAAGAACTGGGTTAATCACGCATATGCACTGCATTGCATGTGCTTTAGCGTTGGAGTTGAGCACAATGGGAGTGTTGCATGCCACAATCATGAGATAATGTCGCAGAGGGAGTGCAGGCAAGGGCATACATCATTATCGCATATTATCTTTATATTAACAAGAGTACTTAGGACATGAGTGTTGTATTGCTTTATCATTACTGCTTGACTGAATTGATAATATGTTAACCTTTGCCTTATAGTTCCACTGAGTTGATCACTCGCTCCCATGTTCTGGGACGGTGTTTTAAACACTAACCAGACTCTGTTTAGTTGCACATGATGGTGATGCTTGCAAAGCAGAGCCAGACTTTTATGATGATGAGGTGGAGTTCTCCTATATATAGCTATCAGGCTCGTTTATATAGACCGTGTTCTGATCAATGGGGTTACAGGGATGCTAACTAGATGTCATTTCACCTGTTATTTTGCATTTTGGAATACCCATGTATATTCATTTTGTCCATTTTGGGAGTATACATGTATATATTTAACTTGAAAATATGTTCACACTCTGGAGACTTACAACGGTTTATATATTTTATATATCTATCACAGTCTTTCGCTTATGTAATTTAACCGTCTCTGGAGTATGATTTGTTGATTTGGTATAATCTCATTCATGTTTAAGGTACTAATACAGACAACATTTACTCATCATTATTTTCGTTGCATAAGCGATGTGTTGGAACTCGGAAGTTGGGCTCCTACTTGACTCCCGATTTTCAGGGCGTTATACTATTGGGTGCATTGATGTGGTAAAAAATATCAAGTGTCTCGATACTATCAACAGACGCGGATTTCCTGCGAAACCCTTTTACAGCAAGTTCCTACCCTGCACAAGGATACTGGGTTGGGCCCACTGCGATGTTTGTGAGAAATCAAACCCGTCCATCCGTTTTTAGACCTCATTTTAAGACATGCCACCAAAACTGAGCAGGATCCAAAACTCAAGTGGGCCATAGGAGATGAAATAATAAGGAATGGAATGCCTACCTTTGAAACCCTCCTAAGATCCAACTTGCTGTTTATATGGCATCTAAACCGTTTATAAGGTCATTTTCACTCGGATAAAGTGAAAACACCAAGAAATTTATACCATTACAAAACTATTATGGCCATATAAATGTTTCAACAATGGTCACTAAATATTCACTGTTTCATCTCATGTGGCCCACTTTAGTTTTGATCCTCCTCATTTTTTGTAACATGTCTTAAAATGAGGTCAAAAAACGGATGGACGGGTTTGATTTCTCACAAACATCGCATTGGGCCCCACCCATAATCCTTTGGCAAGAACTTCATTGGAAAGGGTTTAGTAGGAGATCTGCGTACAGTCTGATTTCTTTGTATTGACGTGACATAGGAAGCGGCTTGGCAAGTGTACCATGCACTAGTTGTTATTAACATCAGCAAGTTATGTGGGTCCCATCATGATGTACGTGTTATATCCAAACCGTCCATCCATTTGGTGGACTTGTCTTAAGGCTTGAGTTGAAAAATAAGATAGATCTTAAGATCAGGTGGACCACACTGCAAAAAGCAGTGGGGGTTGAATGTATACCATTGAAACTCTTTTAGGGGTCACAAAAGTTTCAGATCAATATGAAATTTATTTTTCCTCTTTATCCATGTAGTTGTGACCTTATTAACGGATTGAATGGAAAATAAATGTTATGGTTGGCCCTACAAATTTTTTAATGGTAAAAATCATATTTTTTTTAAAAAAAATTCAAATAATTAAAATTAAAGCAGAATCGTACCCAACCCGATTTTACTCGGTTTTCTTGATCGAGTCAGACTTGGTTCAGATCAAATCAGTAATGCAATAGATTGGATCGAGTTAGATGACCCGAACTCGGTCCCGGATCGGATCGAGTTCGAATCAATTCATTGAAATTTCGAACTGATTCGAGTTGGACCCAATCCGGTCCGACTCGACTCGATGCCCACCTCTAGCTCTAATACCATAAGATCTTTTGCAAGCTTTGAGAAAGAAGAAGATTTGATTAATTAAGATTCTTCAACTTGATTGGTAAATTTTGTTCGAGAGGATGTACACTATTTAAAGAGATACTTAAATTACAACTATGGTGGGTTGAATTTCAATTGAAACCTAACCAGAATAGTAAATATAATTACAACAAATTTAAAAGATCTCAAACAAGCATATTTGAAGATTTTAATAAGAGAGGCGTGAGTAGCATAAATCCTTATTAAATCTTCTACTTAGTAAGATTGACATGGAGTGTTCACGTGAGTCTTGATCTCTGTCTTTTGATGCTAGTGCTTCTATAGGCTTTTCATTACTTGCTTCTAATTCCCTATTGCCATCTCTGTCTTTTGATGCTAGTGATTCTATAGGTTTTCAATTACTTACTCCTAATTCCCTATTGCCTCAAAGAAAATATCAATCGTCCTTGAAAATTCTCTCTTTTGATGTTGATCTAATTTGCTTTGGAACAGCCAAGCCGTGCACAAGTTAGATTGCGAAGGATCTGACACTGGTAGGACTTTAGAAGCATCGTGCGTATGCTAAGGGTCATAAGTGTTGCTTGTGCATCCCTCACATGCCCTATAAGTATTGTTTCCTTTTTCTTTAATAAACATGCATAGGACTCCTCTTGTAAACATGCATATGACTTTGAGCAAGGTTGTTTTTGGTAGACTACATATCAACAAAAGATCAGGATTGTTGATCTGTTTATGTGAGTATGATTAATTTCTATCATTTGTGTATGTATGCCAACACACATGATAACTTCTCATTGGGCTAGACTGTCTCAAGCGAAATATAAATACAAACATTTTTGTAAGATAAACTTGCTCATGACAATGATCTAATGGAACATGTTACACAATGCATAGGATGGAACGAACCCGCTAAGCTGAGCCTAGGCCATCTTCCAAGGAACATTACCGACGAGATGTGATGTCACATAAATTCAATGCATCACGTGAACATGCACAAAAGAATTAAATGAAAATAGCTTCATTGCTTATGTTAACATTAGACCAATACATGTTAACATTTACATACAGTTTTACAATAATATAAAATTCATAAGATCTTGACTTGATGTATTTGACAAAATGAAAACTAAAGAGTTGCACTAATTAGAGAGTGTACCTTGCACAATTGAATTAGACAATGAAGAAATTTGATGTTAATAAGTTATTGCTTTCAATGGTTTAGGTCTTCTCTACTTGGCGCAATGATTGAGATCAACTAGCTCTGATCTTCTCTCTCCTTAACTCTCTTTGATGCGTGAATGAGATAGGAAATCAACTATAAAATGTTGAGTTAGAAAGAGGGACCAGAAGCCTGGAATTTACATATGATTTGGTTCTAACCCATCAAAAGAACTAAATAATTAGATGACTCTTTATTTTTTATAATTAATCAGAATATTCAATGTCATTACAGAATTCCAAGAGTTTTTTAAACCAAAAGAATGAATTTGACGGAATGGAAAAAATCACTTCTTAGAATGTGAAAAAATATTCTTGGAATGTAGAAAGACACCCCTCAAAATATGAAAAGGTATGAAATATGAGAAGTTATTATTGTTTAATACAAAGGTTGTGATCATAAATGGGCTACTAGTTTTATTCATTCCAACTGCTTATATTCCATGAGACCTCTTACACATGCATATATACTTTTGAGTCGCTGACTTGCATTTCCACTTCTAATCTTAATATAACTTGGAATCCTACTATAATCCAACTCAGAAATTATTAGAAAGTCTATCAAACAATAACAATCTCTTATCAACTTGAAATTCAAGTTTAGATAGGATTCTAACGTATATTAGCACCAAGATAAATGGCTGACGTTTCAAAAATAAAATCACAATCATGTCCATTACTTCGTCTGTAGTTTATTCAATTACATATTTGACAGTTGAATTTTTTGTTTCCTACCGTGATCTAATGGTCACAGATCACATGGATAAGATTTTATAACCGGTCCCACAACACAAAATGTAAATTGACGGTTCTACATGTTTTGATCTACCTAATCGGTGGACCCAGTTTAGTTTCAATGGTAGGCATTGCCTATCCAGTTTTTCTGTCCCGAGGCTTACTTGAGTTTTAGAACTGCTTAAATTTGATTTTATGTCATAACATGAGTTGAAAAAAGTAAGGTAAAGTTGGATTTCTCATAAGCATCATGGTGGTTCACGTGCTTCCCACTTCGGGTTGACGTGGGAAATCCGTGTCCAACTCCATTGTATGGTAGAGCGATAATGAGGGGGATGTCCTGCAAAAGCTTTTCCCAGGAAGTTCTTGGGCTGGAAACCTAGGCCCATGATATTTGTGAGAAATCTACCGTCCATCCGTTTGGAGAGCTCAGTTTGGAACTTGGACCAAAAATGATAAGTATACGGAGGTGTATAGGGAAATTCCTACCATTGAAACCTCCATGGGTCAACAGTGACATTTACATGCCAGCCATACCGTTCATAACATCATTCCTACTGAGATTAACTGAAAACAAAAATATTATTATGATTGAAAACTTCCATGACCCCATGAATATTTCAACCGTGGATGTTCAATCCTCACGTTTTCAGTGCACTTGAATATTGGATCTGGCTCATTTTTTGGCCATATCCTAAAATGATATCAAAAAAATGAACAGATGGAGTGGATTTCTCACAAACGTCATGGTGGACCCTACCTATGTTTCCAGTGCAAGAACTTATCGGGAAAGGCTTTAGCAGCAAATCCGCGTCGGAGCCATAGGAACCGAAATATGGTTTAGCCCTCTCTCTACAGTATTCGGGAAGGGGTTATTTTACTATTTGGTGGACCGTCCATCTGGTGGAGAAAAATGGTTCAAAATACACATGAATTGGATGATGTAGTCATCTAATGGGACTCCTAGTGACCGTAAAGAATGATAGTAGTTAACGGTCAATTCAGTGAGGAATTGAAGGTTTGGATAGGGGGAGCGTCCGTTTTATGGAATGTGACCCGTGTGGATGAAAATTACACGTCTATCGCCTGCACGTGAAACACATGGGACAGCTACTGCTTTCATACCTAAAACATAGGGGAGATGTCACGTACGGTAGAGTGGGAAGAACTGTAGCATGGTAGAGTCATCTCTTCATACGACACGTGGCATCTCATCCATCCATCGGGTCCACCCATGTACTGGTACAAGAACGGATAACTTATGCTTTAAAATAAAGCTCATTAGATTCGTTTTCTATAGTTTATCCACTACTGCAGATTGGATTGTTTCCGTTTTTGTTTTCCACCGTCAATTTAAGGGCCACAGATTAGATGGATGGAATCATCTGATGGAGTTGATTTTTGAGAGATACATCATCCATGACAACTCCCTGCATATGAATGGTAACTGATTCACAAATCACACTCCCACGTGTCTCGTGGAGAAATGGAAAACAGATTGACTACTCCCCTGCCACCAGTGAATGCCTGATGTATGTGTGAGCCCCACCATGATGTATGTGTTTCATCTATTCCGTCCATACATTTTTCTAGATCATTTTATGTTATAACAAAAAAATTGAGGTATATCCTAATCTCAAGTGGACCACATTACAGGAAAAAGTGTTAAATGAACATAGACCATTAAAAACTTTTTGGGGACCATAAAAGTTTTGGATCGAGCTGATCTTTGTTTTTTCCCTTCATCTGGGTCTGTATGACCTAATCAACAGATTGGATGTCGAATAAACGGTCTTTACGACCTAATAAACAGATTGGATGTCAAATAAACAGTACAGTGGGCTTTAGGAGAATTTTAATGGTGGATATCCAATCACTATTGTTTTCCTATGGTGTGGTCCACCTGAGATTTATATCCCTCTCAATTTTGAGACAATGTATTAAAATTATCTGGAAAGATGGATGAACGGAGTGGACGAAAAACATACATCATGGTGGGGCCCACAGGCCACCGGCCACCGGTGTGGCAGGGGGAGTAGCCAATCCGTTTCCGGAGAAATGGCCCTAGGATATTAGGACGCGGATTATAGCTACTGACACGTTGAGTACGAGACTCCTACTGAAGTGACGTCACCAAGTTATGTGGGGTCCATCATGATGTATGTTTTGTATCCATACCGTCCATTCATTTGGAGATATCATATTAAGGCATGATCCAAAGAATGAGTCAGATCTAAATCTCGAGTGGACCCCACCACAGAAAACAGTGGGGAGAGTGACGGCCACCATTAAAAACCTCTGACGTCCACAGAAGTTTTCGATCACGCTGACATTTGTGTTTTTCCTTCTTTCATGTGCGCTTTAACACATGAACATGTTGGATCTCAAATAAACATCATGGTGGACCTTAGGAAGGTTTCAACAGTAGGCGTCACTCTCCCCAATGTTTTCTGTTGTGGGGTCCACTTCAGCTTTGTATCTGGCTCATTCTTTGGATCATGTCTTAAAATGATCTCTCCAAATGGATGGACGGTGTGGATATAACACGTACATCATGGTGAGGCTCACAAAACTTGGTGACGTCACTTCTGTGGCAAGTCTCGCTGCTCAACCTGTCAGTGGCTGGCGGTGTACACTTAGGCTCTGTTTGGACAAACAGTTTGAGGTGTACTGATGTGTATGGAATTGGCTGATAAGACGCATTTAATCCTGTCAGTGAACTGTCGGTGGTTTGGGTGTAACCACCAATTTTATGATTAGTTACGGACGTGTTTGGGTAGTGTGGTATTGTAACCATCCCAGCACCTAATGTTATTTGGATAAGTGGGGAATTGCTTCCACTACTTGTTATAACCACTCGATGGATGTTTGGTGAGCCTGTACAAGCTTCTTCAGGTTCTACTATTGTACAAAAACTGAGAGACGTCAACAGTGTGAAAAGAACAGTTATCACGGGCCATGCTTTCGGTAGCCCATGCACATCCTTACCTACAGACTGTTCAATTGTCCACGTTGGAGCATTATTCAAAAATATAACAGATCAAACAATGAAATCCTTACATACAGACTGTTCAATTGTCCATAAGCACATTCACCATATTAAGAGGAAAACACATCAAATTACTTCCTTCCACCGTTGGCATTCTGGAGTTCGAATCTTATTTGCAGTATACATCTATAGAACAGCAGAAATTTCAAAACAGAACAAAAATCATTTCATAAACAATGAAACCCATATGAAAAATGTCAAACCCATTTACAACTTTCCATTGTTCTAATACAAAATAGAGTTCAAAAAGCTCAGATCCACTGCAGCATCTATCTACACCAAAGAGAGAAGAACAAAATGACCTACCAGAAGCAAATTCAACACAAAAACAAGAAAACACATGTGGAACCCAAAGCCTATGAAGCATGCATATTTATGAAAAAGGATAGTTTGAGAACACCTACCTCACAGAACGCCCATGGCAGCGCGCAATTGCAATACCTCTCTATCAAGCAAGAATGGGTGCCAAACATGCATCGATCTATATAGGAGCGATCTCGCGCCAAACCCTTCTGCCATACCCTATCTCCCGCCATACCCTATCTCCCGCCATCGCTAGGGAAAGAAACAGATCCCATCGGTCTTTGTACGATTCACCGTCCTTCGCTGTGGATGGGAAGGATTTGAGAGAGCCAGCATCGATTCCGAGGGATTTGGCAATCCCTCCATATCTCGTTGAATCCCTGCAGTCGACGTGCGCCAAACACGAGGGGGGTAGGGTCGGTGGGATTTTTTAATCCTATCCCACCTAATACCCTTTAATACCAGTTAAGACGTTTGCCCCGTTTGCCCAAACAGGGCCTTACCGAGTTAGCTCAGTTATCTCGATCGACATGACTCGAAAAAGCTCGATTCGACTCGGTTCGAAGCTGAGTTGGAGTTGAGTCAAGTTAAATTTTTGCTCAAAAAATTTTCGAACCAAGTTCGAGCTTGCTCAAGCTCGACTCGGCTCGGATCGAAACCCAACTCGAATCGAACTTAGATCGAACAAGGAAGGTCGGTGACTCTGTTACTTTGATATTAATGTTGCCCACTAAGTGTTTGATGAAATGACTCAACGAAGTATCGGCTAGTGGCAAGGAAGATATATATATATATATATATATATATATATATATATATATATATATATATATATATATATATATATATATGAAACAAATACCATTTTTTCTTGATTTTAATGTTGCCCACAAAGTATTTGATGAAATACTTGCTGCTGTTTTACATACAGTGAGAAACTAAAAGTGCCCTGCATGTGTTTGTGAAAATGCTGCAGAGGCTCAATTTTGGCTCAAACTAGCCTGAGCTGCTGACCAAACCGAGCCGAGTTCGAGCCGGGGTCAGCTAGTGGTCGAGCAGAGCTGGCCAGTTAAGCTCGAGGACCGAGCCAGTTAAGGCCAGCTTGACTCGGTTCAACTCGCTGTACACCCCTATTAGTAGCTAATCCACATCCAGCATATTATTATTTTTCATGCTCCACCCTATCATCTCCCTATTGCACTACTGAGGAAAAAGTGCCCTGTTTGCATGCATAAATACATCAGTGTGACCGGGAATGGATTAGTTCCCAACTATGGGGCCCATTGTGATGTATGTGACTACATCCATGTCGTCCATCCCTATTAAAAGCTCATTTTAGGGTATGATCGAAAAAAAAAAAAAGCATATCCAAATCGCATATAGACCATAGTACGGAAAACAACGGTGATTGTCATTAAAAATTTTCAGTAGGCCACGGAAGCTTTGGATCAAGATGATATTTATGTGGTTTCTTCATTCAGGTGCTTGTGACCTTATCAACCGGTTGGATGGAAAATAAACATTCTGGTGGAACTCATGAAAATTTTAATGGTGGGGATTCGATCACCACTATTTCCTATGGTGTAGTTCACATAAGATTTGAATCACCTTCATTTTTGGGACCATGAGCTATACTGAGCTTTCAAAATGGTTAGGTGGTGTGGATTTAGGGTACATATATCACTATGAGCTCCATAATTAGGTCCCACCCACTTGGGTGGATCTAGGGTCTCACCCAATCTGCTCAGTTAGGGATTTTTAGTACAATGGCCCTGTAGTCTTTGATGTAAGAAATAAATTGATTAATTTCTCACAAGACTTCTTTTGTAGCTCTGAGATGAGTTTTTGCTTGTTTTATTTTTAAGATGAAAATCCCCTTCTGCCCACCTTCTCCATCGTACGACCTTAGCTTACAATGGAAGTTTTCAAAGAGGAGATTGTGGGTCCCACGAAACTAAAATGGGCCCACTCATTAGGAGATTTAATGCATTCATTCGTTTCTTGGCACTTTGGAACATCGGAAGACATTGATTTCATCTTTATATGAGGCCTCTATGGACCCCAATAGAGATAACGGCGGCATTTCTTTTACAGTTGTTTCCTTTAGTGTTGTCCATCCCTTAAGTCTTCTTCCCTCATTGTTGGGGCCATGCATTGAAATAATTTTTTCAAGCTAATAGTCGGACTGGATTTCAATGGAGATACATTGTGAGCCCCACAATATCATTTTGGAAACATATATGTGGAGTCGAACTGACATTCCAACCCATTTTGGGATTATTTTTTTTTTTGAAGGGGTTTTTTAGAGAGGGGACCACCACTGATTCAACAGAGAGGGGACCATCACCGGAGAAGGCGGTTAAGACCATTGCTTCTGCCTTTGTGGGACCCACTCTGGCAATCATCCAATGTGTGTAGGGTGACAATACATTCATTCCTATGACATTTTGAAGCTTTTCTTCATTTCGACGACTGATATGGTATTTAGAGATAAGAATATGTAGCTGTTATATTGTAAGACCTAACCCGAGTGCATGTGTGTGTGTATGTGTGCGTTTCATTTCTCTTGGTTCCGTGGTCCTACTGGTCAAATCTTGGCGACCGACAACCCTTAGATAGTGCTTACGGTGATCCTCAAGTCCGGTCACGTTGACCAGACCCGGATCGACCCGAAACCTATGCCATCTTGTTCCCATCGTCGTTACGGTTCCGATGCCGCGTCCTGTGCGTCCATCCGATGTGTAGATTATAAGTTGTAGGCATTTCATTTCTAGCCCTTTGATCATGATCATGTAGCCCACCTAATGTGGAGAGCACGTTTTCTAACGTGGCCCATCCCATTTGTACAATTTTCAACAAACACTACCTAAACCTCCATCTTCTACACTACCGACACCACCAACACCACACATCCCTACCCTATAGCCCCCATCTAGCCCTTCTTTTGCTAGCCCATGACGAGCTCTCTAACCCATGCCTCCCTTCCCTAGAGAGAGCATGATGAAATTCTCTAATCTAGGTGGTTTCCTTTAGAGAGACCATCATTGCATTTCTACAACCATCCCTCTCTTTTCTCTCCCTCTCGTTTCTCCCTTCTCTTTTCTTTCTCTCCCTAATAAGAGAGAGCTTGGACGTCCCCACCAAGCCTCACCATTCCAGCCCTCTTTTCTCCTATTTCCTCCTCATTCATCCATCCCAAACCCATCCTACCCATTGATCTTACTTCCATGGTGCATTAGGAGCTTGGAGCTAGAGTTTGGTGGAGATCCAAGGTGGGTGTTCCTCTAGAATGTAGAATTTCATTTCCATAACTTAGATCTCTTATTTCTTTCATGAGGGAAGAGTAGGACCCACCAATTAATGGTGGAGATCCCACACATTCCCATAGGTGTGGCCAAAATGCCTGCCTTATGCATGCATGTCCCATGCATGTGGTTTTCCTCTATGGACCCCATCATGGTGGTTTCCTCTAATTTCATAGCATGATGGGTCATTTAGACCTTAGCATCATAGTGGGAATGGTATCCCAACCATCTATTTTGATTAAAGGACATGCATGTGCTAGCTCCATGTTGTAACTTGTATATTAATGAAGATGTGTGGGTATGATTGTTCTTGGGAGGGCTGAATAGTGGCGAAGCCCTTTCCCTATGGCTGGATTGTCTTCCTCTCTCTTCTCTTATTTTCTCCCTGATGTGTGTGGCCCATTTGGTGGGCCTTGGGACATCTAAAAAATCCAGCAATGGTGGGACGCTCATACCACCTATGTTATGATTATGGGTGTCCTACTTGATGCCCATTTGATGCATGCAAGGTGTGTTGGCTTGATTTTATGATTTGGACATTAGTGGGGCCCACTAAGGAAGGCCACACCATCCTTTATTTGATGTAATTTTCCAGATATGGGCTGGTATGCCCAGCCATATATGGCTGTCCAGAAATTCTAGACTGTTTTTCTTGGATTGATATTGCTGATTTTTGGCATGGAATTTAACCAAGTATTTGATCCCTTTTCTCCTTGATGTGGGGTGTCTTTTGGAGGAGTGAACCCCACCTTGGAGTATGTAGAACCCCACCTCCATCTGTCCATCCAAATGCACCCAAAAGTGCAGGCCCGTAGGGGTGGACGGTCCACCTTGTTAGACCGTCCAACTATGCTGGTTGAAGGGAAAACACAAATTTCAGCTTGATTCTTTGAGTGGTGGGTCCCTTTTGTGGACCCTACTTTGCTGTATTTTACAGGGAAAATATTGGCCACTCATTCCTCATCTTCTAGGCAAGTCAAGGCGTACTCTAATGGGTGTACATTGGAGTGGACAACAACATTGTCATGCAGCAGATTTTATTTTCCAACCTTGTTGTTCATGTGTTTGCTTCATGTTTTGCTTGGGTTTATACCTTCCTAATTGGCTCATCATGTTGGGACCCATCTTAGGGGTGTGGGCCACCCCTTTTCCACCTAAAATTGGGGTGTTTGCAGCTGGACCGGTAGCCCACAGCTGGATGTTCCGGCTGGGCTGACGTTTAGCCATGGGCTGGTTGTCCACCCCATTTAGCCCACCTTGATGTATGGTTTTATCCAAGTCGTCCCCTATCATGTGGCCCACTTGGACGTGGCCCATTCCCTAGTGGGACGTCCACAAATGGGGCCCACTTTGGTGTTAACTTGGGGTAGCCGTTCAGGCCCCCATGACCGTCCACCCTAGGACGTCAGCCATATTGGGCGACTGCTGAACCTCCAGTCTAGCAGCATGGCCCACTTGATATATGTGTTGTATCCACTCCCTTCCTCTGGTGGGACCCATTGTGATATGTATGGGTCATCAGGGAATAGGAATTTTACATAAATTAAATTATTGTTGGACTCCAGTAGGCACAGAAAGTGGGTGGGCTGGAATTTCATCAATAAGCCCAAAGTTGCTGCCCATAATCATTTGTTTTGGGACAGTATGGCCCACCAGATTTAAGGATGTTTTGTACACATATCTCGATATTTCCATACAGCATTTTTGGGCTTAATTAGTGCACATTTGAGGCCCACCCCAATTGGGTTTTATTGGGTCCATATTTTTTAGCTAATTATTGGACTTTTAGGCCTTATTGGGCTGGAACTTTCTAGATACGCCCATTGAAGCTTTGGGCCTATATTTACCATATTATTGTGATGGGTTTATGGGCCATATTACACAAGTAGTTGGGCCTTTGGTTGCCCACTAAATTAACCTTGTACTTGCACTAAGTTGTGAGGACCAATTCACTTGATTTAAGCTTAAGGATTTTGCCCATATGGTTAGAATAACAGGTTGTCCATTAGGCCCACCACAATATGTGGGTTTATGACCTTTATGATTGGGCCCAAACCTTACTTATGGGCCCATAATATTGCCAATGAGTTGGGCTTTATATGATTGCCCATTAGACCCATATATTGGTATAGGCCTTGGGCCTTGTTTTGTATTTGGTTAGAGGCAGCCTACCTCTTGGGAACTAGTTGAGGTTAGATGTCCTCCTTGGTGATCCTAAGGTAGGCCCATGGGTTTTCTATTGGTGGTTAAAGGTCCACCATAGACCCTTACTAGGGCCGTTTATCCTTCAGGCTTATGTCTTGTTCTCCTTAGCTTTGTGGGCTACGCTAAACTATTGGGCCCCCACTATAGGATGTCTCTTTAAAGGATCTATCTAAGTGCTTAGACTTGATCCCTCGGGAAGGAGGAGTGTATTCCACATCATTATCACCGTATGGCGCACCTATTTCACCCTCATGACCCATATGCATCATTGAGTGGTTGGATTGCATTTGTGTGTGGTCATTGTGTCACACCCCAAACTCGGATATCGGGCTCATAAAATTTTCAATCGCCAAATCCAGCGCTGACAGCCTCTGTAGTACTCCATTCTCGGCTCCCAGCACCCATTCGTCAGGTTCCAATCTCGGGATACTACGAGAAAATTTTTCAACATTAGTTTGATTCGTAATAAGCATAACCAAAGGCATAACCCACAAACAACAACCAAAAATATCATCACATTTTCACTATGATCAAAAATTTTATAAGTACAATAAGCATAAAGGGAAATACAATGATGATAGACAAAATCTCCAAGATGATCTGCAAAGCGCTCCTACCTCATGCTGCTGCTCTCCAACATCACCTGCACGCGACGATCGTACATAAGCTTATGGAAAGCTTAGAGAGTGGTGAAAGTGTGTGCGTAAAGTAGTAATATGATCATGCAATATTAGAGTAATACGGAATAAGTTGATGAATCCATGAATACTATTGACCGTGCCAAGGCCATGCGATGCAAGGCATAAATGATGTCGGCCATACCAAGGCCATGCGATGCGAGATGCAACTTAAGCATACAAATCTTCATCTAAGTCCACATATCAATACTGCTCAACTCTAGAATATAACCAGGGTCTAGTACACTCCAACTAGATTGCCACCCCATTGCGTATAACAAGGTGAGTGGAAAAGACCTCACTATCC
Source organism: Magnolia kwangsiensis (assembly GCA_037074715.1). Taxonomy (NCBI): domain Eukaryota; kingdom Viridiplantae; phylum Streptophyta; class Magnoliopsida; order Magnoliales; family Magnoliaceae; genus Magnolia; species Magnolia kwangsiensis. The sequence continues at coordinate 101,630,807 of CM073575.1, read as the reverse complement.
GCATACCAATATCGGACTCAGCTCGTCAATAGAGAACCCATTCCTCGAGCTGGTCAAACTCAGCCTAGCTTTACCCCCTCCTCTCATGCGGGTAAGGCCACACCCCCTTCCAACCGACCACGACACAGTGAAAAGCGGGGCCTCCTGGTAATCAGCACTCGGCGCTTATGCACCCACTTGGTCTAGACATTGGAGCAACCTCCTGGTACCATAAGCGTTTAGAAACTTTCACCCAGGGATATCTATAGCACCCCATGTAGAATAAAATTTTTGGTATTCAATCCTGCTAACCACGATACGCCTGTGGAGGCTACGACCTTGATGTCGCTAGGGCGTATAGTACCATAACACACAATGTGAATGCATGAATCACACTATCCAGTCATGCAGCAATCCTGCGCGTATCGTGCGCTCATGTAGGGCAACACCACCTATCCGGGAGCCCCTAAACAATCTGCCCAAAGGCATGTGCTATAATCAGTCACTTCTCATATCAAGCATACATATGATGCGTATGATCATGAATCATGGAACTATACTAAACATGTTATATGGTGATGGATGTTGTTCATAACGAAGATGGGCCTAGACGACCTACGAGTATAGGCCTAACAATGGGCCCTAAGGAGAATTATAATACGGACATTTAACCAACATTATTCTTACAATATGGACATCAAACCAACATTGCTTCCAAGACACGGCCGTATAGACATCATTACATAAACCATGGTAGAGTCACACATTGTAATGGACTTGTATACATCCAATTAGGCCTCGACCCATGGGCCTTAGATACAAAAAATGGGCCGTATAATGTGGGCCTTATGTATATCAGGTGGGCCTCAATGGATGGGCCATAATTACAACAAGATGGGCCTAATCGTATGGGCCTCATGTATATCAAGGTGGGCCTCAACAACGGGTCTCGTATATCACATCAGCCTAACTAATTGGGCCCTAAGTACAACACATCGGGCTTAGTCAAATGGGCCGAATCAATGGGCTTATTCAAATGGGCCAAATGTATATCAAATCGGGCCCACCCTTATGTATTTTGAGATCCGACCTATTCATAAGTTAGCATAGGGGTAGATGAAGTGAAAACCAAATATTAGCTTGGGCGGGAACCATTGTGGCTCGTAAGAAGTTTTAAACAGGGGATGTTACTGTACCCCATTATTATTGCAAATGGTGGGGTCAACTTGAACTTTGGATCTCACTCATTTACCCCATGCCAAAAGAATGATCTTACCAACGGTTGGATGGTTTGGATACAACACATGTATCATGGTGGGTCCCAGAGATAGACGGCGTGGATGGGACAGGTGGGACCCATGAAGCTTACTGTTATGTACAACAGCTGGTGGTGGGGTCCACACTTCTGTATATATATAAGATATATAATATATATATATGATATATATATATATATATATATGTATATATATATATATATATATATACTATAGCTGCTGCAACTGCAGCTTTATGCATTAAAGGGCACATGTATATAAAATGTATAATATATTATATAATTTCAGTTGTTGCTGTGCAGCTTGCTCATTAAAAGGGAGTAGAGGTGGGTCTCACGTAGGGCCCACCACAATAAGTATATAAAATATATATATATATATATATATATATATATATATATATATATATATATATATATATATATATATTAATATAATATATAATATATAATATAATATACTATATATATATAACATATCTAACGTCCAGGCCGTCCAGGGCCTGGACAGTCATATACATCAGGGAGGGCCCCACACGTGGGGTACGTCCCATCGTCCTGGCATGCATCGCGGTGGGCCCAAGTAAATGGACAGACAGTGGAGATGGGTCCCATGGACCCCGCGCCAGTTGCCACTTCCCTGTTAGCTACCGCCACTAGGGAAACCAAGACCTCAGCGTTGTAACGAGGTATCTCCACTCAGCCTGCTAGTTGAGTTACTGGATCTAGGTGTGGAAAACAGGCCCCACATGGACGTGGGCCCCACCGTCCAGGGTGGTGGACGGCTGGATAAGACACATACACTATGGTGTGGCCCCACACGTGGGGTGGAGGGTGTGGATGGGTCCGATGGACCCCACCGTCAGCCCACCCTTCACTGCTAGTACACCCATTGTCAGTACACCACCACTGTCAGTACACATACTCCATGTTAGCCACCTCCACAGGGATAAATACCAAGACCTCCAGTGTTGAAATGAGGCATCTTTCACTCGGCCTACCACGTGAGCTATGGAGTTGGGGCCCACGTCAGATCACCCTTCGCTGGCAGCCACGCCCCACTGCTAGCCACATCGAGGTGGGCCCCCTATGGACAGTTGGGATGACATATAAACATCATGGTGTGTCCCACATGGATGGGGTCCACTGGCAGATGGCATGGATGATATACACACATTATAGGTGGGCCATAATCATAGAAAAAAGAGAGAAAGAGAGAGAGAAAAGAGAGAGAGAGAGAGACATCGACGAAGATGGAGGGCCCCCACCACTATGGGCCCCTCTTTGATACAAAGCCTACATCAAGGTGGGTCCCATCATAAGTGGGCCCTTACATCACAAAAAGATAAAGAAATGGAGATCCAAGATCACCCACCATTCCTTCTTGCTCCATAGGCTTCCTTTACTCCTTAGCTTCGATTCCAACAGAGGAGATGGAGTTTGGATGGTTGAGATGGGAGATCAGAGGGTGGGAAGTGGGCCACACAAAACCTCTCATCGAGGTTGGAAGATGCTTGGACGTGTGGAGTTCTTTCTTGCTTGGGAATGGTTTAAAAAAAAAAAGAGAGAGAGAGAGAGTTGTAAAGAGAGAGAAAGATAGGTGATGGAGTGATGGATGTGGTGGCAGATGTGTGTAAGAGCCTTTTGACTTTTAAGGTTACTTAGTGTAAGAAAGGCATGGGTGTGTAAGAAACTTTTTGACTTTAGGGTTGCTTGGGAATGGGTGAAAGATGATGTGTACTTGACATGTACTTGACATGATAAGATTGGTTGATTGATTGATTAATGTGACAAGTCATAGAGATTCTCTGAGAATTTGCACGCCCGACATTTTTCTCACACCGAACATGGGCACACATCTCTTGACTAGGGTATCGCCTCAGTGCGCGAGTCGCGGCATCGAAACCGCGGTGACGGTGCGATCACTAAGGTATAAGTCTTGGTTTGAGTCGATTTAGGTTGACGGCGTGTGACGTAAGGTCACGCGTAAATGCCAGTTAAGGGTCGAAGGTTGCCAAAATTCAACCGGAAAGACCTTGAAAGTCTACAGAATGATACGGTCTAGGATACAGGGCTTAAACATTGGGTTGATATGATAGAGGAATGGAGTTTCTCCTCTTGTGTACATTGAGTGCTTGAAGCTAGTATATGATTAGTAAGCGTGATTCATGCATCTGGCATTGCATCTCAAGGATATTATTGCCTTTGCTTCACCAGGGCCTTACCTCCACAGGTATATTCATGGATGACTATATGTGGACATCGAAAATATATTATTTGAGCATTTAGGGTGCATAAGATATCCCTAGGTTAAAGCCCCTAAACCTTCGAGGTACCTAGAAGATGCCTCAACGTCGTGATCGAATAAAAATTTATGAGCGCTCGAGTGCCTTACACCGTTAGGCCGCGTCTCCCACTGTCGTTCAGTCGGTTGAGATGGGATGTGGCCTTATTTGCCTGAGTGAGTGGGCATTACTAGGCTGAGTCTGACCAGCTCGTGAGTGGGTCCACTACCGTCGAGCCTCGCTGGTGATTGGCTGTCCACGGGGGGTAGTGAGGTCTCCTATGCTCGTTTGATTGTGCGTGTCTGTAAAGTGATAGTCATCCTGTAGTGTATTTGACTCCGATGGATTCCTTATAATGAAACTGTACTTGATATGTGGATTAAATATGAGAACTGATATTACTTCGTATTGCATTCGCATCGGCTGTATGAGCCTTATATTGCATTGCCTTGGCATGACGCCCAGTACTCATGTATTACATTACATAGCCTTGGTACGGCTCACTGCATTCATAGCTTGGCCTCGATATGGCTAATGGTATTGGTATTATTCATGTTTCCCTTCTGCATCCCCATTATTCTTCTGCCCACCATTGTCACACACTTCCACTACCCTCTACGCTTTAAATAAGCTTATGCACAATTGATGCGTGCAGGAGTGTAAGACCCATATCCTAGTCCGTACCGTTCCATTGGCTTTCGCGATCCTTCCGGTCGAATTTTGGCAATCCTTGACTCGTATCCGACGTTTGCATGCGATCCTAACTGGATCCCGCATACCGAAGTCGGCTCGAACCGAAACCTGTATCACAGCGACCGCGCCGTCGCCATGACTCGTGTACCGATCCATACCCAGGGTAGAAGATGTCAGCCTGCGTTTATTCTAAAGAAATGCCGCGTGTTGCGAACTTCGAGAGAATCTCTACAACATGTCCCATCAATCAATCAATCAATCCCTTCAATCAAGTATACATCACACATCAAGTCAAGTACAAGTAGCCCATACCCTACCCCTACCTCTCTCTTACACAAGCAACCCAAAGTCAACTCTCACATCACTTCATCCATCACCAAATGTCACGCCCCAAACTCGGAAACCTGGCTCACAAAATTCCTGATCGCCGAATCCGGCACCGACAGCCTCCGTAGAACCCCATTCTCGGCTCCTAACGCCCATTCACCATGTTCGGATCCTGGGATGCTACGAGGAGGATTTCCAACATCAGTTTGATTCATAATAAGCATAACCAAAGGCATAACCCACAAACAATAACCAAAAATTCCATTACATTTCCACTATAATAAAAAACTTTACAAGTACAATGAGCATGAAGGGAAAATACAATAGTAAAGAATAAAAACTCCAAAGTAATCTTCAAAGCGCTCCTACCTCAACGCTGCTGCGAGCCAACGTCACCTGCACGCAACGGTCATGCATGAGCTTATAGAAAGCTTAGAGGGTGGTGAAAGTGTGTGCACAGGGTAGTAATATGATCATGCAATATCAGAGTAATGCGGAATATGCAGATGGATCCATAAATATCATGAGCCGTACCAAATCTATGCGATGCAAGACATGAATGATATCGGCCATCCCAAGGCCATGCAATGTGAAATGCAACTCAAGCACATAAATCCTCATCTATGTCCACACATAAATACAGCTCAAATCTGGAATATTACCGGGGTCTAGTACACTCTAAACCAGATTGCCGCCTCATCGCGCGCAATAAGGTAAGTGGAAGAGACCTCACATCCGTCTGTAAATATCGGGCTCGACTCATCGATAGCGGACCCATTCCTCGACCTGGTCAAACTCAGCCTAGCATTGTCCCCTACACTCGGGCGAGTAAGGACGCACCCCCTTCCAACCGACCACGACACAGTGGAGAGCGCAACCATCTGGTAATCGGCACTCAACGCTCATCTACTCACTCGGTTTATACGTTGGAGTAACCTCTTGGTACCATAAGGGTTTAGAGACTTTCACCCAGGGATATCTATAACACCCCATGTAGAATAAAATTTTTGGTATCCAATTCTGCCAACCACGATACGTCTGTGGAGGCTATGGCCCCGATGTCGCTAGGGCGTACAGTAACCATATCACACAATGCGAAATGCATGAATCACACTATCCAATCATGCAGCAAATCCTGCGCGTATCGTGCGCTCATGTCGGGTAACACCGCCTAATCGGGAGCCCGTAAACAACTTACCTGAAGGCATATGTTATGATCAGTCACCTCTCATGTCAAGCATACATATGATGCGTATGATCGTGCGTCATGGAACTATACTAAACATGCAATAAAGTAATGAAATATCCATACAACGTAGTGGGCCTAGATGGCCTACACCCAAAAAGTACGGGCCTATCAATGGGCCTTCGGGAGAGTCGTAATGCAGACGTTTAACCAACATTATACTTGCAATGTGGACGTCAAACCATCATTGCTCCCAAGCCATAACCCGTAGTAAACATCATTATATAAACCAGGTTAGGATCACACATTGCAATGGACCTTAGGTACACCTCATTGGACCTTAAATACATCAAATGGGCCATGTCATATGGGCCTTTTACTCATCAAATGGACCACATCAATGGGCCGCACCAATGGGCCTTATGTGCATTACAATGGGTCAAAACCCGTGGGCCTTAGAAGGCATCATAATGGTTCTCGACCCATGGGCCTTATACATGTCTAATGGGCCTAATCTCATGGGGATAAACCCATAGGCATTATATGTCAAATGGGCCTAAACCCCTAGGCCTTGTAATCATATCAGATGAGCCACTCCAATGGCCACAAATACCAGAATAAGAGCCCCATCTCATGGGCTTTAAAATACATCAAATGGGTCTAATCCCATGGACCTTGGAATACATCAAATGGGTCCATTCCCATGGGCCTAAGATCCACATCAAAGTGGGCCCCCAATGGACTACTACCACTGCATTAAGATGGGCCTTAAAACAGGCCAAAGTGGGGTCCACTTGGACTATGGGTCTGACTCATCATTTTAAGCTCATGCCCAAACGAGCTTGTAAAATGGATAGACGGTTTGGATTCAACACACGTCTCATGGTGGGGCCCACTGTCATTGGACAGTGTACATAGAACACGTGCACCAGGGCCCACCGTCCGCTGGACGGTGGGAATTAAACACATATCTGGTGGGTTCCACCGTCCGCCTGGACGGTGGGAATAAAACCCATACATCACTTATGGGTCCCATGTGGGGCCCACCATAGCATGTATTTTTCATCCAACCTATTGAAAAGATCACACAGACCTGAATGGAAGGAAAACACAAATTTCATCTTGATCCAAAACTTCTGTGGCCCACCAAAAGAGTTTCAATGACAGAGGTTCAATCTCACTATTTCGTGTGGTGTGGGCCACCTGAGCATTGGATTCAGTTGAAACTTGGAGGGGGCCCACCTGAGGAGGGGGCCCACCTCATGAACGGCTTGGATTATCACGTACATATCATGGTGGGGCCCACGGCAATAGCTGTGGGACTGCTCGTCCGTTCGCCTGGCGCTGGCAGTGCTGATAGCTGCTGCCCAGCAGCACACCCTCTTTCCTTTCTTATTTCTTTTTTAAAAAAAATCATTTTCCTGTGGTTTCTCACAGGTGGGACCCACGTTTGGAAAATTCATTCTGACCATGGGACTCTACAGCTCGAGACAAACAAAATGAGTCCAAAGTTTGGGATTTTTGGGTGCATAGAATCATCAGAAATTTTTTTTTAAGGGTAACCACCAAAGTTCCCTATGCTATGGCCCACCAGATGCTCAGATCATCTCCATTCTTCTACTCAATGGCTAAAATGATGTTGGTAAGAGGATGGACAGCTTGGATTGGATATTTACATCAAGGTGGGGCCTACACCAATGGTCCACCTCCATGGCTTCAACCAAGCCTATATTTGTGTTTATCTCACGTCCAGCGTCCCAGACGCTGGACGATTTTGGTTTCAGCACAAGCATTGAGGTGGGCCCTGTTTAGGTGTGCCACCTCATGGAGGATGGTGTAGATACAACTCATGCAAGGTAGGCCACACTTGTAGATAGTTTGGTTAGGGTATATGCCTCATGTGGGGTCCATTCAAGTAGGCCACACAACTATATTATAATAAAAAATATATAGAAAGGGAGAGAGAGAGATAGAGAGATAGAGGGTGAGACACGCTTTTGATGGAGGGCTCCGCCACTATGAGCCCTCCCTTGTAAAACAAATCATACATCAAATGAATCCCTTAACACATGGGACCACCAAAATTGAAAATCAATAGTGGGGATCCTTTCCCCACCAATATGGACGGTCTAGATGACCTTCATAATGCCATGAAATAAACATCATGATGGGGTCTATGGAGAATGGCCCCATCATGGAATGATTATGATGATCAAAGTGGGCGATCGGCCACATTTTAGGGTCCCAAGTAAGATCCAAACCATTGATCAGTTGGCCTCACTTGGCCCATCTCAAAAAAACATGAAAAACTAACATTATTAAGCACCCACCGTTCGATCTTCTTGCTTCCTTGGGTTCCTTAGCACCTTAACTTTGATTTCAATGGAGGAGATGAGAAATGGATGACTAGGATAGGAGATAATGGGGTAGGAAAGTGGGCCACCTTGGAGTTTTTAGAAGAGAGGGAGAGGCTTGGAGAGTTCATACGTATGGAGGGTTTTTGGTCACTTGGAATGGATTTTGAAAATGAGAAAGAGAGAGAGTGTTGTAAAGGGAGAGAGAGATGGGAGATGGATGGATGTGGTGAGTGATGGGTGTAAGAACTTTTTGACTTTGGAGGCCTTTTGTGTAAGAAAGGCATGACTTGTGTAAGAACTTTTTTAACTTTTGTGGTTGCTTGGGTATGGGTGAAAGGTGATGTGTACTTGACATGTGATGTGATAAGATTTAATTGATTGATGGGATTTATGTGACATCTCGTAGAGATTCTCTTGGGTTTCGCAACCCGTGGTATTTTTCTCGCACCGAACGCTGGCCTACATCTCCTGACCAGGGTATCGCCTCGGGGCACAAGTCGCAGCATCGGAACCGCAGTGATGGCACGATCGTGATGGTAATGGTCTTAGGTTGAGTTGATTTGGGTTGGCGGCGTATGAATCAGGGTCGTGCGTAAATATCGGTTAAGGGTCGAAGGTTGTCGAAATTCGACCGGTAAGACCGTAGAAGTATATGGAATGGTACGGACTAAGATACGGGTCTTACACCAAACCCATCACCCATCACACCTCACCCATCACCTCACTGTCTCTCTCATTTCTCAAAACCTCTCAAGCAACAAAAATCTCCACACGTCCAAACATTCCTAAGATTTTCTCAAAATACCAAGTGTGGCCCACCCTCTCATCTCTCATCTACACCATCAAAAGTCCATCAACCACCATCAAAAGAGAAGGTAAGGAGCATAGGAGGCTAAGGGATCAAAGAGTACAAGAAGTGGGTGATCAACCATTGAATTCCTTTTTTTTAGGGCCCACATGTTGTGGGACCCACTTGATATTTGTATTGTATTTGAGAGGGCCCAATAGTGGCAGGGTCCCTCCCCATCTCGTGTCATCCTCTCTTTCTCTCCCTTTATCATTCCCCTAAAATGAAGTGGGCCCCACTAACTCATATTAAATCTACTCCATCCATCAATGGTGTGGCCCACCACATTTTAGGCGAGATAATATATAATATATTATATTATATGAATATTATATGCGTGTGTGTATATATATATATGTATATATATACATGCATGGTGGGCCACGTCCATGTGTAACCCACCATGATGCTTCGGTTTATCCATGCTGTCCAGCATCCCTGGACGTTGGACGTTGAGTGAGGCTAACATGGAGTGCGTGCATTGATAGGGGTGTGTACTTTCAAGCCAAAAAAAAAAAGAGAGAGGGGGTAATTGAGCTTTGGGGAGCATTGTTCATGCAGGCCCCACCCTGATGAACAAATCAAATCCATACTGTCCATTTCGTTTCTCAGCCCACTTTAGGCGTTGAGTCGAAAGATGAACTCAATCAGATTTTCTGGTGGGCCCTAGCATGAAAAACAACAATTTTCACCTTTACAATCCATTAAAGCCTGCCCTGATGTCTCTACCTGACAAAAACATACTGTATATTAGACTCTATTTGACGGTATTAAGTCAGGGAATGCAATGGGTGGGGCAGATTTCCTTGATGCGGGTCTCACCTGTGAAAAACCACAAGAAAATGGATTTAAAAAAAAATCGAAGCAGCAGTGTCCTACTGACAAAAGACGTAGGCAGTGCCCGCGGCTGCGAGGCGAGCGAACGGACGAGCTGGGCCGCCCCACCATGATGCGTTTCGAACATCAACACCGTGCATTTGGCACGTCCCCTTTAAATTATGGGATATCCTAAAAATCAGCCGTATACGGAACTCAGGTGGGCCGTATCGTCTAAAATCATGTGAGGACATGCCTAAAACATATAAATCATTTGGCAGGGCCTACCTGAAATTTAGATGCGGCTGAAACTTGTTCTGAATGCTTAGCCACGCGGGACGCACATAATGGGTGGGCTGGATTTGTGAACCACATCATGGTGGGCTCCCTGTCCACGTGACCCAATCAACTGGTTGGGTGAAAAATAAACAATACGGTGGGCCCCCTGGTCCACGTGACCCTATCAACAGGTGGAGCCCCCCCCCCCCCCCCCCCCCCCGGTCCACGTAACCTTGTGAACAAGTTGGATGTCATATAAACAGCACGGTGGGCCCCAGGTCTGAGTGACCTCATGAACAGTTTGGATGGTAACAAACATCACCGTGGGGCCTGGACAGATTAGATGTAAATAAACATTATGGTGGGCCCCTGGCCCACGTGACCTTATGAACAGATTGGATGTAAATAAACATTATGGTGGGCCCCTGGTCCACGTGAACTTATGAACAAATTGGATGTAAATAAACATTACAGTGGGCCTAGGTTGGGTGGAAAAAAAACATTACTATGGGCCCTGGGTCTGAGTGACCTTATCAATGGGTTGGATGGAAAATAAACATTATAGTAGGCCCCACATGGGACCCACCATGATGCATGTGCTGCATCCAAACCGTTCAACCATTTTGGAAGCCCATTTTATGGCAGGGGTTAAAGACTGAGTCAGATCCATTGTTCAAGTGGACCCCACCTTGGTATGTATATAAGGCCCAAGTGACTAGGCCCATCTTGACGTATTTGTGGACCGTTGTTGTGGTCCACCTTGATTTACATGTGGCCCAGACTCTCAAGCCCATCTTGATATAATTATGGCTCATTGTTGAGGCCCACCTTAATATATATGTATAAGGCCCTTGTTATGAGGCTATTGTGATGTATGTAAGGCCCATGGGTTATGTTATGGCCCATTGCAATTTACGTAAGGCCCATTGATACGGCCCACTTGATGAATATAAGGCCCATGTGATTAGGCCCATCTTAATGTAGAGTTGTGACCCACCTGTTGGGGCCCATCTTGATATATACGAGACCCATGTACATGAGGCCCATTTGATGTATTCAAGGCTCGTGGGTCGAGGCCCAATAGGATGTACGTGAGGCCCATTATAACGAATTCCACCATGGTTTATGTGTTGACTCTTATAGTAGGCTATGCCTTAGGAGAAATGATGGTTTTTCGTCTACATTGTAAGGATAATGTTGGTTAAATGTCCACATTGTCACTCTCCTTAAGGCCCACTGATAAGCCCATATTTGTAGTGAGTAAGCCGTCTAAGCCCATATCCGTTATGCACAAGTCCATTACCCTATGACATGTTTAGAATAGATCCATGATTCATGATCATACGCATCATATGTATGTCTGATATGATGAGTGATTGAGCATAGCATATACCTTCGGGCGGATTATTTATAGGCCCCCTGATAGGCGGAGTTGCCCTACATGAGCGCGGCATGCGCAGGATTGTTACATGTTTGGTAGGGTGATTCATGCACTTGCATTTGTGTGATCATGATTATTGTATGCCCTAGCGACATCAGGGCCAAAGTCTCCACAGACACATCGTGCGTGGCTGGATTGGATACCAAAAATGTTTGGTTCTAGCATACGGGCGTCATAGATGTCCTTCGGTGAAAATTTCTAAACCCGATGGTACAAGAGGATGACTCCAACGTCGAGACCGAGTAGATATATGAGCACACGAGGGCTGAATACCAGGAGGCCGCGTCTCCCACTGTGTCGTGGTCGGTTGGAAAGGGGTGTGGCCTTACTCGCCCGAGGGTAGGGGCTAATACTAGGCTGAGTTTGACTAGCTCGTGAATGGGTTCACTATCGACATGCCGGATAGGTATTGGCAGACTATTGGCTAGGCGGATAGTAAGGTTTCTTACGCTCACTTGGACTGTGCGGCTAAGAGAGTGGTAATGCCATTTGGAGTGTACTAAACCCCGGTGATTATCCAGAATGAGAATTGTACTGATATATGATGAGGATTGACATGCTTGAGTTGCATCTCGCATCACATGGTCTTGATATGGCCATTAGCATTCATATCTTGCACCGCATAGCCTTGCTACGGCTGATTACATTCATGTATTCATCAGCATGTTTCCGCATTACTCTGATCTTACATTGTAAGCACGCTTTTATTGCACACATACTTACACCGCCCTTTAAGATTTTTATAAGCTTATGCACGATCGATGCATACAGGTGATTCCAGGATGCAGCCGTAGTCTTGCTGTAGTTGGAGCATACAGTCCGCAGTTTGGAGCACACAGTCGAGCTTTTAGAGTTCCTGTTATTTTTATTATCTTGTATTTCCCTTCTGATGCATTGTACTCAAAGTTTTTTTTATAGTGGATTTTGTGATGGTGTTCTTATGGTTATTGTTCATGAGTTATGCTTGGTTATGCTCATTACGATTCAAATTGATGATTAGAAATCGTCCTTGTAGCATCCCACGATCGGAACTTGGTAAATGGGTGCCGGGAGCCGAGAATAGGGTTCTACGGAGGCAGTCGGCGCCGGATTCGACGATCAAAAATTTTGTGAGCCCAGTTTCTGAGTTTGGGGCGTGACAGAAGTTGGTACTAGAGCATAACTTGGGAATAACTGAGAAAAATATCACATGTTTGCTATAAGTTTAGGACAATTAGGTTTCGAGTGCGCAACCTCTTGATTTGGTTCCCTAACGTGCGATTCTTAAGGTTGATTGGCGTCATTGTTCTTTCCTATAGGACATGCCGCCCAGGAGAGTGACCCAATCGACTCCCGCTCCACCACCTGATGCTCCAGCTTTACCACCTCCGCCTCACGTTTCACCACTAGAGATCCTTGCTCCCCTGCCTGAGGATGACGTTCCTCCACCTGAGACCGTTGAGGAGCCGACAGTGCCTGTGAGTGCCACTTAGTTGCAGCAGATGTTATAGGCTGTGATAGCCGCACTTCAGGGACAGGGCAGGCGTCTAGTTGTTTCGCCAGCTCAGGCAAAGCAGGAGTGCACGAGCGCCCTTCTTCATGAGTTCCGACAGCTTGATCCTCCCCGCTTCCAGGGCGAGCCAGATTCGATTGCAGCCGAGAGGTGACACTCCGATGTAGAGAAGGTCTTTAATACTATGTTATGTATGACCGAGCTGCGAGTTCGATTGGCTGTATTCCTTCTCCAGGTTAAGGCAGAGCATTGGTGGACCTCCGTTACCCGTGTTGCAGGACCTGAGTATGTCTAGACATGGGAGAACTTTATCGACCGATTTAAGGAGCAGTACTTTCCTGACCACATTCGTCGTTAAAAAGCACTAGAGTTCGAGACTCTGGTGCAGGGGGACATGACCGTGGTGCAGTACGTGGCCCGTTTTATGGCGCTATTGAGGTTTGCACCATATATGGTTAATGATGAGGGGCGGAAGGCCAGCCGTTTCGAGATCGGCTTACGTTACGGTCTTCAAGGCCTTGTTATTGGGCATGAGCTCCCGACATTTTAGGCGGTAGTATGGAGGGCCCAGATTTACGAGACTAAGTGGGCCGGCTTGCAGAGCGATCAAGATCAGAGGAGAGGACATAATCGGAAGAGGCAAGCCCCCTCTAGTACCTCCCAACAGCATTGACCACCATAGAGGTACAGGAGCCACCCACCTGCTAGAGCACCAGTAGCACCTCCAGCGCCACCCCAGTAGCCGTTTACAGGGGCTTATTTTGGATGTAGTGGGATGGGACACCGCATATCTGAGTGCTCTCACCCTCATTTGCAGCAGTCGAGAGGGCCACAGCAGCCTCCAACGCAGCAGCGACCTCAGCAGCAGCCTCCAGCGCAGCAGCGACCCCATTAATAGCGACCGCAGCCACCTCAGCCGCCGAGGCCCTAGCAGCAGTACAGGCCGCCGCAGAGGCAGCAGAAGCACCAGGGACCTCAGAGAGGACAGACACCTCCTCAGCCAGCTTTGGCTAGGTTCTACGCGGCTCAGCAGGATCCGCAGTCATCTGGAGGAGTCGTTGAGGGTATGCTTCCAGTCTTTGCATGTATCGCTCAAGTTTTATTTGATTTCGGGGCTTTGTATTCATTTATGTCCGAGGGATTCTGTCGTTCAACTGGATTACCGATAGAGTCTTCTAGTGAGGAGTTGACTGTATCGACACCCTTGGGGAAGACTACAACATTGGGCCATTACTATTCGTCTTGCCCCATGTTGGTGGGAGAGATTTTCTTACCCGCCGACTTATACGTGCTGCCGATGTCAGACTTCAATGTTATTTTGAGCATGGATTGGCCTACCGAGTACTACCCCATCTTGGATTGTTCCGCGAGGACAGTTACATTCTGCATACTAGGCTTGCCGCAGTTCCAATTCGTCGTTGAGCCCAGAGGAGAGCCGTTGTCATGCTTGATGTCCTGCACCGTTGAGGAGCCTGTTACAGCATGTATTGACTGGTTGCCGGTTGTTTACGATTTCTCCGACGTGTTCCAGGAGATTTCAGGGTTACCGCCTCATCGGCATATTGAATTTTAGATCGATCTTATGCCCGGTACTGCACCTATCTCGAAGGCCCCGTACCGTATGACACCAATGGAGTTACGTGAGCTGCAGCGACAGTTGGACGAGTTACGTGAGTTGGGATTTATTCGTCCTAGTAGTTTTCTTTAGGGAGCGTCAGTACTCTTCCTCAGGAAGAAGGATGGCTCGTTGAGGCTTTGCGTATATTATCACGAGCTCAACCAGGTCACGATCAAGAATAAGTACCTGCTCCTAAGGGTAGATGAATTATTTGATCAGCTGCAGGGTGCACAATTCTTTTAGAAGATTGACTTACATTCCGGTTATCATCAGATTCGGGTTTGAGAGGAGGACATCCCGAAGACGACTTTCAGGACTTGTTATGGTCATTTTGAGTTTCAGGTCATGTCCTTCGGACTGACCAATACACCCGCGGTTTTCATGAAGTTGATGAACGGGGTCTTCCGTCCATATCTTGATCAGTTTGTTGTGGTCTTCATCGACGATATTTTGATATATTAGAGGACCCGTGAGGACCATATGCAGCATCTGGAGATCGCGTTGAAGACCCTCCGTGTCCACTAGTTATACGCGAAGCTAGAGAAGTATGAGTTTTGGCAGGAGGAGGTGAGATTCCTCGGTCACGTGGTGACGAGGGATGGTGTTACAGTGGACCCCTCGAAGGTTGAGGCAATGCGTCAATGGTGCCAGCCCACTACTGCGTCCGAGATCTGCAGTTTCCTTGGTTTAGCGGGATACTATCGACGTTTCATTGAGGGTTTTTCCCATATTGCAGCCTCATTGACCAGGTTGACACGGAAGGGTGCAGATTTTGTTTGGACTGATGCATGTGAGCAGGCATTCGTGGAGCTGAAGGACCATCTGACGTCCGCTCCTGTCCTCACTCTTCCCTCTGAGAGTGATGGATTTGTTGTGTTTACTGATGCCTCACGTATTGGTTTAGGAGCTGTCCATATGCAGCACGGCAGACCTGTAGCCTTTGCGTCTCGTCAGCTTAAGGTCCATGAGTTGAACTACCCCACACATGATTCAGAGCTGGCAGCAGTTGTCTTCGCACTAAAGGTATGAAGACACTATCTCTAAGGGCTCAGGTTCGAGCTCTTTTCTGATCACAAGAGCTTGAAGTATTTATTCTCTTAGTCTGAGCTGAATATGAGGCAGAGACGTTGGATGAAGCTTCTGAAGGATTATGATTTTGACCACCAGTACCACCTAGGCAAGGCGAACGTGGTGGCAGATGCCCTCAGCCGTCAGCCATGAGGCTTGGTGGCACATATGATGATTCAGAAGTGGAGGATGCCCAAGGATATAGCAGAGCACGACTTCAATTTTGGTCTACAGTCTTCTATCGTTCAACCATCGAGCCTATCGATTCAACCCTCTCTTGTAGCAAGAGTGTAACACCTCGAATTTTTTGCCAACCTGAAAATAGGCTTTCTTAGGCAGTGGGGCGATCATAACACCTTATTAACTTTTTAGAATTCAATCTCAAAACCTAAGATCTCCTTTTTAACCCATTTCCTTCAAAAAGCTCACATTTCCTTCAAAATCTCACCTTTTACAACCTTATTCTTCAAAATTTTCTAAGTACTTTCATATTAGACATGAACCCTAAAGTTTAAATGATGAAGAATAATACTTAAACTAAAATTATAATAAATAGTTAATTTATAAATAAAATGGGTTTTTAACTATTAAATATTTAGAATCTTATGAAGTAAATTGGTTATTTGGATAGATCATTTTCTCCTACCCCAAAATCATATATTGCACGTCACGTAACTCATTCCGGGTTATAAAATACGCCTGTTTCAAATATTGAGTGGCGAAACCACCACCAGGTAGTCCAGCGGACCACAGCAGCACCACGCCAACCGCGGTCGACTGCGGCTCGTCCGGGCCGGGTGGGCCACAGCAGACCACAGCGGGCCAGGCGGTCCATTTTCTGTGATTTTCTTACAATTTTTTATATGACTTTAAAAAGTCATATCTCCCTCGTTATAACTTCAATTTAGGTGATTTAAAAGCTAAATTGAAGCTTGATAAGTTTAGTTTCATATAAAAATAAATGAAAAATATAATAAAATATTTATTATAGTTAAATAATAGTCATTGTGACAACTATCCGAAAATTATTCATCTGTACAGTTGCTACTTCTAGAATTTTTAGAATTTTTCTACAATACAAAATCTCATGAAATTTGGTAGAGACAGAGTAAACTTGATGATGAAGTATTAAAAAAATAATTAAAATAATATACTAACTAAAAGTGCCAGAAAGGGGCATAGAACTGTCCTAGGACCTTATTCTATCGTAATTAGGACAGAAGTTAGTTAAGTACTAATCTGAATACTCAATAGAATTAGCTCGAACCACTTTAAATATGAACTACAAGACCCAAAATATGTAGAATCATTGATGCCACATGACCCTGAAACTTAGGATCAATCTCTAAACCCAATTGTTCACAGGAGCACATTGAAACTCTGTATCGAACCCGGACCGCGCGTTGAAAGTCTGATGACCGTGAAACTATACGGTTTTGACCACCTTGCTGGACTTGACAACCACCTCAGAAATCAAATCCAAATAGTATCCCGAAGCTATTTCCTTGAGCGCGAAGCGAAGTGTGTGAGAAACGTGAATGTTTTTAAAATAAAATCTGAATTTAAGTAATCTGAGTTGTGTCGCTCGTAGGCCAAATATAAGGATTCAGACCATCAGAATCTGACCTAATTATACCCTTAGATCAGGGGAAATGTCTCACACATGTCAGTGCACTTGTGGCCCTGATCGAGTGCCGGTGACCGTTGAACTGAAACTGATTCGCTGTGGCCAATCTGTAGACCCGATCGGACTGAAAACTTAGCCTGACCTAGATCCATGCTCAGGGAGCTTAAGTCCGACCACACCTAGACAAGAGGCCTCCAGAAATGCTCTATTAGATCAAAATAAGCCCCTTTAGCTATAACATAAGTATACCTAGGCCCTGGTGCCATTCCCATTAGTTCTGGCCCTATATAAGGGCCTTAAACCCTTACTCTCTCATCCCATACGAATTTGGGAAACCCTAAGAGAGAGAAGAGAGAAAAGAGAAGGAAAGAGAGAGAAAGTGAGAGAGAGAGTGGAAGAGAGTTCATGGGATTTGATCCCATCGCTCCACGGGCTAAATCACCGCTTCTGTATCGTTATATCAGCAATTCCAACTTCGTTCTTAGGTAAGAAATTCTAACCCTAACCGGTTTTAAGGTTTCCAACTAGTGTAATAAATGAATCAGCTAACCTATTCCCTGTTATAGGTTATTGTGATGCCGTAAACAAAGACTTAGCATTTAAACTGATTTCGTTTCGCGTCTACCGGTGTAAGGTGCGGACTATAAATGTTCAGGTTATGGTTGTCAAGGTTTTTAATGTCTGTTAATGATGTATGACTGACTTGATTGCTGTCACATGTGCTTAGATGCAAGGCTTTTCGTTTATTACATATATATGTGAACTATATGGAATATAATGCATTTCATGTGTTTGTTGCAATGTTTGAATGACTATGAAATTATGATTTGTACTTGATATGATTGATGTGTGGGAATACATGATTGTTGTACGTATGACAACTCGTATGTAGAAGGAATTGCCATAATATGTGGTTTAACTAATTTATTACATATATGTAATATGTGTAGTCTAAGTGTTTGATAAAATGCCTGAATGAGAAAATGCTTGATGTAATATACTTAATGAGGGTGTTGAGATATGATTCTCAACCACTTTAATGACGTGTATGATTTCCTTTGTATACCGTATATTATCGAATCTGTTTTATTACGGTATGCACATGTATGTTTAAATTGTATGTCTTAAAATGCTTAAATGATTATAGGAATTGAATTGTTATTCACTACTACTTTCATTATCTCATTTGATTACCTGTTATAAATGAATGTGGTTGGGGCTATTACATAGTCTAGACAATCGATAACAGGCCATGAACTGGTGGCTGAGTTTATTTTTCACCACACAGGATGTGTCGATGAATCCTAGTCGTACTATGGTTGTTGACAATGGTTAGGCCACACGGAGTGCTTTCGCATTTCATGTCGATCAACTCAACGTGCGCTCGTGCTAGTTGAGCTCTTCAAGTAACCCGATTGACCCGATGAATGTTCACCATGTTTGGACACTACTGTTTGAATCTAGGGTACCAAACTTACTAGTGCAATCCCGTCAACCTTGGTACCTGGATCTGCTAAGACTCATGAGCTGAACATGGTGGTATGGGACATCGTGGTCGAGCTGTCGGCCTACGCTGGGGTGACGAGCCTCCCCGTAGTGACCAATGAGCAACCCAAACTCGTGAGCCAGATATGGTGGTATGGGACACTGTATTCGAGCTGTCGGCCTACGACTTGGCGACCAGCCATTGGTAGTGACCTCGAGCATACTCTGAGTCTGCGTTGAGGCGACGAGTATTTTCGTAATATTAGAGTACAAGTAGGCCTACACTGATCAGCTATCTCGTCCTGTGCGTGTGATGTGTTTCCCACAGGAGCAACAGTGATTAGGTGACGCGCCCTTTCTAGTGACCTAGAACCGCAACATCGTGTTAGTTATACTAGGACTGACGACCCTAGAATGGATCATTGTTTGCTAATTGATATAAGGGAGGTACCTTAGCTTCAAAATCCTACTGTATGAATAAACCTAAGTAAGAACTTGGTTAATCATGTTACATGCACCGCATTACGTGTGCGTTGGGCGTTGCAGGTTAAGCACTGAGGAAGGGGTGCATGCCGCGATCGTAAGAAGAAGTCGTTGAGGGAGAGTAGGCGAGGGCATGCATCATTTCATTCATGTCATTCTTACATTAACAAGAGTACTTAGGACCTGATTGTTGTATTGCATTATCATTATTACTTGACTAAATTGATAACATGTTAACCTTTGATTTATAGTTCCACTGAGTTGATCACTCACTCCCACGTTACGGGATAGTGTTTTAAACACCCATCAGTCCTTGTTTTAGTTTCAGATGATGGTGATGCTTGGGAAGTGGAGCCAGAATTTTATGATGATGAGGAAGGTTTCTCCTATATGTAGCTATCAGGCGGGTCTATGTAGACCATGTTCTGATCGACGGGGTCACATGGATGTTGATTAGACACCATTACACTTATTTTTTTACACTGTTGGAAACCACATGTATATTCTTTTTGTTCATTTTTAGAGTATACCTATATATATTTAACTTGGTAATATGTTCACACCCTGGAGACTTACAACAGTTTATATATTTTATATATTTATCACAGTCTTTCGCTTACAAAATTTAACTGTCTCTGGAGTATGATATGTTGTTTTGGTATAATCCAACTCATGTTTAATGCACTAATATGGACAACATTCAATCATCATTATCTATGTTGTGTAAGTGATGCGTTGGAACTCGGGAGTGGAGTTTATGCTCAACCCCCGATTTTCAGGGCATTACAAGATGGTATCAGAGCATGATTTGGATTAAACTGGACCTGGATTATGGTCACACGACGCACACTGACGTACTTTGACTTTGGAAGGGGGTGATGGAATCTAAAAATCACATTAGAATCCCAAGTTTCGCCGACCAGCGAGATTAACTATCGTAGTATAGCCCATACGTAAACAAGACCATATAAAATGATCTCACATCCCCACTTCTATTCACTCAAGCTTCTGTCTTCTTATACATCTTACACCCATCAACCACCATTACCCAGAAACTACTCTGTATAACTCTCCACCTTCCTTATACCCCCTCATATGGGCACAAAACCCACATTTTTATGTCCCACAACCTGCACAACTTCCAATGATGGGACATTTAGGGCCCGTTCGACCAACTGCATTAAGTGAGATTAGGATAGATAGAATTACAAAAGTAACAGTAAATGCATGTGTAAGGTATTGTCCTTAGATTGGGTGTATCCCATGGTTTTCAATGCCATATTTGGAATGTATGCAATTAAAAAGTAAATCCTGGGATTTCCTTTCAAATTACACTTGGAAATTCATCATCGTGGGATTTGGAAATCCCATCTCACCGTCTCCAACACAAGGTCCATTTTTCAAAGCCTATAAAATTAATATTAATCACATCTCACCCTTCTTCCAAACATGTCATTCCCAATCCTGAGGTGGGATTAGCAACGCAATCCATTTAATACAACTTAATACCACTAGCCAAACAAGCCCTTAGATTTTTGGACTTAGAGTTGGTATTTCTAGATTTAGAAAGATCTGACAGTATGGAAAATCCAATAAATTAATAACATGAACCCTAGGGCCTCCTTAGCTAGTATAGACATATGTGAAGTGCTCGAGCGTCGTTAAATTTATTAAGACTAGGCTACTGGTTATGCTAAGGAATGTAAAAGACTGATTATGCTAAGATAATTGAAAGATGGACTTAGTCAGTTGACTTGATTAGGTTAGAATGAGACCTCGTTCTTTCGTCGGATTCCCTTGATACTTATAGACTTCTTTAATAACTTTTAGGAAGTTGTTTTATTTAGAAACTAGTCACATTTAGGAAAAAACTTATATATCCCTCGGATTAAACACTAGGATAAACTAGCACGCCCCTTAGAATTGCCTTCCTAAGGGCTTATTACATTCGGGAACACGGAATAGAGGAACTATATATTTGTGAAGTATTCGCAGTTTGAATTGACTTCTCAATCCTGGCAGTTACCAATGAACTCAATGCTCTAATCAAGCAGAAGATCGGGATCGACTAGGATTAAGAACTGATACGATAAGTTTTCTGTCATAGTCTAGGCAGAAGGTCTATGTATTCGGCTCAGACTCACTACACAACTTTCCTTCCGTGTTGACCCAACCACTCACAACCAAAATTATATTACTTCGCCTTTGGAAAGTGTTAAGAACATATAGCCAATAGGGATTTTTTTTGTAGGCCCAAGAAATTTCTCAAATGGGCAACAAATAGTTAGAAATTAGGTCCCGAATCACAGACCAGTCTAGCATGCATAATGTGCATATGAACTTAGAAAGATAGTTTGCCCATTAACCTATTTTGTCTAAATTCCTTATATACTAAGATATGCTTAAAGAAAGTAAGTCGAGACAGTAGTAAAAGTCATTCTTTGGTAGAATTAGGCATCTTGCCACAAACTCACACCTGTCCCTTGAATCAACCAAAACATCCATCATTTCAGCTCCTTTTTATAACCATAGGTACCAATGCCATAGCACACATCATCGATGGGAGGAAGACCAATGTATGAGAGATCGTTTTCCATTTCATGTTAAGCATAGTTCCTAAATTATACCTTGCTCCGACATACGGATCAGGATATAGATTCTTGAGCCTGAAGACTAGGAATTATTTCAAAGGGGGGTAGAACATTATGAGCCCAATCTAGTTAAGTCAGTTTATACACCCAGTGGATTAGAGTGGCGCACCGGAAGCATGGTGGGCCCCTGCTCCACTGGCACTAGATCGAAGGTAACTAATCCAGGTTATACCAACGGTTAGGTCCCTCAATAGGAGTTGAGCCTTCCTTAGAATCTCAAGAACGAAGTTATTGAAAGAAACCAATTAGGGTTTAAGTATTAAACCAATCCATATTAAAGAATAGGCCTAACAATGGGTGTGAGCTTAATTGCACTAACCAATGTCAGTGTATCAATAATGTTCTCGTTGAACACGAACTCCATAGAAGCCTTAGCCAATTTTCATTTGCCTTAGCCAATTTCAGGGTAGAAACAATTTTTAAGAAGGATAGACTAAAGTGAGTCAGGCTGGCAAAGATAGTATACACCCCACCATGCATATAAACTTAAAATCAATAAAGCCTAGGCAAAAGGAATAATAGAATCTTTACTCATTATCCTTAGCCAATTTCAGGGATGAAATTATTTTTAAGGGGGGTAGATTGTAACACTCCAAATTTTTTGCGAACCTGGAAATAGGCGTCCTTAGGCAGTGGGGCGATCATAACACCTTATTAACTTTTCAGAATTCATTCTCAAAGCCTAAGATCCCCTTTTTGACCCATTTCCTTCAAAAAGCTCACATTTCCTTCAAAATCTCACCTTTCACCACCTTATTCTTTAAATTTTTCTAAGTACTTTCATATTAAAAATAAACTCTAAAGTTTAAATGATGAAGAATAATACTTAAACTAAAATTACTATAAATAGTCAATTTATGAATAAAATGGGTTTTGACCATTAAAGTTTTAGAATCTTATGAAATAAATTGCTTATTTAGATAGATCAGTTTCTCCTACCCCAAAATCATATATTGCATGTCACGTAACTCATTTTGGGTTGTAAAATATGCCCATTTTAAATATTAGGTGGTGAAACCACCACCAGGTAGTTCAACGGACTGCAGCGGCATCGCACAAACCGCGGTCGACCGCGTCTCGTCTGGGCCGGGCCGGGCGACCCATTTTTTATGATTTTCCTATAATTTTTCATCCGACTTCAAAAAATTATATCTCCCTCGTTATAATTCTGATTTAGGTGATTCAAAAGTTACATTGAAGCTTGATAAGTTTAGTTTCATATAAAAATAAGTAAAAAATATAATAAAATATTATTATATTTAAATATTGGTCATTGTGACAACTATCTGAAAATTATTCGTTTGGACAGCTACTACTTCTAGAATTTTTAAAATTTTTCTACGACACAAAATCTCATGAAATTTGGTGGAGAAGGAGTAAACTTGATGATGAATGATTAAAAAAGTAATTAAAATAATATGCTAACTAAAAGTGCCAGAAAGGGCATAGAACTGCCCTAGGACCTTATTCTATCGTAATTAGGGCATAATTTAGTTAAGTACTTGTAAGACTCGTATCCTAGTCTGTACTGTTTCGTCAACTCCCGTGATCTTTCCCATCAAATTTTGGTAACCTGGGACCGATAATCGATGTTTGTGCGCGATCCTAAGTCGTTTCCTATAGATTTGAATCAGCTTAATCCGAGACTTGTACCATTGCGACCGCACCATCATGGTGACTCACTCACCAATCCGATACCCTGGTAGGGAGATACAGACCCGCGTTTAGTTCAAGAAAAAATATCGCGCATTGCAAATCCTAAGCGAATCTCTACAACATGTCTCATCCATCTCATTAATCACCTCATGTCAAGTACAAAGCAACCCATGCTTTCTCTCTCCAAAGTCAACTCTTTCTTACCCTCTCTCTTACACCACCTTATATGTCAAGTACCACATCCATCACTCACCTCACCCTTTCAGCCATCACACCCATCCCTCATCTCTCTTACAACTCTCTCTCTCTCTTTCTCATTTCTCATCTCAACTCCCAACTAGCAAGAGCATCACACGTCCAAGCCATTTTTAAGAGAGAAAGTGTGTTGTGTGGCCCACCTTCCCATCCTAAAAGCTCTCACCCTAACCATCCATTTCTCATCTCCACCATCAAAGTGAAGCATAAGGAGAGTGGCTTCCCAACGGACCAAGAAGATCAAGTGGTGGGTGCTTCCATAGCCTAGATTTTATGTTTTTATGATGGGCTAAGTGAGGCCTACTGATCAATGGTTTGGATCTCACTTTGGACCTTAGGATGTGGCCGATGGCCCACCTTGATTATCAATATCATTTCATGATGGGGCCATTCTCCATGGACCCCATCATGATGTTTACCTTCCTAGCTTGTATATGGGTCATCTAGACCATCTATTTTTGTGGAGAAGGGATCTCTACCATTGGATTTCAATTTTTATGGGCCCACATGTTATGGGACTTATGTTGTAGATCATGGAAGGGAGGGCCCATAGAGCCAGGGTCCCTCCATCACGCGTGTCCCACGCTCTATCTCTCTCTCCCTCTCTTTTTCATTTTTATTATTATTTATTTATTTGATGTGTGATGATATGGCCGTGGTGGCCCACTTGAATGGACCCTACTACAAAGGGTGTATTGGATCCAAGTCGTTTGTAGGTGGGGCCCACTTAATATGTGTTATTCCACATCACCCAGTCATGTGGTGGCCCACCTGAGCAGGGCCCACCTTGAAATGTTCGTGTGAGCCAGAACGTCCAATGTCCCTGGACGCTAGACGTGAAAATAAAAATAAGCTTGATTTTTAAGCTTATTGAGTGGGCCACTTGTATAAGCCCCACCTTGATGTATGTATTCAATCCACGCCATCCATTCCATTCTTCAAATCATTTTAGGCGTTAAGCCTAAAAATGATGCTGATCCAAATTTCAGGCAGGCCATAGCATAGTAAACAGTGTGTTTGCCATTGAAATCTACCCTGACGATTTGATGCGTCAAAAAAATATGCAATATCGGATTTGTTTGGCTTGTCTTGAGCCATAGGGGCCATTGGGCGGGGTGGATCCATCATACGCGGGCCTCACACCTAAAAAATCATGGAAAAACCGCATTTTAAAAAAATAAAAATAATAATAAGAAGAAAACAAGCTGCAGACGCTACTGCCTGTCAGAGGTGCAGGCAGCGCCTGCACTCGCGTTGGCGGACGGACGAGCCAGGGACCCACGGCTCCATCCGTGGGCCCCACCTTGATGTTTATTTACCACTTAACTCGTCCATGAGGTGGCCCACCCCCTGAGGTGGGCCCTCTCCAAAAATGAGCCACATCAAAAGCTCAAGTGGCCCACACCGTAGGAAACAGTGGGATTGGACGTGTACCATTGAAGCCCTTTCATGGGCCACAGAAGTTTTAGATCAAGCTGAAATTTGTATTTCCTCTTCATCCAGGTCTGTACGACCTTATTAACAGATTAGATGGAAAATATATGTTATGGTGGGCCCCACGTGGGAGCCCACAGTGATGTATGTGTTGTACTCCCACCGTCCAGGTGGACGGTGGAGTCCACAGTGATGTATGTGTTGTAATGCCAACGTCCAGCGAATGGTGGAGCCCACTGTGATGTACATGTTTGTCCACACTGTCCACTGTTTGGACAGTGGGACCCACCATGATTTATGTGTTCTACCCACTTTGTCCACACTATATGTGTGTGAATGTGTGTGTATATATATATATATATATATATATATATATATATATATATATATATATATATATATATATATATATATAATACTATATATATTATATATGTATATATGTATAATGGTGGGCCTTTATGTGGACCCCCCACCATTATGCATGTGTTGCATCCAAACCGTCCATTTATTTTATAAGCTCATTTTATGGCTTGAGCTAAAAATGAGTCAGATCTATGGTTCAAGTGGGCCCACCATGGTATGTGTATAGGGCCTATGTTGATTTATTTGTGGCCATTCATTGAGGCCCACCTTGGTGTATATATAAGGCCCATGGGATAAGGCCCATTTGACATATATAAGGCCCATGGGATAAGGCCCATTTTGATGTATTCCAAGGCCGTGGGTTAAGGCCCATTGTGATATACTCTAAGGCCCGCAGGTTATAGCCCATTGCAATGTACATCAGGCTCATTAATGCGGCCCACTTGCTTAATAACCAAAAGGCCCATGTGATATGGCCCATTTGATGTATTTAAGGCCCAATGGGAGGTACCTAAGGTCCATTGTAATGTGTGATTTCTCCATGGTTTGTGTAATGATGTTTTATGGCGGGCCGTGCCTTAGGAGCAATGATGGTTTGATGCCCACATTGTAAGTAAAATGTTGGTTAAATGTCCACATTGTATCTCTCCTTAGGGCCCATTGGTAAGCCCATACTAGTTATGTATAGGCCGTCTAGGCTCATCTACATCGTAAGAGTAGTCCATTACTTTATAACATGCTTAGTATAATCCCATGACTCATGCTCATACGCATCATATGTATGTTTGATATGAGTAGTGACTGATCATAGCATACGCCATTGGGCAGACCATTTACGGGACTCGTTATGAGATAGAGTGCACCACATGATTACGCTGGATTGCTGCATGATTTGATGGTGTGATTCATGCATCTCGCATATGTGTGACTTGATCGCTGCACGCCCTAACAACATTAGGGTCGTGGCCTCCATAGGCACATCGTGGATAACCATATCGGATACTGAAAATACTTTATTCTAGCACTGTGGGCACTTAAGATGTCCTTGAGTGAAAGTCTCAGAACCTTTTTGGTACCAGGAGTTGCTCCGACGTCTAGACCAAGTGGATATATGAGCGCCCGAGTGCCGAATACCTGTAGGCCGCATCTCCCATTGTGTCGTGGTCGGTTGGAAGGGGGTGTCGCCTTATCCGCTTGAGTGAGGGGGTTATAATCTAGGCTGAGTTTGACCAGCTCACAAATGAATCCGTTATCGACGAGCCGGGTAGGTATTGGCAGACTACTAGTCAGGCAGATAGTGAGGTCTATTCCGCTTTCTTGACTATGCAACTAAGGTGGAGGCAGTCACTGTGAAGTATATTAGACCCCGGTGATATCTAAAGAGGAATTGTATTGATATTTGTACTTGATGAGTACTGACATGCTTCCTTTACATCTTGCATATGACATTTGGCTACATAGGCCTCGCATCGCCTGGTCTTGGTATGACCGATAGCATTCATGCCTTGCATCACATATCTTTGTTATGGCTGATAGCTTTTATGACTTGCATCACATAGGCTTCGTATGACTGGTTTTATTCATTGATTTACCGCATTCTTCCGTGTTACTCTGATATTGTACACTTGGCGTTTGCCTTATGCATACACTTACACCACCCTCTAAGCTTTTGTAAGCTTATGCACAACCGTTGTGTGTAGGTAGCGTTGGACAGCAGCAGCGCTGAGGCAGGACCATGCATCTGATCATTTTGGAGTTTTGAATTCACCCTATATTTCCCTTTTCGCATTGTACTTAAAGTTTTTGTTATAGTGGATATGTGGCGATGTTGTTTTGTGACTTGATTATGCTTGTGGTTATGCTCCATTACAAAAAAAAAATCATACTGAAAATCCTCCTTGTAGGATCCCAGTATTGGAACTTAGTACATGAGTGTTGAGATCCAAGAATGGGGCACTACGGAGGCTGTCGGCGTCGGATTCGGCGATTGAGAATTTTGTGAGCCCGGTTTCCGAGTTTGGAGCGTGACAGTACTAAACTAAATACTCAATAGAATTAGCTCGAACCACTTTAAATACGAACTGTAAGACCCAAAATGTGTAGAATCGTTGATGCCACATGCCCCTGAAACTTTGGATCAATCTCTAAAGCCAATTGTTCACAGGAGCACATTGAAACTCCGTATAGGACCTGGACCGTGCGTCGAAAGTCCGATGACTGCGAAACTATATGGTTATGACCGCCTTGCTGGACTTGACAACCACCTCAGAAATCAAATTCAGATAGTATCCCGAAGCTATTTCCTTGAGCCCAGAGCGAAGTGTGTGAGAAACGTGAATGTTTTTAAAATAAAATACAAATTTAAGTAATCTGAGTCCTGTCGCTCGTGGGCCAAATATAAGGATTCAGACTGTCAGAATCTGACCCAATTACACCCTCGGATCAGGAAAAATGTCCCACACATGTCAGTGCACTTGTTGCCCTGATCGAGTGTCGATGACCGTTGAATTGAAATTGATCCGCTGCAGCCGATCTGTAGACCCGATCGGACTGAAAACTTAGTCTTACCTAGATCCATCGTCAGGGAGCTGAAGTCCGACCGCACCTAGAAAAGGGACCTCCAGAAATGCTCCGTTGGATCGAAACAAGCCCCCTTTGGCTATAACATAAGTATACCATGGCCCTGGGGCCATTCCCATCAGTTCTAGGCCTATATAAGGGCCTTAAACCCTCACTCTCTCATCCCATACGAATTTGAGAAACCCTAGGAGAGAGAAGAGAGAAAAGAGAATGAAAGAGAGAGAAAGTGTGTGAGAGAGAGTGGAAGAGAGTTCCTGGGATTTGATCCCATCACTCCACGGGCTAAATCACCGCTTCTATATCGCTATGTCAGCGATTCCAACTTTATTCTTAGGTAAGAAATCCTAACCCTAACCTGTTTTAAGGTTTTCAACTAGTGTAATAGATGAATCAGCTAACCTACTCCCTGTTATAGCTTATTATGGTGCTGTAAACAAAGACTTAGCATTTAAACTGATTTAGTTTTGCGTCTACCGGCGTAAGGTGTGGACTATAAATGTTCAGGTTATGGTTGTCAAGGCTTTCAATGTCAGTTAATAATGTATGACTGACTTGATTGCTGTCACATGTGCTTAGATACAAGGCTTTCCGTTTATTACATATATATGTGAACTATGTGGAATATAATACATTTCATGTGTTTATTGCAATGTTTGAATGACTATGAAATTATGATTTGTGCTTGTTATGATTGATGTGTGGGAATATATGATTGTTGTATGTATGACAACTCCTATGTAGAAGGAATTGTCATAATATGTGGTTTAACTAATTTATTACATATATGTAATATGTGTAGTCTAAGTGTTTGAAAAAATGCCTGAATGAGAAAATGCTTAATGTAATATACTTAATGAGGGTGTTGAGATATGATTCTCAACTACTTTAATGACGTGTATGATTTCTTCCATATACCGTATATTATCGGATCTGTTTTATTACGGTATGCACATGTATGTTTAAATTGTATGTCTTAAAATGCTTAAATGATTATAGGAATTGAATTGTTATTCACTACTGCTTTCACTATCTCATTTGATTACCTGTTATAAATGAATGTGGTTGGGGCTATTACATAGTCTAGGCAATTGGTAACAGGCCATGAACTGGTGGCTGAGGTTGTTTTTCACCACACAAGATGTGTCGATGAATCCGAGTCATACTACAGTTCTCGACAGTGGTTAGGCCACGCGGAGTGTTTATGCACTTCATGTCGATCAACTCAACGTGCGCTCATGCTAGTCGAGCTCGTCAAGTTACCCGATTGACCCAATGTATATTCGCCATGTTTGGACGCTACTACTTAAATCTAGGGTACCAAACTTACCAGTGCAATCCCGTCAACCTTGGTACCTCGATCTGCTAAAACTCATTAGCTGAACATGGTGGTATGGGACACCGTGGTCGAGCTGTCGGCCTACGCTAGGGCGACGAGCCTCCCCGTAGTGACCAATGAGTAACCCAAACTCGTGAGCCAGATACAGTGGTATGGGACACTGTATTCGAGTTGTCAGCCTACGACTTGGCGACGAGCCATTGGTAGTGACCTCAAGCATACTCTTAGTCTAAGTTGAGGTGATGAGTCTTTCCGTAGCATTAAAGTATAACTAGGCCTACACTGATTAGCTGTCGCGTCTTATGCATGTGATGTGTTTTCCAAAGGAGCAACACTGATTAGGTGATGTGCCTTTTGTAGTGACCTAGAACCGCAACATCATATGAGTTATACTAGGACTAACGACCCTAGAATGGATTATTGTTTGGAAATTGATATAAGGGAGGTACCTTAGCTTCAAAATCCTGCTGTATGAGTAAACCTAAGTAAGAACTTGGCTAATCATATAACATGCACCGCATTACATGTGCGTTGGGTGTTACAGGTTAAGCACTGAGGAAGGGGTGCATGCCGCGATCGTAAGAAGAAGTCGTTGAGTGAGAGTAGGCGAGGGCATGCATCATTTCATTCATGTCATTCTTGTATTAACAAGAGTACTTAGGACCTGATTATTGTATTGCATTATCATTACTGCTTGACTGAATTGATAACATGTTAACCTTTGGTTTATAGTTGCACTGAGTTGATCACTCACTCCCACATTACGGAACGGTGTTTTAAACACCCACCAGTCCCTGTTTTAGTTTCAGATGATGGCGATGTTTGCGAAGCGGAGCCAGACTTCTTTGATGATGAGGGTTTCTCTTATATGCAGATATCAGGTGGGTCTATATAGACCATGTTCTGATCGACGGGGTCACAGGGATGTTGATTAGACACCATTACACTTGTTATTTTGCACTGTTGGAAACCCCATGTATATTCTTTTTGTTCATTTTTGGAGTACACCTGTATATATTTAACCTGGTAATATGTTCACACTCCGGAGACTTACAACAGTTTATATATTTTATATATTTGTCACAGTCTTTCGCTTAAAAAATTTAACTGTCTCTGGAGTATGATATGTTGTTTTGGTATAATTCAACTCATGTTTAATGCACTAATATGGACAACATTCAATCATCATTATCTATGTTGCATAAGTGATGCGTTGGAACTCGGGAAGCAGACAGATGAGTCGTTACAGGATTACTGAGCAGAGGCAACATCTGAGAGCCAGACAGATTGACAGATTGGTTCTGATGGTGGACTTCGCTTCAGAGGCCGATTATGTGTCCCAAACATTCCTGAGCTATGTAGAGATCTTATGACAGAGGTACATCAATCGCAGTTTTCTATCCACCCTGGCTCGACAAAGATTGCCAGTTTTGTGGCCGAATGTGACACATGCCAGCGTGTCAAGGCCGATCTTCAGAGACCCCCTGGTCTATTGCAGCCGTTGAGCATCCCGATATGAAAGTGAGAGCTCGTATCTATCGATTTTATCATAGGTTTGTCGAGGACTCAGTGCAGTCATGACGCTATCTAGGTTGTCGTGGACCATCTGACGAAGTCGGCACATTTTCTTGCAATCCGTGAGACCTGGCATACGGATGGCTCGCTAGGCTATTTGTAGAGGAGATAGTGAGACTGCACGACGTTCCAGTCTCGATCGTTTCTGACCGAGACACGAGGTTCACGTCTCAGTTTTGGAGGAGCTTTCAGAGAGCGATGAGCACTGATTTGCAGCTCAGTACCGCGTATCATCTGCAGACCGATGGCCAGACCGAGAGGATCAAATAGATACTTGAGGATATGCTTCAGGCTTACGCGATTGATTTCGGGGGTAACTGGGAAGAGCATCTGAGATTGGCTGAGTTTGCATACAACAACAATTATCAAGCAACCATTGGCATGACTCCTTTTGAGGCATTGTATGATAAACCATGAAGATCTCTGAGTTGTTGGACTGAGGTTAGAGAGCGGTGCATCCTAGGTCCCGATCTTGTGCATCAGATGTCAGATGCTATCGATATCATCAGGCAGAGGATGCGCACAGCTCAGAGTCAGCAGAAGAGTTTTGCTAATCACCGGTGTCGTCCTTTAGAGTTCGCTGTTGGGGACAAAGTGTATCTTAAGGTCTCTCCCATGAAGGGCGTAGTTCGGTTTGAAGCGAAGGGTAAGCTTACCCCGAGATTTATAGGACTTTTTAAGATCACTGGGCGCATTGGCGCTGTGGCCTATCGCTTGCCTTACCATTTGAGTTGTGGCGTCCACAATGTTTTTTATATCTCTATGCTGAGGAAGTGTAAGTCAGACATTGATCCTATTATTGATTGGTAACCACTGGAGGTTCGTGAGGATGCTTCTTACATTGAGCAGCCAGTTCATATCCCTGATCGGAAGGAGCAGGTCCTCCGGACCAAGGTCATTCCCTTGGTGAAGGTTCAGTGGGGTCACCATTCTGTTGATAAGGCATCTTGGGAGCGCGAGGCTGAGATTCGAGAGCGCTATCCCCATCTCTTTGATGATTGATTGTATGTTGTATTTTAAAAACTGTCTCCGATTTCTTATAATGATGCAATGTTCCTTCTTCTATTATGAGTTATGTTTACTTGCAATGATTGTCTAAATTTTGAGGATAAAATTTTTATTTAAAAGGGAGAGTTATAAGATCCATATCCTAGTCCGTACCGTTCCTTTGGCTTCCGAGGTCCTTCCGGTCGAATTCCAACAATCCTCGACTCGTATCCAATGTTTGCGCTCAATCCTAAGCCGGATCCCGCATACCTGTAACATCTCGAAAATTGGGGGTTGGGTAGAAACCCAACTCCCGAGTTCCAAAAAGGCACTTATGCAACATAGATAATGATGAATGCATGTTGTCTGTAGAATGACATTAAACAAGATTGGGACTAAACCAAAACAGCGAATCATACTCCAGAGACAGTTAAATTGGCAAGGGAAGACTGTGATAAATATATAAAATATATAAATGATTGTAAGTCTCCAGAGTGTGAACATGTTACCAGGTTAACTAATTACATGTATACTCCAAAATAGAAAGAAAAGAATATACGTGGGTGTTTAAATAAAAGGCAAACCGCCAAGTGTATTGGCATCTAATCAGTAACCCTATAAACCCGTCGATCAAAACCAACATATAGGAGAAATCCTCCTCATCATCAAACAAGTCGGCTCCGCTTCACAAGCAGCGCCATCACCTGAAACTAAAATAGGGACTGGTGGGTGTCCGGAACACCGTCCCGTAACATGGGAGTGAGTAGCTAACTCACTAGAATCATAGAGCAAAGGTTAACATGTTATCAAATCAATCAAGCGATAATGATAAAGAAAGCAATCAAACATTCCTAAACACTGTGATTAATGCATGCATGAAATGACATGATGGATGCCCTCACTGACATATTCCCTCATGCGACACCATCTTACGTCCGCGGCATGCTTTCTTCCCTCAGTGCTCCACATCTTCCAAGCACATGCAATGCGATATGAATATGATTATCGAGTATTATTAGTCCTTTTCATACAGTAGGATTGGGAAACTAGGGTACCTCCCTTATATCAATACCCAAACAATGATCCAATTTATGGTTGTCAGTCCTAGCATATCTCATATGAAGTACGAATCTAGGTCGTTATAAGGGCTTCCAGGGCTGTTGCACGCACTCGTTGCACCGCTCCCCCATCACCTTATCAATACAGGCCTAGTTTATATCCTTAAGACTGCATCAGGACTCGTCGCCCCCATGCGGTGTCAGGATAAACTCAAGGTCACTACAAAGGGCTGTCAGGGCTGTTGCTTGCACTCGTTGCTCCACTCTCCCCATCACCTTATCAATGTAGGCCAACAGCAAGAATATAGTGTCTCATACCAGCATAATCTGCTCCGAGTAGGGTGCTCACTGGTCACTACGGGGAGGTTTGTAGCCCCAGCTTAGGCCGACAGCTCGACCACGGTGTCCCATACCACCATGCCCGGCTCATGAGTCTTAGGGGATCGAGGTACTAAGGTTAGAGGGACTTTCCAATGGTAAGTTTAGTATCCTAGGTTCAAGCAGTTATGACGAATACAAGGTGAACATACAATGGTCAGTCGGGTTACTTGATGAGTCCGACTAGCACGAGCGCACGTTGAATCGACCGACATGAAGTGCACAAGCACTTCGTGTGGCCTAATCACTGCCGACGACTCTAATACGACTCGGGTTCTTCATACACATCCTTCGTGGCGAATAGAATCCAACCACGAATTCTAAACTGTTACCGACTGCCTGGACTATAACATAGCCCCAAACACTTGCAATCTGAACCCATAAGCAAATGAGATAGACAGAATTGAAATAAAGAAATCTAAGCATGTTATTGAACATGTTAGAAGATACAACATGTATATGAAACTATACACAAACATTTCATAAGTAAAGCGATTAAATCAAACAACTTGTATGGAGGAAATCATAAACATCATTTAGGTTGTTGAGAATCCTATCTCAACACCACTATTAAATTTAGTTCGTCACACAATTTCTCACACAGACATTTTATCAAACACTTAGACTACACAACTCCAACATACATGACGTATGTTGATTTCAACATAGAATAGGATGAATCCTTATATCAAGGAGTTGTCTCATACACACAATCATATTCTTACATTCCATACATAGAGCAGGCATAAGTCATAAATCTATAATTATTTAGTCATTCCAACAAACACTTAGACTACACACATTAGCCTACATGAGCTATGTTGGCCAAAATGTGTATTAGGGTGTATCCTTTCACCAAAAAGATCATACATGTATATCTTATATAATAACACGACAAATAAACATGGCAATCATTTCAGCAAAATACGGACGTATACAGTAATTCCTACAAATGCCTAAAATACCCTAAATCTCATATTCTTCGTACATATTCGAAATGAAAAATGGACAGCATGTTCTACATGTTAAACAGTATCCTTATCAGCAATCTACCATTAAACGATATTGAAAGCTTTGAAAACAGGTAATCTAAGTGTCTAAAATCCGCACCTTACGCCGTAGGAGCGTAATGAATCGAATAGAAACTCTATGCTTCGTCAACACCTGTATGACGACCTATATCACAAGATAAATTAGCTACTTTGCTAATTGTATCGATGGAATCCCTAAAATAGCTTGAGATTAGGGTTTTCTTACCTAGAACAGCGTTGGAATCGCCAGAATAGCGATGCAGGTGGAAGGATCTGGCACGTGGAGCAGCAGGGAAGAATCCCAGGAGAAAGCCCTAACTTCTTCCTTACTTTCTCTCTCTTTTCTCTCTTCTCCCTCTTAGGGCTTTCCCCAAATTCATATGGGTTAGAAAGCTAAGGGTTTAAGCTCCTTATATAGGCTAAAAACTCACCTATATAGACTTAGGACCAAGGTATACTTGGGTTACAGCCAAATCGGGTCTTTTCCAATCCAAAAGAATATTTCTGGAGGTTCCCTGACTAAATGCGGTCGAACTTAAGCTCATGGATGCTGGATCCTGATCACATTAAGTTTTCAGTTCGATAGGGTTCCCAGATCGCACGTGGTGGACCAGTTTCAGTTCAGCGGTCACTGAGACTCGATCAGGGATTCCAAGTACACTGACCTGAGTGGAAAATGTTCCCTGATCCGAGGGTGTATTTGGGTCATATTCCGATGGTCAGAACGCTTAAAAAATGTCACGCAAGCGACATGTGCCAGATTTATTTAAATCAAATTAATTTACTAAATATTTTCCTTTTCTCACTCTCTTCACTCCGGACTCAGTAAAATGGTCTCAGGATATCGGTTGGGCTTGATTTTCAAAATGATTGTCAAGTCCAATAAGGGGGTCATAATGGTCTAAGATTATAGATATCGGACTTTTGACGTGCGGTCTAGATCCAATACAAAGTTTCAAAGGGTTCCTGAGAGAAAACGGGTTTAGAGTTTGATCCTAGGTTTTAGGGATACGTAGCGTCAATGATTCTACACGTTTTGGCTTTAACAGATCGTATTTAAAGTGATTGGTGCTCGTTTCACAGAAAATATAGTGTAGCGCTAGTTAAAACACGTTAAATTTCTAAAGAATTAGGTTTTAAATGATTTATCTGGCTTTGGAATTGAGTTCTGAGAGGTTACCAAGGTGTTATGGTTGACCCATTGCCTAAGAACGTCTAACCCCAGGTTGACAAAAATCTGGGGTGTTACAATACCGAAGTCGACTCGAACCAAAACCTGTATCATAGCGACCGTGCCGTCACCGCGGTTCTAACGCCGTGACTCGCGCACCGATCCAATACCCAGGGTAGAAGATGTCGGCATACGTTTATTCCGAAGAAACGCAGCATGTTGTGAACTTCAAGAAAATATCTACAACACGTCCCATCAATAAATCAATCAATCCCATCAATCAAGTACACATCACACATAAAGTTAAGTACAATTAGCCCATACCCTACTCCTACCTCTCTCTTACACAAGCAGCCCAAAGTCAACTCTCACATCACTTCATCCATCACACCTCACCCATCCTTTTTCACCCATGACCTTTCTCTCTCTCATTTCTTAAAACCTCCTAAGCAACAAAAATCTCTACACGTCCAAGCATTCCCAAGATTTCCCCAAAACACCAAGTGTAGCCCACCCTCTCATCTCTCATCTACACCATCAAAAGTCCATCAACCACCATCAAAAGAGAAGGCAAGGAGCATAGGAAGCTAAGGGATCAAGGAGGAGTGCAAGAGGTGGGTGATCAACCATTGAATTCCATTTTTTTAGGGCCCACACGTTGTAGGACCCCCTTGATATTTGTATTGTATTTGGGAGGGCCCAATAATGGCGGGGTCCCTCCCCTTCTCGTGTCATCCTATCTTTCTCTCTTTCTCTCCCTTTATCATTCCCCTAGAATGAAGTGGGCCCCACTAACTCATATTAAATCTACTCCATCCATCAATGGTGTGGCCCACCACATTTTAGGCGAGATGATATATAATATATTATATCATATGAATATTATATGCGTGTGTGTGTGTGTGTATATATATATATATATATATGTATGTATATATATACATGCATGGTGGGCCACGTCCATGTGGGACCCACCATGATGCCTCGGTTTATCCATGTCGTCCAACGTCCTTGGACGCTGGACGTTGAGTGAGGCTAACATGGAGTGCATGCAGTGACAGAGGTGTGTACTTTTAAGCTAAAAAAAAACAGAGAGAGAGAGAGGGGGTAATTGAGCTTTGGGGAGCGTTGCTCATGCAGGCCCCACCCTGATGAACAAATCAAATCCATACTGTCCATTTCATTTCTCAGCCCACTCTAGGCATTGAGCCGAAAGATAAACTCAATCAGATTTTCTGGTGGGCCCTAGCATGGAAAACAATAATTTTCACCTTTACAATCCATTAAATCCTGCCCTGATGTCTCTACCTGAAAAAAACATACTGCATATGGGACTTTGTTTGACGGTATCGAGCTAGGGAATGCAATGGGTGGGGTGGATTTCCTTGATGTGGGTCTCACCTGTGAAAAACCACAGGAAAATGGATTTTAAAAAAATGGAAGCAGTAGCATCCTACTGACTGCTGCCTGCGGCTGCGGGGCGGGCGGACGGACAGGCTGGACCTCCCTGTCCAGCTGTGGGCCCCACCTTGATGCGTTACGAACATCAACACTGTGCATTTGGCAAGTCCCCTTTAAATTATGGGATATCCCAAAAATCAGCCGTATATGGAACTTAGGTGGGCCATACCGTCTAAAATCATGTGAGGACATGCCTAAAACATATAAAATCATTTGGTGGGCCTACCTGAAATTTAGATGCGGCTAAAACTTGGTCTGAACCCTTAGCCAAGCAGGACGCACATAATGGGTGGGCTCCCTGTCCACGTGACCCAATCAACTGGTTGGGTGAAAAATAAACAATACGGTGGGCCCCTTGGTCCATGTGACCCTATCAACAGGTGGACCCCCCTGGTCCACGTAACCTTGTGAACAGGTTGGATGTCATATAAACAACACGGTGGGCCCTAGGTCTGAGTGACCTCATGAACAGTTTGGATGGCAACAAACATCACTGTGGGCCCTGGACAGATTGGATGTAAATAAACATTATGGTGGGCCCCTGGCCCACGTGACCTTATAAACAGATTGGATGTAAATAAACATTATGGTGGGACCCTGGTCCACGTGACCTTATGAACAGATTGGATGTAAATAAACATTACAGTGGGCCCAGGTTGGGTGGAAAATAAACATTACTGTGGGCCCCGGGTCTGAGTGACCTTATCAATGGGTAGGATGGAAAATAAACATTATATTAGGCCCCACATGGGACCCACCATAATGCATGTACTGCATCCAAACCGTTCAACCATTTTGGAAGCCCATTTTATGGTAGGGGTTAAAGACTGAGTCAGATCCATTGTTCAAGTGGACCCCACCTTAGTATGTATATAAGGCCCAAGTGACTGGGCCCATCTTGACGTATTTGTGGACTGTTGTTGTGACCCACATTGATTTACATGTGGCCCATATTATCAAGCCCATCTTGATATAATTATGGCCCATTGTTGAGGCCCACCTTAATTATATGTATAAGGCCATTGTTATGAGGCCATTGCGATGTATGCAAGGCCCATGGGTTATGTTATGGCCCATTGCAATGTACGTAAGGCCCATTGATATGGCCCACTTGATGAATATAAGGCCCATGTGATTAGGCCCATCTTAATGTAGTTGTGGTCCACTCTTTGGGCCCCATCTTGATATATATGAGACCCATGTACATGAGGCCCATTTGATGTATTGGAGGCCCATGGGTCGAGGCCCAATGGGATGTACATGAGGCCCATTATAACGTGATTCCACCATGGTTTATGTGTTGACTCTTATAGTGGGCTATGCCTTGGGAGCAATGATGGTTTGACGTCCACATTGTAAGGATAATATTAGTTAAATGTTCACATTGTCACTCTCCTTAAGGCCCACTGATAAGCCCATATTTGTAGTGAGTAGGTCGTCTAGGCCCATATCCGTTATGCACAAGCCCATCACCCTATGACATGTTTAGAATAGATCTATGATTCATGATTATACGCATCATATGTATGTCTGATATGACAAGTGATAGAGTATAGCATATGCCTTCGGGCGGATTATTTATGGGCCCCCTGATAGGTGAAGTTGCCCTACATGAGCATGCGGCGTGCGCAGGATTGTTGCATGTTTGGTAGGGTGATTTATGCACTTGCAATTGTATGATCATGATTATTATATGCCCTAGCGACATTAGGGCCAAAGCCTCCACAGACACATCGTGGGTGGCTGGATTGGATACTAGAAATGTTTGGTTCTAGCATACGGGCGCCATAAATGTTCTTGGGTGAAAATTCCTAAACTCGACGATACCAAAGGATGACTCCAACGTCGAAATCGAGTGGATATATGAGCACACAAGGGCCGAATACCAGGAGGCCGCATCTCTAACTGTGTCATGGTCGATTGGAAAGGGGTGTAGCCTTACTCGCCCGAGGGTAGGGGACAATACTAGGCTAAGTTTGACCAGCTTGTGAATGGGTTCACTATCGACGTGCTGAATAGGTATTGGCAGACTATTGGCTAGGCGGATAGTGAGGTTTCTTATGCTCACTTGGACTGTCTGTGGAGAGCAACAGTGTCATTTAGAGTATACTAAACCCTGGTGATTATCCAGAATGAGAATTGTATTGATATATGATGAGGATTGGCATACTTGAGTTGCATCTCGCATCATATGGTCTTGATATGGTCATTAACATTCATATCTTGCACCACATAGCCTTGGTACGACTGATTACATTCATGTATTTATCAGCATGTTTCCTTATTAATCTAATCTTGCATTTTGAGCACACTTTTATTGCGCACATACTTACACCGCCCTCTAAGCTTTCTATAAGCTTATGCACGATTGATGCGTGTAGGTGACGCCAGGACGTAGCCGTAGTCTTGCTGTAGTTAGAGCATACAGTTTGCAGTTTGGAGTACACAGTCGAACTTTTGGAGTTTCTGTTATTTTTATTATCTTGTATTTTCTTTCTGACGCATTGTACTCAAAGTTTTTTTTATAGTAAATTTTTTGATGGTGTTCTTATGGTTATTGTTCATGGGTTATGCTTGGTTATACTTATTAGGATTCAAATTGATGATTAGAAATCTTCCTTATAGCATCCCAGGATCGGAACCTGGTAAATGAGTGCCGCGAGCCGAGAATGGGGTTCTACGAACGTTGTCCGCGCTGGATTTAGCGATCGAAAATTTTATGAGCCCAGTTTCCGAGTTTGGGGCGTGACAAGGAGATCCTAGGTTAGTGCAGTAGTGGTGGAGCCATGGATTTGGTTGGCGCGAGCTGAGGACCTGTTGTAGACCTTTCCTTCCCTCTTTCTACATTATGTATTTCCTTTTGAACCATGTACCTGTAAAGTTTAAATTCTTAGTGGATTTTGCAGTGTGTTCCTTGGTTTAATTCTGAGATTTACTTGCAATGATATTGGGTATGCTCTATTGGATTGGAATTGTGATATGAAAATAAATCCTATTTCAAGAGCCGAGAATGGGATGCTACGGAGGCTGTTGCGGCTGGAATCGGCTATCGGGTTCCTTGTTAGTCCGATCACCGAGTTTGGGGCGTGACATATATATATATATATATATATTACTTATTTTTTTTAAGGGTGCCCATTGTGGATCATATGTGGGCATTATGGATTCTCCCTAGCCAATGTTGATTCCACTTGGGCACCATAGATCCCACTTGACGATTGTGAATCCCACCTAGGCACCCTTTTTGTGAATGTTGAACGAATAAATGTACATGTGGATGTGATTGTGGGTTGTGAATGTTGAATTGTATGAATGCAAATGTGGATGCGATTGTTTACGTGGAAGTAGATGTGGATTTTACATTGAATGAATGAGAATGTGGAAGTGGATATAAATATTGAGTTATATAAATGAAAATGTAGAAGTGGATGTGAAAGTAGATTTGTTTGAAGGTAGATGTGAAACTTCAATGGTAGTGAATTTTGAATTATATAGTATAAAAATGTAAATGTGGATATGGATGTGTGAAAAGGGCGAGCTCCAAGTCCGGGGGGGGGGGGGGGGGGGGGGGCAGTGAATAGGACTATGCCAAATAAAAATAAAATGCGAACAACCTCAAATGCACAAATATTGAGAGGTTGATACAAATGCTATTCTAAAGACAACCTTATACCAAAAACTAATGGCTTATGGTCGGACAACTTGATTTTCAGAACATCGGTAAGTATCAAAAACTCAAACCGATACAGAGGCAAAAGAAATAAATCAGGCTATTACAACATTCACCACATGTACATGAAAATAAATACAACATTCAGCACATCACCATCATCATCATCATCATCCAAAGTCCGAGAATTATAGTGGTTCAGGTGTACATCAACTGTTCTCAAACAGCCACCCTACTCCACTCCCAATATCCACAACCCACGGGATATTGGCTTTCAATAAGAAAGAAGGTTTTCCAAGGTTCACCTTAAAACCTTTACAATTTTATTTTCAATGGGCTATCACAATTATAAACCCTACACACCGAGATTTTCTGGCTATCTCAGTCAAAACCAAAATGAAAGATTTTCTGGTAATCTTACAAACCACAATATAATAAATGAAATATACTTATCTGACAATTCTTCTTCGATGTAGCCCGATAGAACCAATTCTTTGTAGACATACATGTTCAATGTTTAATCTCATAAATGAAAGGGTTCTAGGTCTAAATGAATTTTAATTAAATCCAACCTTTGGTTACTTGGGTTCAATTTCTTGGATCTCAAAAAGGGTTAAAGCAAAATCCCCCTTTATATCAAGTAGAATAGAATAACAAGATATCAAGAAATTAAGAAACTAAAAAGTTATTTAAAATGATTATAAATACCTCACAATAGTTTCACAATAGTGAGGACAAATCTCTCAGAGTGATGGCTTGAATTGGCTTAGAATTGATGATAAAATTCGAGAAATGTCCTCTATTTATAGGCTGCAATTCGGTTCCCTCGACTGGTCTAAGGTTCGGCTCGACTAGTCCTGGTAAACCAACTTTCAAAATTTTTGGCACGATCGGATAAAATAGACTCTTGACTGGTCGAGTGGCCTGCTTGACTGGTTGAAAATAGCACTTGATTGGTCGAGTGGGCAAAATTCACATTATTCGAGTTTGAGTCGATTCCTGCTCGACGGGTCGAGCCAGTCTCCATGACCGGTCAAGCAGGGTACTCGACTGGTCATAGACCAAACAACCTTATCTAATTTTTTGAGTAAAATTCTGGACTTGTAAGACCCGTATCCTAGTCCGTACCGTTTCGTAGGCTTCCACGGTCGTCCCGGTCAAATTTCGGCAACCCTCGACCTATATCCAACGTTTGCGCACGAACCTAAGTCAAGTTTTGCATACCGAAGTTGCTCAACCCAAATTTTACACCTTAGTGACCGCGCCGTCCCCGCAGTTCTAATGTCACGACTCGCGCATCGAACCGATACCCAGGCCAGGAGATATGGGTCCGCGTTCATTCAGAAGAAACGCCGCACGTTGCGAATTTCTACGAAATTTCTACAACATGTCTCATCAATCAATCAAGTACAAGCCATACCCCAAATACATCACCCATCCCTCATTTTTTCACAAGTCAACTCTCTCTCTCCCCTACTCATCCCTCTTTTATAAAATTTCAACCCAACCTATACCTCCCCATCCCATTCCTCACAACACCCATCCATATCATCCCATCACATCTCTCTCTTTCATTTCTCAAACCTCCCAAGCAACATCACACGTCCCCTCTCTCCCAAAGCTAAGTGTGGCCCACTTTCCCTACCCTCTCATCTCTCATCCCCACCATCAAAATTCTATCATCCACCGTTAAAAATTAAGTATAGGGGCTAAGGAGGCTAAGGGAGCAAGAAGGAAGCCAATAGGTGGGTGATCTAACCGTCAACTTTGTTATTTGAGGGCCCACATATGGTGGGACCCACTTTGATGTTTGCTTTATATTTAGGGAGGGCCCATAGTGGCGGGGTCCCTCCCCTTCTCACCGATCTCTCTCTCTCTCTCTCTCTCTCTCTCTCTCTCTCTCTCTCTCTCTCTCTCCCTCTTTTGCAACAGGCGTGGCCTACTAGATCCACACCGATCGTGGACCCACCATGATGGATGTATTTTATTAACGCCATCCATCTTTTTATCCAGGCCATCCAGTGGGCCTGGATGATGAGAATGGGCCATGTTCATATGGGACCCATCTTGATGAAACGTGGGCCACATACATGTGGGACCCACCATGGTGCTTGTGTTATATCCATGCCGTCTAGCATGTGTCTAACATGGAGTGCGTGTACAGACATGGTGTGTATTAACAAGCTAAAAATAATAATAATATTAATAATATATCTATATTTAGATAAGGTATTTGGGTGGGCCGCTTATGCAAGCCCCACCTTGAAGTATGAATTCAATCCATGCCATCCATCCAGTTCCCCAGATCATTTTAGGCGTCGAGCCAAAAAATGAAGCCAATCCGACTATCTGGCTGGCCATACCATAGAAAACAGTATTGTTACTATTGAGAACCCACCTTGATGTTCTACTCGCCAAAACATATTGGATATTGGGCTCTTTTAGACGGTATCGAGCCATGGAATTCAATGGGTGGAGTGGATCCTCCCGATGCAGGCCCCACATGGGAAAAACAGCAGGAAATTGATTTTTTTAAAAAAAATAATACACATGAGGCAGGAGCTGTCACGCCCCAAACTCGGAAACCGGGCTCACAAAATTCTCGATCGCCCAATCCGGCACCGACAGCCTCCATAGAACCCCATTCTCGGCTCCTAGCTCCCATTCGCCAGGTTCCGATCCTGGGATGCTACAAGGAGGATTTTCAATGTCAGTTTGATTCGTAATAAGCATAACCAAAGGCATAACCCACAAACAACAATCAAGTACTCCATTACATTTCCACTATGATCAAAAACTTTACAAGTACAATGAGCATAAAGGGAAATACAATGTTAAAGAACAAAAACTCCAAAACGCTCTGCAACGTGCTACTGCCTCAGCGCTGCTGCGAACCAACGTCACCTGCACGCAACGGTCGTGCATAAGCTTATAGAAAGCTTAGAGGGTGGTGAAAGTGTGTGCGCAAGGTAGTAATATGATCAGAAAATGTCAGAATAATACGGAATATGCAGATGGAACCATAAGATTATGAGCCGTACCAAGGCTATGCAATGCAAGACATGAATGGTGTCGGCCATCCCAAGGCCATGCGATGTGCAATGCAACTCAAGCATACAGATCCTCATCTATGTCTACACATCAATACAGCTCAAATATGGGATATGACCGGGGTCTAGTACACTCTAAATCAGATTGCCACCATATTGCGCGCAATAAGGTAAGTGGAAGAGACCACACTATCCGTCTGCCAATATCGGGCGCGACTCGTCGATAGCGGACCCATTCCTCGAGCTGGTCAAACTCAGCCTAGCATTGCCTCCTACTCTCGGGCGGGTAAGGCCATACCCCCTTCCAACCGACCACGACACAGTGGAGAGCACAGTCAACTGGTATTCGGCACTCAGCGCTCATCTACCCACTCGGTCTAGACGTTGGAGTAATCTCTTGGTACTATAAGGGTTTAGGAACTTTCACCCAGGGATATTTATAGTACCCCATGTAGAACAAGATTTTAGGTATCCAATCCTGTCAACCACGATACATCTGTGGAAGTTACGACCCCAATGTCGCTAGGGCGTACAATATCCATGTCATACAAATGTGATATGCATGATTCATGCTATCCATTCATGCATCAAATCCTGCACATATCGTGCGCTCATGTAGGGCAACACCACATAACTGAGAGCCCATAAACAACCTGCCCGAAGGCAAATGCTATGATCAGACAATTCTCACGTCAAGCATACATATGATGCGTATGATCATGAGTCAAGGAACTGTACTAAACATGTTATAATAAAATGAACTATCTTACAATGCAGATGGA
Source organism: Magnolia kwangsiensis (assembly GCA_037074715.1). Taxonomy (NCBI): domain Eukaryota; kingdom Viridiplantae; phylum Streptophyta; class Magnoliopsida; order Magnoliales; family Magnoliaceae; genus Magnolia; species Magnolia kwangsiensis. Next base: position 101,586,107 of record CM073575.1, on the reverse strand, counting down.
CCTAGACGGCCTATACACAATAAGTACGGCCCAGTAATGGGCCCTAAGGAGAGTCGTAATGTGGACATCCAACCAACATTACACTTGCAATGTGGATGTTAAACCAACATTACTCCCAAGGCACGATCTTTGTAAACATCAGTACTTAGTCTGTAATGGATTTACACATTGCAATGGACCGTAGGTTGTTCCCATTGGACCTTACATATATATCAAATGGGCCATATCTTATGGGCCTTTTATTCATCAGATGGGCCACATAGATGGGCCACACCAATGGGTCTTATGTGCATTGCAATGGGTCAAAACCCGTGGGCCTTGGATTGCATCAATTGGGCCTAGCCTCATAAGTTTAATATATAACAAATTGGCCACACCCATTGGGCCCCCCACATGTACATCAAATGGGCCTCAACCCATAGGCCTTATATAAGTCAAATGGGCCTAAATCCCTAGGCCTTAAACAAATCAAATGGGCCTAACCCATGAGCTTTCAATAAATTAAATGGGTCTAACCCATAGGCCTCGTATGCATATCAAAGTGGGCCTAAACCCCTAAGCCTTACATATATCAAATGGGTCCAATTTCATGGGCCTTGAAGTACATCAAATGGGCCTAGTCCCATGGACTTGAAACATATCAAGTGGGCCTAAATCCATAGGCCTTAAATATCAAGTGAGCCTAAGCCCATAGGCTTTACATGTCAAGTGGGCCCAAGTTCTTAGGCCTTAAATGAATCAAATGGGCCTAACCCATAAGCATTTCATAAATCAAATGGGCCTAGCCCATAGGCCTATTACAACTCAAATGGGCCTGACCCATATATGAATGGCCCACTCGACCAATAGCTCATGGCTTAAGATGATCCCACCAAGTGGATGGGCGGTCTGGATGCATTACGTGCATCATGGTGGGTCCCACTGTCTAGTGGACAGTGCGGATAAAGCACATACATCACACAGGGCTCCACCGTCCGCTGGACGGTGGAGGCAGCACGTTCATAAGGTGGGCGCCACCGTGGTGGGTGCCACCGTCCGCTGGACGGTGGACTTAACACATACATTATTGTGGGTCCCATGTGGGGCCCACCCTATAATATTTATTTGGCATCCAACCCATTCATAAGGTCACTTGGGCCTGGTTGAAGGGAAAACATAAATTTCAGCTTGATCCAACACATCTGTGGGCCCTAGAAAGAGCTTCAATGGTAGATGTTCATTCACACTGTTCCCTATGGTGTGGGCCACCTGATAAATGGATGGGGCCGATTTTTGGCAGGGCCCGCTTCAGGAGATGGCCCACCATGTGGACCGGTTGGATGACAAAAGAGCATCAAGGTGGGGCCCACGGCTGGAGCCGTGGGTCCCTTGCTGGACACCGCCCACCCGCCTTCACGGCTGCACGCAGCAGCGTGCAGCGCTGCCCACTGACAGATAATGCAGAGGCTCTGCCTCTTCACATTTTTGGGAAAAATCTGTTTTCCCGGGGTTTTTCGTATGTAGGGCCCGCTAAGATGAAATCCGCCCCGGCCATTGCATTCAGCGGCTCGAGGCCGTCCAAATGAGTCTAGAGTTCAAATTTTAAAATGCTTAGGAAGTGAAATAAAATAGAAAAATGACATTTGAATGGTGAGGATGCAATTTTTTATACTATGACCCACCAGGTCTTCCAATCAGCCCCAGACTTCTACCCAACGGCTAAAATGCTGTAGGTAAGAGGATGGACGGCTTGGATTATTCAAATACATCATGATGGGGCCTAAGCAAGTGGACCACCAAAGCCCTTCTTTTCTTCTTTCCCTTTCTTCATTCTTTTGAAATGTCGGTTTTATTTTTTATTTTTATAGAGAGTGGTGGGCCCTGATGAAGTGGGCCACCACTGATGGGTAACATGGGTACAACGTCTAAGGTGGGCCCCACTTGAATAAAATTTGAACAAAATAAATCTCAAGGTGGGATCCATTCAAGTGGGCCACACAATCCTATTGCATAAAAATAAAATAAAATAAAATAAAAGAAATAAAAGAGAGAGAGAGAGACATGGAGAGTGGGACACGCCTTGTGATGGAGGGCTCCGCCACTATGAGCCCTCCCTTGAATGAAATCATACAATAAACGGATCCCTTTGAACATGGGATCATCAAAAATGTAAATCAACGGTGGAGATCCATTCCCCACCGATATGGACGGTCTAGATGACCTTTCTAAATGAAATAAACATCATGATGATCCAAGTGGTCCATCGGCTACATATTAGGGTCCCAAGTGAGATCCACACCATGGATCGGTGGGCCTCACTTGGCCCATCATAAAAATAAGAAAAACTATCCTATAGAGGCACCCACCATCCGATCTTCTTGCTCTAGGGGTTCCTTGGCACCTTAGCTTCAACTTCAATGGATGAGATGAAGAATGGAGGGTTGAGATGAGAGATCTTGGGATGAAGAGGTGGGCCACTTGGAGTTTATGGATTCTTGGAAAATTCCATACGTATGGGCTCTTTTGCTTGGAGATTTTTGAAATGAGAAAGAGAAAAAGAGAGAGAGTGATGTAGAGAGAGATGGATGGATGGATGAATGATGGTTGTGTAAGAAAGTATTAACTTTTGAGGCTTTTGTGTAAGAAAGGTATGGGTGGTGAAGACTTTTGTGGCTTTTTGTAGAAGAGAGGTATGGGTGGTGAAGACTTTTGTGGCTTTTTGGGAAAAGGTAATAAAGTGATGTGTACTTGACATGTGATGGCTTGATGGATTGATTGATTGATGGAATTGATGTGATTGATGTGACACATCGTAAAGATTCCCTTGGGTTTCGCAACGCGTGGCATTTTTTCTCATCGAACGTTGGCCCACATCTCTTGACCAGGGTATTGCCTCGGCGCACGAGTCGCTGCATCGGAACCGCAACGACGGTGCGGTCGCTATAGTATTGGTCTCGAGTTGAGTTGACTCGGATTGTCGGTATATAAATCAGGGTCACGCGTCGATATCAGTCAAGGGTCGAAGGTCGCCGAAATTTGACTGGTAAGACCGCGGAAGTCTACGGAAAGGTACGGACCAAGATACGGGTCTTACAGCAGCGCCTGCTGTTACCGTTGACACCAGAGGACACTAAGCGGGCAAGGACCATGGGTCCCAGCCGTGGGCCCCACCATGTTGTGTGTTGAACATCAACATCGTGCATTTGATGGGTCCCCTTTACATATGGGGCGCCACCAAAAATCAACCGTATACCACACTTAGGTGGCCCACATCACATGAAATAATCGGATTGAACGGCTGCCATTGAAACCCTTTTTGGGGTTGTCACAGAAGTCTTGGATCATTATAAATTTGTTTTTCCTCTTCATCTGACCATATCAACAGATTGGGTGGAAAATAAACATTATGGTGGGCCCCACGTGGGACTCAATGATATATGTGTTCTATCCACACCGTCCATATCACTGGATGGTGGAACCCACCATGGTGCATGTGTTGCATCCAAGCTATCCATCCACTTTGAAAGCTCATTTTAAGGCCTGAGATAAAAAAAATGAGACAAATCCAGTTATCAGTGGACCACACTATAGAAAACAACAGAGTGAATGCCTACCATTGAAACCCCCTTTGGGTTACAGAAGCTTTGGATCAATATGATATTTTTTTTTCTAGGTCCTTGTGACCATGGAAATAGTCTGGATGGAAATTAAATGTTGTGGTGGGCCCACTGGAATTTGAAAGTGGGAAATTAATATCACCACTGTTAGTTATAGTATGGTCCAAATGATCTTTGGATATGATTCATTTTACTTATTTATTTATTCATTTATTTAATGCTCTATAATGATTTCTATTGATGGATGATTGGCGTGGCTCATTCGACTTGGCCCAGTTAATTTAACCCATTGTCTCGGCCCATTTGATTAGGCCTGATGTGATATATGAGACCTGATGTTGAGGCCCACCTGGATATAAATGAAGCCCATGTGATTAGGCCCATATCGATGTATTTGTGGCCCGTTGTTAAGGCCCACCTTGACATATATAATGCCCATTTGAGGAGGCCCATCTTGATGTAGTTATGACCCATCCATTGAGGCTCACTTTGATATATATGAGGCCCATGTGATAGGGCCCATTAGGTGTATTTGATGCCATGGGTTGAGGCCCAATGGGATATACACGAGGTCCATTGCAATGTGTGATTCTACCATGGTATATGTAATGATGTTTATGGTGGGCTATGCCTTGGGAGCAATGATGGCTTGACGTCCACATTGTAGGATGATATTGGTTAAATGTCTGCATTGTCACTCTCCCTAGGGCCATTTGTTAGGCCCATACTTGTAGCGTGTTAGCCGTCTAGGCCTATCTTTGTTATGAACAGAGTCCATCACCATATAACATATTTAGTATACATCCATGATTCATGCTCATACGCATTATATGTTTGCTGGATATGAGGAGTGATTGATCATAGCATATGTCTTTGGGCCAATTGTTTATGGGCTCCCTGAAAAGTGGAGTCACCTTTCATTAGCATGCGGTACACGCAGGATTATTGCATGACTGATAGTGTGATTCATGCACTTTGCATATGTATGACATAATTACTATACGCCCTATCGACATTAGGGCTATGACCTCCACAGACACATCGTGGATGGTAGGATCGGACACCAAAAATATTGTTACTAAGCATCGGGGCGCCATAAGGTGAAAATTTCTAAACCCGATGGTACCAGAGGATGACTCCAATGTCGAGACCAAGTGCATATATGAGCGCACAAGGGCCGAATACCAAGAGGCCGCATCTCCCACTGTGTCGTGGTCGGTTGGAAAGGGGTATGGCCTTACTCGCCAGAGGGTAAGGGGCATTACTTGGCTGAGTTTGACCAGCTCGTGAATAGATCCTCTATCGACGTGCCGGATACGTATTGACAGACTATTGGCCAGGCAGATTGTGAGGTTTCTTATACTCACTTGGACTATGCGGCTGGAAGAGGGGCAATGCCATTTGGAGTGTACTAAATCTGGGTGCTTATCCGGAATGAGAACCATATTGATATTTAATGAGCTGTATGTGGATTTGAATGAGGATTGGTATGCTTGAGTTACATCATGCATCGCATAGTCTTGATATAGCCGATTGCATTCATATCTTGCACCGCATAGCCTTGGTATGGCTACTTACATTCATGTACTCATAAGCATGATTTCACATTACTCTGACCTTGCATTCAAAGCACGCTTATACTGTGCATAACTTACACCACCCTATAAGCTTTCTATAAACTTAATGCATGATCAATGCATGCAAGTGATGCCAGGACGCAGCTATAGCTTCGCCGTAGTTGGAGTGTACAGTTGAGCTTCAGGAGTTTCTGTTATCATTATCTTGCATTTTCCTTCATACGCATTGTACTTTAAAGTTTTTGATCATAATAGATTTTGTGATGGTGTTCTTGTGGTTATGGTTCATGGGTTATGCTTATGGTTATGCTCATTACGAATTAAATTGACGTTAAAAAAATTCTCCTCATAGGATCCCAGGATCGGAACCTAGTGAATAGGTGCTGGGAGCCGAGAATGGGGTACTACGGAGGCTGTCGGCACCAGATTCAGCAATCAAGAATTTTGTGAACCCAATTTCTGAGTTTGGGGCATGACAGGACTGGTCGAGAAAAACCTTGGACTGGTTGAGCTATTGCCTAGACTAGTCAAACAATGACTAGGACTAGTCGAAGCAAAGCCTAAAATAAGTACTATGACCCAATATAAACATACAACATTTATGACCTAATCCTAAGGTCTTTTTAGGGTCATATATACCTGAAATATGAGCATTGAACTTGTCAACTCGGTCACTTCGGTAGATAAAATACTTGAAGTACTTTGAAGTTTGGAAGTTATACACTTTGAAGCTTGAGCTTGAATGCTTGAACACTTGAGTTTGAGCTTGTGTACTTGTACTTGAGTTTATGTATGAAGTTGTACTTGCACTCTGACTTGTGCATGATCTTTGGCAGTTGAACATGCTCTTTAACTTGAAGATGTATAAGCTTTAGATTGTTGATGTAGATGAAACAAAAACTCTTCTTCAAATGAAGGTGAACTTTCCATCTATTAAACTTGAAGGTGAACTTTTATCAATCACTCTTAAATGGTTTGTCACTATAAAATTTAACAACATAGGGTGCTAGATTTAAAATATAACACTTACAATCCCCCCCTTTGTCAAATTTTTTACAAAACCAATTTAGAGAATCAACCTATTCAATATACAGATTCACAATCAAATCAATCTTACAAAAATCTTCAAAACTCCCCCTCAATCTACTCCCTCACTATGAGCTTGGTGACTTGTAGAGACCTATATTAACAAATAAATTTCTAAAAAAAAAAATCTACATACATGCATCTCATGCATCTCAACATTCACCAAATATATCCATCATCTACACAAATTTCTCCTCCTTTTGTCACAATATGACAAAGGAAGACATATAGAATTAAGCATAAACATGATATGATAGATGAAAAGGATAAATAGAAAGAGAATAAAAGCATAGAAGATTAAACCATAAAGTATGAAAGCATCAACTTATAAGAGTTATACATGTCCAACTATCAAGTAGTGAAAGTAATCCTTAATACAAATCCAAAAGCAAAATATCAAGTAATGCATACTACTCAAAGACAGAAGAAGACGGAGGTGGGATGGACGGATTTATCTGATGTAATCCCTTAGTAATGTGTCTAAAATACTTACGCATATATTTCATTTGATTTGCTTGACATATTGTCAATCCATCCACCTTCTCTTCTAAGACTCTAATGCGCTCATCAAAACCAGAAGGCTGAAAATCAGAATCAGCCTCAACGTAATCAGATTCCAATTCATTAAAAATATCATCCATATCGCTGTCAATTGGCAGCGCATCTTCCTCTCCAACTTCTTCTCTAACTTCCCTAGCAACCCTATTTATTTGACTAGGTGATAACTTCAAATTCATCTTGTTGATATTTGAATTGTTGAATGGAAGATGAGAAGTAGGAGCTTCTCCAGGTGGCATGACCCCAGAACAGTGTAAATCAAGGGTGGTCATTAAATAAGTGAATGGAATATCACTATGCCCTGGATGAAGTCGAAATTGGTTAATGAAATAACAGATTAACGAAGGAAGACACACCGGAATGCCAGACACAACAGAATGAAGAATACGCACCATAAAGGTAGTCAGTTCAGCCTTATTACCAGATCTAAGGTAAACATTGGAAATAAAGATGCGATGTAATAGTTTGTATCTGGGCAACATCTGGTTGGCCTAGAGCGCATTCCTAGAACTCCATTCTGAGTCCATGTTACACAAATATCTGGTTAATAAACGTTTTTCTGACTCATTCAATCTTTCAGCTAATGTCAGAATATGAATGCCTTCATCATTCACTTAAATGTCCATCAACCTAGAAATTATGTGACGATCTACTTTATATGAAACTGCTGTACACATGATAGTGAAGGTCAAATCTTCAATAAAAACATCACCTATACTGTAACGCCCTGAAATTAAATTCGGGGGTCGAGCATAACTCAACTCCCGAGTTTCAAAACATCACTTATACAACATAAACAATAATGAATGTATGTTGTCTGTGTTAGTGCATGAAACATGAAGTAGATCAAGCCAGATCAGCAGACATAATTCAGGGATATTGAGGAAATGCAAGCTGAAGACTTAAATACATATATAATTCAAAAATAATCCCTAAAATATGCGTGCTCTGCCGAGGGCAATAGATACAACTGTGTCTCAAATACATGTATCAACTATGCAAAATCACCATATACATATCCCAAAAATCTCCGCTCGTCAGGATAAGGCTCACATGAACCCACCTGAGAACTGCATAAATGAGAACGCCTCCTCGTCCTCATCAAAGTCTGGCTCCACCTCGCCAGCATCGCCGTCACCTGTAACTAAATCAGAGTCTGGTTGGTGTTTAAGCATCATCCCAGAATGTGGGAATGACTGATCAACTCAGTGGTACCATACAGCAAAGGTTAACATGTTATCAATTCAATCAATCAGTAATGATAAAGCAGTACAATCAAACGTGTCCTGGATACTCTTGTTAATGCGATAATGAATGAGATAATGATGCATGCCCTCACCATAAACTCCCTCATGCGACATTATCTAACGATCGCGGCATGAATCACTACTACTGTGCTCTCACACCAACATCAATGGCACATGCAGTGCAATGTCATGAATATGATTATCAAGTTCTTATTAGTCCTTTTCATACAGCAGGATTGGGAAGCTAAGACACCTCCCTTATATCAATCCCCAAACATTGATCCATTCTAGGGTCATCAGTCCTAGGAAATCTCATACGATATTACGTTTCTAGGTCACCGCAAGGGCTGTCAGGGCTGATGCACGGAATCGTTACACCACTCTCCCATCACCAAATCAATACAGGCCTAATTATATCCTCGATACTGCAATAGGACTCGTCACCCTTATACAGTGTCAGGATATACTCAAGGTCACTACAGAGAACTCGTCACCAATCAATGTAGGCCGACAGCAAGAATATAGTGTCCCATACCACCATAATCTGCTCATGAGAGTAGGGTGCTCACTGGTCACTACGGGGAGGTTTATCGCCCCAGCGTAGGCCGACAGCTCGACCACGGTGTCCCATACCACCATGTCCGGCTCATGAGTCTTAAGGGATCATGGTACCAAGGTTAACGGGAGTTTTCACTGGTAAGCTAGGTGTCTTAGATTCAAACAGTAGCAACCGAACATGGTGAACAAACATCAGTCAATCGGATTAGTTGATAAGCTCAACTAGGCCAAGCGCACGTTGAGTTGAACGACATGGAATGCATAAGCACTCCGTGTGGCCTAACCACTGTCGAACATTCCAAGCATGACTCAGATTCGTTGAACTCATCTTGCGTGGCAAAAATGACTTCAACCACTATTGACAGAACGGGTACCGATTACCTGGACTGTAGTACGACCCCAAACACGTACAAACTCAATAACAGGCATATGATTCATATCCTACCTTCAAATGAACATTCATGTCATATAATTGAAATTTAAATACAGTATATGGAGGAAATCATATACACATTTAACATGAATAATCTAAGTTACATAATTCAAGGAGGAAATCATATACTCAAATATTGTGATTGAGATTCATGTCTCAACAACCTTAGAAATCACACTTTACAAACTACTAACTCATTTAGGCATTTATATAAACACTTAGATTACACTATTTAACATACATCACATATGTCAATTTCATTACATATTAGGGCAACTCCTTTCGCCAAGGAGTTGCCGCATACATATCATGTATAAGCCTACGAAAAATAATCATGGCAATCATAACGGCAGATTCCATACGTATGTGGGTATTCTAACATATACATGAAATGCGCTATTTCTAACATAACCTATACATATACATATATCAAAACAAATGCGCATTTGGCATGTGTAATAGCATTCACAACATGAATAAATCATTATCTATCATTGAAAGCCTTGAAAACCATAACTAAACGTATATAGTCCGCATCATAAACCAGAAAATGCATATAAGAGGTGATTCAAACGATAAGTCTTCGTCAATGGCAGATACGCTACCTATGGCATGAAACAAGTTAGCTATAACTTTATTTACACTATTCTAGGCTTCAAAACAGGTTAGGGTTAGCTTAACTTACCCAAGAATGGAATCAAAATCGTCGGAAGAACGATTCAGATACACAGGTTTGATGTGTAGATGAACTGGGAAGAATCCTACGAAAAATCAACAGGTTCTCCCACACTTTCTCTCTTTTTTCTCTCTCTTGGGAAGCTAGGGTTTAGGAAATTCGTATGGAATTTGGGAATAAGGGTTTAATGCCTTTTTATAAGCCTAAATGCGATGGAAATAGCCTTAGGGCTAAGGTATACTTAAGTTATAACCAAATCGGGCTCTTTCTGATCCAACGGAACACTTTTGGGGGTCTTCTCATCAAATACGGTCGTACTTAAGCTCACTACTATTAGATCCTTAGTAAGTTAAGTTTTCAGTCCGATCGGATTTCCAGATCGTCCGTGGTGGACCAGCTTCAATTCAATGGTTACCGAAATTTGATCAAGGCCACAAGTACTTTGACATGTAAGGGCCACCTATCCTGATCCGAGGGTGAATTTAGGTCGAAATCTAACGGTCAGAACGCTTAGAAATAACGTGCAAGCGAAACTATCCAGATTACTTAAAATTATATTTAATTTTTAAAAAATCTTCATTTTCTCACTCTCTTCACTCTAGACTCAATAAAATGGTCTCAAGACATCGTTTAGACTTGATTTTTGAGGTGATTGTCAAGTCCAACTTAACAGTCGTAATGGTCTAAGTTCATAGCTATCAGACTTTTGACATGCGGTCTAAATCCAATATAAAATTACAAAGCATTCTCGGGAGTAACTAGGTTTAGAGTTAGATCCTAGATTTCAGGGTAATATATCACCAATGACTCTCTATGTTTTGGGTCTTACAGATCGTATTGAAAGTTATCGGTGCAATTATTACATGCAATCTAATTTAGCGCTAGCTAAAACACATTAAATTTCTAAGGGATTTGGTTTTAAATGATTTCTGCTAAAAATGGGACTCGGTTCTAAGCACGGATTTTTCTAAGTCATTACATATACACGCATACATTGCTTGTGCAATGGAGCGGTATGTCAGTCCGCCTCAATTCAGAATGTAATCCCATCTTACAGTAGGAGGGGAATAATGTTGAATTGAACATGATGGTTTGCATTGACGGTCCGCTCAATAATTATGTTGCGGTGACGGATATCCTACACATATTTTGGGTCCTCTTCGGGTGGTCGAAGAGTACGCACTAAAATGAAACAAGAAGAAGATGCTCTAATAGGTTTCTTCTTCGATCTACCTTTCATTGCAAGAGTAAATAAGAAAATGCAAGAAAGGATTTAAGGGTTTCAAACCCAACAGATTTTTTCCTAAAACTCCAAGGAAACCATAAGAAAACTTGAAATAAAGGCAAGAATCAAGCTAAATGACAATCAAAGAACCCAAATCCGAAAGAAAAATGAAAATGATGCACATACCCAATAGTAATCGAAGGTGGGTTTGACTGGTTGGAGAAAGGGCTGGTGAAGAAGAAGAAAGAAATGAAGAAAAAGTGATTTTTACACATTAAAAAGCCCTCCAACCGTGCACCACGACTGGTTAAGTACATGCTCGACTGGTCGCACCATGATTAGTCGAGTATGTACACGACCGGTCGTGCAAGCACAAAAATGCACACTTTCATTAATTTTTAAAAACCAAAAGTTTGCATTAAAAAATATAAAAATAGAACATGCAAACATGATAATTTAGATCGAATTACACATACGAATATCTATTTTTAATTTAGAGAACCTATTTTTGTCAAGTGATTTAGTGAATATGTCCACAAGTTAATTTTTAGTTTAAACATAATCCAATGAAATAAGTTTATCTTCCACTAATTCTCAAATGTAATGATATCTAATGTCAATATGTTTAGTTCAGGAATGCTGGATGGGATTCTTAGAAATATTAATTGCTCTAGAATTATCACAATACAGAATCATAGTATCTTGCGCAAACCCATAGTCATTTAACATTCTTTTCATCCACACAAGCTGAGTACATGCATTTGTGGCTGCAATATATTCAACCTCAGCTGTGGATAGTGATACGAAACTTTGTTTCTTGCTATGCCATGAAACTAAACAGTTCCCAACATAAAAATATCCACCGCTGGTAGACTTTCTATCATCTCTATTCCCAGCCCAGTCAGCATCCATATAACCAGCTAATTTAACATTAGTATCATGTGGACACTATAGGCCTATATTGGTCGAACTTACGACATATCTTATAATTCGCTTGACAGCAATAAGGTGTGATTCTTTAGGATCTTATTGATATTTAGCACAGATGCCTACACTAAATGGTATATCAGGTCGGCTCGCAGTTAAATATAATAAGATACCAATCATACTGCGATATAACCAAGGATCTACACTTTTACCTGTTGCATCCTTAGAAAGCTTAAGAGTTGTACTCATATGAGTATCAAAGTTTTTACCATTTTTAAATCCAAATTTCTTCACTAGATTTAGAGCATACTTAATTTGAGAAATGAAAATACCATCGTCAAGTTTTTTAACTTGTAAACCTAGAAAGTAATTCAATTCTCCCACCATGCTCATTTTGAACTTGGATTTCATCAACTCTGCAAACTCAATAGATAGGTTAAAACATGTAGAACCATAGATAATGTCATCAACATAGATCTGTACTATAAGTATGTGTTCATTATGCTTCTTAACAAAGAGAGTTTTATCAACACTCAACATAACAAAATCATGACTTAGCAAAAACTTTGTCAATTTCTCATATCATGCCCTGGGAGCTTGTTTCAGACCATAAAGTGCCTTTTTAAGGCGATACACATGATCAGAATAATTAGGGTCTTCAAAACCCTTAGGTTGTTCAACGTATACTTGTTCATGTAGATCATCATTCAAAAAAGCACTTTGTACATCCATTTGGATTTTAATCTTTTTAAAACAAGCAATGGATATAAACAATCTAATAGATTCAAGATAAGCTACTGGGGCAAAGGTTTCATCAGGCAGTGAAAGTCTATTCCTTTTATCTGAGTGTACCCTTGTACAACCAGTGTAGTCTTATTTCTTATAATGTTTCCAAATTCATCAGATTTATTTTTGAAAATCCACTTAGTTCCAATAATTGTTTATCAGACAGTCTTGAAACCAAATACCATACATCATTTTGAATGAATCGATTCAGTTCATCTTGCATGGCTACTATCCAGTTTTTATTAGTAAGTGCCTCTTTTACATTGGCTGGCTCAATTGGGAGGTAAAACACACATAATTACATGTGTTTTCTAATTATTTACGAGTATGCACATCAGTGAAAGAGTTACTTAGTATTTGATTAATAGGATAGTCTTTAACTGATCAAAGTTCAGTGTTGATTTGACTAGATGAGGAGTTAGGATTGTCAATTATATTGACTTCATCATCTTCTATATTTGTGGTTTGAGTATTCAGGTGATCATTAATAACCACATTTATGGACACCTGAATGACACCTGTACTCTTATTGAGAACTCGATACGCTGACTATTTAAAGCATAACTTAGGAAAATCCCTTCGTCACTTTTAGTGTCAAACTTTCCTAAATTTTTGCGGTTACGCAAAATATAACACTTACTTTCAAAAACTCAAAAGTATTTAACTGTTCACTTCTTGATAAACCATAGTTCATAAGCTATTTTATCTTTTAATTTTCTGATATAAACGCGGTTTATTATATAGCATGCAATGTTAACAGCTTCAGCCCATAGATTTTTAGGTAACTTCATGCTATTCAACATTACATTAGTCATTTCTTGAAGCACACAATTTTTCCTTTCAACAACCCCATTTTGTTGAGGTGTCTTAGGTGCAGAAAACTCATGCGATATTCTGTGATCACTACAAAACTTCTCAAAATTGCTATTTTCAAACTCCGATCCATGGTCACTTTAGATTTTAAAGATATTCGTTTCTTTTTCAATTTAGATACGCTTAAGTATCCTTTTCACTTCATCGAGAGTGAAAGTTACCCATATAAATCTGGTAAAATCATCAACAATTTATCAGAAACTATTTCATTCCACCTCGACTCTCTGTTCTAGTTGGTCCAACAAGATCCATATGGAGGAGTTCAAGGGGTTTAGATGTGGCAAAGGAGTTCACTTTCTTATGACTACTCCTTGATTATTTCCCGATTTGACATTCATCACAAATTTTATCCATTTTCTTCAATTTGTGTAGACCTCTTATTAGATCGGCCTTGCTCAATCTATATAGATTCTGGTAGTTTACATGTCCAAGGCATTTGTGTCATAGCTCGGTTTCATTAGTTTGGATCGTGTAACAAAATAATTTAGACGAGCTAGAATAACTTACAATATAACAATTCTCGGATGTTCTTCTACCATTCAATATCACACAACCTTTCTCATTAGAGATCTCGCTTCCTTGATTAGTGAATTTTACACTATGCTTATTATCGCAGATTTGAGAAATACTCAAAAGATTGTGCTTAAGACATTCTACGAATAAAACATTTTCAAAATGAGGAAGATAGAAGAGTTGAACCGTACCTTGGCCAATTATTTTGCAATTGCTCCCATCACCAAATGTGGCTGGCCATCAGTCATTTCTTTGTAGTTGGTGAAAAAATCTCAGTCACCTATTATGTGTCTAGAGCAACCACTGTCTAGGTACCACTTTGATTGACTCGAACCTTAAAGGTAGTGTGAGCAACCAGACATGTAACCTTAGGAACCCATTTCATTATCATTTTTGGGTTTTGAAGCACTGTTGGTTTTCCTTTGCTTATAATTGTTATTAACTCTCACATTCGAGTTAAATTTGAGAAGCTCCTTGAGTAAGTCCACAATTTTCTCACGGAAAGGGTTATAATTTTGATTTCTAAGGTTGATATGGTAGGTATTAACTTTGGAAGCTTAAAAATTTTTAGGATTTTTAAAACTATTTTGATTTTATCCTTTTCCCTTTAAGTTAGAAGATTCTCCTTTAACAATCTTAGGAGTTACAATCTTATTTTTCAGATGCATATTTTTATCATAGCCCAGACCCGATCTATCTCCACATTTTTTAGATGCAATTAGTAAATTTTCAAGTTTAGGGTATCCCTGGGCATACCTCCATGTATCCTTTGAGCTCAAGAAGGAAGAAACTTCAAGTTTTAGTTTCTCATTATTTGATCTTAATTTTTTCAAGTTTAGATGTTTTGAAATTTGAGTCACATTTAGCTTTTTCAAAATAATCAAAAATATGCAACTTTTCTAAAACTGAGTTTTCAAAATCCTCTTTTAATTTTAGACGTTTTTCTTTTTGAAGTTTAAGTTTGACAGCAATCTTACAACTCTCCCTGTATATTGCATTATAGGCATCCTGAAGATCATCTTCGTTTTCAAGGTCACTCCACAGATTTTCATATTCAGATGAGTCACAACTATCTATGGCAGTGACTCTGTCTAAAGTTATTAAGGCCTTAACTTCACTTGTAGATTTGGGTTCTGAATCATCTGACTCAAAAGAGGCTTCAGAGTAGGATGATTCATCCCATGTGGACAACTTGCCTTTTCACTTTGGCTTGTCCCTTTTGGGGCACTTATTTGCCAAATGCCCATATTCATGGCAGTTGAAGCATTGGCTGTCTTTTAGTGATTTCCAATTTTTAGTTTTACCATTTTTCTACTCAGAGGATTTTTGAAAATCAACTCTCTTTTTGCTTTTAAAAATCTTATAAAACTATTTAGCTAATAAGGTTATATCATCCTCTGAGTTTTCACAATCAGAATCACTATCTTGAGAAATACATTTGGATGATTTAAGGGCTATAAACTTACCTTTTAGAGCTTTGAAATTCAACTTGTAGGTTTGAAGTGAACCAACAAGTTCTTCCACCCTCATATTATCAGTGTCTCTAAGTTCCTGAATGGCAATCACTTTAGAATTGAATCTCTCAGGAAGTGAGCGCAATATTTTTGCACAAACTTTACTTTATGGGATGCTATAAAGTTGACTATGTCATTCAGTTTTGTATAGAAGTCCATGAATGATTCAATTTTTTTCATATATATTTCCTCAAACCTAGTGGTGAGGATCTGAACCTTAGACTTTTTGACAATATTTATTCCCTCGTGTGTCATTTCTAGGATATCGTAAGTTTGTTTTACAATATCACAAGATATAATTCTTTTGAACTCATCAGGTGATAGTGCACAAGTGATTGCATTTAAAGCTTTGGCATTAGCACTGCTCTCATTTTTCTGAGGTGTGGTCCATAACTAATAAGGCGATACTTGCATGGACTTAGTTCCATCACTGCCTATAACTTCAGTCATTGGTGGTTTCTATTTGGTAACCGTTGCTTGCCACACACTTTCATCAATGGATCTCAAAAAGATCCTCATCCTGGCTTTCAAATAAGCATAATTGGAGCCATCAAATAGTGGTGGCCTAGTGATGGAGAGGTTATTTGACATATTAAGAGCTTGAGATCGCCTAGCTTAGGAAATTAATCAAATGGAATGAGCTATTAAGCTCTAATACCACTTGAAAAGGGCGAGCTCCAAGTCCAAGAGGGGGAGGGGGGGTGAATCTGAAGATGTCAAATAAAAATAAAATTCAAAAAATAAACTCAAATAGCAAAAATCTAAAATAACTTCAAATGCACAAGTATTGAAAGGTTGATACAAATGTTGTTCTAAGGACAACCTTACACCAAAAACCAATGACTTATAGTAAGATAAACTGATTTCTAAAACATCGGTAAGTATCAAAAACTCAAACCGATACAGAGGCAAAAGAAATAAATCAGGTTATTACAACATTTACCACATGTACATGAAAATAAATACAACATTCAGCAAAACACATACATTACCATCATCATCATCATCATCATCCAAACTTCAAGAATTATAGTGGTTCAAGTATACACTAATTGTTCTTAAACAGCCACCCTACTCCACTCCCAATATCCACAACCCACGGGATATCAACTTTCACTAAGAAAGAAGGTTTTCCAAGATTCACCTTAAAACCTTTACAATTGTATTTTCAATGGGCTATCACAATTAAAAACCCCACACACTGAGATTTTCTAGCTATCTCAGTCAAAACCAAAATGAAAGATTTTCTGACAATCTTACAAATCATAATATAATAAATGAAATATACTTATCTAACAATTCTTCTTCGATGTAGCCTGGTAGAACCAATTCTTTATAGACGTAAATGTTCAATGTTCAATCTCACAAATGAAAGGGTTCTAGGTCTAATTGAATTTTAATTAAATATAACCTTTGGCTACTTGGGTTCAATTTTTTGGATCTGAAAAAGGGTTAATGTGAGACCCATATCCTATCTTGTACCGTTCTATAGGCTTCTGCGATCCTTCTGGTCGAATTTCAACGACCAGCGATCTATTATCGGCGTTTGCACACGATCCTGAGTCGTGTCCTGTATATCAGAGTCAGCTCGACTCGAAACTTGTATCCTTTCAACCGCGCTATCACCACCGTTCTGACACCGTGTCTTGCGTGCTCAAGCGATACCCGGGCCAAAAGATGTGGGCCCACATTCAGTTCGAGGAAAACGCTGCGCATTACAAATTCCAAGAGAATATGTCCCATCAAATGTCGAGTACACACCCCATCACTCACACCCATCCCCAAGTACCATACACATCCCTAAAAGTCAACTTTCCATCACTTCACCCATCCCTCTCCCCATCACTCCATCACTCACATCACCTCTCTCTCTCTCATCACTCTCTCATTTTTTTCTCCCAAGCTCCATCAGAGCAATCCAAAGCCTGTCACGCCCCAAACTTGTAAATCGGGCTCACAAAATTTTTGATCACCGAATCCAGCACCGACAGCCTCCATAGTACCCCATTCTCGGCTCCCGGCACCCATATATACCAAAGTGGGCCTTAACATTGGGCCTATATATATGCCAAGATGGGCTTAAATACATGAGCCCATATATATCAGAGTGGGCCTCAATAATAGGCATAAAAATACATCAAGTTGGGCCTAAATACATGGGCCCATATTTACCAAAGTGAGCCTCATGTGAGGCCTGTTAATAATGTTTATTTTCCTATCCAATCTGTTGATAAGGTCACATAAATAGGGGGCCCACCAAAAAGTCTATTATCCAGCCAACCTATTGATATGGTCACATGGACCAAGTGCCCATTGTAATGTTTATTTTCCAGCCAACCTGTTGATGAGGTCACATGGGCTTAGGGCCCACTGTAATATTTATTTATCAACCAACCTGTTGGTGAGGGCACGTGGACCAGGGGCCCACCACAATGTTTATTTTCATCCAATTTGTTCATAAGGTTACGTGGGCCAGGGGCCCACGGTGATGCTTATTTTCCATACAACCCATTAATAGGGTCACAGGGCCATGGGGTCCTCTGAAATGTTCGTTTGCCACCCAACCTATTTATAAGGCCACACGGTCAGGGGGCCCACAGTGATGTGGTCCACAAATCCAGACCACCCATTATGTGTGTTCCACCTGGCTAAGGGTCCAGACCAAGTTTCAACCACATCCAAAATTCAAGTAGGGCCCACCAAGTGTTTTTATATGATTTAGGCATGTCTTCCCATGATTTAGATGGTATGGCCCACCTAAGTGCCATTTATGGCTGATTTTCGGGGACGCCCCATAGATAAAGGGGACCCATCAAATGTGTGGTATTGATCTCGAAACGCATCACATGGGGCCCACAGTTGGGGCCTTGAGCCCCAGCCAGTCCATCCGTCAGTAGCCAGCACAGGCGCTACCTGCACCTGTAGCAACAGCTGACGCTGCTGCACCCTCTCTCTTTCTTTTTCTTTTTTTTTTTGAAAACGTGAACTTCTGCGATTTTTGGTAGGTGGGGCCCACCTTAGACAAATCTGACCCAGCCACTCACTCCAACGACTCAAGACAAGCCAAAAGAGTCCAATATACGGTATGATCTGGCGAGAAAAAGAGATCAAGGTGTGTTTTTATGGAAAACACCACTATTTCCTATGGTATGGCCCGCCAGAGAATGGGATCGTCTTCGTTTCTCGGTTCAGCGGCTAAAATGAGTTGGGAAACATAATGGACGGTTCGGATTATATACACACACCAAAGTGGGGCCCGCATGAGTGACCCACGCCAAAAGCATATACGTGTATATATATATATATATATATATATATATATATATATATATATATATATATTATTTTTATAGGCTTGTCAGTATACGCCCATGCCAGTACACATCTCCATGTTAGCTAACCCGCACGTCCAGCGTTCAGGGAAGCTGGACGGCGTGGATAAACACAGACATCAGGGTGGGCCCCACATGTACGTGGCCTACACATTAAGGTGGGTCCCACATGAACGTGGCCCACCTTTTGGATCAACATGATATTTGTGTTTTCCCACCATCTTGGTCGTCCAATTAACCCATTGCAAGATGGGCCTTACGATCAGGCGGCCAAGATCACCTTGCACTTGGTGGCCACAAGAAATCACATCAAAGAAAGAGAAAGAGAGAGAGAGAAAGAGAACACCAGTGAGATAGATGGACCACGCCACTATGGGCCCCTCACTACAATACGTACATCATTGTGGGCCCCTCTGCAAGGGGTCTTTATAAAATTGAAATCTAACGGTCGATCACCCACCTCTAGGCCTTCTCCTTGCTCCCGTAGGCTTGTAAGCTCCTATGCTAGACTTTTAACGGTGGATGATGGAGTCTCTATGGTGGGGATGAGAGATGAGAGGGTGGGCCACACTTGTTGATCTTGGGAGAATTGGGAAGGCTTGGGGGCATATAGAAATTTTTGGTTGCTTGGGAGATCTTTGAGAAATGAGGGAAAATAATAATAAAAGGGATGGACGAAGTGGTGTTGTAAGGATGGGAGATGGATGGGTATGGTTTGGTTTGAAAATTGGTAAAAGAGGTATGGTTATGGTTAAAATTTTTGTAAAGCAAGATGGTGAGGTGGAAAGAGAGTTGACTTGAGGGAAAAAGGAGAGATGGGGCTTGTACTTGAGGTATGGTTGTACTTGACATGAGTGATTGATTGATGGGACATTTCGTAGAGATTCCCTTGAAGTTTGTAACGCGCGGTGTTTTCTTCAAATTGAACGCGCGTCCACATCTTCCAGTACAGGTATCAATTCGGTGCGCGAGTCACAGTGTTAGAACCACGGTGACGGTGCGGTCGCTAAGGTATAGATTTCGATTTTGGCCGACTTTGGCATACAGGTCTCAGCTTAGTATCGTGCGCAAATATCAGAAATGGGTCGAGGATTGCCGAATTTCGACCGAAGGACCACGGAGGCCAACGGAACAGTACGGACTAGGACACGGGTCTTACAATGCCTAACCTCCATTAGAGAGCTTGGTGTGGCCTACCTTCCTACCTCTCATCCCCACCATCCAAAGTCCATCTCGATCGTTGAATTGCACCCCTTGGAGCTCTAGATAACATTGGCTGAAGAAGGAAGAGGAGATCAAAGGTGGGTGTTTTTTTTAAGGTTTGATTTGTGTGATTTTGATGCTTAGAGGGCCCACTTGTGGTGGGACCCATCTTGATGTATACATTGTAAAGAAGGGCCCATAATGGCCGGGTCCCTCCACCATCCGACATCTCTATCTCTCTTCGTTTCTCTTTCTCTCTCCCTCTTGTGATGTTGTGTGGCCCACTTGATATGTGTGTGTGGACCACCATGATATGTTATATCCACGTCGTCTACACATAGGGCCCACTTCGCTGATGTCTAGCGGACAGGCCACTACCTATTCGCCCGTACAGATCTGAATGAAGGAAAACATAAATATCAGTTTCATCTTAAAGCTATGGTGGGCCATACGTGTGGACCCATCAATGATGTGTGCATTTCATCCATGTGGCATGGGCCAGCCATGGTCCAGCTGTCCATCAGGATGAGTGGACCCCATCTTAAGATATGTGGTTTATATCCACATCGTCCCGCCATGGGACCTTTGATGTATGTGTCCTATATCAATATTGTCCTTCCGTTTGATGGACGTGGGATCCACCCACACGTGCTGCACCTGTGGGATGGGCCCACCCTGCGTGTATGTATTTTACATCCAGGCCGTCCATCCATTTCTGGACATTGGACGCTGGATGCATCTCATTTTTTATATATATTATAAGATAATATATATTATAATACTATATCAAGGTGGGCCGCACATGGGACCCACCTAGATCTGAAGCGGATTGGCTGGATTACCTCATACCAGCAGCTATTGCTGCTGTCTGGCGTTTACGTCCACACCATTCATTGACGGTGGGACCCACCGCATGATGTATGTGATATATCCAATTGTCCATCATTTGATGGACGAGGGTTGGATGCTGGTGGGCCACCCACGTGGCACCACACCAAGATATATGTATTTTATCCTGGTCGTCTACTATCCAGATGGTGCTAGATGTGGACATCAGCTTGGCTAGTGTTTCACCAGGTCGTCCCTCCTTGGGACCCCATCATAATGTATTTGTTTCATCCACACTATCCAGATGAACTAGAACGGTGCTGGATCTGTTTGGACAGTGCAGTGGTGCTCCACCCTGATGCGTGTGTTACATCTCAACCATCTATTTGTTTGATGTCAGCTAGTTCTATGGGTCCCATCTAGACCGTGGATGCCTCCATGATGTATTTATTTCATTCACACAATCCAGATCATGTTGGACGGTGCTAGACAATATTTGGACGGTACTGATGGGCTAGACTATGCTTAGACGGTGCTAATTTACATAGACAATGTTTGGATGGTGCTGATTTACATGGGAAATGTTTGGATGGTGCTGATTTACCTGGATAATGCTTGGGCGGTGCTGATCATCATTAGAATGTCATGTGCCCCATAGAATGATAATGTACAGTAATACACATGTTACACTTGCAAGTATTGAAATGATTTTAGATGTAATCCAAACTACCACTTGAGGCCCACCTTGATATATTTGTGGCCCACCTGTGAGGCCCACCTTGATATATTGTATCCCATTTATGAGGGCCATTAGTGCGACCCATTGATGCAGCCCACTTGACCGAATATGAGGCCCATTAGTGTGGTCCATTAATGCAGCCCACTTGATCGTATATGAGGCCCATTGGTGCGGCCTGTTGATGCAACCCACTTAGCATATATGAGGCCCGACTTGATGTATACGAGGCACATTGTGATATGTATTAGGCCCATGTCGCGTGGCCCATTTGATGTATTCGAGGCCCAGATGCGTGGCCCATTTGATGCATATGAGACCCATGTGTAAGACCTACATGTTGTGTATTTGAGGCCCATGGGCAGGGCCCACCTGTTGTGTATGAGGCCCATGAGTGAGGCCTATTGTGATGTATTCGAGGTCCATGTGATACTGCCTATCATGACATGTATTAGGCCCATGTGATGCGACCCGTCGTGACATGTATTAGGACCTTGTGATGCAGCCTATAGTGATGTGTATGTAGCCCTTGTATGAGGCTCATTGTGATGTATATTAGGCCATTGCGTGAGGCCATGGGTCCATGATACGTTTGGCTCTATGTGGGTCATTCCTTGGGAGCAATGATGGTTAAATGTCCACATTGATGGGCGATGATGGTTAAATGTCCACACTGTGACCTTCCCTTAAACCCTTTGTTAAGTCGATTACCAATTTTAATTATTGAGGCCGATTCAGATTATAAAGGCCGATTTCGATTGTTGAGGCCGATTATCAAGGCCGATTCTAATTGTAGAGGCCGATTCCGATTATCGAGGTGATTCCTATTATTGAGGCCGATTCCGATTGTCGAAGTTGATTCCAATTATCGAGGCTGATTCCGATTATTGAGGTCTATTGTCGAGGCCGATTTTGATTATTAAGGGCGATTCCAATTGTCGAGGCTGATTTTGATTATTGAGGCCAATTATCAAAGCCAATTCCGATTATTGAGGTCGATTCCGATTGTCGAGGTGAATTCCGATTATCGAGGCCGATTTCGATTGGTGAGGCCGATTCCGATTATCAAGGTCGATTCTGATTGTCGAGGCTGATTCTCAAGGTCGATTCCAATTGCTGAGGCTGATTATCGAGGTTGATTCCGATTGTGAAGGCCGATTGTATAGGCTGATTATTGAGGATTATTATTGATGCCAATTATCAGTGTCACTTGTTGATACCGATTATAAGTATAGCATCATGCTACATGCCCATGCGCATCATCTGTATGTTTGTTATGAGATGTGGTTGACCATTACATATATCGTTGGTGAGATTGTTATGAGACTCTGATTATTGAGGCCGATTCTGATTATCGAGGCTGATTCCGATTGTCGAGGATAATTCTCGAGGTCGATTCCAATTGTCGAGGCTGATTATCGAGGTTGATTCCGATTGTCGAGGCTGATTGTATAGACCTATTATTGAGGACTATTATTGATGCTGATTATCAATGCCGGTTATCGATACCGATTATAAGTATAGCATCATGCTACATACCCATGCATATTATCTGCATATTTTTTATGAGATGTGGTTGAACATTGCATATGTCATTAGGTAGGTTGTTATGAGACTCCCTGATAGGCGGAGATTGTCTCACATGAGCACATGGTATGTGCAAGATTAATGCATAACTAGATTGTATGACTCATGCATCTTGCATTGTGTGTTGTGATTACTGTACGCCCTAGCGACATCTGGGTTGTAACCTTCACAGGCTATCGTATATGACCAGATGGGACATCGAAAATCTGTTATTAGCATCGGGCTGCCATGAATGGCCCTGAGTGAAAATCCCTAAACCTTCGAAGCCAGGAGACACTCCAACGTCGAGATTGAGTGGATACGTGAGCGCCCAAGTGCCAAATACCAGTAGGCCGTGTCTCCCACTGTGTCTTAGTCAGTTGAGAAGGGGTGGTAGCCTTACCCACCCGAGGGTAGTGGGAATAGCTAGGTTAAGTTTGACCAGCTCGTGATTGGGTCTGTTATCGACGTGTCGGGTAAATATTGGCTAACTACTGGCCAGACGGATAGTGAGGTGTCTTTCACTTACATGGTTGCGCGTCTAGTGGGCGGCGATTGTATGTAGAGTGCACTAGATCCCGGTGATGATCCCAGACATGTACAGTACTGATACGTAGACTTATTGAGCAGGAATTGCATACTAATTCACTTATTCATTCACTATCCACTCGAGCTGGTGGTGCGCAACTAATTGTTATGTACCTTCTCAATGGCAAGGATTTCGGTTGGGGCGCGTGATTAACCTAAGATTAGGAGTTTACCACATTAAGTCTGACTATTCAAATTTGGTATGAAACTAGTTTGGATAGAAGTCCCTTGTGATGAACCCCATAGCCAGCGATACTATTTACTATCATCCCGACTTCACTCCAGCTTGGTCATTTCATTTGCACCGCATATTACATTGCATCATCGACATCTGATATTTGGCTCTCTATGATTCCGCGTTGCATAACTGATCTACATTGCTTCCTCAGTATTTGCCTCATTATGATTTGCATTGCTGACTCTAATATCGTATGATTCATGATCTTGTGAATATTTCTAATATTGTATGATTATGGGATTGTATTGAATACTTGACACTTACCTTGTGTACACACTTTCACCACCCTCTAAGCTTTCTATAAGTTTATGCATGATAGATGCGTGCAGGTGACGTTAGGTTGCAGCAGAGTTGAGCTTGGAGCGTGCAGCCATCTTTTGGATCTTTGATTTTGACATATATATTTCCCTTTCAGCATTGTATTCAAATGTTTATATTAGTGGATATGTGATGATGTTGTCTTTGTGATTTGGGTAAACTTATGGTTATGCTTCTTATGAGATAAAAGTACGTTAAAAAATTCTCCTTATAGGATCCTAGGATCGAAATCTGGCGTATATGTGCTGGGAGCCAAGAATGGGGTACTAAGGAGGTTTTCAGCACTGGATTCGATGATTACGAATTTTATGAGCCCGGTTTCTGAGTTTGGGGAGTGACAGTTAAAGAAAAATCCCCATTATATCAAGTAGAATAGAATAACAAGAGATCAAAAAATTAAGAAACCAAAAAGATATTTAAAATGATTATAAATACCTCACAATAGCTTCACAATAGTGGGGACAAATCTCTCAAAGTGACGGCTTGAATTGGCTTGGAATTGATGATAAATTCTAAAAAATGTCCTCTATTTATAAGTTGCGATTCGATTCCCTCAACTGGTCTAAGGTTCGGCTCGACTAGTCCTAGCATAACCAACTTTTAAATTTTCTGGTGCGATCGAATAAAACAAACTCTTGGCTGGTCGAGTGGCCTACTTGACTGGTAGAGAACAGCACTCGACTAGTCGAGTAGGCAAAATTCATGTTACTAGAGTTTGAGTCGAGTCCTGCTCCACTGGTTGATCCAGTCTCCATAACCGGTCGAGCAGGGTACTCGACTGGCCATAGACCAAACAACCTTATTCGATTTTTTGAATAAAATTCTGGACTGGTCGAGAAAAACCCTGAACTGGTTCAGCCGGTGCCTATACTAGTCGAAGCAAAGCCTAAAATAAGTATTATGACCCACTATCAACCATATAACATTAATGACCTAATCCTAAGGTCTTTCTAGGGTCATGTATACCTGAAATGTGAGCATTGAACTTGTCAACTCAGTCGCTTCGGTAGATAAAATACTTGAAGTACTTTGAAGTTTGGAATTTGTACACTTTGAAGCTTAAGCTTGAATGCTTAAACTTGAGCTTAAGCACTTGAGTTTGAGCTTGTGTACTTGTACTTGAGCTTGGACTTGAGCTTGTGTATGAAGTTATACTTGCACTCTGACTTGTGTATGATCTTTGGCAATTAAACATGCTCTTCAAATTGAAGATGTAGAAGCTTTAGATTGTGGATGTAGATGACACAAAGACTCATCTTCAAATGAAGGTGAACTTTTCATCTCTTAAACTTGAAGGTGAATTTTCATCAATCACTCTTAAGTGGTTTGTCACTATAAAATTTGACAACATAGGGTGCTAGATATAAAATATAGCACTTACAATGTGAATGTTGATTTTTATGGTATGCATGTGAATGTGGTTGTAAATTTTAAATTGTATGATTACAAATAAGGAAGTTCATGTGGATGTGATTGTGAGTTGTGAATGTTGAATTGTATGAATGCAAATGTGAAAGAGGGTGTGGTTATATATTGTGAATGTTGAATTGTATGAATGCAAATGTAGATGTGATTGTGGGTTATGAATGTTGAATTCTATGAATGGAATAGAAGTGCATGTGAATGTAGTTGTGAATTTTGATGAAAGTGTGAAAATGTGGTTTTATTGATGAAAATGTTATCGTTAAATGAAAATGTGAAATTACGTTGGTTGTAAATTTTTAATTTTATAATGTAAAAATGTGGAAGTGGATGTGAATCAATGTAAATATTAGTTTTTATGGTGTACATGTGGATTTGGTTATAAATTTCGAATTGTATCAAGTAAAAATATAGAAGTGTAGGTGGATGTGAATGTTGATTTCTATGGTATATATGTGGATATATTTATGAACGTTGAATGGTATGAATGCAAATGTGAAAGTGCATGTGGGTGGGGTTATGGGTTGTGAATACTGAATTGTATGAATAGAAATGTGGAAATGCATATGAATGTGGTTGTGAATTTTGAATTATATGGATGAAAATGTGAAAGTACATATGAAAGTGAATGTGGACCCAATGGGGGAATCTACAATCACACTCACATCTTTATACACATGTACATCCACATTCACACTCACATCTTTATACACAGTACATCCACATTCACATCTTCATCCACTCCACATCTTCAATTCTACATACACATTCACCTCCACATCCACATCTACACCCATATTTGCATTTTTCAATTGTAAGTCCATATCCACATTTACATTTCCATTCATACATACTTAGCATTCACATCCACATATTCATTCATTCAATTCAACAATCACATTCACCTCTACAACCACATACACATCCACACCCACATTTTCATTAATACAAATTCAATATTCATATCCACATCCACATTTTGATTCATTTAATTCAACATTCGCATGCACATATTCATTCATTATATTCAACATTCACATCTTCTTTCATTTTTTCAAATATTCTGATTTTTCTACAAAAAGTGTAGAAATTTGAATTTTCAAACATTCATTGTATTGAATTTATAAAATAATATATAATAAATCCAATAAGACGCGTCCACATTTTCATTCATTCATATCAACATTCATATCGACATCCACAGTTAAATCTTTATTCACATCCATATTCACCTATACATCCTAGGATGTGTTTTCTTTACATGTACTTATAATGCTTGTTATGTGTTTTGTAGGTGTACTTCCCCATAAATGTCTGTGCACAACACTGCTCATTGATTGCAGACCAGGATGCCTAACTTCAAAGAAGATAAAGAAACTCATTTCAAAACCACTCATAAGGAGGCCGACAATAGGGAGATTCTATTTAAGAAAGAAGAAGAATCCATCTTAATATAGGAATTTCAGTTTTCTATTTTAAAGAGTTACATAATTATTTGTATATGTCATTTAGGCAACCAATTGTTTTTAAGAGTTTTGTAAATTTTAAATTGAATGAATGAAAATGTGTATGTGATTGTGGATGTGGATGTGAATTTTATGAATGAAAAAAATGGATGTGGATGTGGATGTGGATGTGAATATGGATATGGAGGTACATATGAATGTTGAATTGAATGAATGTACACATTATTTTCGAAGTATGGATCGCACCTATGAGGGTAGATCTCACTTAAGGGTTATGGATCTAACATGTAAGAGGTGTACATCCTACTTGAGACACTTTAAATCTCACTTAGGAGGCATGAATCCCACTTGAGTATTGTGGATCGCACTTGGGAGGGGTGGATGTGAATGTTGAATTGAATGAATGGAGATGTGGATGTGAAATTTGAACCAAATGAATCAACATGTATGTGTAAGTAAATATGGATGTGGGAGTAGATGTGGCTTTTGATTTGAATTAATGAAAATGTGGATATGGATGTGAATGTGGAAGTAGATGTAAATTTTAAATTAAATGGATGAAAATGTGTAAGTGAATGTGAATGTGGAAGTAGATATGAATTTTGAATTGAATGAATGAAAAAGTTAATATGGATGTGAATGTGGATATGAATGTGGATGTAGAGGTGAATAAATGTACTTATTATTTTGAAAATGTAGATCTCGCCTGGGAGGGGTGGATCCCACTGGAGACACTTTAGCCACTTGAGACACTTTGGAACTCACCTGGGAGGGATGGATCCCACTTGAGACACTTTGGAACTCACCTGGGAGGGATGGATCTCACTTGAGACACTTTGGAACTCACCTAAGGGGGGTTTATCCCCTCTTAAGTACTCTGAATCTCATATGGGTAGGGTGGTCCTCCCTGAGAACTTTGGATCTCACTTGGGAATGGTGGATCCCCCCTTGAGCACTTTAAATCTCACTTGGGAAGGGTGGATCCCCCTAAGAACTATGGATCGCACCTAGGAGGTGTGGATTCCCCTTGAGTAGTATAGATTGCACCTAGAAGCAATGGATCCCCCTGAGCATGATGGATCATGCCTTGGAGGGGTAGATCACACAAGAGCACTGTGGATCACACTTGAGCAATGTGGTCGCGTCTGGGACACTGTCAGTCGCACACGGGACACCAAGATCCCATCCGAGACACTTTCCACGAAAACGGTCATAACTCCCTTGTTATAAGTTCGATTAGGGTGATCTTATACTCGTTGGAAAGATAATTTGATGAAATTTTAAATGATTTTAAAATCATATCATTTGGATACTATTTTTTTTCTAAAAGTGAACCCAAAGTCCATCATAACGTAGATCACACCTAGAAAAGAAAGCGAAAGTAATCCCAAAAAATGGTCATAACTCTTTCGTTACAAGTTTGATTGGGGTGATCTTATGCTCGTTGGAAAAATAGTTTGATAAACTTTGAAATGGATTTGTAACCTTCTCACTGAATATCATTTGATAGCACAAAAGTGGGCCCAAAATCTATATTTTTATTCATTTAATTCAATATTCAACATTCACATTTTCATTCATTGAATTCAACATTCACATTCACATCCACCTCCACATTCATATCCACATCTTCATTTATTCAATTCAACACTCACATCTATATCCTCATCCACATCCACACATCCACATTTTTATTTATTCAATTCAACATCCACATCTACATCTTCATTCATTCAAATTAAATTCAACATTTACATCCACATCTTCATTCATTTAATTCAACATTGGCATTCAACATCTACATCTACAACCATATTTTCATTCATTCAATTTAACATCAACATCTTTATTTGTTCAATTTAGCATTTACATCAACATTTTCATTCATTCAATCAACATTCACATCCACATCCATATCCTCATTCATTCAATTCAACATTGATATTCACATCCACATCTTCATTCATTCAATTCAATATAAACATCTATGTCTACATTTTCATTTATTCAAAAGTTTTCACTTTTTTAAAATTATCTACTTATTTTTCAACTTTAATTTTTTTTCAAAGATTTTGAAGTGTCTGTAATTCGTGGAATGCAGCTACCCTGTAGTGAATGCAGTTGGGTTCTAAGATATAAAAACAACATCAATACATATAAAAAAAAGTGCTAAATTTTTCTACAAGAGCATTACTTAACAACAAAGATCCTGTTAAAAATGCACAACGAAGATCCTCAGACTAGCCATCATCAACCTTTTTTCCTTTTAGTTACACCAATATTTTAAATGTATGACTGATAGATCTGAGATAGAAGTCGACATGTATTAGATGTAGGACTAATAGATTTGAGAAAGAAGGTGACATGTATTAACATCCACATCCATATCCATAACCGCATCGACATCCACTTTCATTCAATTCAACAATCATTAAAAAAATGATAAGTATGTACATTCATTCAAATCATTATTTATCCTTAAAAATTCGTAACTCTCACAAACAAATGACCCCTTGAATAAAACATACAAATAATTATGTAACTCTTAAAAACAAAAAACTAAAATTCCTATAGTAAGATGGATTATTCCTCTTTCCTATATAGAATTTCCTTGTCATCGACCTCCTCATGGGTTCCTTTGAGATGGGATTCTTTGCCTTCTTTGAAGCTGGGCCTCCCTGTTTGCTATCAACGACCAGTGTTTGTGCACAGACGTTTATGGGGAATTATACCTACAAAACACATAAGAATTATTATAAGTAAATATAAAGAAAACACATCCTATAATACTATATTGAATAGGATTCACATCTTCATCCATATCCATATGTTTAATTCAGCATTCACACTCACCTTTATATCCACATTCACATCAACATTTCGTTTATTTTTTCATTCATTCAATTCTAAATCCATATCCACATTTTTATTCAATTCAAAATTCACAACCACAACCACATGCACACCATAAAAATCAACATTTACATCCACTTTCACTTTCACACACACTTCCACATTTTTACACGTGCAATTCAAAATTCATAACCAATGCACACCCACATTCACATGCACATCCACTTCCACATTTTCACCTCAACATTCACGTTCACATTCACATCCACTTCCACATTCTCATTCATTTATTTTAAAATTCATATCCACATCCACACCAATAACTACATCCACATTTGCATTCATACAATTTAATAATTATAACCTGCATCCACATGTACATTTATTCATACAAAATTTACAAAAGGGTGCCCCAAGTTCATGGGATCCACAGTCGCCAAGTGGGATCCATAATAGGCCAAGTGGGTTCCATAGTGCCCATGTGAGGTCAATACTAGCTGGGGGGATCCACAGTGCCTATGTGTTATCCATAGTGGCCACCCTTTTAAAAAATGCACAAAAAACATACCAACTACATATTCTTACCTCTAACCTCCATATCAGTCACACTCCCTTGAAGAAAAACTTAAAAAATTGAAATAGGTCATCGAAATAAAGAAAAGCTTCAAAATATCGTCAGAATAACACTCTCCGAAAGAAAAGCTTCAAAATGTCCTCGGAATGAAAGTATTGTCATCGTAAACATGTCGAAAGATTGTCAGAGTGGGTCTCACGAAGGTGGAAGCAATGGTCTTAACCGCCTTCTTCAGTGGTGGTCACCTTTCTCTCAAATCAGTGTGGTGACGGTATCTCTCTCAAAATGATGGTGGTGGTGGTGACCCCCTCTCTCAAGTAAGTGGTGGTGGTCATCCCTATCTAAAAAATCTCCAAAAACCTTGAAATGGGTTCGAATGTTGGTCTAGCCCCACATATATCTTTTCGAGATTATATTGCGGGGACCACTATGCATCTCCATTTAAATCCACTCCAACCATTATCTAGGAAAAATAACTTCAGGACATGGCTCCAAGAATGAGGGAAGAAGACATCAAGGATGAACCACGTTAGATAAAATATTTGTAAGTGAAAAGACATCATTAGCCCTATTGGGGCCACTGAGGCCTTAAATGAAGATGAAATCAATGCTCTCCGATGTCCCACTATGCCTCAAAATGAATAAATAGATCAGATCTTCTAAGGAGTGGGCCTATTTATGGGTTCATGGGACCCACGATCTCTTCTTTAAAAGACCCTTTTGTAAGCTATGGTAGTACAATGTAGCAGGTGGGTAGAAGGGATCCTAAAAAAGGGTAAAAACTTATCTCAGGGTTAAAAAAGATGAGTTTGGTGAGAAATTGATCATTTTATCGCTTGCGTCATACTATTAGGCCATTGTATTAAAAATCCCCTCCCGCCATTATACTGAAAATCCCCTCCCAGTGATCATGTGGTGAAAAGGAAAAAAAAAATTTGCCCCGATTGGGTAGTGTCCCTATCCGGACCAACTAGAGAGGGATGGTCCTATCAGGGCTCCATTGGGCCAGCTTGATGCATGGTGTATATGTTTTATCCACATTATCCATCCATTTTGATAAATAATTTTAGGACATGTTTTTTATGCAGATTGAAGGCTCGAGTGGACCACACCACAGAGCAGTGGGGATTGAAAGCTAATATTTATGTTTTCCTATCATACAGGTTTATATGACCTTGTGAACAAGTTGGATGGTAAATAGACATCATGGTGCCCTTGTAAGTTTTCAAGTGTAGGAATACAATCCCCACTACTACTTGTGGTGTGGTCCACTTGAGCCTTCAATATGCCTCCTTTTTTGGGCTCATACCCTAGATTGATTTATTAAAATGGATGGTTGGCACGTATAAAACATATACATCATGGTGGGCCCTACAGATTCCCTAACAAGACCGTCCGACTCTAGGTAGTTCATGGTGGGGTAGCCAATTTGGACGCGGATGTGTGCGACCGGTCTCAGTGGTGTGCTGACTTGACAAAGTTCTATGGCCCCACCATGATGTATGTGTTATATACACACCCTCCATCCATTTTGCAAGATCATTTTAGGAAATGAGCCTAAAAATAGGCAGATCGAGAGATCAAGTGAACAACACTGTAGAAAGTAGTGGGGATTGAACACCTACCATTGAAAACTTCCCAGGGGCCACATACGTTTTGGATTAAGTTGATATTTGTATTTTCCCTTTATCCGGATATGTGTAACCTTATGAATAAGTTGGATGGAAAATAAATATCTTGGTGGGCCATAGAAAGGTTTCAACGGTGGTTATTATTGTCTCCACTATTTTTTGTCGGGTGGTCCACTTAAAATTTGGATTGGCCTTATTTTTTGGGCTCATGCATCATCGTGTGGATATAAAACATACATCATGGTAGGCCCATGAAACTTTGCCACATCAACACACCACTAGTATCATGTGATGCCACACCACATAATCTGTGTTCGGATTACCTAGGTGGGGGCATTGTTATGTTTGAGAGAAATCCACTATGTCCGTCCATTTTGCCAATTCATGCTTGGACGTATGTCTAAAAATGAGGCAGATACAAAACTCAAATGGGCCTTATGATAAGAACAAGTGTACGTAGATTCAAACGCTTACTATTGAAACATTTGTAGCTCTCATAAATTTTGGATGGGGTTAATATTTTTATATTTTCAGTTCATCCCAGTGGGAAAGACCTTATGAAAGGTTTGGATGGCATATTTGGACTGTGAAAAAGTTTTCACATTAGGCATTTCCCTCCCCACATTTCTCTATCCTCAACCCACTTACTTTTGGATCTACCTTTTTTAGGCTCATGTATTAACATTGGCAAGCAAATAAGAGATGTATTTCTCACAAACATCACCGAGGGCCCCCACCTCACTTCCAACAGTGGGGGTCTCAGGCAATCCAGATCCCAAAAATTCTCTACATGAAATGATCATTTTGTGTTTTTCTTATTATCCACACATGTGGTGAATTTTCATTAGTAGACATGGACTACCTGTAACCCGCACTACAAAAAGTTCTTGTGGCCAAAAGTTAGGTGGTGCCGATGATCATTTTTATGAGAAATCCACCTTATCCATCCGTTTTGTGGGTCATGAACCCAAAATCCAAGGAGTGGGGATGGAAGTGCCGACTATTGAAACTTTCATGAGGTCTACTTTGATGTTCATGTGTCATCTAAACCATCCATATGGTGAGTGAACTAAAAACACAAAAACATTAGCCT
Source organism: Magnolia kwangsiensis (assembly GCA_037074715.1). NCBI lineage: Eukaryota > Viridiplantae > Streptophyta > Magnoliopsida > Magnoliales > Magnoliaceae > Magnolia > Magnolia kwangsiensis. The sequence goes on along the minus strand of CM073575.1, from coordinate 101,552,690 downwards.
GATAAGAATCGAATCAATATCAGAGTGGATAGGAACCAATGGATTTGGGAATGATCTGAATCTAGCAAGACTGATCCTGTAAAATCTACGGATCTCTACAACCACACTAGCAAGAGATTTGAAAATAGTTTTTGGATTTCGAAGATCTTTAAAGTCGGACAGGGATGATCAAAGAATAACTGAGCACTATGACTATTAAGAATCTAAGATCAGTAAGGAAACCCAATGATGGCTTTGTCACCTCCCAAGCTATAAAAGGAGAACACGATTAAGAGCTCCAGGTCCACGCCAAACATAATTTATCTACACAACGCAATGTTGCTCTTATTTTATCTTAGTTTTTAGTCCCTCCACTTTTGACCAACCACAGTGCAGAACGTTTAAGGTTTAGGTTAGTTTAGATCACTATTGTCTAGCACCATCGCTGCAGTATGCTTAGGAGTAGAGTAAATATCCACAACCTTCCATTGCTGGATCCCGATCAACCGAGTCCTTACTTGGAAGATCACATCTTGGTCACATCCTACTGACCAATCCGCTTTGATTGTTTGTCCAATAGCTGATCGCAAGTATTTATCTTTTTTTTATTTATCTATCAATTATACTAAGCTTCAAATCCATATTAATAAAATTAGAATTTTTGGCCCCCATTGATTTAAATTTGTCTATCTTTGTTCTATCAAGAAATCAAGGTTTATTATTACTAGTGAAAGAAAAAGTCATTAAACGTAAAGCAAAAAGAATCTTTTCAGAAGAATTGACCCATATCCTTCTAAAATCGACTAATCATTGTAACCATCAGTGGTTGAGAGGGCAGATGAGTCCTTGATTTGGTTTAAATAGGTCTATCTCAGTGTGGGAGCACCGAACGTTTAATCAAACTTGAGTCGAGTATGACTCTGAGCATGCCAAAATTATCATAATCGCACAAGTTAACTAAATATAGGCACTGGCTAACATGTGTTACTGTTGGTTTGATTGCATCGCGCAAATGAATCTTGTAAAGGCATGGGGCTTAATCAAATCTTGTTGGTCGGGTCACCATAGATGTATGTGATGGCAGGGTCAATAGGGAATCATATCTTGCTGGTCGGTTTACCATAGATGTATGTGATGGCAGGGTCACTAGGGAATTTGAAGAGCAGATTAGGTGTTGTCCCAACCTCACTTGACTCGGTGCAACCCTGACTATGGGCCCCAGTTTGATGTATGTATGGTATATCCATGTCATCCATCCATTTTGGTATCATTTTGGGGCATAAGACCAAAACTAAAGCAGATCCAAATCTTCGGTGGATCATAGTACAGGAAAAAGTGGTGATTGACTATTAAAAACTTGTCGTTGGTCACAAAAGTTTTGGATCAAGCTGATATTTTTTTCCTTATCCAGGTCTATGTGACCTTCTCAATAGGTTGGATGATAAATAAGAATTACATTGGGACCTAGGAAGTTAATGATAGGCATTCAATAATTATAATTCTTATAGTGTGGTCCACCTAAGATTTATATCTACTGCTTCATTTTTTATCTCATGCCCTAAAATGATCTTAAAAAATGGATGGACGATATGGATATAAAACGCATACATCAAGGTGGGTCCCATAGTCAGGCCTGCACCATGTTGGGTGAGGCTAGGGTTGCACATAATCCGCTACCTGTAATCCGAGTTATTGGTCCCAATAGCCCTGTACTATGACGTGGTTGTGGCATAGCTTGTCCGTTTCAAACTTAGTTTTTTAAGACCTGAAAGCAGTTTTTCAGCTTTTAGAGGACAAAAACGTCTACCACAATTGCTCCCTATATGGCAGGCCCTTATCTCGAAAAGAGAATGGTTTTTTTGAAAGGGCGGGGGCCCCATGAAAAATAAGGATTCGGCCCACCCATTGGGCAATTTGATTAATTCATTTTAATTGGATAGACTTGAACAAACAAAAGAGTTTTTTTAGGGTTTTATGTTTGAAGATGTCTATAGTCCACAACTACACTAATGTTGTGTATTAATTTCGAACTGTTTCCTTCTATGTGGTCCATCTGTGATGAGTTTTTCCCCTAAACTTGGGTCGTTGACATGAAATTAAAACCCCTTACATGTGTACAGGTCAGATTTGCTTCACAAAAACCTAATGGGCAGCCCCACATTAGATGTGGATGAGTTCAAAACTTGGGGCCCTTGCCGCATAAGGGCCATTTGACCGCTTGGTTCTTCCTTAGTTTTTTTCACGGGAGAGGACGAGGGTGTTAAAGGGGGGATTGTGTTTTTTTATTCCCTTCTTCCTTCATTCCTTCTTCCTTCTTCCTTCCTTGGTTCCCTTTATAGTTATATTTTAGTTTTTTTCATTGGGTATATGATGGGAGTTTGTGAAATGGAGGAAGGTTTGGAAGAATGTTGTACTTGATGAAGTTTTGTAATGGAAGACATGTGTAATTGATGAATTTTATAATGGATGAATGTGATGAATATTAGAATTGATGAATGTTAGAATTAATGACTATTATAATTGATGGATTTTTGTAATGGAAGAGTATTGAGATGGAAGTATGTTGTAATGGATGAATATTGTATGGTGGATCACCGATATTTACTGTCGATTGTCAATATTCAATGTGGATCTCTAATATTTTCATTATGGATCACCATGTTCATTATGGATCACGAGTTGTTGGAAATCAAACTACCTAAACTAGCAGACTCAAAGGCGAGTTCGAGAGAAGCTCAATCGATCTCGATCGTTTGATTCTATTGATCGACACTCAAGCTCAATCGATCAAACATGGCCAAAGTTGTCCAGTGAGTTCACTAGCCTAATTTAACATAGTTCGATCGATCGATGGCCCTTAGTGAATCAATCAAGGATGCTGTTATTTGCCCATTTTATAACCGTTGCAAACTGAAATCTATATAAAGGGCATTTGGGCATTGGGTATTTTGATGGTTTTTTAGTGAGTTAAAAGCCCTACTATATCCCAATACTTCCCAACATTTCTAAGCTTTCACACGAAGGGATCTAAGTTATCTTGCATGTGTTTAATCATTTTCATGAGCATTCTAAGCTTCTTATGAAGATGATATTGTTTCCTTGCATTCTTTAAATGATAGACACCAGCCCAATAGGCAAACTCTTTATCATTCATCTGTTAGATTGCCCATCTAGGTGAATCCATATTTAGAAATCAACAAAGCCTTTAGTTGTAGGAAAATCAACCAAACCCCTCTTATTACCTTGATAACCTCATTTGAGCATCAAATGCAAGGTAACCGATACAAGGAAGCAGAAGAAGACTAGTTTCAAAAATCGGGGGAGCATAAGTGTCATGCCCCAAACCCGAAAATCGGATTCACAGGAATCCCGATCATCGAATCCGGTACCGACAGCCTCTATAGTACCCCATTCTTCGCTCCCGACGTCCATACGCCAGATTTCGATCCTGGGATCCTACAAGGAGGATTTTTAATGTACATTTGTTTCATAACAAGTATAACCATAAGTTTACCCAAATCACGAAGGCAACATCATCATCACATATCCACTCATATAAATATTTGAATACAGTGATAAAAGGGAAATACATAAATCGAAAATCAAGCTCCAAAAGACCACTGCAGGCTCCAAGCTCAACACTGCTACAACCTAACATCACCTGCACGCATCTATCGTGCATAAGCTTATAGAACGCTTAGAGGGTGGTTGTAACACCCTGAAAATCGGGGGTCGTGTATAAACTCAACTCCCGAGTTCCAGACCGTCACTTATGCAACAAAAATGATTATGATTCAATGTTGTCTGATTTAAAGCATTCACATGAGTAAAAGTATACCAAAACTGCAATTCATACTTCAGATCCAGTGATAAAAGCAAGCGGAAGACTAAACAATATATATATCACTGTATGGAAAAACAAAGTAAATCTCATCTGTCTCCAAAGTATGACTACATCTCTGAGCCTCATATACATATAGATAAACAAAAAAATAATGTTCAAAATAGTCCCACTGAAGTCCCCTCGATCCAGGTCGCCTATGGGAAGCCGTCGTGATACTGCATGTACGAGAACTCGTCCTGGTCCTCGTCGATCTCTGGCTCCACCTCCTGGATCTCAGCCTCACCTGCATCTACAACATGGTCTGGTGGGTGTTGCAAACACCATCCCGTAACGTGGGAGTGAGTGATCAACTCAGTGAAATCATAGAGCAAAGATTAGCATGTTCACAATTCAATCACGCGATAATAGTAAAGCAGTAAATCAGACAATCCTAATACTGTTGTTAATGCAAGATGACATGACGTGATGTATGCCCTCACCGACGATCACCCTCATGCGGCAACATCTTACGACCGCGGCATGCCACACTCCCTAGAGTGCTCCACATCTTCCAGGCACATGCAATGCTATGGTGATATGATTTCCAAGTTGTTATTAGTCCATTCAAACAGCAGGATTGGGAAACTAAGGTACTTTCCTTGTATCGATCCCAACACAGATCCTGTCTAGGGTCGTCACTCCTAGTAATCTCATACGATGTATATTTCGTAGGTCACTGCAAGGGCTGCCAGGGCTATTGTTCGCACTCGTTGCACCGCTCCCCCATCACCTTATCAATACAGGCCTACTGTACTCTACTGCAACGGAAGGGTCGTTGCCTCCCGTGGACTCAGAATACGCTCGCGGTCACTACAAAGGGCTCGTCGCCTGATCAGTGTAGGCCGACAGCTAGAATATAGTGTCTCATACCACCATAATCTGCTCACGAGTCTAGGTGCTCACTGGTCACTACGGGGAGATTTGTGGCCCCAGCGTAGGCCGACAGCTCGACCACGGTGTCCCATACCACCATGCCCGGCTCATGAGTCTTCGTGGATCAAGGTACCATGGTTAACAGGGTTTACAATGGTAAGTTCAGTACCCTAGGTTCAATCAGTTATGACACATATAAGGTGAACATCCATCGGCCAGTCGGGTTACTTGACGGGCTCGACTAGCGCGATCGCATCTCAAGTCGAACGACATGAAGTGTGTAAAACACTTCGCGTGGCCTAACCACTGCCGCCAACTCCAAGCACGAGTCACGTTCATCGACGCGTCATTCGTGGCTATGACCAGTCAGCCACGAAATCGCTCGGTTACCGACTGCCTGGACTAAGTCTAGTCCCACACATCTATGGAATCACATTAGCAATATATGTAAAGGTATTGGAATTTAGATACAATCATGTGAGCATGTTAACACATGTTATAACATTCAACTTAAGCAAATCTTCAAACACATACATTCCACGCATGTAATGGAATCATGCATATGGTCAATATGTAGGAAATCATTTAGGTCAGCATATTAACTAAGAAATCAATCTCAAACTACTACATAACATCATTTAATTCAATACATACTAATACAAGCATTTATACAAACACATACACTACACACCTAAGTCTACATATAGTATGTCGACCCAAAGTGCGCAACTAGGCGAATCTCTTCGCCAAACTAATTATGCAAGCATTCCTAACTCCCTAATGCGACAACAAACCATGTCAATCATGTCAGAAAAATATGAATGTAGACCGTACTTCCTACAAATGACTAAAATGCCCTAAATCTCATATTCTTCGTTAATTTACGAAACAGGAAACGGAGAGCATGTTGTACATGTCAAACGGCGGTGCCGTCGATAATCTACTATTAAACGACATTGAAAGCGTTGTAAACCGTCAATCAAAGCGTCTAAAATCCTCACCTAGTCTCTTACGGATGCCAGATTTTAAACGGAGCGTGTACGCTTCGTCTACGGCAGTAGGAGAACCTATTTTACGAAATACGTTAGCTAACACGCTACGAATCCAAGTAATCCCTAAATCAGCAACTTTTAGGGTCGTTTCATACCTGAAAAAGTGGAGAAATCACCGTCCAGGTGATTGGGAAGAGTTGCTGAAACAGTAGCAATCGGCGGCTCGGAAACGGGAAAAATCCCTTCCAATCTCTCTCTCAAACTCTCTCTCCTTTTCTCTAGGGTTTGCAATTTTTGGATGGGAGAGAGAAATGAGGGTTTTAACCCCTTTTATAAGCTTAAAAATGCCGAAAACAGGCTCAGAACGAAGTTTACTTGGTGCCTATCCGTTTCGGGGCTGTTTCGGTCCAAAAGCTACTTTCTGGTGGTCCCCTGGTCGATTGCGATCGAACTTAAGCTCATGCGTACCAGATGTAGCATGTATTAAGTTTTCAGTCTGGCAGGGTTCGCAGATCGCACGTGGCGGACCAATTTCAGTTCAGCGGTCACCGCACGTAGATCAGGGCTGAAAGTCTCATGATAATAAATAGAAATTTTTCCTGATCTGAGGGTGTAATCTGGATGAATTCCGACGGTCAGAACGCTTAATACTGACGCGTCAAGTCGTGTGCCAGATTTGAATTTGAAATTCCAATTCTGTCCCTATTCGCGGTCTCTTCAGTCCGGGTTCAACGAAATAGTCTGTGATTATCGGTTTGACTTGATTTTCGAGATGATTGTCAAGTCCAGCTGGGCGGTTCTAACGGTCTAAGATAAGAGGTATCGGACCTTCGACGCGCGGTCTAGATCCAATACAAAAATTCAAAGTGGTCAAGAGAACAAACCTGCTTAGAGTTTGATCAGAGGTTATAGGGTATTGTAGAGTCATTTGTTTTACTTGATTTGGGTCTTGTAGAACGTATTTAAAGTGATCAGGGACTATTTCCCAGCTACTCTAGCGTTGCGCTATCTAACTTACGCTTAATTTCCATGGAAATTAATTCTACGCGATTTCGGGTCGAGTTGGTACTCGAGCCCAAGTACGGATTTTTCACGGGCGTTACAGCTGTCGGCCTATGCTGGTGACTAGCCCTCGATGGATGTTCACCTTGTATGTGTCATAACTGCTTGAACCTAGGGTACTGAACTTACCATTGTAAACCCTGTTAACCATGGTACCTTGATCCACGAAGACTCATGAGCTGGGCATGGTGGTATGGGACACCGTGGTCGAGCTGTCGGCCTACGCTGGGGCCACAAACCTCCCCGTAGTGACCAGTGAGCACCTAGACTCGTGAGCAGATTATGGTGGTATGGGACACTATATTCTAGCTGTCGGCCTACACTGATCAGGCGACGAGCCCTTTGTAGTGACCGCGAGCGTATTCTGAGTCCACCGGAGGCAACGACCCTTCCGTTGCAATGGAGTACGGTAGGCCTGTATTGATAAGGTGATGGGAGAGCGGTGCAACGAGTGCGAGCAACAGCCCTGGCAGCCCTTGCAGTGACCTACGAAATATACATCGTATGAGATTACTAGGAGTGACGACCCTAGACAGGATCTGTGTTGGGATTGATACAAGGGAAGTACCTTAGTTTCCCAATCCTGCTGTTTGAATGGACTAATAACAACTTGAAAATCATATCACCATAGCATTGCATGTGCCTGGAAGATGTGGAGCACTCTAGGGAGTGTGGTATGCCGCGGTCGTAAGATGTTGCCGCATGAGGGTGATCGTCGGTGAGGGCATACATCACGTCATGTCATCTTGCATTAACAACAGTATTAGGATTGTCTGATTTACTGCTTTACTATTATCGCGTGATTGAATTGTGAACATGCTAATCTTTGCTCTATGATTTCACTGAGTTGATCACTCACTCCCACGTTACGGAATGGTGTTTGCAACACCCACCAGACCCTGTTATAGATGCAAGTGAGGCTGAGATCCAGGAGGTGAAACCAGAGATCGACGAGGACCAGGACGAGTTCTCATACATGCAGTATCACGATGGCTTCCCGTAGGCGACCTGCATCGAGGGGACTTCAGTGGGACTATTTTGAACATTATTTTTTTGTTTATCTATATGTATATGAGGCTCAGAGATGTAGTCATACTTTGGAGACAGATGAGATTTACTTTGTTTTTCCATACAGTGATATATATATTGTTTAGTTTTTCGCTTGCTTTTATCACTGGATCTGAAGTATGAATTGCAGTTTTGGTATACTTTTACTCATGTGAATGCTTTAAATCAGACAACATTGAATCATAAACATTTTTGTTGCATAAGTGACGGTCTGGAACTCGGGAGTTGAGTTTATACACGACCCCCGATTCTCAGGGTGTTACAACAGCTCAGGCATAGTGTCCTATTCCACCATCCCTGGCTCATGAGGCTACTACTTCAAGATGTTCAATGAAAACCCATCGACTAGTGGCCAATCATATTTCATTATATGGGGCTTACCATCGCATGGTTACACAAAATAATACATCGAACCCGTGTAGGAAAAATACCAAAACCAAGCCACCTAGGACGATTATCGAAATTATGCCACATAAGGCCAATATAAAAACTAAGCCACATAGGGTAATTATCAAAACTAAGCCACATAGGGCAATTATCAAAAGATGCGATAAAAGACCATCCTTAAAAATCACTTAAACACAACATATAATGTCCTAGATTTTCATTGTTTTAGATTTGTCAACAATCCTTTAAATTTTTTTATAACTAGCCATGTCATTACTTACGGACCATTAACGCTCGAGGTGAGCTTACACATGGCTGATACCGATAAAAAACCGTATAAATAAGATTGATCAACCGTAGAAAACCAATGAACCCAACCGATCACTTAAACATCAAGTTTATCCCCATGATATGTTCACATAGGGTCCAAATCTAACCAACCTACCGCTGATTAAAAACTGTCCCTATACCACAGTACGTGCACCATACTCAACTTAGAGATGAAACAGATACATTTAGGGGGACCTAGGGGGTCCCACGGAGCAAAAACACAAACTCGGGGGGGTGGCCACCAATGAAGGCTCCAGAGGAGCGCTGCGGCACCACTATGCCGCCGTCGGCCCAACCATGTGGGTCCCTCCCACGTGCGAGGGGGCCCTCTACCCGATCCTACACCCCTTTTACCCCTTTCTAACTCATTTTCACTCCCCATAAACCCTCCTTCACTCTCAGACCTACCTGAAGCCAAGTTAGATAGGCCTGGATCTGGACTAATAGACCAAATCAACCCCATTACTCTTTTAGACTAAAACCAATGATTTAGAGGAATCATGACTAAATCTCCACTTTCATTAATTATAAATAGACCACATTATGAACATAGTTAATCCAAACCCTAATAATTGTCCACAAGAAATCTCGATACCTAATTCACTCCAGAAATGTCCTGATTTTTTGAACAAGCTCTAGACCTCTCATTAGTACGCCACTAGTTCCGAAAATATAGAATAATGTCCGTCTCACTAAGCTAAGTGCTTGCAACATGCGAATCACCTAGGACGAAATCTGAAACTTAAGTGAATTAGACCTTTCGCTCTTTTGTGAAGTTGTGGCTTTCCGACCGTTATATCACAACCAAACTTGAGGCATGAGTTATTGATATTTCTTTGCTCATATCTGTATAGTCGTGGCCCCGATCGACCATCGGTGATCGTTAAACAGACTTCTAATCATATCCGCTGATTGACGCATCCAAATGGTGAGCTGATCATATCCATACGTAGATCATCATTACGGATAACTATCCTATAGTGTATATCAACATGTACACCCCATAGTGGGCCCTAAAGGTTAGGAAAATCCTCTCATAGGGCTAGTATAGTAAAAACCCAGCCCTTAAGGCCATTTACACCAAATCTGGTACTATATAAGGGTTTCATTTGGGCACCCCATCTCTCCATACGAATTTGCATTTTCTAAAGGAGAGAAAGAGAAAGAAAAAGAGAAAGAAGAAGAATAAAAGTGAGAGGTTTTGGTGTTTCCTTTCATCCGTCTCCTCTAACCAAGGCCCTAGCCTCTATCATTTTCCTCCACCAAATCCACCCTACTTATGATTGGGAGGTAAGAAACAAATCCTACTTCCTAACCTAAGTTTTCCTAAAATAAATTGCATAAATCTCATGTAGTTCTTAGTGTTTATATAGGAATTTATGATTTTTTCCAAATCCTTAACCCTAGGAGCTCAAAATCGGATATTTCTTCTTAAGGTGACGACCATTATTTTTAGGTTTCCATTTATCAACCCTTAAGGGTCTCAATTAATGATTAAATGCTTGTATATGAATTTGTGCATGCTAATATGTTGACATTTTGATTTTTCTATAATATATGTTATTGGTTGCATAGGGATGCTTGCGTGTTTGATAAAATGTCTAGGCGATTGAATGTATCGTTTCATGGATACTCATATGCTTGATTGAATTCCCAACTGAATGTGTTATTTTTTTTATGCCCACATGTTTGATAAAATACCTAAGTAGATGTGTTGTTCCATTGATGCTCACATGTTCGATGAAATGCTTGAGTGATTCTGTAGTAGAACCCATGCTATAATTGTGTGATGTAATGTTTTGTCTGTAGCGATACTTAGGATTTCTAAGATGTTGGGTCTAGGGCTGTACACGAGCCAAGCTAGCTCGAAAAGCTCGCTCGACTCGGCTCGACTCAGCTCGGATTGACTTGGCTTGAAAGTCTGACTCAAGGTGAGTCAAGCTTGTTTACTAAAGCTCGAGTTGAGTTGAAGCCAAGTTCGACCATGGTGTATTTCAACTCGACCCAACTCAAACTTGACTAACTCGAAGCTCGAGCTCGAGCTCGACTTGGCTTGAGTAATATATTTTAATAATATATATTATATTAATATTAAATATATATAATATATATATTTAAGTTAAAAAAGAAGTTAAAACTTAAAAGTTTTTACTAAAAAACCCTACCCGACACTACTTGTCCCCATTTCATCTTTTTCTTTCCCTTACCCTACTAAGGTAAACTCGACTCGACTCGAGATAAACTCGACTTGACTCGAACCACTAGCTCGACTCGAACTCGACTCGAAAACTTTAGCAAACAAGCCAAGCTTTAATGTTGAGCTTGAGGGTGAGCTTGAGCTCAAGCTCGAACTCGAGTATAGTATGGACGAGTCAAGCCGAGCTTGGCCCACCTTGACTCAACTCGGCTCGATGAACAACCCTAGTTGGGTCAGTTGGCTAACTGCCAGAACTAAAGGAGTGGCCCGAGTTAGGGCGACCACCATAGGCTTGTTCGATCAGCCCAGGTTCAATATAGACGACTAATAATAGTTGGACTACATGGGATGCTTGCACCCAATGCTGGTTGCATCGTGATTCTCCCAGGTTAATCAAATTAGCCCACTAGGCGACTAATTATGTACGTTCACAATGTACGACACGACTAAATAGAATCTAGGATACCCCATTCCTAATGAATGTGTCCATTCATAACTATTAGTGCGATACGATCCACTAAGACTCATGAGTCGGGCATGGTGGTATGGGACACCGTGTTTGAGCTGACGACTTACGCTTGGGTGACAAGCACCCCTGTGGTGACCAGTGATCAACTAAGACTTATGAGCCGGGCATGGTGATATAAGGCACTGTGTCTGAGTTATCGGCCTATGCTGGGGTGACGAGCCTCCCCATAGTAACCAGTGAGCACTGATGGAGGTGATAGACCATTGTTCAAACGGCCCCCATCAAATTACCCGGCCAATGATTTTGTGCCAGAGTATCGTTCAAACGTCCGAGCGTGAATGGAATTGGGTGACGAGCCCTTTCCTTTGTATTGTTTTGGTTTAATGTGATAAGCCTACACCTCTATAACACCCCAGCCATTGTTCATCCAGGTTGTGATCTAAGCATGGGTTGTCATTCGGGTCCATGTGTGGGATCGGTCGGGCTTCAAAAATAGTGCTCCAGTTGGTCAGGACAGTGTGTTGTGGGCTATTACAACCTCAGAACTGAGTGATCATACTTGGTTTGGGTGACGAACCATACTGGGTTGATCCTCATACATTTAGGTACCATATCGTATCTTTGAAATTATTGATTTGTGATATAAATGAGTGGTACCTAAATTTAGATCAAGGGACATTGGTAAGGAGCCACTACGTGCGGTAACGAGCCACATGATTTGGATAAGGACTCATGATATAATGTCGGTATCCTAGCTTCGCCAATATGCTGGATGAATTGAACTTAATAATTACTCAGCTAACATGATCATTCACTGTATTGCATTAGCTTAGAATGTGGTGAATAGGCGTGGTTGTCACGTGATGAGGAAGTGTTGTCATTTGTGAAATAGGTGGTAGGAGTCGCGTATAAGGGAGTGTTGTTTGGAAAGGGCATGCATCATGTCATATCTTCATATGCACATTTAACAAGAGTATTTAAGAAATGTTTGATTTCTTATTTTATCATTACATACGTTGATTGTGTCGATAGCATATGTAACTTAGAACTAATAGAACCACTCCCACCTAGGACGGTGTTTTAAAACACTAACCAAGCATATCATTGATGCAGGTATTCGTGAAACCTCAAAATGGTAGGCTTATATTGGGTTGTGCCAGCGCCGTCATGTTTTGGAGAATTGGGAGTTAACTGAAAGCTTTACAGTTTAATAATCTTAGGTATGTATATTGTGGCTTGTATAATCCCATCTTGGGCGATCATCACAATCGAAACTGTATCTTTAACTCTTAGCTCCGAATTTCTGAATCTATTGTCCTCTCTACCTCACTTTGGATCTGCTCATTCGAATTGCACTACTTTGATTATCTGTGTGTGAAATGAATTTGAATCTGAATAACAACACACGTGTGTTTTCATTTAGTTAACAACTGGGAACTCGGGATTGGAGTCTATGTACTCGGGAGCCGATTTTTGGAGTATTACACAACAACTCCTGGATGATAAGCCCACATCAATATTCGATTTAAACCGTCATTCAATAACCATTAAGTTAAAGGTCTATTACAATAATAATCAATCGAATTACATCCCAAGTATGGGTGTACATTTATAAGTGGGGGTTTCCCACTGATGTACCAGTTTAAGTCCCATAAGCAATCCACAAGTAATCCAAAAGCATGAAATAAATATGCAGGATAAATATTAAGCATAAAATCTAGCAATTCAATTCCAACGATTAACATATGTGATTATAAAATGAAGATATCAATTATCAATCGAAATTAAAATAAAAGCTATCACTTAAGCTAATGGGAAAATGGAAAGCTCAAGGGGAAGAAATCAACACCTTATGAATTGAATCGCTAACTAACATTACTAGGAAGAGCATGCACACCCTTGGGTTCGAACCCTATCACAAATTATGAAATTGTGCGTTTAGATCAAAGTTTTTAACACTATTTAGGGTTAAAGTCCTAACCAAGGGTTTGGATTACCTAGGCCTAGGGTTACATCCTTGAGTTTAGGTCTAGGATAAATCTTAGGATTTGAACTCTAGTTGGTGTACAAATAATTATAACAATATAATTATTATTGTTATGTGCAGATCCGAGCCCATGGTAGAACATCAATCCAGCTGTAAGTCCGAACCGAGGCACCCGAGGCACTACCCATCTGACCAGACTTCAGCATCGCAGCAAGGACACGCGAGCGTCTTTGGGTGAGGGTCGACTCGGAGGGGTCCTAATAATCCGATCGGAAAACCTATTATTCCCCAACCACGATATGCTCAAGCCGGCCGCATCGGATTCGGTATAACGGGTCGGGTCGGACGTCGTATGACTTGGAGAATGTTCTTTACTATGGTCTGACGAGCCGAGCCGAACAGATATTCAGATGCGCATATCCCATTCACTAAACATGAAAACTGCCATAACCAAACGTGGCCGATAACGTCGCTCGCAGATACGCACTATTCGTCGGATACGCTACACGATCAACATATTGCAGATAGTATCTCCATGATCCAGGAATTCCCCTGATTGTGTCGAGATTATCGAGACCAGAATGCCCCACAGGCAAGACTGTCCCACAGGCAAGTATAAATAACACACAGCGCCATATCTACAGGTACGCAAAATCAAGCTCTCTTCTCCTCTACTCTTTACCCAGACCCCGATTCCCTTATCCTGACTTAGGCATCGGAGGGTCCCCCGGCTTAGCCAGGGTCACCTTTACCCATTTTCTTGGTGGAGGCTTTAGGGACGACACGTAGATGACGACGTGGAGAGAGGGCCGACCAGATTTTGACCTCAACATTTTTTAGCGCCGTCTGTGGGAACCTGAAACTAGAAGTCAGGTTCTCATTTTCTCAAGCAATGGCGAGGAAGAAGAAAGATGCAGTGGTGCAGTCGCAACCTAATGAGCAGACTGGGTCGTCATCACCGCTTCATGCTGAGTCCGCACCAGGACCTTCCCAACGTTCACGCAATCGGTCAAGCAAGTATCGCGCCATGCAGAACGAGATCCAGGCCCTGCACAACGAGATAAACCGAATGAAACAATAGAGAGAGCCAGAGACACGTCCGGCTTAGGAACGACCCACTCTCGAGCCGGTGGGGTTGTTCGTGAAAACTCGCTCTGTACCGAGGAGTGTGAGACCTGAAGCCCCCCAACACTCGGGGGTGCCGCATTTGAGTCAAAATTTTTCTGCGGTACACACCGAGGTATACGTACGGAATGCCACTACTCGGTCCCCCACAACCATTCATTCAACCACATCCGTCCTGCCGCCCACGGACCTCCGTCATCAGTTAGAACGGAGGAGAGAAAGGGGAACGTCGGAGGTCAAGGATGCCCCAGAGGTAGTCGCGAAAAATAGGGACCCATGAGAGACATGATTTGCAGAGTTGAAAGACCGGTTCCTGACATTGGAGAAAAAGTAACAACAATCGATAGTTCCAGCCACGATCCAGGCGATGATGGAAGAGACTGAGCCTCCCTTCACCCCAACCATCATGGCTGAAGTGATGCCGCAGAGGTTTCGGATGCCTCCCGTCATCCAGTATTCAGGATATGGGGATCCATCCGAACACCTGGAGTCCTACTAATCGTGGATGTAAATCCAGACTGCAACAGATGCAATGATGTGTAGGGAGTTTTCTATCACACTCACAGGGTTCGCTCAGATTTGGTATCGCCAGCTCAAACCCAACTCCGTGAATTCTTTCGCGGAACTAAGCCGACTATTCCTTATGCAGTTTATAAGCAGTAAGAGAAGTTAGAAACCCAACACTCACCTGCTCACCATCAAGCAAGCCCCGAAAGAGTCGTTAAAGGATTACATCACCCACTTTAATGAAGAATCATTGCATGTCGAGGACTACGATGACAAGATGGCTCTCACTGCCATTCTGAGCGGATTGAAGGAAGGAAAATTCACCTTCTCTATCGGAAAGAATCCGCCAAAGACGCTAGCGGACTTCATGGTGAAAGGTCAGAAGTATACTAACGTCGAGGAGTTCACTAACATTCGTAAAGGCACACAAGTATCTGACTCGATGAACAAAGGGAAGAGACCTCGGAATGAAGACTCCCAGCCGACTGGCAAAGGGGCGGATGACTGCGCTTCCCGCGATCGTCTGCCGAACCGTAGGCTGGAAGGGAAATTTTGTTCCTATACCCCACTTAATACATTCTCCAAGCAGATTCTTCTGGATATCCGAGGAGACAAACTACTTAATTGGTTAGTCTGGATGAGGGCTGACCCAGAGCACCAGGACAAGCGAAAATTCTGTCACTTTCACCGGGACCATGGTCACAACACGGACGACTGCGTGGATCTGAAAGACGAGATTGAGTCCCTCATCCGGAAGGAACATCTACGTCGTTACACCAAAAAAGAGAAGTCCGCTCGAAGAGAGGAACGGCCGCGAGAACAGCCGAACAACCCCCTAGGGGAACCTGCCGAAATTCGCACTATCTTCGGGAGTTCAGCTGGGGGAGGGGATTCAAACAAGGCTCGAAAAGTCCATTCCCGAAGATCCGAGCCGGTACACCACGTTCACTTGGGGAAACGTCCTAGTAAAGAACTCCGAGTGGCTCTGTGCAGCCTGACTTTCATGGAAGATGATGCGCGCGAGATACAGCATCCGCACGATAACGCGCTAGTGGTTACCATGACCATAAAAAATTAAAAAGTGTACTGCATTTTGGTCGACACCGGGAGTCGGCTGATGTTATGTATTCTGAAGCATTCAAAAAGATGAAAATTCCACGGTCTCGTCTCCGGCCCGTGAAGACTCCCTTGCACGGCTTTGCCGGAGAGAGAGTTATCTCTGAAGGAGCCATCTCCCTCCCAGTAACAGCAGGAGAAGGGCAACATCAAGTCACACTATTGGTGAAATTTTTAATTGTCATTGTTCCATTTGTCCATAACGTAATCCTGGGCCGACCCTCCCTTAACGAAATGAGAGCGGTCGTCTCAATTTACCATCTAATGATGAAGTTTCCAGCTGAAGGTGGGATTAGTTATTTTTGAGGTGATCAACGCGAGGCTCGGAGGTGTTACGCGATAGCCGTGAGAAAAGGAGCTGCAAAATAAATGCTCATAATGGACGTCTAGGATCCTCGAGGACCAACGGAAAGCTCCTCAGTCGAAGATCTGGTAAGAGTACCGCTCGATGAATCAAACCCGAGCAAAACTGTTCAGCTCGGATCATCACTGAATCCGAACGGAGGAACGAGTTATTGACCTTCTTGAAGCAACACCGAAACATCTTCGCATGGTCGCACGCAGATATACCGGGGATCTCACCTGATGTGCTAGTCCACAAGCTGAACGTGGACCCAGATCACCGGCCAGTTAACAAAAAAGAAGACCATTCGATGTCGAACGATATGAAGCCATTGCCGAGGAGGTCTCAGTCCTGCTCGATGCGGGTTTCATAGAAGAAGTGTACTATCCTGACTGGATAGCAAATGTTGAGCTCATCAGGAAATCCAACGGGAAATGGCGGGTCTATGTAGACTATTCTAATTTGAATAAGGCATGTCCTAAAGATAGCTTCCCGTTACCTCAGATCGACCAACTAGTAGACAGCACGGCCAGACATGAGTTACTCTCATTTTCGGACGCTTATTCCGGATACAATCAGATCACTATGTATCCCCCAGACAGGCAGAAGACTACCTTTGACACTGAAAAAGGGCTTTACTGTTACCGGGTCATGCCATTTGGCCTTAAAAATGCTAGGGCAACATATCAGAGGATGGTGAATCAGATGTTTGCTAGCCAGATTGGGCGCACCATGGAGGTGCACGTGGACGACATGTTAGTGAAAAGTACCCAAGCCTCCAACCACTTTGCCGACCTCGGAGAAACATTCAGCGTCCTCCGAGAATATCAGATGAAATTGAATCCCACTAAGTGTGCATTCAGGGTTGAGTTAGGAAAGTTTCTTGGCTTTCAAGTCAGTTAGCGAGGTATCGAGGCCAACCCGGATAAGATCAAGGCTCTCCTCAACATGAACTCGCCTTGGACTCTTAAGGAGATACAGTGTCTCACGGGTAGACTTGCCGCCCTCGGACGCTTCATATCTAGGGCTACAGATAAATGTCTTCCCTTCTTCCAGCAGCTGAAGGGCCATAAGAAGGCGGAGTGGACGCCAGAGTGTGAACATGTCTTCTAGCAATTAAAACAGTACTTGGGTTCGCCGTCTCTATTATCCAAGCCTGAAGAAGGAGAGCCTTTGTTCCTCTACCTCGCAGTCTCAGCTTCAACTATCAGTTCGGCTCTGATCAGAGAGGTCAAAAACAAACAGTACCTCATGTACTATGTAAGCAAAGTCATGGTACCAGCTGAAACAAGGTACCAGTCCTTAAAAAAATTGGCGCTCTGCCTCGTCGTCTCAGCCAGAAGACTGCGGCCATACTTTCAGGCCCACTCCATAGTTGTGCTAACAGACTCTCCTCTGAGGCAGGTCCTCCAGAGACCCGAAGTGTCGGGTCAGATGACCAAGTGGGCCGTAGAGCTCGGAGAGTTTGATATTCAATTTCACCCCAGGACGGCACTCAAGGGTCAAGCTATAGCCGACTTTATCACTGAGTTCACAACTCCGGATGAGGAACAAGTCAGTAAGGAAGTCGAAATGACACCACCTGTCCCGTTGAGCAACCAAGAGGCAGCATCGAATCCGGGGTGGGTCCTTTATGTTGATGGGTCTTCCAATATTAAAGGAGCAGGAGCCGGTGTTGTCCTGGTTGCACCTGATTCAACAACAATCCAATACACAATCAGACTCGGGTTCAAAACTTCAAACAACGAAGCCGAGTACGAAGCATTGTTAGCTGGGCTCAGGCTGGCAGCGAGCCTAGGCGTTTAGACTCTGCAAGTCCGTTGTGACTCGCAGCTGGTAGTGAACCACATCTCTTCAGAGTACGAAGCTAAAGAAGTCAGAATGATCGCCTATCTCGAGGAAGCAAGGAAATTGATCGAGAGATTTTAGAGTTGCACCATCCGAAAGATCCCCAGAGCCGAGAACTCATGGGCCGATGCCTTAGCAAGACTTGCCTCGGTCTCTGAGGGAAAGATCCAGCATTTCGTTCCTGTCGAGTTCATTGAACACCCGAGTATCAACTAGTCGGAGAAAGTCAAACCCGTCCAGTCCATTCCTAGTTGGATGAACCCAATCTTCAATTATCTGTCATCTGGCGAAACCCCCTCGGACAAACTAGAGGCGAGGCAACTTAGGGTTAGAGCGGCCCGGTACGCTATATTGGACGAAGTGTTGTACAAGAAGGGGCATTCTTAGCCTTACCTTAGATGCCTCCGACCGGACGAGGCTGACTACGTGATTCGGGAGATTCACGAGAAAATCTGCGGGAACCATTCTGGCAGTCGCGCCTTGGCCATGAAGATACTTCGTCAAGGGTATTTCTGGCCGACTCTTAAGCAAGACTCCAAGGACTTTGTTCGAAAGTGTGACAAGTGTCAGCGTTTTGCTGCTATGCCGAGGCAACCGCCAGAAGAAATGACCTCCATGAGTGGGCCGTGGTCGTTCGCCCAATGGGGGATCGACATCATCGGTCCCTTGCCCACTGGGAAGGGACAAGTCAAGTTCGCTATAGTTGCACTCGACTACTTCATTAAGTGGGTCGAGACTGAGCAAGTCGCAAAGATCACTGAGCAAAAAGTAATTGACTTTATGTGGAAAAATATCATCTGCCGGTTCGAAATCCCATGAACCATCATTTCTGATAACGGCTGCCAATTCGATAATGACAAGTTCCATAGTATGTGTCAAGGGCTTGACTTTGTGAACACTTACTCATCGCCTCGCCACCCGCAGTCGAATGGACAAGTAGAGGCGGTCAACAAGATCATCAAGCACCATCTCAAGACAAAGCTGGAAAAAGTAAAGGAAAATTGGGCCAAGGAGCTCCCCTTCGTCCTCTGGGTTTATAGGACTACGGCCTATACTTCGACGGGAGAAACCTCGTTTTTGTTATCTTATGGCTTGGAGGCAATAGTGCCAGTGGAAATCGGACTCCCAACGACGCGGGTAAGAAGCTTCCAAGAAAATCAAAACTCTGAGCAGATCGCTGCTAATCTGGATTTGCTCGAAGAACTCAGAGAGGTTTCCAAGCTCCGAACGATGGCTCGGCATCAGCAGGTAGCGCGTTTCTACAATTCAAAGGTCAAAGTCAAGCGCTTTCGCCTAGGAGACTTAGTCCTCCGACGGGTCTTCTAGAACACAGCTGAGCCAGAGGCAGGAGCGCTCGGACCCAACTGGGATGGACCATATCATGTGGTCAGGTCTATCAAACCAGGTTCGTATCACCTGGAAGACCTCGAAGGCCGTCATCTCCCTCATCCTTGAAACGCCGACCACCTGAAGATCTACTACCCATGAAGAACTAGCCTTTAAGGCTCATAATAAAATGTACGCCTCTGAGCGGCTAGCCTTTAAGGCTCTTAATAAAAGTTTAATTCTACTTTGATGCTTGCCCGATTGTCTTATCAACACAAGCATAAATTAACTGGTCCGATCCTTTAAGGGATCGGAGCCCAATCTTATGAAAGATCGACAAGGCATCCCCTCAAGGGAAAAAGCCTAATAATGACCCGACCCTCCATTGGAGTACTCGGCTCGACGATATGACGGAATGAAGGGGCCAAGCCCATAAAGAGGCCTGCTCGACTACATCTCAGAACGAGTAAACGCAATACTAAAGAAATATTTTTCATTAAATCCCCTCGGAGAGGCAAAAAATACATTTACAGTAAAAAAATATGATAAAATGTCTTCAAGCTGGAGGAGGAGCCTGGGCGTCAGGGGCTTGGTCCGAGTGGGCAACTTCAACAGGGGCATCTTCGGGATCCTCAGACAGAAGAGGGTCAAGATCGAGGTCTGGGTACAAACCCAGGACTGCCTCAAGATAAGCATCGAAGCTGCGGTTGTAGAATGTCTCAGCTTCGACGTCCCTCTCCTTAGAGGTCTTGAAATCTTCAACCGCGGCGGCAACCCTTGCGGCCAGAGAGGCCTCATCTTTGACCCGCTTAGCCTCCACGGCCTGATCCACGGCTCGGGTCCGCTCTTCAGCCGCCTCGGCCTTGGCGCGTTTCAGGGCTTCACCCAGTCAAGTAGTCTCCATGGTCAAAGAATCCGCGTGAGCCCTGGCGCAGGTCAGCTCGGTGGTCAGTGCATCGCCACTTGCCTTAAGATTATCCGCCCTCTCCTGCAGGTGCCGCTCCCTGGCCTTCAAGTCGACACGACTCCCTGCAGTCGGCTCACCCTGGCCCTCTGGCCCGAAAGCTGTCGGCGCAGTTCGGTCTGCTCGGACTTCAAGGCCGTCATCTCAGCCTGGAGAGCCTCGAACTCTATCTCCCTCCTCCCATGCTCCCACACTCTCTCCCAAATTGAGAGTAACACTGGGACGACCTGAACAGGAAACAAAGGTCAGAATTTAAAAAATATATATGTAACAATATGAAAGAAAGGGAGAATCCTCTCGAATACGTACTGTGTAGCATACGGTGGTTAGGTCATTCAGAAAGCCGCCTTTCGATCTGCTAATGTTCCGAGCAATGTCCTCCTCGGAAGCATGCTTGGTGGCCCTCAGAGCCAAGCAGGCCATATGATAGCCCGGCTTGAATCTCTCACCGCTCGTGCCCACCTGGGGCGAGGCCACAGCCTCCTCGACCCCTACCCTGCTGTCGGTCGAGTTTTGACCCTCGGTGCTGACATCTCCCCAGATCTCGAGGGGGAGGGGAATCATATTGTCGGCCTTTCTAATGGCCTCCTCCCTTTCAGAGGAAGATGGGATAGCAATGGGGGGCTCGGGGGCTGCGACAGGAGCCTCCGCGGTGGGGGAAACAGCGATAACAGGAGCAAGAGGAGCAATAGGGCTCAGAACGACTGAGGTGTCAGCCATGGTCATTCGGACGATCCCCGAAGGAGGAGATACCATCGGGCGCAAAACTACCGAAGGAGTAGCGGCAGTACTAGGGCGCGCCGGAGTCGGCACCCCGGGGGAAAAGTCGACTGGTCTCGGAACTGGGGGTGCTAAGGTCGGCGCAGCAGAAGATTCTCCCGCGCAAGGGAGGACTGACTTCTTCCGAGTGATTTTCACTCAGGGGGCGTCCTTCAGCAACTCCGCCTCTGTCGGAGCCGCTTTTCTCTTCTGAGCTCCGGACGCCTCGGCCATGCCTGCGAAAGAAAAGACGGTATCAGCTACTAATTGACCGAAAGGAACACATCGAAGATATTAGGGCAGCTTACTGAGGGACGTGGGCAAAGGCTTGGATCTACAAAGCCCAGACCAGTGAAGATTGACTGCGGTGATCAGATCAGCCCAGGAACGAAGCGTCTCCGATCACGCTCTGGCCTTCACACTACGATTTTTCTGGTCTGAGTCGAGGAGCGGCAACCCCTTTGGGAAAGCTGCAAATGGAAAAGGAGAAATTTCACTTTAATTGAAACAGGTGAAATCTAAGGCAGCAATCCGGATGCTAGATGAAGTCTGACCTGATTTTATAAACTGGGTCCGAATACGAGCCATTGAGGTCCTAAGCTCAGCTGCTGGTGCCTCAAATTCACCTGCCGCCCATAACCACTTATTTTTTCAGTCCTTGTTAGAGGACGGCAGGTGCATCACCAATCCAGACCTCTTACTCCCTCGAGTCACAAAATAGTACCATGGATCGTTGCTGTCTGCTTGACCAGGTACAGACTCAGCAGTTCCTCTGGGATCAGCTTGGAGTTTCCAACTTGTCTCCAAATTATGTAGGAAAAAATCATCACTCTCCAGGCATTCAGAGTAAATTGCCCGGGAGCCAATCCAAGGTAAGCCGCAACCTTCCTGATAAAGGGGTGTAGTGGGAGCCGGACCCCGCACTGCAGCGTACAAAGAAAGATGGCAACTTCTCCCTTTGCGGGAGCACCAGTCACGTCCATAGGCCCAGGGGCCCTTATCTGAACGGAGTCAGGGATTTAGAACTCTGAGTGGATCCACTCCATCTGACATTCCGACATAACAGAACCTCCTGAGACTACCTCCGCGAGGCACAAACTCGCGGGCATTTCGGTGGTGGCAGTGGTCTCAACTCGGCAGGCTCGGGTGGCCCTCTTCTTGCTGAGCTACTTGGTCTTAGAGCCCAATATTTTTTACCT
The DNA here is from genome assembly GCA_037074715.1 of Magnolia kwangsiensis. Classification (NCBI taxonomy): domain Eukaryota; kingdom Viridiplantae; phylum Streptophyta; class Magnoliopsida; order Magnoliales; family Magnoliaceae; genus Magnolia; species Magnolia kwangsiensis. The sequence goes on along the minus strand of CM073575.1, from coordinate 101,530,276 downwards.
CCGAGGCGGGGGGTATGGGACAGTGGTCTTAAAAGGGCCTTCGAAAGCCCCACTCCCACTTTCAGAACTCCCCGACTCGGAGTCTTCGGCGTATTCACGAACCATCTCAAGGTAGGAAGACATGGTAGGAAGAAGGATGAAGATCCACAGGACTCACCGGGTGACTATCGAAAATCACCTTCTACCGAAAACTTCGAGTTCGGCCGAAATTACCTCGTCAGAAATCGCCTCCTCCGGTATGCTCTTCTAATTCAAAATGTAAAGTGACGAACGAAAATTCAGAGTGCCTTATATAGGCAACGAAGGAATTCTGCATTGATGGCCAGCCTTAATGGCCACAGCGGAATCGGCATGAGTCGATCTCCGAGCACACATGGCCGCACCGCATTGGAGGAGTACTGAACCGTTAGTACGGCTCTGACATCGAGCAGTGTACCTTGATATGTGAAGTGACTCCCAGCAGTCGGAGCCATCACATGCACGCCTCCTCAGGTCTGCGTGACAACCTCTCTAGGCTGGAAGGAGATTCGAAATCGTAACCGTCGCCACGCGTTAACCGAAGCAACTAGCATGGGCATAATTTAAGACCCATCATCATTACAATAAGGGTGGGAGATTTTCTACATGAGTACTCTCCAAGCCTGTAAGCAAACTCGAAGAGTAGGGGGCTTCTGTTATGGAGAGATCCGAGCCCATTGTAGAACATCAATCCGGTTGTAAGTCCGAGCCGAGGCACCCAAGGCACTACCCATCTGACCAAACTTCAGCATCGCGACAAGGACACGCTAGTGTCTTTGGGTGAGGGTCGACTCGGAGGGGTCCTAACAATCCGATCAGATAACTTATTATTCCCCAACCACGATATGCTCAAGCTGGCCGCATCGGATTCGGCATGACGGGTCGAGTCGGACGTCGTTTGACTTGGAGAATGTTCTTTACTATGGTCTGACGAGCCGAGCCGAACAGACATTCAGATGCGCATATCCCATTCACTAAACATGAAAACTGTCATAACCAAACGTGGCCGATAACGTTGCTCACAGTACGCACTATTCGTCGGATACGCTACACGATCAACAGATTGTGGATGGTATCTCCACGATCCGGGAATCCCCCTGATCGTGCCAAGATTATCGAGACCAGACCGCCCCATAGGCAAGTATAAATAGCACACTGCGTCATATCTACAGGTACGTGAAATCAAGCTCTCTTCTCCTCTACTCTTTACCCGGACCCCGATTCCCTTATCTTGACTTAGGCATTGGAGGGTCCCCTGGCTTAGTCAGGGTCACCTTTGCCCGTTTTCTTGGTGTAGGCTTCAGGGACGACACGTAAAGGACGATGTGGAGAGAGGGCCGACCAGATTTTGACCTCAACAATTATCATTAATAATATAATTAACATTTTCTAGTATGTTTATAATAATCATTATGATGGTAATAATTAGTTTGATTTATTATCAATGATAATATTTAAGAATGGTAAATAAAATATTATGTCTAATAGTCGTGGTTTTGTTTACAATAACTAATACTAGTATACGTAATATGTTAATGGTTATTCATGCTTAATAATCATGATAGTTAGGGTAATACCAATGATAATAATAAACCAAAGCAATATAATTTGGGAGGAAAAGTTAACGTACATTAGTCGACTTAGTTTGATGCACAAGCTCCATTTTCTCCCAACTCGACAAGTTTCGGCCGAGTCAACTCAGCAGCATGCATCGTTCTTTGCTTCCCTCCTTTCCTCTCTTTCTTTATTTCGTATTCCTCCTCTTCTCTTTCTGCTAAGAGATGTCCAGCAATGGACTCAGCAAATCACGGGCTGACTAGGCCTAGTGACTTGTCAAGTCGACCCGGTGCGACATGGATGCAAAGCATCCCAAGTACTCCCTCTTTCTATCTTTCTACCTTTCTTATTCCTCCTATTTTTCTTCCAAAACCTACTATCTAGTAAGGTGGTTGGGTTAAACCAGACCCACCTGACTTGCATAACTCAACCCAGTGAGTTTCAGTTGAGTCGAGTTGAGTCAGGATCGATCTCTCTCTCTCTCATTTCTTTACTCATCTTCTTCTTTCTTCTTGTTTTTACTTAAGAACGAGCCGGACTAAGTCTGAACTCAGTCCATCCATGCTCAACTCAACCCAGGGCTCGGCCCAACTTGGTGTACCACCAGGGATGCAACACATTGCTGGACTCGCCCGACTCAGTAGAATGGAGTTGACACAGCAACCCGAACCGTCTATCTCCATTTCTCGTTCTCTCATTCCTTCCTTCTCATCTTCTTGTTTTTCTTCACCTGGCTGGCCCAAAAAGAATGCCAGGCCCGGCCTGCAACTCGAACGGGTCAAGTCAATGCGACCCAACAGTGGAAGTGCAGCACATCTCATGTCAAGTTCTCCCTCTCTTTCACTGCTTCTTTCTCCCTCTCTCTTCTCTCTTCTTTTTCTGCTTCTTTCTCTCTTTTTGTTATTTATTTATTTATTTGTCAGAGGGCTTTTAGCTTGCCCCGAATTCGAGTTTGACTCGGACGAGGTCTGGTGTGTTGCAGCACCATAGCTCACCCAATTTTCTCTCTTTCCTCTCCTATTTTCCCTCTCTTTCTCCCTTTATTCCTCTCTTTCCTTTCCTAGATTTTTTTGTGGGAATCCTAAGAGAGTAGGGCCCTATTTATAGCCCTAGGGTTTACCTGCACCGTTGTAGCAAACAGTCGAGATTAATGCAACTCAACCCACGTCCTCTTTTCAGCTCCATGCGTGCATGGGTTTGATCTGCTATGAGGGATGGATTCCGATCACTATGGCCCACTGGAAAAGCAAAGTAGATCTGTAGATGGGGCCCACACCATCCTGATGGGTATTTTAATCTAATGGGGAAGATGACCTGGCTGATAATGGCAAATTTTCATCTATGGCCTTATCTAATGATCTGAGCCTTTTGGAGGGACTGGATGGGCCCTCTGATCATTATGGGGTCCACCTTTTATCTGTACTTCCTTGCACGAGTGATACTCGTCCGATATCTTCGGTCACCACCAATATCTCGTGAAGTTCTCATTTTCTTCGCTGAACATGGTGTTGCCGCCCTAGGATGGATGTCCCTAATTCGTTGGGGAGGTTCCTAAGAGCACGTGGACGTCTAGGATCATTATTTCCCAGAATGGCAAAGCATCTCCCACCTTTCGTCAGGCAGGGAGAGGATAGCCGTTTCTATCGTTGAAGGAAAGGCATGGATCGCCAGCATGGCGAGGAGGGGAAATTTTCGTTTTTGGAAAAATTGGTTTTCCGTAGTCCAAATGTGCCTGAATTTATGTCCACACGTGCATGTAGCTATGTGTAAAAACGCCTAGGGTTTGGTCAAAACTTTCATCCGCACCAAATGGACAGTTCAGATCATGGAAATGGGACATGATGGTGGGCCAGATGGTGATCGCACAGTAATGTACGTTTAAACCGGCGTGAGCGGGAAGTCGGGTGAAAGTCCAATTTTTGAACTTCTATCGGGTCAAACTCTATTTGACCCAAAACTAGTTCCCATGCACAGCCGGTGTACATGGTTCTGTGTACGTACATGATTTAAAAGTGGGGCCTACATGATGATCTAAGTAATTTGCATCGTCAGATCTCTAGGAGGGCCTGTTCAAGCATCTTTTTATGAAGGGTTTAATAGATTTATGTCGTTAGCGGTTTCAACTCCTTATTTAATGTCTAAAGGTGTTGGTTACCACATTTTTCTATTATTATTAATATTATTACTATATATATATATATATATATATATATATATATATATATATATATATATATATATATATATATATATCAGAGTCTTGTTGTGGGTCCCACTCTATAGGCTTTAGGACTATCCACCTTATGCTTTTATATTATTAAATATTTGATTATTATTATCATTATTCTTTTTATGTGCGCATACATAGATATTTTGTTTACTTATTGTTTATTATTAATAATAATATTATTATCTTATACTACCTGCCTTTGATTAGAGTCATCAATGAATTGAATCATGTCCTACTGAGCCACATGTCCAATCCCAGGCACATCTACTACTTACTTACAGTCGATTTTAGAATCCGATGGTCAAGTTAGGGAAATCAGTTGTTAGATCGATCAATAGAGCGTTGTGATTGATTTGTAGTGTATTTAAAGAGTCCTAGTGCAAATGTATGGTCTACCTAGTGTTGCTAATTCAATGACTTAGTTTGTCTCTGGTATGGTTCAATGACTTTCCAGGTATTGACGAACATTTGGATGGCTCGATGAATGGACGAAGATATCTCATATTGACCTGATTAGGCTAGGGTGTAGATGAACATTTTATTATGTTAGATTATATGGTAACACCTGAGTACTGAAAAGTATGGGGTGTTATACCCTCCTCCCTTTCACAGATTCTCACCATTCATACTTAAATAAAATTTTAAAAAAACTACTATAATGTGTGGTGCCAGATAAAGAAAAAGAGCCAAAAATCAACTTTCTTCATTAAAAATATAAAATTCAAAAGACTACATATATAAAAGAAATGACATTTTAATATCTTAATTTGGCTAATTTCGCATCGCCTCATATCGAGAGATGCAATTGCTCAAAGTTGTAGTAGTCTTAGATAAATTCTTCCTCTAGGAAACTCTTTTGATCTCTTCCTATTCATATAGAGCAAGTATTGCAGCAATGAGCACTTGTCTTATGGTTAAGAGTATTTTGACATCTTCCAAACTTTCGACTATTAATAGTGCTACATCTTGGGCCTCTAGAAGAAAAATTCTAATTTCATAAAGACGATCTTCCAGTTCTGCAAGATGGCCTTCTCTTTTGGTTTGACGTCTCAATCTGTTCTCGAGACTAGAGAGCTATTGGACAGAGTGTCGGGCATTATGGTATTGTGTGCAGAGGGTATCTATGGTGGTTTGATTGGCGTTATTATCTTCTTGCATGTCTAAGTTGTTCCCGATGAGCTCGATGGTTTTGAAGTTGTTGTGTCATTAGAATATAAAAGTATTAAGCCTTTCAGAATTCCTTAAGAATGACTTGAAGTAGTCACAAAATGATGGTCATTTCTTACGCAAGAGTGTCTATAGTTTTAAATGGTTGGAGTTCTTGGAGATGTGCAATAATCTCTCCATCCGTTTTCACAAGACACAGAGCTAACAAATCTAACTCAAAGAGAGAAATTATGAAAGTATTAGTCGAAACAACATCAAAAGCCATAGTAAACGAAATTAATTTCTTCAAAAAGATTAGAAAGCGGAATGGATGGGATTTAGGAGGATTGATGATCTGCAACGCATTTAATGCATGTGATTTTATAATGCATGAAAGGATTATGCCTTGCAAAAGGATTTTTTAGTGCATGAAAGAAAAAGTATTAGATTTAAGTGTAATCATACCAATTCATCCAAAGACACTATAGTGTATGAATCGTGGATGTTCAGTGTGGATCGCAAATATTCACTATGGATTGTGGATGTTCATTGTCGACCACACATATTCACTGTGCACTGCTGATATCGAGAGTGGGAGTAGTCCACTATTAATATCAGTGGCCACAGTGAATATCAACGGTGCACAGTAAATATCAATGGTCAATTGTTAATTTTAACGGCCCATAGTGAATATCGGTGGTCCACTCTTAATATCAGTAGTCCATAGTGAGTATCATTGGTCCATAGTGAACATCTGCGGTCTATTGTAATGTCCTGAAAATCTGGAGTCGAGCAAATCTTAGCTCCCGAGTTCCAACGCATCACTTATGTAACATAGATAATGATGACTATTATGAGTGCATTGAAACATGAGTGGGATTAAGCTAAACGGCATATTATACTTCAGAGTTAACGTAATTAGGCAAGCGGAAGACTGCGATAAATATATAAAGTACATATTTATTTCACAATTTTCATAGTATGAGTATGTCACCAAGTTGAACATATACATGTGTTGTTTCTAAATTCTGCCAAATACCAAAAATATAAAGTGTTCGACTAAATCATATATCCTTGTAATCCCGTCGATCAGCACATGGTCTATATAGACTCGCCTGATATATAAAGTACATAAGTATTTCACAATTTCTAGAGTATGAGTATGTCACCAGGCTGAACATATACATGTGCTGTTTCTAAATTGTGCTAAATACCAAAAATATAAAGTATTCGACTAAATCATATAGCCCTGTAATCCCTTCGATCAACACATGGTCTACATAAACCTGCCTGATAACTGCATATAGGAGAACTCTTCATCATCATAAAAGTTCGATTCCACTATGTAAGCATCGTCATCATTTACAACTACAACAGGGTCTGGTTGGTGTTTAAAACACCGTCTCAGAACATGAGAGTGAGTGATCAACTCAGTGGAGCTATAAAGCAAAAGTTAACATGTTATCAATTCAGTCAAGCAGTAATGATAAAACAGTATAACAAACATGTCCTAGATATTTCTATTAATGTAACAATGATATGTGATAATGATACATGCCCTCGCCTGCACTCCCTCAGCATCTTCATCTTACGGCGCGCATGATAACCACCCGAAAGTGCTTTTCCTCACTAAAGTATATGCAATGCGGTGCATGCTCATGTTAGCTAATACTTAATTAGATTTATTCATACAACAGTTTTGGGAAGCTAAGGTACCTCCCTTGTATCATTTCTCAAACAATGATCCGTTCTAGGGTCGTCAGTACTAGCTAGTCTCATACGATGTTGTGGTTACAAGTCGCTACAAAGAGGCTTGTCACCATCAGAGCAGACCTTCTTATACTCTAGTTGCTGCGGAAAGGCTCGTCACCTCAGCGTAAACTTAGAGTATGCTCGAGGTCACTACGAATGGCTCGTCACCTAGTCGTAGGCCGATAGCTCGAATACAGTGTCCCATACCACCGTATTTGGCTCACGAGCTTGGGTTGCTCATTAGACACTACGGGGAGGCTCGTCACCCCAGCGTAGGCCTACAACACGACCACGGTGTCTCATACCACCATGCCCAGCTCATGAGTCTTAACGGATCGAGGTACCAAGGTTAAACGGGATTTTCACTAGTAAGTTAGTACCTCAGATTCAAGCAGTTGCGTCCACACATGGTAAACACACGATAGGTGAATTGGGTTACTTGACAAGCTCGATTGGTATGAGTATACGTTGAATTGATCGATATAGAGCGTGTAAGCACTTCGCATGGCCTAACCACTGTCAGCAGACTCCGTACAACTCGGATTCCTCGAACACATCTGTTGTGGCGAAGCTAACTCAACCACTCGTTCGAGAACTGTTACCGATAGCCTGGACTACGTAGTAGTCCCAAACGCATGTAAATATAACAGGATAACACGTGGTAGGCATATCAAAGTTAAACAATTAATTCAAGTAACGTAACCAATTGAACATTTCACAAAATACAAGGTAAACATAATTTACACAAATGTATTTCATGCTAAATTACACAAATTTAATCTAAGTTACATGAAGGGATATATATACATAGATAAAGTAGTTGAGAATCTCACCTCAGCACCTATATAACATACACTTTACTAACCAGACATTTTCACAAACACTTAGACTCATGACGTATGTTGATCACAACATGTATTAGGAAAAATCCTTTCACTAAAGAGTTATCATGAATACAACACGCATATATCCATGACGGATAATCATGGTGAGCAGGGATTCAAATTCCATACTCATTCAATCATTTCCACAAACACTTAGACTACACATTTCAACCTACACGATACAACTCAGTTATAAGCTATATTAGGGCAAATCCTTTCATAAGGAGTTATCACGTATTCAACAATCACATGTTCACGGTGAATAATTATGGCAAGCACAAAATCAAATTCCCGACATATCTAGTCATTTCAACCTACACTTGGAATAACCTATATTCAGCATAGTTCATATATAACTGTAAAGCGAGGAAAACAACGTATCTAACATGTGAAATGGCAACCCAGTCAGTTATAAATTATTAACCGACATTTAAAGCCTTAAAAACCATAACCTATATGTTTATAGTCCACACCTTTCACCGGTAAACTCATAACAGATTTAGTTTGAACACTCCGCCTTCGTCTACGGCACAACGATAACCTATAGTATGAAATAGGTTAGCTATTTCATCACATACACTATCTGAATCCCTAAAACATATTATATTTAGAATTTCTTATCCAAAAATGGAATCAGAATCGCTGGAATATCGATACGGTAGTAGTAGTTAAGCACGTGGAACGGGGGGATTGAATCCCGAGAACAAACCCTAACTTTACCTCTCACTTTCCCTCTCTTTCCTTCTCTTTCTTCTCTCTTCTCTCTCTAGGGTTTAAAAATTCATATGTGAAGGGAGAAAGAGGGTTTAAGGTCCTTATATAGGCCCAAAATTGACCTCAATGGCCCTAGGGCCATGGTATACTTATGTTATAGCCAAAACTTAACTGTTTTGGCTCAACGGAGCTGTTCTGGAGACCCCTTTTCTACATGCGGGTGGACTTAAGCTCCCTGATATTGGATCTAGGTTAGGTTAAGCTTTCGGTTTGATCAGGTTTGGGGATCGATCGCGGGGGACTTGTTTCAGTTCAACGGTCACCGACAGTCGATCAAGGCCACAAGTATACTGCCATGTGTTAGAAATTTTTTCTGATCCGAGAGTATAATTGGGTCAGATTCCAACGGTCTAAATTTTTAGATTTATCCTGCAAGCGATCGACTCAATTCACTTAAGTTTCAGTTCATTTCCTAAAGATACTCGCGTTTCTCACACACTTCGCTCCGGGCTCAAGTTGTGCGCTTCTGGATACCTTTAGGACTTGATTTATAAGATGGTTATCAAGTCCAGCAAGGTGGTCACAACCGTATAGTTTTGTGGAAATCGGACTTTCGACATGCGGTTCAGGTCCGATATGGAGTTTCATGATGCTTCCGAGAGTAACCGGGTTTTGAGATGGATCCTAAGTGTTAAGGTAATATAGCGTTAACGGTTCTACTCATTTTAGGTCTTACAGATCATATTTAAAGTGGTTCAAGCTAATTATACTGATTATTCAGTTTAATACTTAACTAAATTTACCCTAATTGCGACAAAATAAGATCCTAGGGCAATTCTACGCCTCCTTCTAGCACTTTCAGTTAGTATATTATTTTAATTATTTTTTAGTAGTTCGTCATCAAGTCTACTTTAGCTCTACCAAATTTTATTATATTTCATGTTGTAGAAAAATTCTAAAAATGCTAGAAGCAACAACTGTCCAAATTAATGATTTTCAAGTAGTTGTCACAATGACCTATATTTAACTATATTTAAATTTTATTATATTTTTTTACTTATTTTTATATAAAACTAAGCTTATCAAGCTTCAATCTGAATTTTGAATCACCTAAATCGGAGTTATAACGAGGGAGATATGACTTTTTGAAATTGGATAAAAAATTTACAAAATAAGGTGGTGAAAAGTGAGATTTTGAAGGAAATGGGTTGAAAGGAGATTTAAGGCTTTAGGATTGAGTTCTGAGAAGTCAATTAAAGTATTATGATCGACTCACCGACTAAGGATGTCTAACCTCAGGTTGAAAAAAATTTGGGGCGTTACATCTATAGTGAACATCTGCGGTCCATGATGAACATCCACAATCCATGTGGTCCCACCATTTATTTAACAACAAAACCTCCTCCATTTCACACAAAAATGAAACCCCCACATCTTAACTCTCATCATTTATATAATAAAAAAAAAACTTATAACAACTATAAAGGGAACCACCACACCCTCCTTCCTTCATAAACTCCTACCAATCATACCCAATCATATAAAGAAACATAAAAAAACTTACCTTTTGACACCATAGCTTCTATGTTGAAGATCGTGACTGAAAAAATTCAAAAATAAAAATAAAAAATCATCGTTTAACATTTGGACTGTGTTATGAGCTTTGCCGGACCTTCACCAGAGCTTATCCAGAGTTTTTCGTCATATTGCTTTAAAGAATGTGGTGTTCGACTGTACAACTACCAACCGTCAAAGAAGCTTCAGCTTCGTGTGATCCGAATAAGTGAAGAAAAGAAGAAGAAGAAGACAAAAGAAAAACCAAATGGCCAAATGGCCCTCATGCAGCAAGGGACACTTGTTTTAAATCCATCCACATCTTAGGTGATGCCTACTGGGTTATTGTGAAGCAAATCCAAACCGTCTACATGTAGGGGGTTTTAATTTCATGTCAATGGCCTAAGTTTGAGGGCAAAACTTATCACAGATGAATCACACCAGAGTAAATAATTCAAAATTAACTCATAACATTAGTATAGTTGTGGGCCACAAATATCTTCAAACAGAAATATTAAAAAACCATTTTGTTGGTTCAAGGCTGTCCGATAAAAATGAACGAATCGGATCAACCAAGGGGTGGGTCATATACTTATTTTTTTGTAGAACCCATGTCCCTTAATAAAAACATTTTTTCTTCATATACGAGAGCCCACCGTTCGAGGAACAACCGTGGAGCAGATAGACATTTTTCCCTTACAAAAAAAATAAAAAAGTGATTTCAGGGCTTAAAAAACTTATGTTCAAAAAGGATAGGCTCCTATTACGACAATATCATAGTAGGGAGGCTATTTAGACTAATAACCCCCACAATTGGCATCTGATTGCGTTTTCATTGCCACAACAACATCATAGTACAATACTTTTGGACCATTTCATTTAAAAAATAATAATTTTACTATGGTTCACGACTCTTCATTTAATTCTTTAAAATAATTTTATCATGGTTCACGACTGGCGTATTAAAGTGAATGGATTATATCCACGGGAGAATGACCCCAAATGTAGATTTAATGGGCAGACATCTCATTCTCAGAAGTCACTATTGACTTTCGCGAAAAGTAATGTAGGAGGGGGCGAAAGGAACACTTTCATCTTGAAAAAGCTAAATGATGCGCGTAGGATTTATTTTTTAAAAAATATGACTTAAAACTGCTAACATCAGCACGTATATTATGCTATAATTTATGGGTTATTTTAATTAATAAGCCCTTCCCGTAATCCGCACCCGGTGCGGCGGGGTGCTAGACGCAATTCCATCTCTTTTTGGTCTCGTGTCAATAACCGGTCATTGCAATGCTCAATGCCGCACCTAACAATATAGACGGTTGTACATCTAGAGGATCGGAACCGTCCATCTAGAGGGAACGCTAGCCTATTTTACAAAAGATACATGTTGTGGATGATCGTAGCCTTCTAGTTAGGGACTTCTTTGGCCTCTCAGTTTGAGCCATTGAACATTTTCATTCTCACTGTCCTTTTGAAGGGCACATATCTGATAGTTAAGAATCCCTGATCAGTTTGACTTTTCTTACAGTGGAACATCCTCAGTGGGGAAATTCAATAGATGGATGGTCTGGATTCAGCAAACGTGCGTTGGGTGGTGAGAGGCAGTGGACCAAGATGACTTAACGCGATGAACCTGATTTGGCCTTCATACGTGGACCGAGCAATTTAAAGCGATCAGCTGCCAGCAAATCATGACAAGGCAGGTAAAATAGATGAGGTTTGCTAGAATGGACGCGGACTGCATACCCCCCCCCCCCCCCCCCCCCCCCTCCACTCCGAACGGCGAGGTCTGTGGGTGGACCCACCATGATGTATCTGTACATCTAAACCATCTATCCCTTTTCTCATATTATTTTAATATACAAATATAAAAATGAGGCATATCTAATGCTCAAGTGAATCACACCAAATAATAAGCTTGATTGCATTAAAATGTACAAAGCATTAAATGCAAGAGTCATCTATGGTGTGGTCATATGATCGTTGGTACCTTAAAATAATATGAAAAAAAGGATAAACCGTTTGGATGTAGACACATCGTGGTGGTCCTGCCCACAGACCTGCCTATTCGGAGCTAGGGACGTGTGGGGTGGTGTGCAATCCGCGTCCGGAGTAGCCAATCCATTCCGGGTTTCGTACGCGGATCACGTGGTATTGCCTAATCGGCCAACCCGATGTATGTGTTTTAATTTAAAGCATCTAACAAAAAAGGGATAAACAAATCCAAAGCTAAAGTGGATCACAACACAGGAGCCAGTGGTGATTGAACGTCCACCGTTAAAAAATTCATGGGCCCCACAGAAGTTTTCTATCATATTTTCCCTTTATCCTGGTAATACAGGCCTCATCAACAGCTCGGAGGTCAAATAAACAGAAGCGGATTGGCTAGTGTACCACATAGCAGCAATACACCTGGCGTAAGTACAATGAATATCAAAGTTACATGGCCTAAAAGGATGTATTTATTATATCCACACCGTTCTTCCATTTTTCGAGATCATTTTAGATGGTGAACCAAAATGAATCATATCTAAGTGAAGATAGAAGTGAAATAATGATTTTTACGGTTAAAGTATTTGTAAGGTCCACCATACCATTTGTTTTTCATCCAATATATTTATAAGGTCACAATGACTTATACAAACAGAAAAAATAAATATCATATTAGGTTACAAAGACTTATACAAAAAGAAAAAACAAATATCATATTGATCCAAAACTTCGGTGACTCCAAATGGAAAAGGTTCGAATACCAACTGCTTTTTACCGTATGATCCACTTATCTTTATTTGTCTTATTTTTCTGCCAGAGCCTCCCGACAAGCTCACCAAATATTGGTGGACGGTTTAGATATAACACATACCTTATGCTGAGACCCACGTAACCTAGTGACGTCAACACATCAGCTAGATCGCTGGTGTATGGTACAGTAGCCAATCTGCTTCCCAAATAAACATTATGGTGGGCCTGGAAAGGTTTCAACGGTGGGTGTCATTAGCCCCACTTTTTTTTTGTGGTGTGGTCCACTTAAGCTCCAGACTTGCTTATTTTTTGGCCTCGTTACCTAAAATGAGCTGTAAAAACGGACAGACGGTATGGATTTAAAACACATATCACGCTGGGCCCCACAGTTCCCAACACATCAACGCACCACTGAGGGGGGTTGCGTTGGCAACACCACCTAATCCGCATCCCGCGGTTTGTACCAAACATTCCAATGGGACCAGTGAAAGTTGATCACAACTCAAATCAAACTGATTGGACAATCCTGACCATTGATTAATGGGCCCTAGCTGTTTGAATTTAGACCGTTCACTATTTTTCAAGTTTTACCGTCCAGTCTCCCGCGGCAATAGCGTACGCATTCTAGAAGCCGGTTGAGTGATCCCGATCTTACATTCTCCTCTCTCTCTCTCTAGCCGTTGGATTTCCGGCCTCTGTTAGACGCTTCTAAATTGTCACTCAAGACTATTTTCTTTTTTCTGCGAGCCTTCTCTAATGTGAAGATTTCGAAGACGGTGATGGGTTTCTGCCGCTCAGTTCGTGAGGCTTGGGAGCGGGCCATTGACAGATGCTTTCAGCACTTTCCTTGTCTATCGGATCCAGGTACTCTCTCTCTCTCTCTAAATTGGGTTTCTGGGTCTTTCTATTTGTGTAGATTTACAACCCTTTTTAATGATTTTCGTTTTGGTTTGTTGTTTTTGAGTTGTGGGTTTCAGGTAGGAGATCTTCTTTGGGTCTGAAAGTGGCTTTGGTGGTCCTTCACCTCATCTTTGTGGGTGTTTTGTTTCTATTTGACACGGGCCTGGTCGATAAAACTCGAAAGCAGCCATGGTATCAAATCCCATTTCATTTTTGCCTTTTTTTTTTTTGGCTTTCAGATGTGTGGTTTTCGAGTAATTAGAATTAGGGTACCCCGTCTCATTTTTATAAAAATAATAATAGTATGGTAGTCCATGGGACTACCTTATTGAGCACACCACTCTAACACTCTCCCTCCAGGCAGTGCATGGATGTTTACCATGCCTAACTTGGACACAATGTCTTAAAGATGAGATGCAGTAGCGCCGTTCGTGACGATGTCAGCCAATTGCTCCTCATTCCCGAGATGAGGGGTACTGATGACCCCAGCTTTCAGCTTTTCATGAACAAAATTGACAATCAAATTCGATGTGTTTGGTACACTCTTGGAACATTAGATTAGAGACAATGCCAATCACCTCCTGTTATCAAAGCGTTCCGTTACGGCCACCACCGTTACCTTTACGATACGGGTCGTAATGGCTGTTACGGCCCCCGTAATGGCCATTACGGTCTCTCTCTCTCTTTTTTTTTTTTTTTTAATTGAAAAAAATACTGAGAAACCTATATTTGCCCCGTAATGTCGATTAAAAAGTATAGATAACCTGTATCTGCCCCATAAGAGACAATTATGGGGCTGTTATGGACTTTATAGGGGACGTAACGTGCCGTTAATGGCAATTACAAGTCATTTTTTTTTTTTCATAACGGCCGTTACGACCCGGTAATGTGTAACGGTTTACCCCGTTACCTTTATGTAACGGCCTTTACGGCACACCATGCCTGTTATCACAAAAGAGAGGAACAATGGATGTAATAGGAGTGCCCAAATCAATAAGGAAGGAGCATAACCAAACGACATCACTAGTTATGTTGCCCATAACCCTACACTCTACCTTCATGGAAGAGTGAGAGACCGCCAACTGTTTCTTACTCTTCCGGGAGACGAGATTACTACCAACAAATATACAAAATTTAGTTATGGAACAATGATTAGTAGAACAACCTGCCCAATCGACATTACAATATGCCTGAATATTGAGATCTTCATATTAACATATAAATGACCTTTTCCTAGGGCAGCCTTAATTTAGTGGAGGATGAGATGAGCAGTGTCAAGGTGATGTTTACATGAGGTCTGCATAAACTGACAAACAACATTCACAGTGTAGGCAATATCTTGGCAAGTGATGGAGAGAGAGTAAGTTTACCCATTAGGCGCCTGAACTGCGCAACATCACTCAGAGGAGAGACTCTTTGCTAAACAGACAATGATTTACTTCAATTGGTGTCTTGGCTGGATGAGATCCTAACATGCCTATAGTGGTCAAAATATCAATGGCACACTTTCATTGGTAAATAAAAATGCCTCGGGCCAAACAAGCGATTTCAATCCTAAGAAAGTACCATAATGGTCACAAGTCTTTGATCTCAAATTGATCAGCAAGAAACTGCTTAACTGTAACATAGTATCTGCATTATTGCCAGTTAACACAATATCACTATTTGTCAGAGCTGTGATGTTGGCGCCCCATTTCTGGATGAAAAAAAGAATGAATAGACGCACACCTCTGAAACCCGATCTTAAGAACATCGGAACTAAATTTCTCCAACCAAGCTCTCGAGGATTGCTTGAGACTATAAAGAGCCTTATGGAGACTAAACACATTCCCTTCATATATGAGAGGGCAGAAACTAGGAGGAAGGTGCATGTAAATCTCTTCATACAAATCACCATAAAGGAACACAATTTTAATGTCAAATTGATGACGTGGCTAACGTTCGTATGCAACAAAAGAGGGAATTACACGAATTGAATTTAACTTGGCAACGGGTGTAAATATATCATAATAGTCCACTCCTGACTTCTGAGTGAACCCCTTTGCAACATGACGGGCTTGTATCGAGCCATAAAGCCACAAACTCATCAGGGTTGTGCTCCAGGGTGTAAACCCATTTGCACCCAGTCACATGCCTTCCTTTAGGGAGGTTAGCTAGTTCCCACATATCTTGCTGCTTAAGAGATTACATCTCATCAAGGACAACAACCTTTCATTAAGGATCCTTTTAAGGTATTTGCACCTGTATGGGGGACAAATAGACGTATCAATGAAGAGAAATGTATGGAATGGCAGGGATAAACAATTGTAGGAGATATGATTATCAATGGGATGATCAATGCTTGAGCTAGTAAGTATGGTAACATGTGGTGGGAAGATTAAGAAGAGGATCCACAACATTAGTGTTCGTAGACGAGGCAACTGATGGTGGAGGTCAAGGAGTCATTGAAGAAATTCTTGCTTAACATTGGCAGTGCTATCTAATATAGGAACAACAGGACATGAGGATAATGGCGGTGACTTCTGTCCAAAATAAGAGATATTTTGGAGAAAGGTAACATCCCTAGAGACAAATTGTTGCTTTGTAACATGATAGTAACATTTGTAGCCTTTTTTAGCATTAGAATATCCTAGGAAGACACAAAGAACTGACGGGACATGAGTTTTTATTATGAGAAGGTCCCGTCACATGAACAAGGCATACACAACCAAACACTTAGGGCCTGTTTGGCACGTGGGATTAGGTGGTATTACGTGGGATAAAATTGTGTTGAAGTAATAATTAGGGGTGGTTGTGGAATTCAAACGTTGTTAAAACATCCCATTCCATGTTTGGAATGTAAGAAAGCCCCATAATGATCTTGGATTAATTGGGATACCACGTTTGGATTGAGCGCTCGTGGCGTTGAATAGGGAACAACTGTGGAAAAAGGCACTTGGACATGCACCACACATGGTTGGAAGTGGAGGAGAACTCACTGTCTAAGATGATCCAAACTTTCAATCCTTGAAAACGGACTTGAGAAGCTTCGTTTAAGGTTCTTAGACACTTCCAAGTGCCAGAGCCAATGATTGGAGCTACCGTTTGAAAACCAAAAAGAGAAAAAGAAAAAGAAAAGTAAAAGAAAAGAAAAAAAAGAATCTACTTCATCCTCACAAAAAGACTGAAGTGTAGATGCACAACCACCACTTCCAATGGAGCATATGTATACAGACATGCAAGACACTTCTCGGAAGTGGAGGCCTCTCCCTCAGAGACTGATTAGAACAAAGACGGCTCAAGACCTTTCTGGAAGCTCTCCAATCCATAAATCCCATGCTCATTGTTCGGGCTCTTGTGATCAGAACAATAGATACCAGTGGAGAAAACCGTCTTTCAAATGGAAACCCTCTTGCGAATGGCTAACCAAAACTCCCTTCATCCTTATATAAGAAGATGATTCACTAATCAATCATCGCCTACAATGAAGACGGAGGGCAGAGTTCTCTCCTTCAAGTTCCTTCTTTCGTTCAATCGATGGATTCAGAGGAGTCATCGTAAGCCTCCTTGAGACGATTTTCTCTCTCTCAAATCCGTCAAGAGATTTGCTGGATATGAAAGCAGATCTCGAAAATCGAAGTGGGATGGGGAGAATCCCTCTCAATTCGATGCTGTATCGGGCATGGTTTCCAATGTCCTAAACCATCACCGACGAATGAAGTTTCCAAATGAAGGATATGGTTGGAAACATGGGACTTGCAATTCAATCCCTCTTAATACATTCTAATACGTTGCACCAAACACGCCCTCAAGGAGGTAGATGGAACAATGGGGTATCAGATTGCAACATTTGAAGTGGATACTTGTGGTCAAAGATTTAGAGGGCATCCTATTGGTCATTTATTTAGCAGTTAAAATTGCTTTGTCCAATAAACCTTTGGTACATCCATCTCAATCATGATGGACCTAGTTAACTATAATAAATAGCGATTTTTATGCTTAGCCACTTCATTTTATTGAGGTGTGTATACACACGTGGTTTGAGTTTTCATGCCTCAATTGGTGAAGAATTGTTGTAATTCATATGAAATGTATTATTTTGCATTGTTAGATTGAAACCCTTTAATAACTTTCCAAATTGAGTTTTCGTGTATTTAGTAAAAGCTTGAACAATAGATGCAATCTCAGTTCTACTTTTTAATTGATAAAGCCATGTAAATCTAAAAATATAACAAGTCCCCAAACATTTGAATGTACCAACTCAAAAAGAGATTTAGTTTTAGTTTCAATGTACGGATAGGACATACGAATATGCTTAAAAAGCTTATATGTTTCATAACTGAAAGAAGAAATATCACTAAACTTAATGGAATAAATTCAAAATAGAATGTACTGAAATATGTCCTAGACGGGAGTGCCAAAGACTAAGAGACTCCCCATCATTACTTCTGGAAATTGTTGCACAAGAAGGTGACACTCTGTTTATATCAAGCATGTACAACCATCCTGACTCACATCCATCACCAATCTTCTGCAGTCTGCAGATCTCGAATAACACAAAAATGTGGGAAAATGTGACAGAGCATTGCAGTTGTTTGGTTAGTGCACTTACTGGAAGTAAATTTGGATGGGAATGATGAAACATGAAGGACAAATGGGAAGTGTAAGAGAAGAATAAAGTTGACAGGTTCTTTTCCCTAATATTTTAGAAAAGGAACCATTTGCCAACTTGATCCTATCATTAAAGTAAGAGAATGTAAGGAAATTACCTTGTTTATTTGTCATGTGATCAGTAACACTTATAATCATGGATGCACAAGGACTAGGCAGGAGGTTAAATATGCTTGGTAGAGATACCTAAAGGGTATTGTAAGAGTGGCAGAAGAGGTAGATGCTTGATGATTAGTGTAGCTTTAATTAACTCAGGAGCTTGGATGATTTCAAAACCGTCCCCTTCCCCTCAACTGTGATAGTATTGGCCTATCTTCTAGGCTTCGGTCAAAGATGTGGGTGCAGATCATAATAACTTTCTCTAGTATATATCGACGATGACCACAATGAGTACAAATCAAACTATCTTAACCAACATTTTGTGAGGGTGCATGATTTGTTCATTCCCCAGTTTGTCCCTTTGCTGGAAATCCTACCTGTTCGTTTGGATCCAACAACAAAGGCGGGCCTCTCCATGGTAGGTGGCATAATTGAGGCCCATCGGTTTGCCTCGCTAAAAATTTAATTATATATGGTCTCAAGTAGGAGAAGAGACTCATGCTCCAAAATCTGAACCCTTTGAGGTTCAAAATTGTCATTGAGTCCCCCAAGGAACTCGAATATACAAATCTTCTTATGCCTCTTCCGTACATCATTAGGAATTGGGGATTATGGCATGTAGTGATAAAGTTCGTTCCACCTTTGATAGGGAAAAGCATAATAGGATTCCATAGAGAACTCCCGTCGCATATTAATTAGCTGTGTAACTAATACGTTCGTGTCAAATCATCATGGTGAAAAAACATTTTGGCAACTATATCCCAAATCTCTTAGGTTGTTGAACACGTCATTAGTGGTTCACTTATTCTAGGCTACATAGAGTGAAGTGACCACTCCATAACTGTGATGTTGTCACTATTCCAATCTTCATGGGATGGGTCCCTACAGGTGGAGCAAGCTTTGTTCCAGAGATGACATCCAATTTTCTCTTATCTCCAAGAAATGTCTTCATATACTGTGCTCATGTGAGATGGTTGCGGCCATCCAATTTTACCGTAATAATGCAAAGGCTAGGATGATGTTGGTCTATTGACCTTGAGGGACCAACCTTTTGACCATCCATAATTTAATACTAAAAATAAGGAAGACATGAAGATACCATAATAACACATACCAATAAGTGAATGGTCGCAAACGATGAGAGATGTATAACACATAGGTTCTTCACATATGATTCGGAATGGAAAACGGCAACATTGCTAGGAGATGATGAACAAGGGGTGGTGAGGCCGCGAGTAGTAGGGGCTACAAGGTGGTTTGAGTGCCTTTGTGATGTGGTGGAGCGCCGATATTGTGTGGTGGTTGCGCCTAGAGAGAACTATGATTGGAGAAGCCCTAGCTCTGATACCATGTGGTTTTGGATTAATTAGGGTTCTCCCTTGCTCCGGTAACGGTGGCAACCGTTACGCGAATCGGCCTCGTATCGGCTGATTCGGTTTTTTGCACCGTATCGGCCGATACGGGGCCGATACGGGCCGATACGGGGCGTATCGGCCGATACGGGCCGTTACAGGCCCGTATCGACATTTTTCCATTTTAAGCTCTATTTTTACTATTTTTTTGAAACTTCTTGCTTCTAAAATGTTTCTCACTCCTTCTACTACTAATTTCGACCAACCTTGGCTGGGTATTTGAGATAAAAACACATTATATTATGGATTTTCTTGAATCAAAGCTCGGTGGGCCATTTTTCAAAAATTCGTCAAAAATAGTTACTTATATTTTTTTTAATATGTTTTTTTGTTTTAATCATACCATATGATGTGTTAATCATAGTAAAACATGTTAATGTGCATTTTACAGATTTGGGGTGCCATTTAATATATTTTTTTTATTTTTTTCTATTTACGCATGAATTTTGGCCATTTTTTTTAAAATTCGAAAAATCAATTTTTAATGGTTGTATTGCTGTTTTAATCATGACATTTGATGTGTTAATCATAGTAGAACATTTTAATGTGCATTTTACAGATTTTGGGTGCCATTTTATATTTTTTTTATATTTTTTTCTATTTACGCATTTATTTTGGCCCTTTTTTTGAAAATTCGAAAAATCATTTTTTAATGATTCTTTTGCTGTTTTAATGATGCCATATGATGTGTTAATCATAGTAGCACATGTTAATGTGCATTTTATAGATTTGGGGTGCCATTTTATATTTTTTTTATATTTTTTTCTATTTACGCATGAATTTTGGCCCCTTTGTTTAAAATTCAAAAAATCAATTTTTAATATTTGTTTTGTTGTTTTAATCATGTCATATGATGTGTTAATCATAGTAGAACATGTTAATGTGCATTTTATAGATTTGGGGAGCTATTTTATATTTTTTTTTATATTTTTTTCTATTTACGCATTTATTTTGGCCTTTTTTTTGAAAATTTGAAAAATCATTTTTTAATGATTCTTTTGTTGTTTTAATGATGTCATATGATGTGTTAATCATAGTAGAACATGTTAATGTGCATTTTACAGATTTGGGGTGTCATTTTATATATATATTTTTTCTATTTATGCATTTATTTTGGCCCTTTTTTTGAAAATTCGAAAAATCATTTTTTAATGATTCTTTTGCTGTTTTAATGATGTCATGTGATGTGTTAATCATAGTAGAACATGTTAATGTGCATTTTACATATTTGGGGTGCCATTTTATTTTAGTTTTTTATATTTTTTTCTATTTACGCATGAATTTTGGCCCTTAAAAATAATTGCAAACACCTAAATGTAAGATATTTTCATATTACATTCATTCTAATATATCTATCATTGATACTAGATAGTTAGAAAATTAAATATATGAATTTTGTAGTCAAATTCAGGTTATCTGGTTCATAAATTCATCAGACAGTTCGATACAACTTCTGACTAAAGAGTGGACCGTTACACCACCATAAACATGTTCCAATTTATAAATGAATACATATTTGGAATGCTTAGAATATTCCGGATTTAATCCATATTTTTTCATATTTTTTGGCAAAAAAAAAATTTTGCGCCGTTACGGGCCGTTACGCCCCCATATCGCCGTTACGCCCCCGTATCCGTATCGGTTTCGGAGGGCACCGTTACACCAACCGATACCGATACGGGACACCTTGCTCCCAACCCCCCTTCATTTGGAATGTGCATCACGGTAATCCCAATTTGATTATTTCTTTTTTAAAAGATTAAATTCTAGTTAAATTTGAATGGTAAATCCAAACACACCCTTAGCTTGGTATACCATTCATTGACACAGAAATCAGACTTGCTGTGGTTTATTTTCATCATGGTGTGTAAAAGAAAGGAAGTAATGAATGTGCAACTGTCCAACTTGTCGAAATTTGAGTTGTACTCTAAATGCTTATTGGTCGATGCAAATTGATTTTTTCCTTTCGGATTTGAGAATTTTCTTTTTCCCTTCTATGGGTATGTAAATCTAGATTTGTTGTTTCGATGACAAAAACCTTCTCGGTTCTTTTTTCATGAGAAGTGATAAAGAGACATCTTTCTACTGATATAATCTTTCACTGCTTACTCTAGGAATGCCATCCTGATTTTGCAAAATTCGTCTCTTTTTCATTCTTATTATGAATTTTGATGACTCATCTGAAGTGAGATTGAGTCATTGGATTGAAGTTCTCTTTACACAATCACTACCAGAGGATTAGTGGGCATCTAGTAAGTCAAATATCCATCTTTGTTCAATCTACTCCCTTTGTGCAGTAACAAAAAATGAAGATATGGGCTGACAATGGTTTAACTCTAACGACAAACCTCATAAATAGGCATAATAATCATCTAGAGTTCTCTTCCCCAAATGGAATTGACAAATTTTGAGGTCATAGGGAAATATTTTTCTTCTGCAAGAAGCAATGGATCTTCTTTAGTTGTCCTAGAAAACATAAGATTTTTACTGACACGAGGTTGCTTTTAATGTAATAACCATGAGGTCAAGTTTAAATTTTTTATTTTTAATCTCCATACATAAGGTCTTTGGGAGCTGGCTCTTTCATCCTACCATGGACACACCCAAGAATTTCTTGCCAACCCTAAAAATTTGAGAGAGAGGAATTCGGGTATCTGTTATAGTTGTATGTGATTATTTCCTTGAACCTTGCTTAGTTTTGGATGAGTCATATCCAAACTGGTGATATGACCCACGCTAGTCTAGGACTAAAGTTGAGATTTTAAACCTTGACCACCAGCCTTGAAAATCTCAACACATTGAGGACATTCTCAATAAATTGGTCCCATCTCATGGTTGTGAAAAAGTCCTAGGACTTTGATGTTCCCTGACATCATTTGAAAAACTTGTAGGACTTAACAATAGGGTTCTAGTTGTATCCATTACCCAATGCAATCATTTTTGTGTTGGGGGGGGGGGGGGGGGGGTGGTGGTGTGTGTGAATTTAGGTATTTGCTATAGTTGTATATGATCATTCCTTTAACCTTGCCTAGTTTTGGATGGGTCATATCCAAATCAGTGATAAGGCTCAGCCTTTGACTTGGGCTAGTCCGGGATTGAAACTGAGATTTTAAACCTTGTTTGGTGCTTTTGTCATTTACACTTTTGAACCACTCATCAGTTGAGCAATACATGCATGTTGAGTGTAAATGGATGGTTTATTATCTTTCTTGGCATCCATTTCTTCGTACATGTTTAGCCCACCTGATAAATGAACCGTTTAGATTTTTGCACCAAGGAACATTCACCATTAGGACCATCCCATGAATGTCAGGGTTCTGGCTACTTAGGTGAACCGTCTAGATTTATTTATTTTTTTTGCCAAGGAATATTCACTATCGGGACCATGGTGTGCTGTAAAGGCCATTACGGGGTTGTAAAGGCTGTTACGTAAAGGTAATAGTGGCAACTATTACACGTTATGGGGTTGTAACAGCCGTTATGGAAAAAATGACCCATAACCACCGTTAACAGCCCATTCCATCCCTTGCAAAGGCCATAACAACCTTGTAATGGTCTGTTATGGGGCAGATTCAGGTTTTTCATACTTTTTTTTTTTTTCAACGCTACAAGGCAGATACAAGTTTATCAGGATTTTCTTTCTCAATAATGACGTCCGTTATAGGGGCCTTAATAGTTACGACCTGTATAATAAAGGTAACGGTGGTGGCCATTACGGCCACCATTTCCGTTATGGAATACCTAGATAGGGAGCATCCCATGAATGTACCATGTTCTCCCCACTTAGGCACGTGTAGCGCATTTGTGTTTCTCAATTAAAAAGAGACCGTAATGGTCGTAACTCGTAACAGCTGTTATGACCTATATCGTAAAGGTAACGGTGGTGGCCATTATGGCCACCATTACTGTTATGGAATGCCTTGATAGGGACTATCCCATGAATGTCCCATGTTCTCCCCACTTAGGCACATGTAGCGCATTTGTGTTTATACTTGACGATGAGGCTTCTGGAATTAGCAATGTTCGTAAAAATTTCAGTTCAATACTTATTCACCAATTCTTTCCTGCAGCTTCCTTATACTAGTCTTTAATCTTACCTAATTTTCAGGTATACAGCAGTATACTTGGTGCTGTTCATTGCAACCCTTTTTCAGTATTTCTTTACATCAGCTTCATCTCCAGGGTAATGACTTCCATGCATGCCAAGTTTGTCTTCCGTAACTTGAGATTCGATTCAGAAATTTTGATTAGATTATTGCAGGCTCTTGTTTCTGTTTGTGTAAGACTTGTTTCTGTTTGTGTAAGACATGGTTAATGCAATTTCTCGTATGTTAGGTATGTCCTTGATGCAATGAGTGCCTTCAATGAAACACATGCTATCTTCAGCAAGACATCAAGTACTTCAAAGTAAGAATTGTTCATTTTGCTGAAAGTGGATTTTCTTTTGCTGCTACCTAGTGCTTGAAGAGAGTCCTGTACTATCTTATTGTTATAAACTCATAATGCGAGTCATTAATTAGTCAGAAAATAATCAAGCGCAAACGGTTGCTGTCGTCCCCACTGTGATCATGTGTACTCCAACCATCTTGCACGCCCTCCTTCATTTGGCAATGGGCCCAAAAAATCATGCCAATGTATGACTCAGGTGGGCCACACACACAGGAAGAGTTGAGAGGCGACATCGACCCTTGATTGTCGTAGAAAGTCCACCTTGTTGTTTATATGTCGTCCGATCCATGGAAATCAAACATTTGCCCTTGATGACGGCACTCAAAAAATCAGGCCATTTTGAAACTTGGGTAGGCCCCAGCAGAAATCAATGGCTGGCGTCCCCCTCCCAACTGTTTCGTGCTCATGCGGCCCACCTCAGTCACGGATTAGCCTGATTTTTGGGACCATGGCAAAACAAGGGATAGCATCTATGGTTATTAGAGTGCATGCCATGAACACATCATGGCATCCACTCTGAATCATGTTGCATGCATTCCCTCATCCGGCCATGGTCCCAAAAATCATGCCAATCCATGAGTCAGGTGGGCCACACGAGCAACAAGAGTGAGAGGGGATGCCCACCTTATAGAAAGCCCACTGTGTTGTTTATATGTCATCCAATCCATGGGAATCAAAGATTTGCTCTCAATGAAGGCACACATAAAAAATAGGCCATTCTGAAACTTCAGTGGGCCCCAGAAAAATCAATGATTGGCATTGCCCTCCCAACTGTTCCTGCTCATGTGGTCCACCTGAGTCATGGATTGGCCTGACTTTTGGGCCCATGGCAAAACAAGGGATGACGTGCATGATTATCGGAGTGGATACCATGAACACATCATGGTGTGGCCCACAACTCTTTTGCACTGTAATTATGGTGAAAATGTTACTAGATCATGACCCCTAAGTAGTCACTAAAGCTTACTAGTTACTATTTTCTTTTGCTTTTGTGTCTATCAAGCAAAGACAATCTGCTTCGAGCAAAGATGGAAGCTTGCTTCCCCTCACGGGTGGTCATCGGCCAGGAGAAAATACTCCTGGGATGACTTCTGCATCCTGGACGAAGCTATTGATGGGCATGTATCCTCCTGGATCATCCAGCAGGTAGACAAATTTCTAAGGCTTCTTTTTAATATTAACATAAATCATTGGTTGTTTGTTATATACAAGTGCATGCACATTACTTGGAAGCTTGAAAATATGTTTGATACCCCTGGAAGACACTTTCAATGGATGTCATGGACATGGAAAATTCTGATTTTCTCATTTATATTGAAAATCTGTATTCATGCCTCAATCTTTGTTACTTCTGCTGCAGCATTAGTAATGGCCCTCGGACTAGATGATGGGCCTGCTGATCACTAATAAGCATATTGACATCCAGAACGAAGAGAATAATCAGATGCAAACTGAGAATTAACTAAGTTTATTCATTGTAATGAAGACACCCATAGAAAAATGGTATGCAATTGCCCATAGATAAAAAGGGCAAATGATATTTGAAGAATTGCCTTCTGCAAGGCCATAACATCCCAAGCATGATATGGGGTGCCAATGTGGGGCTCATAGAACGAGACGACCTCCATGATTTTTGAGAAGAAAGGCTCTTCGGTGGATATGATCAAGTGAAGAATCCAGGTTATGGTGGCAAACTGGGCCTTGTCTCAGCCCCATTTCAGAGGGAGCTCCATTTCTGATCTTCTCTTTGATTGGAACTTGTTCATTTGGGAAGATAGGGTATCTTATTTCATTTTTTGGGCCTTTTTGTTTTTTGGGTGGGGAGGGCGCTTCTAGTTGTATCAAGGGGGGGACGCGGATTTCCTGCGAAAGCCTTTTGCAGGAAGTTCCTACGTTGGTAACCTAGATGGGGCCCAACGTGACGTTTGTGAGAAATCCACCCCGTCCATCCATTTTCTGAGCTCATTTTAGGCTAGGAGACCAAAAATGAGCCGTATCCAATACTCAAGTGGGCCTAAAATGTGAGGATAAAACGTCCACAGTTGAAATATTCATGGGGCCACAAAAGTTTTGAATCAGACTAATATTTGTGTTTTCTGTTCATCCCTATAGGAATGACGTTATTAACGGTATGGATGACATGTAAACATCACTGTCGACCCCAGGGAGGTTTCAACGGTAGGAATTTCCCTACCCATCTTTTCCTTTATTGCGGCCCACTTGAGTCTTGGATCCTTCTCACTTTTGGTCTCAAGTCCTAAAATTGGCTTATAAAACGGATGCACGGGGTAGATTTCTCATAAACATCACGTTGGGCCGCACCTAGGTTTCAGTGCAGGAACTTCATGTGAAGGAAATCCGCGTCCATCAAGGGGAGGCATGGTCTGCCTACTGTTACAAATTATTAAAAAAAGGGGTTTTTTTGTTTTTTTTTTTCTTTCGCCGGGGGGCGGGCAGGTTTTATGTATTTCACTAATGCTTGTCTCAAAATGCGATGCTTCACCTGGAAGGGGGATGTTGAGCTAAAAATAGCTGGGGTTTGTCCATGTTTATATATCGTGTGAAATAAGCTCGGTTAGATGAATTTCACATGATGTATCATTAACTATGTAACTAACTTCTTCCTCTTGGATGGCAGAAATTGGACTTGCACCTATTGTCATGTTTTGCAGGTATATCCTGTTTATATCCTTTTGCTTTCTACTTTAGTATGTGTGATTCTGTAGGATTTTTCACCAGATGCTGAATGGTTCTTTTGTTCCACATGTGGTGGCTGTCACGATATAAAAGCAAAGTTCATTGTGTGCTACTTATTAGATGCTTTCAATTTATAGATGTTTTTGAGTAAGTCACTTTTTAGATTTCTGCATCGGTATCATTCTATTCCAGGTTCACGATGCATAGTTGTTGGAAATCTCGAACTACTTAGATGCAATTAATTTTGAAGCTAGACCTCCAGTTGTGAGATTTAAGATAGATGAAGGTCAAAGAACTAGATTCTTTCAAGTGCCTTTGTGAAGATTTCACCAATTTCTACGTCATTTATGCTATCAAGAACTTAATGAAATTGCACATAATTGGGAGATGAATAATTTGTTCTCTTTAGTGATTTAAATATCGGTATTGATGCATGTATCACACCCTTGGGATATGGAAACATATTGGTATTGCAATGTATCATTGTTTATGGAAAACACTGGGAAACAATGGGTAAATTGATCAAAATTATCAAGGAAACTTTAATAGATGTTAAAAAAGACATTATTACAGACTTAGAACTAAAAAAAATCATAAAAAAACAAGTACACATAATAAGTTTCCTTTGCATAAGGTCCTAAACTATGCATTATTTGACAAAAGTGATATAATTATATCCAAAATGAGTTTATATCATTTATAAATCATACAAAGCAAGTGCGAAAACACAACCAATACATTTAAAAGCAAAAAAAAGAAAAGAAGTAAAAATATACTTGTGCCCTCATTACACTTGTTAATGAATGTAATATGGCCCTACATAGGCCCACTTAAATGGGTTATTTTGGTCTAGGACAGAGGGGGTTTTGTTTTTTTTATTAATGACATTTCTGTAATTATGAAACTTTCATAATATAAAAGAAGGAGAGGGGGGATGTGAACCCTAACTTTAGCCCATTCTCTTCTCCTCTTTTTTTTTTTTTTTTTTTTCCTTATCTATTCCATCTTTCTTTCCACTATTTTACATGGTATCAGAGCTACGTCGTTTCTGATCCTTCTTCTTATTCTCTATTTTTTCTTCTTTTCATTTTTCCCATGGTGCTCCCTATCTTGCTTGTGCTATTTTTTTTTTTTTAATAAAGAAACCTAGTGTTTCCTTTTTGTCTCATTTGTGCGCCAAGCCTTTCTAATGGTCTGTGTGTGCGTGGGTGAATGAGGACATCGGCTTCTCTAATGATATCACCTCATGTGTGATCGTTGCAAATGTGTGGGTTGTTTGCTCGTGTTGGATGCCGTGTTCATGACTATATTTCTTTATGGCTGGTTGGAAGTGGTGGATGTGTGGGATGATTCTTCTGTTTGAGGTGACGTGTGCATCGTGTGAAGTGTTCAAGTGTGGTGCTTATTAATTGTGCTATGTCAACTTGCATTTCTACTTGTGAGTTACTCTTCTTTTATTTGTTATGGAGATAAATAGTAACCCTAAATTTATAAAATCATATGACGTTTTAGGGTCCAGATAACCTCTATTAGGTAAAATGAGACAAATTATTTATAGTGGTCTAAGTCAATCAAAGTTTTTCTCGTGTCCAAGGGAAAATTGAGATATCTGGTCACAAAGAAACTCGAAGAATCTAGTACTTACGACCAAATAGATTAAGGAAAACGCCTAAATTATACATGGTTATGGAATAGTATGGAACCCTCCATGAGTGCAAATGTCATGTTTTTGGATACGGTTAAGGAAGTTTGGGATGGTCTATGAGAGATGTATTCATCTGATAAAATCATCTCTTGTACTTGGTAATATGAAAAAATATTTGAGCTTCAACAAGGAGAAATTGTTGGGTGAATAGAATACTATTCCAAACTTGAATGTAGGGAGAGCTAAATGTGTATCAGTCCCTAATTACTGATTTGGAGAAATTGTGTGAGCAACATGAAGAGTTTTGAGTGATCAAGTTCTTATCTGGGTTGAAATGTGAGTATAAACCGGTTCGTGCACAATTTTGTGTAGCAAAGGTTCAAGAAAATAAAAACAAAAGAAAAAGATGTGCCATCTTTAAGTAAGGTGTATGCATGCCTCCAGTGTGTATCTTTGGGCTTTACAAGTGGAGCCAATGACAACTCGACTCTAGCATCATTCTCTAGACGGGCCATAATGGTGGCCGTGGTGGAAGAGGTGGTCTTGGTGATATGGGAGCTGGGTGTCGCAAAGGTCGCGCACCTAGGAAGTGCACACATTATGGGCTGTCCAATCATTTTGATGGAAAATGCTGCGACCTCCATGGGAATTGCATGGGCTGAATAAGCTTCCCATACTAGGGAGAGTAGCAGACGTCTTTTGGTTAATTCTTCATCTACTGCTCCACAAACACGTATGATTGGTGAGATGGTTACTTTAACTCAAAAAGAATATTCTAAGTTGCTGAACAATCTATAGAATCAGTCTGTTCCTATTACTTTTGTAGTTACGTCCACTCCTATGGCTACATTTGTAACCTCAGGTATGACTTGTTTAGGATCTAAGTCTCATACTTCATGGGTAATTGATTTTGGAGCTTCCGACAATATGACAAGTCAATTTAGTATGTTTTCATCTATTGATGGTTCATTAACAAGCTCTTCTGTCACTGTGGCAAATGGTACCCAATCCAAAGTATGTGGAATGGGTACCATTCATATAAGTCCCTCTCTTTCATTATCCTCTGTTTTATTTGTTCCAAAATTTTTTAAAGCCTCTAGGCAGTTAGCAAACTATCAAATCTCTTAACTGTTGCATTACTTTCCATCATTCACATTGTGTTTTCAAGGACTTAAAGATGAAAAGGAAGATTGGTGGAGGACATGAGCACGATGGGCTATACTATCTTATTTGTGACATTATGGACGCAATAACACAAAAAGACATCTTAACAATCAGTGGCACTAGCATCTCAGTCATCCATCATTGAAAATTCTTGAAGGTGTCACTCCTTGTCGATGTCATGTCTAGAGTGTGGTTTGTGAGTTGAGCAAGCATCACCATGCTACTTTGCCACCACGTGTTGAGAAGCATCGTTTAGTTCATTTAGATATTTAGGGTTTAGTTAAAATATCTAGTAGGTTTAGATTTTAGTATTTTGTTACATTTGTTGATGATTGTTGAAGAGCAACATTGCTTTATTTAATGGAAGATGGATTTGAATTGTTTTATACTTTTAAGAATTCACATAGAAGTGCATAATTAGTTTAAGTCAAAAGTGTTTGTGTTTTAGTCTAATAATGCTAAGGAGTACACGTCCCAAGTTTTAGTCAAATTTTTTTCTTCTTAAAATAGGAATCCTTTATCCAACATCATGCACATATCTCATACAAAATGGGTTTGCAGAATGGAAAAATCATCACTTCCTTGGGATAACTTGTGCTCTCTTAATTTATATGAATGTTTCTAAGAGTTTTTGTAGTGTAGTACTCATAACGTGTTTTCTAATAATTTGGATGCCCACATCTATTTTAAAGGGTCAATCATCTCATCAAGTTTTGTTTCCAAATACTTTGTTGTTTTTTCTACCTCCTAAAGTTTTTGGATGTGTTTATTTTGTCCATGAGTTGGAGTCTGACCATGATAAGTTTCATCCTTGAGTAGTTAAATGTGTTTTTCTTGGATATTCTCACACACAAAGGGGTCATCGTTGTTATACTCTTAACACTTCAAAGACAATATGTATGTGCAAATGCTACCTTTTTTACTCTCCCTTACTCTCCCTTATTCTTCTTAAAAGATAACAAATCTCTTGATACAGAAATTGTTTCCATACCTATTGTGGTCAATGAAGACATCTAACATTTATCATCTACTGCCTCTTCCATTCCCCACTGTACCTCAATTGAAGGCCTACTCGGGATGATAACAGACAAATGGTACAACTGATCAAAACGTGACGTCGAACATATCTTCTTCAGAGACTTGTGGTTTGGTGGCTTTTTCAGATACATCTTATATTCCTATTGTCATGCCCTAAACTCAGAAATCGGGCTCACAAAATTCTCGATCGCCGAATCTGACGCCGACAGTCTTCGTAGTACCCCATTCTCGGCTCTCGGCACCCATATATCAGGTTCTGATCCTAGGATCCTAAAAGGAGGATTTTCAACATGAATTTGTTTCAGCATAACCACAAGCATAACCCACGAACAATAACAAGAACACCATCACATGATCCATTATGACAAAAAACTTTAGGTACAATGCATAAGTGAAATACAATATCAATATCAAAAGCTCTAGAAGATAGCCATGCACTTTAATCTCAATACTGCCGCGGCGTCCTAGCGTCACCTGCACGTAACGATCATGCATAAGCTTATAGAAAACTTAGAGGGTGGTGTAAGTGTGTGCGCAAGATAAGTGCCAAGTATGCAATATTAGAGCAATGCGGAAACATGTTGGTAAGTTCATGAATGCTATCGGCCGTTCTAAGGCTATGTGATGTAAGACATGAATGCTATCGGTCATACCAAGGCTATGCGATGCGAGACATGAATGCTATCGGCTATACCAAGGTTATGCGATGCGAGACATGAATGCTATCGACCATACCAAGGCTATGAGATTCAAGGCCTATATGGCCAATGTTATATGCGAGATGCAACTTAAGCATACCAATCCTCATCTGAATCCACATAATAGTACAACTTATCTCTGTAATATCATCAGGGTCTAGTACACTCCAAATCAGATTGCCGCCCCATCGTGTGCAATAAGGTGAGTGGAATAGACCTCACTATCCGCCTCGCTAGTGTCACGCCCCAAACCCAGAAATCAGATTCACAAGAATCTCGATCGCCGAATCCGGTGCCGACAGCCTCCGTAGTACCTCATTCTCGGCTCCCAGCGCAACATACGCCAGATTCCGATCCTGGGATCCTACAAGGAGGATTTTTCGAACGTACACTTGTCTTGTAATAAGCATAACCACAAGTTTACCCAAATTATAAAGGAAACATCATCATCACATATCCACTAATATAATCATTTGAGTACAATGCTGAAAGGGAATACATAAATAAAAAAAAATCAAGCTCCAGAAGACCATTGCACGCTCCAAGCTCAACACTGCTGCAACCTAACATCACCTGCACGCATCTATCGTGTATAAGCTTATAGAAAGCTTAGAGGGTGGTGTAAGTGTGTGCACAAGGTAAGTATCAAATGTTCAATACAATACCATCATCATACAATACGGAAATTTTTGGTAATTCATAAATCGTACATTATCGGAATAACCTGAAATACTGACAAGATCATAAATCATACAATGACAGAGTAAGCGAAAGTATGGACAAGTTCATAAGTCAGTCAATTATCAGAAACGTAATATAAAACAGATATGCACTGAGGAGTCATAAAGAGTCAAATATCAGATGCCGAGGATGTAATGCAATATACAAATCCTGCTAAGTCTGTCTAGGCCATATAAGTACAAAAATATAGCAACCCAAAATGCCATATGCCTGCGGATGTAATGCAATATGCGATGCGAATGAAATGACCATGCTGGAGTGTGAAGTCGGGATGATAGTACATAGTATCGCAGGCTACGGGGTCCACCACAAGGACTTCTATCCAAACCAGTCCCATACCTAAATTTGGATAGTCAGACTCAATGTGGTAGACTTTTGATCTCAGGTTAGTCGCGCGCCCAACCGAAATTCTTGCCATAACGAAGGTACACAACAATTAATTGCACACCACCAGCCCGAGTGGATAGTGAATGAACGAATGAATGAATGAACATGCAATTCCTACTCAATAAGTCCACATATTAGTACGGTTTCTCTCTGAAAAATCACCGGGGTCTATTACACTCCAAACCAGATTGCCGCCCCATCGCGCGCAACAAGGTGAGTGGAAGAGACCTCACTATTCGCCTGCCAATATCGGGCTCGGCTCGTCAATAGCGGACCCATTCCTCGAGCTGGTCAGACTCAGCCTAGCATTGCCCCCTCCTCTCGGGCAGGTAAGGCTACACCCCCTTCCAACCGACCGCGACACAGTGGAGAGCGCAGCCATCTGGTAATCGGCACTCGGCGCCCATCTACCCACTCGGTCTAGACGTTGGAGCATCCTCTGGAACCAAGAGGGTTTAGGGACTTTCACCAGGGATATCTATAGCACCCCATGTAGAACAGATTTTCGGTGTCCCATCTGGCCATCCACGATATGCCTGTGGAGGCTACGACCCTGATGTCGCTAGGGCATACAGTAATCACAGCACACAATGCAAGATGCATGAGTCATACAATCCAATCATGCATCAATCCTACGCAAACCGTGCACTCATGTGAGACAATCTCTGCCTATCAGGGAGTCTCGTAACAACCAGCACTATGACATATGCAATGGTCAATCATATCTCATAACATACATGCAGATGATGCGTATGGGCATGGATCATGATGCTATGCAGTCACATACTCATAATTGGTATCAACAATCGGCCTCGACAATGTGGACATTTAACTATCATTGTCCCAAGGAATGGACCACATCGAGCCTAACATATAGTGGACCCATGGCCTCATACAAAGGCCAAATATACAACACCATGGGTCCCACTTAAGAGCTTAATACACACCACGATGGGTCTCTCACATGGGCCTCATACAAGGGTTACATATACATTATGACAGGCCTCACTATACAGGCTAAAAATACATCACTATGGGCCTTATCAACTGGGCCGCAAATACATCACTATGGGCCGTTCACATGGGCCTAATATATATTTCATAGGTGGGCCCTGCGCATGGGCCTCATTCACATCAAGTGGGCTGCATCAATGGGCCGTACTAATATATCAAGATGGGCCATAAAAATATCATATTGGCCCTAACCACGGGCTGGATACACATCACAACGGGCCTCATACAAGGTCTAATATACATCATCATAGGTCATAATTACATCACATCGGGCCTCACTTGTGGGCTGCATATACATCGCCATGGGCCTTGGCACAAGGGCCGTAAATGCATCTCATTGGGCTACTTCCACGGGCCTTAAATACAAAATAGGCGGGCCCTGCACATGGGCCTAATATACGTAATAGGTGGGCTTTGCTCAAAATGAAGATGGGCCTAAACGGCTTATAGACTACAATGTGGGCCTATCAGTGGTCCGTAGGGAGAGTGAAAATGCGGACTTTAAATCAACATCATTCTTACAATGTGGACATCAAACCATCATTGCTCTCAAGGCACAACTTACCTTGAATATCATAATATAAATCATGGCGGGATATTGCGTAGGAATGGGCCTCATATATATTAAATGGGTCAATCCAGTGGACCAATTAGGTGGGCCAATTCAAATGGGTCAAGTCATATGGGCCTCATGTATATCAATCGGACCTAGTCAAATGGGTCGAGTCATATGGGCCGACCGAATGGGCCTAGTCACATAGGCCAAATCACTTGAGCCGATCAAATGGGCCGAGTTAATAGGCCAATACAAATTGGGTCGAGTCAATTGGGCCGGTCGAATGGGCCGAGTCGAATACATCATGCATTCATTGCAAGGGATCACTATGGTGTATAAAAAAAGAAGATGATTCATATCCAAAGGACCATATGGACCATGCCACAAATGACAATGGTGACAATGATTTCCATCGTTATATTTCTAGTAGGCCCACCATAGTATTTACTTTCCTTCCTTACTGTTCATAAGGTCACAAGGACCTAAACAGGGAAGGAAAAATAAATATTATATTGAATCAAAACTTCTGTAACCCAAAGGGGTTTCAAGGGTGGGCATTCAACACCACTATTTCTGTAGGATGGTCCACTTGGTATTAGATCTGTCTTATTTTTAGTCTCAAGCCCAAGGACGAGCTCACCAATTGTATAGACGGTTTGGATGAAACACATGTGGCATGGTGGGCCCATGTCCAATATAATGGGCGACTTGGATATGGACTACATACATCAAAAAGGGGGTTCCACCATCCCACCATATGAACTATGTGGGTAAGACCCATACATCACGTGTGGCCCTTCAAAATTAGATGGACAGTTAAGATACAACACACACATCATGGTGGGGCCGCATGCACGTCAAATGGATGGACGGCAAGGATACATCACGGTGGGCACCACCCGTAAGATGGATGGACAGCTCGTACGTCATGGCTGCTGCACCATCCAACAACTGAACGGTGCAGATGTAACATACATCATAGTGCAGTCCACCTAAACATATATAATATAATCTGACGTAAAGAAAAGCCACCGTCTAGAGAGTCTGATGATCTGGACGGTGCAGATCTGATGCTTATATCGTGGTGGGTCCATACGTGTGACCCATCTCTCATTCATATATACTATATTATATTATATAATATAATATACTAGAACATCATATAATGTAATATAATATATTATAACACGTACAAGTGTTATGAAATGCCACCGTCTAGCCCCCTGCATGCTCTGGACGGTGCTGATCTTAGGCATAAATCACGGTGGGTCCACACGTGGGAGTGGCCCACCGTTGCATTTATTATTAATATAAATATTATATTATATGATAATATATATATATATATATATATATATATATATATATTATCATATAATATAATATTTATATTAATAATAAATGCAACGGTGGGCCACTCCCACGTGTGGACCCACCGTGATTTATGCCTAAGATCAGCATCGTCTAGCCCCCTGCATGCTCTGGACGGTGCTGATCTTAGGCAAAAATCACGGTGGGTCCACATGTGGGAGTGGCCCACCGTTGCATTTATTATTAATATAAATATTATATTATATGATAATATATATATATATATATATATATATATATATATATATATATATATATATATATATATATATATACACGCACACACACACACACACACACACACACACACATACACACACGTTGGGTATCAACGTCCAGCGTCCAGCTGGACCGGCAGTGTGATGAATGGGCGGTCTGGATGGGTTCCCAAGACCCTGGCTGACGTTAGCACGGCAGCTACATAGCTGCTGCCGTACACTGCAGCATTGAAAAAAAAAACAACAGAGGTGGGTCCCACGTAATGGGCTACCCACCCCGTGAGCTTATTATATTAATATATTAAAAATAATATTTTATTTTATTTTATTTTATTATTATTATTTTTTGGCTAGCTAGTACACCCGCTGTCTATTCACACTCCACCGTTTACCATCTCCACTGGTGCGTTCGCTGGATGGACGGTGTGGATAAGCACCTCATCAAGGTGGGTCCCACATGGCCCACCTGCTTTGGATCCAAAACTTCTGTGAAATCCTTTTCAATGGCAAACATTTAGTCAACACTATTTGCTGTGACGTAGGCCACCTGAGTGCCGTGATAGGTTGATTTTTGGCATGTCTAAATAATAAAAGGAGGCCCATCAAATGGGCGGTGTTGATGTTCAAAACGCATCATGGTGGGACCCACAGCTAGGGCCACGAGTGCTAGCACGTCCGTCCGCCCGCTCACTGACGGCAGCAGCACATCTCCTTTTTTTTTTCTTTTTTTTTTTTTTTGAAATTGAAAAATACCGTGGCTTTTGGTAGGTGGGGTCCACCTTAGGAAAATCAAACCCATTCATTGTGTGTGTCCCACCAATTTAAGGGTCCAAACAGAGTTTCAGGTGGGTCTAAGCTGCATGTGAACCCCAGCATTTGATTTCATGTGGATTGGTATACCATTGTATGAATTGTGATGGTGAGGGCCATCCGAGAACTCTTTATGGATGATTTTTGGAACCAACGCATCATTAAAGAGGACCTATAAAATGAACGGTATGGATGTAGAACATACATCATAGTAAGGCCCACAACTAGAGCTAATGCGCCCACTTTTTTTTTTTTTTTGTGTTGGACGTCCAACTCTCTGGACGTCAAGGCAACACATGCATGCAAGTATATATTTATTTCTTTTGTTCTCCTAGGTAGGACCCATATTAACAAGATCTATCCCATCCATTACATGTGTCCCATAAAATCAGAGGTCCAAAACAAGTTTCAGGTGGGTCCAAGCTTCTTGTGGACCCCAGAAATCATTTTCTCAAGTTTTAATGGAAAATACTATCATTCTTAATGCCACGGCCCGCCAGATAATTGGATCGGTCTCATTTTTCAACTCAACGTCTAAAATGATCTGAGGAAGTGAATAGACGGTGTGGATTAAGTTCATACCTCAAGGTAGGGCTTACATGTGCAGCACACCCAAAGCTTCTAAATCAAGCTAGTATTTTTGTTTTTTTTTTTTTTCATCCAGCAACGTCCCAACAACGTGCAGACGTTACTGGATGGCCTGGACAGCAAACGTCCAGTAAGATCTGGATTGGCCCATCTGGCCATGTTTAGGCCCACCATAGTATTTATATTTTTCCATCATCTGGACCTTTCAAACAAAAATAGCATTGAGTTGGGTTGCTCCCCATGTTTGGACGGCCACGTGGTCCATTGGATGGACGGTCTAGATGTCACATACACTCATCATATGGGTCACAAAATAAAAGAAGGAGAGAGAGAAGCACCTACATCATAAAAATGGAGAAATCTAACCTATAGATGCACCTACCTTCCTTCTTTTTCCTCCGTAGTGCTCCAAAGCTCCAATGAGGCTCCTTTAACGGTGGAGATGGGCTTCTAATGGTAAGATTGAAGGGGATCTAAGGTGAGAGGGTTGGAAATGGAGCTTGCTTGGGACGTCCATGGCTAGCAATGGAAGTGAAGAAGAAGAGAGAGAGAAAGAGAGATGAGAGAGAAGGTGAAAGGATGGGTTATAATGACTTGTAATAATGAGGGTTGAAAAAAAAAAAAAGAAAAGAGAAGCATTTATGGGGTAGGCTAGGTAGGGGGGTAGGTTAGGTTGTAGAATAGGGTGATGTCATCCCTAGGATGACATCATCCTCATTATGATTATGGGGAAACGTGTACACCATAGTCCACAACGTGTGGTCCACCGCTATGATCGTGTACGGGTCATATCTTGGGATCTTGACATCGGATTGACGCACGAGACGCGGCATCGGAATCGTAGCGATGATGTGGTCGCAATGGCATAGGTCTCGGGGTCGAACCAACTTAGGTGTATAGGGTGTGACTCAGGGTCGAGCGCAAATGAAATCTACAGGTCGCGGGTCGCCAGAATTCGACCGGGAGGACCGTGAAGATATACGGAACGGTAGGGGCTAGGATATGGGGCTTACAGCTAGTAGTCTGTCAATATCTACCCGGCACGTCGATAGCGGACCCTTTTCTTGAGCTGGTCAAACTCGGCCTAGCTTTGCCCCCTCCTCTAGGGCGGGTAAGGCTGCACACCCTTCCAACCGATCACGACACAGTGGGAAGCGCGGCCTCCTGGTATTCGGTACTTAACGCTCATGCATCCACTCGGTCTAAACGCTGGAGCAACCTCCTGGTACCATAAGGGTTTAGAAAATTTCACCCAGGGACATCTATCGCACCCCATGTATAGAAAAAGATTTCCGGTGTCCAATCCTGCCATCTACGATATGCCTGTGGAGGCTATGACCTTGATGTAGCTAGGGCGTACGGTAATCATGTCACACAAATGCGAGATGCATGAGTCACATTAATCAGTCATGCAGCAATCCTGTGCGTATCGCGCGCTCATGTGGACAACTATCAGGGAGTCCCATAATAATCTGCCCAATGGTGTATGCTATGATCAATCACTCCTCATATCAAGCATACATATGATGTGCATGGGCATCAATCATAGTGTTATACTAAGCATACTCATAGTCGTAATCGATAATCGGCTTGTATATGAGGCGGGGTCCATAGAAGGACAACGGATCTGATCTATAACATGAAGATCGGTCCTCAACTGTGGATATACCAAATCTGACATCATAAATCCTACCATCTACGGTAATGATATACTCTCCTCATGACAAGGGATTAGCCTAGGGACAAGGAGTAGGCTTCCTCGCCTGTTCCGACACGTAGCAAACTGAGCTTCCCAATGGACCCAATATGCACAAGGTGTGCTCTATGACCTTGGACAAATCTACAAGGCATGATGGAAACACCAGCAATAATAGGGGCCCAACGGTTTGGGGTAAGCCCAATAAGGTGGGTCATGTTAATATCAATGGGGGGGGCCAATGAACTGGGATGACCCAAAAAAGGTGAGATGGATCATACTAATAATAGTGGGGGCCCAGCAATTTGGGTTAGTCCACTAAGGGGAGATGAGAATGGGCCTAACAATGGGTCTTAAGGAGGTTACAATGTGGGCATTTAACCACCATTGCTCTTACAACGTAGACATTTAACCATCATTGCTCCCAAGGCCAGGCCCATTTAGAATCTATCCTATAATGGGGGCCCAGGCCTAATACTTGCTAGGAATGGATGATCATCATAATGTTATCACAAACATTATGGTGGAGTCACTCATCACAATTGGGCCTCATCACATCATAATGGGCCTCACACAAGGGCCACATATACATCATATCGGGCATCACCACATGGGCCTCATATACATCACCATGGGCCTCATACAAGGGCCTTGCATGCATCACATTGGGCCTCACATACAGTATATTGGGCCTCGCACAAGGGCCTCATATACATCACATTGAGCCTCATCACATGGGCTTCATATATACATCACATTGGGCCTCATCATATGGGCCTCACATACATCATATTGGGCCTCACACAAGGGCCCATGGGCTAGACACAAGGGATGGGTAGTGTGTGCAATCGTAGTGGGCCTGATGGGGCAACCCATATAGTCCAGATGGACAGCATGCACAATATACACATCAAGGTGGGGTCCCACAGATCAACCCTATGGTCTAGAAAGTAGATGGGCAATGTGCTTACAATACATACATCAAGGTGGGCCTATTGCATCACAAAGTGGGCCTCACCACTGCTGGCCAAGTGGATATACAATGCATACATCATGCTGGTCCCACTGTCCAGCTACAACACGTCTCAAGGTGGGCCCCACACACCCAGAAAATGGACAGACAACGTGAATAAAACACATACTGTGGTGGAGTCCCACCGTCCAACAGCTAGACGGTGAGGATGAAACCCATACACCAAGGTGCGTCCACACGTGTGGCCCACCATAGCTTGGGATAAAGCTGATATTTACGTTTTCTATTTGTCCAGGCTTGCTGGACGTCAGCAAGGTGGGCCCCATGGGCGATCGGCATGGATGAAACATATACATCATGCAAGGGGTCCACGTGGGTGGGTCACCTAGCCAGAAAATCAGGCTGATCCTTGTGTTTCCCCTCATCCAGATTGGCCCGAAAATGGGTAGCAAGGTGGCCCAAAAATCAGGATGTGTGGGTGTCCCATGTTTGGACAACAACATGCATCAGGTAGGCCATCATGCAAGGGATCAAGAGAGAGAGAGAGAGAGAGAGAGAGAGAGAGAGAAACGTGATGGAGGGGCCTCGCCACTACGGGTCCCTCAATACATGCATCATACATCATACATTCATCAAGATGGTTCCCATGCATTGCATGACCCTAAATAAGAGAATCTAAGGTGGGGATGCCATCCCCACCACAACTCAAAGGGCTAGATGACCCATCAATAGCATGGATTTAAATAAAACATCATGATAGGGTCTATGGAGAATGGCCCCATCATGGATCATGCATGCAACAAGGATGGGCCATTGCCCACATCCAAAGGGTCAAGTAGGATCTCCACCATTGATTGGTGGGTCCTACATGCTCCCATGCAATAAAAGATAAAGATCCATGAGAGAAAAAGGGATATCTAGTCATAAACATGCACCCACCTTGGATCTTCAACTTCTTCTTCTTCCCTTATGCTCCAATGCTCTTATGAAGCTCTTTTAATGGTGGAGATGGGCTTTTGTTGGTTGGATTGGTGGGGAAAATAGGTGGAAGAGGGCTGGATATGCAGATGGGTTGGGACGTCCTAACCTCTCTAGTTGCAATGGAGGATGAGAAAATGAGGAAGAAAGAGGGAGGGAGAGAGATAGCTAGCTTTCTAGCTAGGCAATGATTAGTTGTAAGGTGATTATGATTGGTAAGGTAATGATGGATTTGTAAGAACATGGGGAAGAGAGGCCATCATTACCTAGCAAGCATGGGGTGATGACATCACCCCCATGATAGCCTAGGGAATGGTGCCATTTTAGATAGGTGGGTCCTGCAATGTGCGGTCCACGGCCATAATAATGCGCGGACCATATCTTATGATTTAAGCGTCGGATTGGTGTAGGAGACGTGGCGTCGGAATCGCGGCAACGACACGGTCGCAATGGCATGGGTCTCGGGTTCACATGATGCGACTCAGGGTCGCGTGCAAATACTATCTACCGGTTGCTTGCCGCTGGAATTTGACCGGGAGGACCGCAGGTCCTACATGCTCCCTAAGAAAAGGTTAGCATACGTGTACCAATTATCCCATCTCTAAGTATGTTTCTTTTCATTGCTTATCTGCAAATTTCCACAACTTTGCCCTATCAATGTCTTTTCACTTTGTTCCCAATTCATATGAGGAAGCTTTGTTACGTAAGGGGTGGAAGCAGGCTATGGAGGAAGAGATGGATGCACTTCATCGGAGTGACACTAGGGAACTTACCACTCTTTCGACTGCTAAACGTGCTATGGGTTGCACATGGGTCTTCACAATCAAGTTCCATCTTGATGGTATAGTTGAAGGCTTGCCAAGTTGCTAAGGGGTATATTCAAACACCTGGTGTTGATTATAGTGAAACCTTCTTTTGTGTGGCCAAGTTGAATTTTATTTGGCTTATACCGTTTGTAGTTGTTAATCACAGCCGATCCCTCTCCCATCTTGACGAAAAAAATGCATTCCTTCATAGTGATCTCATAGAGGAAGTTTATATAGAGCAACTTCCTAGATTTGTTGCTCAAAGGGAGCCTGACAAAGTGTGTGGACTGCGAAAGGCAATTTATGGGTTAAAATAGTCTCCACGTGCATGGTTTGACGTGTTTAACAATGTTGTATTAAGTTATGGCTTTATTTGAAATCACGTTGATCATTTTGTTTTTGTACGGAAAGGTATCTTAGGTCTCATTGTTCTTGTGGCATGTGGATGATCTGGTTATTACTGGAAGTGACAATGAGGAGATTGAAGATGTAAAGAAGTATCTTCAACAACATTTTACCATAAAAGATTTGGGTAGTCTTCGATACTTTTTTGTTATGAAAGTAGCCATATCCAAAGGAGTTAATTCTTCTAAGCGGAAATAGGTTCTGGATTTATTCATGGAGACAAAGTGTTCTTGGGACCAAGCTAGTTGACACTCCAATGGATCCTAATCACAAGCTTTTAAGTGTTTCAGGAGATGCAGTGGAGGATCCGGGGATGTATAGAAGATTGGTTGGAAACCTTATTTATTTAATTATTACTCGACTAGACATATTTTATGCAGTGCGCGTGGTAAGCCAATTCACGAGTTCTCTAAGAGTAGCTTACATGGGAGCAATTATTCGAATTTTGTTTTCTCAAAGGAGCATCGGGTCAAGGAATTTTGTGTAAATGGAATAGTCATCTTCAAGTCATAGGATGTACAAATTCAGATTGGGCAGGTTCCTTGGATATTGTTCATTTGTGGGAGGAAATCTAGTCACATGGAAGAGTAAAAGCAAAATGTGGTGGTTTGATCGAGTGCCAAAGTAGAGTACAGAGCAGTGGCTCATACCTCTTGTGAGTTGATGTGGATTAAGAAATTGTTGCCATAAATGGGATTTACAGTGCACCTACCTATGTAGTTATTTTGTGACAATCTGGCTGCTTTATACATAACAAAAAATCCGATCTATTACGAAAGAATGAAACACATCATAGTCAATTGTCACTTCATATGTGAGAAAGTTTCCAGTGGTGAAATCTCTACTCCATATGTTCGATCTCAAGACTAACTCACTAATGTGTTCAACAAGGCTCTTCGTTCCACTCAGGCTACACATATATTCCAAGCTTGGCATAAGTAATATCTATGCTTCAGCTTGAGGGAGAGTGTTAATGAATGTAATATGGATTTACATAGGCCCACTTAGATGGGTTATTTTGGTCTAGGAGATAGAGAGGATTTTTGCTTTTATTATTAATGGAATTTCTGTAATTATGAAACTTTTATCATATAAAAGAACCCAAACTTTAGAACATTATCTTCTCTTCTCTCTCTTTCGTCTTCTCTATTCCATCTCTCTTTTGACTATTTTACATCACCTATGCGTCTGTGCTTCAAAGCCACAGAGTTATGAGGTGGCTTAAGTAATCATCTCATCTCCATAGGGGTGGCTGTAGTATTGCTCTTCTAGGAATCAACCATACTATGTCAGGTCATAGTAGTTTGATACCAATTAAGATACCCTTTTAGGTATCATTGATACCCATCCTTTCTGAATTGAATTAGTACGCCCTTCCATGGGTATTGCGTGATCATCTCCATCTGTGACTGATGTGGATCTAGAGTTGGATATGGATTGGTGTATATGTAGTGTTCGTAGTATTGGTATCATTACAAGTGTTGCGAGCTGGGGATATGGAAACGTGTATCAATATCGCCGATATCTAAAAATGTATCGCTGACTGAGGGGAACATTGGGGAAATATGAGGAAAACTTTGGGAGATGCTAAAATACACATTTGCATATTTAGGAATAAAAGAATTGCAAAAAAGAACCATACAAAATAAAATTTCTATTTCATAAGGGCCTAAAGCATGTGCTGTCGTTAAAAATCTATGAAATGGTAACCAAAATATCATTAGAAACACAATAATCTGTGCAATGGTAACCAAAATGAGTTCATTTTATACCAATAATATCATTAGAAACACAATAATCACCTAAAGTTGTTTCTAAATCAAATAAAAAGTCATATATCCATCCATCCATACATACACTAATACATCTATCTATCCATCCACCCATATTTCCAACATCCATTCATGCATACAAAAATGCATCCATCCATGCATACATACGTACATACACACATACATTCATCCATCCAACATCCAACCATGCATTCGTCCATTCAACCATCCATCCATGCATAAATACATGCAAACATACATGATCCATCCATCTATCAATGCCAAGGTGTCTTGTATCGGTATCGGTTGGCGTAACGGTG
This sequence comes from Magnolia kwangsiensis, assembly GCA_037074715.1. NCBI lineage: Eukaryota > Viridiplantae > Streptophyta > Magnoliopsida > Magnoliales > Magnoliaceae > Magnolia > Magnolia kwangsiensis. The sequence goes on along the minus strand of CM073575.1, from coordinate 101,486,283 downwards.
CCCTCCGAAACCGATACGGATACACGGGGGCGTAACGGCCCGTAACGGCGTAAAATTTTTTATTTTGCCAAAAAAATATGGATTAAATCCAGAATATTCTAAGCATTCCAAATATGCATTTATTTATAAATTGGAACATGTTTATGGTGGTGTAACGGTCCACTCTTTGGTGAGAAATATCGGACTGTCTGATGAATTTATGAACTAGATAACCTGAATTTGACTATAAAATTCATATATTTAATTTTCTAACTATCTACTATCAATGATAGATATATTAGAATGAATGTAATATGAAAATATCTTACATTAGGTGTTTGCAATTATTTTTGAGGAATTTCTCGAACATACCTGTGCACATGACTGTGATTCCTGTCTATGACCTGTCATCCTCAAGTCAAGAATATTAAAATAAAAAATAAAAAATACTAGCGTCTGATATACTCCCCTGCAACTTGATTAAGGATTACTTGATTGGTTGTCAGGGGAGCTATTTTAAATACAAGTTCGGCAGTGTCAAGTGTGTGCATGGCTTCTTGTAATAATACTGTTGTGAGCTGTCTGCTGCAAATACTTACCTTAATACAAATATATACTCATAATCACAAGTCACCACTAAAATGAAAATCTGTTTTTTTGTGGTTTCTCGACCTCCACATCATCGTCATCGTCACCATCAGGCTGAGGCTGTCCAATAGGTATAGGTGCTGCATATCCATAATATCCAGTGCTAGAAGGAAATACCAGATCAACGAAACCAGATGATGACTGATCCTGACTAGGCAACGACTCTTAACCCTGAGTAAGGATATCCACCAGTGCCCGTCAAATAGCCATACTGGTGCCCATACTCAGGCTGTTGAGAATCTTGAGATTGAGAGTGCGTTTGCTGTGATGAGTAACTTAGATTTGGATCTGGATATTTATAATCATATGGATATTGATCGGGAGAGCTACTCCAACATGAATGTGATGGAACAGGATCAGTATAACCATCATAATCATAATCCAATTGACCATAAGAATATCCATCATAATAACCAAGACCATGAGCTTGCTGATGTTGAGGACCTCCCGGACCCGGTGCACTACTAGATTTACTCTCCTGCTGGCTGTATTGTGACTCGGTACACTCATAAGTCCAACCTCGTGTACCACCTCATCGATGTTCATCGGCATCGCGATCTGTAGACGGCTATATAGGGTGTTGAGCAACACCAGAAGTGCCAACAACAGGGGCAGGGGGGTCATCGTCACCATCATCTGACATGGTCATGCTACCACCGCTCATACTCTTTTGTTAATCTTGAGTCATACCCGTACTTGGCATAAACGATGCTCCTCTTACTAGGTCCAACACATCTGCTCGACTCTCTTGTTGCGCTCTATGTATTTCTGAGTTATCAATTTCTAATTCTTCATTATCCTCTTCAATTTGTTTTTCCCTTGTTTCTAACCAAGGTAGAAGCGGGTCATCATCATCATAAATATTGTCCAAGTTTATTGGACAGTAGTCTCCGTCATCGACAGCTGTAATGCTCTTATGATGTCGTCGCATTCTTAGTTTTATATTTTAGTGCATGAAGACAAGTTTATCTAATGTTCTAGTCTGCAATTTATTCCTATTATTTGAATGAATAAGCACAAAACAACTCTAATTCCTTTTGTAGCTTGATGAAGATGTTGTTTGGCTTAAAACTTTTATCGTAATTTTTTGGAGAGCCTTCGTACTTGTTCCGAAATTAATCCACCATTCGGTCGGTTGTAACCTAAATACTGCATGATGTGCAAGAGCATCTCCAAAGCTACCAAGGCGATTTTCAAATGTATCCAATTCATTCAACGCCTTTATTTGCATATCTAAGTGAGGCTCTAGTCTCTTTATCACATTTTTTAGCCCGACACGAACTTCATCATCCTCAACAAATGATTGGACATATCTATACCTAGGATTTAAATAGTAACCTGCTGCATGAAGATCATGATGGAGTTGTCTTGTCCATCTCCTGTCGATCATCCTTCAATAAGACTCCCAGCTTCTACAATCACGTTGAATTGCCAACTTTGCCTTATCCATGACATCGTATAGGAAGCCCATGGTAGGTGCTTCGTCAGTTTTAACAGAATGAAGTATCCTCATTAGTGGCTCCATCACCTTTAGGATCGACTTGACCATCTTCCAATATTTGTTATCCCGTATGATGTTCACAACTTCAACTGGTGTCCCTGATGTCTTCTTCCCATGTTTTGTGTTGAGCTATTCTTGGAAAGCGAACATCTCATTCAACTCACCCCTATGTTGGAATAAACTCTCTAATGTTATAAAGTTTGTTGCGAATCTAGTCGCTGCAGGCCTCAACAACTCTCGTCTTTTTGTGAACTTTCTCATTATTGCGACTACTTGATTATAGTTGTAAATAAACATCGGCACTTCTCTTGCCCTTTTGACCATTTCTTTAACATTCTTCTTCTTCCAAATATCTTCCAATATAAGATCAATACAGTGGACAACACATGGTGACCAAAAAAGATGTTTTCTCTTATCCATCAACATGTCCTGCAAGCTTATATGATGTTTCATTATCTGTCACAATCTGTACTACATTCTCCTCTCCAATTTCTTCCACAACTTTATCCATTAGTTTAGTAATATAATTAGAATCTTTTGTTACTTCGGAGGCATCAATTGACTTGTGGTATATAGTTCCTAAGTGGCAGTACACCATAAAGTTGATCATGCTGCGTCTGGTTGGGCCAATCCAACCATCACACATGATCGTACATCCTTTGACTTGCTATACAGGTTTAAAGGTAGCCACGTATGCTTTCACATCCGCATACTCTGCATCTGTCCATTTCCTCCTAATCTTCTTAGCCGTTGGAGCTTTTATTCATTCACCTACTTGTGCTGCTGCATCAATTACCACATGCCAATATGGAGAATTGGCCGCATTAGGAGGTATGTTGGCATGTATAAATAACTTTGCTGCTGCTCTACCTAATTTCTCAACGGAAGTTGTACTCCACATTTGTTTTATCTTCTTTTGTTTAGTTGATTCTTTCCTAAACAGGATTGGATCAATAGAGGGTTTCTTAGGCTCAGTTACTTTTTCATCCAAACGTATAGGGGCATCACGTGAAGATGTCTGTCGTTGGCTCCCAAACACACGTTGTAACCCACCAAACCTACCCCCCAATCACGCACTGACCTATGCGTGCCAAACATGCAGCGACGTTCCTCTTCATGAGCTAGATGCAAGATCTCTCTCCTAGCTATAGTTAATTCTCGATATGAATCTTTGTCAGAATCAATAATATCTTCATCACGAACGCCCATATATTTAGGACCAAACACCTCTTGTCGAGCTGCATCCAAAATATCATATTTCTTCTTTTGTATAGCAGTACGTTTACCCTTCGACTCATCTAGACTAGCTTGTATTAAAAGCATTCTCTTTCGATACTCTAGTATATGGCACAACTTGACCCTTTTAATGTGCCAAATGTTGTTTGAGACGGGTAATTCCACTAGTCACTAGTCTATCACAACACTTGCACTTCATTTGGTGCCTAATACCACCAACCCTCTCACAATGTTGTCATCCAATATCCTCACTTGTTGTTGGCCAGACCCGGACATTTCTTTGAGTTTAGGTAGATATTAGATAATTAAATATGAGTCATATGTTAATAAAGATGATTTTATGTTCTAACTAAACCCTAAGAAGCTCTAAAACCTGTCCAATATAAGCAAATAAAAACATCAAGTCACTAATTTGAAAATAGAAAAAAAATTATAAAATGACACTACAAAACTGTAAAATGCACATTAACATGTTCTACTATAATTAGCACATCAAATTCTATGATTAAATCAGTAAACTATTCATTAAAAAATGATTTTTCGAATTTTAAAAAAAAAGGCCAAAATTTATGCGTAAATAGAAAAAAATATAAAATGACACCCGGAATCTGTAAAATGCATATTAACATGTTCAACTATGATTAACACATCATATGGCATGGTTAAAACAGCAAAACAATCATTGAAAAATGATTTTTCGAATTTTTAAAAAAAGGGTCAAAATTAATGCGTAAATAGAAAAAATATAAAAAAATATAAAATGACACCCCAAATCTGTAAAATGCACATTAACATGTTCAACTATGATTAATACATCACATGACATGATTAAAATAACAAAACAATTATTAAAAAATGATTTTTCGAATTTTAAAAAAAGGGCCAAAATTAATGCGTAAATAGAAAAAAATATAAAATGGCACCCCAAATCTGTAAAATGCATATTAACATGTTCTACTATGATTAACACATTACATGGTATGATTAAAACAACAAAACAATCATTAAAAAATGATTTTTAGAATTTTTTTAAAAAAAGGCCAAAATTAATGTGTAAATAGTAAAAAATATAAAATGGCACCCCAAATCTGTAAAATGCACATTAACATGTTCAACTATGATTAACACATCACATGACATGATTAAAACAACAAAACAATCATTAAAAAAAATAATTTTTTTGAATTTTAAAAAAAAGGGTCAAAATTAATGCGTAAATAGAAAAAAATATAAAATGGCACCCCAAATCTGTAAAATGCACATTAACATGTTCTACCATGATTAACACATCACATGGCATGATTAAAACAACAAAACAATCATTAAAAAATGATTTTTCGAATTTTTAAAAAAAGGGCCAAAATTAATGTGCAAATAAAAAAAATATAAAAAAAATATAAAATGGCACCACAAATATGTAAAATGCACATTGACATGTTCTACTATGATTAACACATCATATGGCATGATTAAAACTACAAAACATATTAAAAAAAAGTATAAATACCTATTTTTTGACGAATTTATGAAAAATGGCCCACCGAGCTTCGATTCAAGAAAATCTGTAATATAATGTGTTTTTATCTCAAATACCAAGCCAAGATTGGTAGAAAATAGTAGTAGAAGGATTAAGTGAGAGTTTGGAAGCAAATGGTTTAAAAAAAAGAAAAAGAAAAAATGAAGCTTAAAAAGGCAAAAAAATGTGACTGTTATATGACTGTTACGGGCTAGCCGTTACGGGTCAGTAATGGCCGTTACGCCCGTAACGGCCGTTACGGGTACAAAATAGGGACATCGGCCAATACAGCCCCGTATCGCGTAACAGGTCCCACTGTTACCGTTACGTATCGGTTGTTACAACCGATATGTAACCGATTTGGGACACCTTGATCAATGTATGCATGCTGACATGCATATGCTAATACCATGCATACGCTAATACATCCATCCATCCATGCATACATACATCTATACATGTCTATTCATCCATCTATCCATGCATACACACTAATACGTCCATCCATCCATGCATACAACCATGCATCCATGATCCATCTATACATGCACAACACATCCATCCATCCATCAATTCACACGTCCCCACATACATATATCATACATCCATCTATACACGCATACAAGATTATGAAATAAAATAATTACGCTTTAAAAGTAGACATTTTTTTCCCCTAAATATTAATAGACTCAAATTTTATTTTATTTTTTTATATTAAAAATTGCAACACATTACTCATCAACATTCATCCATAAATAGAAAAAATTAATACGTTTTTCATGAAATGGTATCATTGTTTTTTTTTTTTTTTTTTTTTTTTGCATTTTCAAATTTTATATAATTAAAAATATTTTTAAAAAATGGAAGAGGAGTGGTTGAAGTCCACTCCCTAACCAGATCCTTGAAAAATCGATCTATTAAATTTTATTTTATTTTCTAATTTTCACAATATTTATGCATGGTTTCTCCGTTTTTGATTTCCCCTCCAAAATTAGGGATTTAATTCACAAAAAGTTCAAGAGTAGTAGTTGAAATCCAATCCCCAAACAGATCCCTAAAGCAAATTCCCAAAAAATTGGTTTTTTTTTTTTTTCAAAATTTTGCAATATTTACACACATTTTCCCCTTTCTCGATTCCTCCAAAAAAAATAAAAAATAAAAAATAAAAAATTGGGAATTTGATTCACAAAAATTGGAGATGATTTTTGGAAAAAAAAAATTTGAATATTCTATTTTGTATTTAATTTTATGATTTTTCGCAATTCCGACCACCAAGCCTTTGATCTGCATTTTCTCCCCCAAATTGGTAATTCAATCCATAGTATGGAAATGAGGTGCCGAAACCTCTCCTCAAACCTAAATGTGGAAGAAAATTGAGAAAATCTTGGTTTTGCTTTTTTTTTTTTTTTTTGTTTTTTTGAAAAATTTCCCCTTTACGCACGCCACCTATAGAAATGGGGGGTTGGGCAATAATATTGTTGAAACTTTCGATACATGGCATTATTGTACTCGACATATTGGTGATAACTCAACGATATCGATACACGGTGATATATCGCCTAGGTATCTTTTATATAGGGAAACACCATGACTTTTTTGGGTTTCGGTCGACGATACCAATAATTTTGGTGATATTATTGATAATATCGCCGAAACATGGAACATTATATACATGTGACTCTTGGATGCATCGGTTCATAGTTACACTTTGGATATCCTTGCTTGTATGCGTAAGCATACCCTTGCCCGTATCCTTGGTGGAAGGACTGCATTCGTGTATCATAACTACTATAATTGATCATTGCATATCCTGAGGTCCATAACCCTATAATCCATATCTATATTATGGCACAAGAAAGAGCTACCTTGCTTGCCACTAATTTCCATGGACCCTATGCTCCATGCTAAGGACTCTTCAACACCCCTCAACAAGACTCATTAGTGATACTCAACTGCTACTTCTTACAGAGTTTATACTTATTTTTTAGCTAAAAGCCCATGTTGAGATAGGACGAGAACCACGATCTTCTTCCTCCGTGTCATTCTCAAACTCACTCTCCCCAGTGAGTGGGCTAAGAGGTCTTTGACTTTGACTCTCGCTATGGACATTGCTGCCACCATTACCCTGTTGCCATCCCCATTATCTCCATCACCACCATTCCCACCACCTTCGTTGCTCTTTGTATTGTTGTTAGTGTTCGAGAGTACAACCACTACGTGTCCAATGAGATCCTATTGATTTGGCTGCCTCCAGGAATCCTTGACAATGGGTCAAGAGCTTCGAGGGAAGATCTTGTGATGAGGACATCACATCATGTACACCTTTGCTTACGTATCAGAGGAGGCCGGCCATCCCGGTTTCTCCGTGGTTAGGCAAGTATCTATGTTGAAGACTCCATGTGCATATGCGAGCATCTAAAAGACCCCACACTGGTAAGATGCACATGGGTTGCTTGAGGGAATAATTTGGACCGCTGAATTTGAGGGACGTGATGATCAGGCCGTTGGATCGCATGGATTACATGATCGAATCGTTGATTGTGGACCATTCTTCTTATCATAAGACATATTTATGTTTTAGGATCTAGTTTATATTTGATTTATGCTTTAGACGCCTTATGCGTGGTTTTATATGTTTTTTCATTAGACTAGGGTTATTTTGGTTAAAAGTCATTAAACAGGGTCTTTTTTGTCATTTTGAAAAGTTCTTTAGACTATATAAAGAGAGGGGCATGTGGACCATTCTTCTTATCATAAGACATATTTATGTTTTAGGATCTAGTTTATATTTGATTTATGCTTTAGACACCTTATGAGTGGTTTTATGTGTTTTTTCATTAGACTAGGGTTATTTTGGTTAAAAGTCATTAAACAGGGTCTGTTTTGTAATTTTGAAAAGTTCTTGAGACTATATAAAGGGAGGGGCATGTGACCTCTCTAGGTGTATTTCTCTCTAAAAAGAAAACAAAATTCATTTGTTTCTTCTTCTTTATGCGATGTGAAGACTTGTTCCATGCAATTTGGAACGAAGATCGGTATGATGCCTATCTTCAATCACGGGAGTGCGAGGCTTCCAGTAATCCATCTTTGAGTTTTCTTCTTCGTGCAAAGTATTTTGTTGAAATCTCCTTAGTTCTTCATTCAAAACCTATCCAACACCTTCCTTTCTTCTTCATTACCTTCCTTTCCCTAAAAAAAACCTCAAGGTTATGGACCAAACCCTAGCCAATCGGACCCCACCCCACACGTGTGACCATACGGTCACATGTGCGAGGCCACGGGCTGGTCCGTACGGCCACACCTCTATTCCCCTTGCCTCTTTGAACCCTTCCTCCAAAACCCCTTCTTCCCCTTGTCCAAAGCCTTAACCATAAAATCCCAAATCTCTCAATTTTCCAAAATTCCAAAACCCTAGATCTTCAAATCCTTCAATTAACCTAAAATCCCTAATTTCCCTACATCCAAAACCCTAATTCCCACGTCCTAGCACATAAATCCTTTGATCCATTTATTCAATTCCCCACTTTAACCTTAATTTCATATTTTGCCCCAAACTTTCCTAACCCTAGCTTCACCCACACCTAAATCTAGTAAACCCTAGGTAGTATTAGACCTTCCCCTTTACAATAGGCCTAACCCTATGCTATTTGGATGTTTCTACATCCATTAGATCTTAGTTTCTCATGTATAATGGTCTTGTAGGATGATGCTTTGCAACTTAGGCTTAAACTATGCATGATTTCCTCTTAGAATCTTGATATTTGTGATGATGGTAGTAAGATTTATAGTTTTCATTAATTAATTTAAATCTTTTTATTGATCTTTCACATTATTTGAGTTCATGCATTGGTCCTGCATCATCTTTCATCTACAATTGCATAAACATCAATGCCCTATGATGTTGCTTGCTCTGCTATCTTGGGATTCAACTGCCATCTACTTGATCCAGATCAACTGACTTAATCAACTCGTAAAGTGGGTCATTTGTATCCCTTTAAAAGAATGCGTTCTAAGTTCTAACCAATCGTCATGAGATCTAACAAGTCCTCTTATGCTTTTCTTGCACCTTCTACCCGTAGCAGTCTCTCTCAAAGCTTCATTTTATAGCGGTAGAGTATAAGCTTCTGGAGCTGCTCGTAACCCAACTCGTTTCGCGTATTCTTGTGAACGGGTGATAACGTGCTTCAGTTTCGCTCATACGGTGATGATGACACCATTTGTGTAGGTACATGGATAGCTAATCATTGCAAGGTCTTGTAGTCACTCTTGTACATAGCCCACCATTCACTTGTAAATTGATTAAGGCCATCTCTCAGTTCCATATGTAGTTTTAAAACACAAAAACTAACTTTTGGCTATTGGTCTCCATGCAACAAGTCACATAGTATCATTGTCTTCTTCAACTCTCTTGTAGCTTCACACCCAAATATGTTCCTAGCATCTTGAAAGTCCGCAATTCGTTAATGGCACTAATTGTTAGTATAATGTGTGGCAAGATCTTAGATAGGTACTAAATGCAACGATTTATCTCGTTTTGGAAATGAGCTTTCCCCGGAGAATTGGAGAACAACTACTTGTATACTTTGTGCACCGCCTTCTCTAAGTCATTGTCCTCGCCGACCGTGGTGGTGCTTGGGATTTAAAAAGTATATTGAAACCCATCATGGTTCACATGGTGAACATGTTTACTTATAGTGTCAAGAAAATAACCATACGGGTCCATATCAAGCAAGCAACTAATAAAGTATTGAAACATAAAAAAGTTAAATCTAATTCCTTACTAGCCTTGTAAAGTGGATGCTCGAGAGTCTTATCCCGTGAGTCATTAATGATTGTGTCACCCATTTATACACCTTCGGGCTTTTGCCTTGATGGCATCTTTCATGTATGCATGGACTGATACATGGAACCTATCAATGGATATATCTTGTTATCCACTGTCCTTAGCACCTTGTAAATAGGCTCTAGAATACCCAACACATTGTCATTATGTACGCGGTCCCCTCAATCATTATTGTTAGAACATTGTCGTTCTGATTCCAATTCGCACTCTTTAGAATTAAATAAGCCTTTGACTCCATGCTTGTGTTTCAAGAGGTTTTCTAAGGTGATGAGATTAGTGGCAAACCACGTCATCATAGGCTATATTTTATTGCCATGACACCTTGCTCGCTTCTCAGTTAATAACCATGTGTGATTGTAGATGAAATTTGTAATTGTCAGAGCATCAACAATCACACTCTTAACTGTGAGTCTGTACCCTAATGCCTTTAAGCATTTAATTTAATGAAGTGCACAGGGTAGTGTAGGTCGAACTTCTTCTTCAACTTCTTCCCCACCTTCACGAATGCACTTTCATTGTTTGTGATGAACTGTACTACATTTTTCCTCCCCACCTCCTTCATCACATCCTTCATTGCCAATATATGTAATTTGCATTCGTAATTTCATTTGACGTGTCAATGGAGTTTCGAAATATGGCCCTCCCTCTATAGTAGACCATAAAATTTATGACAGACAACTTTGTAGACCTTGTCCATGTACCACACATCAACATGTCCCCATAAGTTTCCCATGCAGGCCTGTAATAGTGCATCTTAGCAATCTCATCATCTAGGTAAGGCCCCATAATATCATGTGGTGTAGGTGGCACCATACCCACACCCACAAGTTACACTTCACTAATCATATTTTTGAAGTGTGAGCTCACAATTACCTTAGTTGGCATGTGGTTATATGTGAAAAAATTCATCACAAACTTTCCCACCCTCTCACATCCCCTCCACTCTAAAGATCCTTTGGCCGCTTATGCTTTCCCTTATTTTCCCTATACATTGTCGGATTTGAAGGTATATCTGGAATCTAGTTACAATCGAATTGGTTCTTAAACTAGCACCTTTCTCTTCATTTTTGAATGGCTAGAGAAATTGGAGTGACTTGTGCTTTTTTAGAATGCATTTGGTGATGATGAGAGAATTGTCACGGACTAGGCAAGCTTATTTGGAAACACCCAATCCCTGCATAAACCTGAGCGCTATGGGAAATTGCCTCATTTTGATGCCGATCTGAGTCAAATTGGCTGAAAGGCCAGCACTTTAAAAGCGGAGCGAGCGATCTACTATATCAGCTGAGTTTTAAACAATGATAAATACATATGCATCTGCACACGTGCAGAAATATAAATGTATAAAAGAAATATAAAAAGGATTTTGAAGATTCTTTGAATATCTTCTTGTAGAGTCACCACACTAGAAACTGATAGAAGAATCACTCTTCTCATTTTCCTATTCCAGAAGCGTAAAACCCTGATTTTAAAAAAATAAAAATAAAAATCAATTCATGCCTTCGTGTTCCATAAGTATGGCCATATATACAACCTTCAGCAATTGGAAGTCCAAATCCCTCTAATGTGGGTAATACGCTTTGGCAGCAAGCTACTGGGATTCTTTACGTAAATAGAAATAAAGCGAATGGAAAAGACTACAGACCATAAGGTCTAATGGTTTAACAAAAATTGCTAGACTCATATGCGAGGGGGCCATGAATTATTCAGTACCCAAATCAGGGCCATCCACATGTATCTGTGGGGCCCAAAGAATGACCAATCTGTTCATCAGGTCCCTGTATATCTTGGAGGGGACTGGATATTCAATCATACAGACTGTGGGGCCCAGTCTTGATTTTCATGGCCACATCATTGTAATAGTGGTCTGGATGCATGCAGTATCCCCAATATTATTGAATATCCCCGATATTATCCGTATCTCCAGCTCGGCAATACCAATAACACTAGTAGCGATATTGATAACATTGGTAGTCTTAGATATTCCAGGTATCGGCGATGTATTGCCAAGTATCGCCAACGTATCGATATTGCCAATATTTTCTATTGTGTAAATTCCAAGTGTCACTTGTATCACTAGTGTATCAACGATATTTCAATAATATTGCCAATGTATCGATATCGCCAAAAATCTGTTTATTAAAAAAAAATTCCATTTGAAATTTCTCTATGGGTCCATGGTTGTATGTAGTGTTCAAATTGTCAATGATAATGCCAATCATATCGCGATATTATCGTTATTGCAACATGCGTGATGTTGAGACCATAATCGTTCATTTCCTTTCCATTTGTCGATGATTTCTTGGCAAAATATCATGTGTTGTCGATATTCTGAAATAGCGATGGATGGTTGGATGGATAGATGAGATGGATGGGATGGTTGGATTGGTTTCTTACGACAACATACGCTTTTAGGTCCCCATTAAATGGAAACTTGTTATGTATGCTTTCTTTTTGCAAATTTTTATTCATAAATATGCAAATATATGTATTTTAGTATCTCTTGAAGTTTCACTGAAAAATTCCACTGTTTTTGCCAATGTTTTCCCACATTTTCAGTTATTGGCGATATCAATAATGTTTCCGTATCCCCCAACCAAAGAAACTTGTACCGATATCGATACTTCAAAGTTCAAACAATGGATGCATGATAGACCATATCCAACACTCATTGAGCATCCATGGAAGATATTTAAACAATGGAGCATGTGATAGTTCTAATATTTTATCAGTGTTTGTTCTCTAGTTTTCTACTGGAGTTACCTCAGTCAGCACAACTGATGAGTTTGATTGAGTTAGTTTTGATATACTACTTATGCTTGCTCTCAAGCCTTCCATTATAGTTACCTCAGCTGAATTGGTGAGCTATATAAGTTTTTCATCCTTTTTAGTGGCATCAAGAATCCAAAGTTGATTACTTGACATGTGAGAGCCCAACGTTCTTAGAAAACAAGCACTTTGCCGTTTTAATGATTTAATAGGAGATTTTTAATTATATATAGTTATAGAAATGAATTTAAATTTATAGTTTGATAACCTTTGAGAATTTTCTATGAAATGTAGTTGCTTTCTAGTGTCTTATATAACTTTTCAATTAGCTTGTTACATTGTTTATTATATGTCTTAATGCCTTTGCAGCCTCCACGCTCAAAGCATTGTCATGATTGTGACAAGTGCGTACTTCAGTTTGATCATCATTGTGTCTGGCTTGGGACATGCATAGGTCGGAGGAACCATTGCCGATTTTGGTGAGTTTTTTATTTTCCAACACTCATCTTTTGATGGTTTGATATACATACTTGATCTACTTTGAATTTTGATCAGTATGACTGGTTGTCTTAATTGCATGTGGTTTAGATCAATGTTCGAAATATCGGTATCATGTTACATATCGCGCCCTTGGGATATAGATACATATCGGTTATCGCATGGGATATATTGTTTGTATCGAGGAATTTATCGCACTTTTTGGGAAACATGGGAAAACATTGGGAGAACGGTTGACTTTTTCAATGAAACTTCAGGGATTGTTAAACAAGACCTTAATACATACTTTTAAATCATAACATCTCAAAAAAGAAGTGCACATAATAGTTTTCCTCTGTATAGGGTCCTAAGCTATGCATTGTCTAATTGAACTAATGCAACTATATTCAAATTGAATGCATTAAACACTCCTAGATATTTTGAAATTAGTCTCAATTGATAGCTGGTTAAAGGGAAATTTCGAAAAAAATAATATTTTAATATTTTTTATTAAAAATTATATTTATTTTTGAAAAATTGACAAGGACTTCACAAATCAGTAGATCAACCCTCATACATGCTTGATTTCATGTTTGGAGTGCAACATTGCAATCAATTTCAGAGAGACTGGGGAAATTTCGAAATTTCTCCAATTTTTCCCAAATTGGACCACCTACACTCAAATTTCGAAATTAGAGTGTTTGTAATGATCATTTCATTAAACACTCATAAATACTTCAAAATTAGTCTCAATTGACAAGTTGTTGAAGGAGATATTCTGGAAAAAAAAAAAAAAAAAAAAAAACATGGAGAACATGAAGAACGAATGGATATCAAAATCAAAGCTCCAACTCCATGGTTTTTCATGCAAAACATGAAGAACCAGATCAAACATGTGAGATATATCGGTACTACCTGTGTGTTTCGTATTGCACAGGTGGGATACAAGATATATTGTGGGATATATCGGCTGATATCGTTGATATTTAAAACATTGGTTCAGATATTTATTTATAAAATCTCTTTTACCAAGAAAAAGGCCTTGCCACTATAACTTTCTAAGGCATTTGGCAAGCAGTCCACGTATTATTCTTTCCAAATTAAATGAAATGTAAGAATATCATTTTACAGATGAATTAATTTTCACTAAGAAAACAAACTGGATGTGGAAGAAATGATTGTCGATGCCTATGAACTATTACACCACAACTGATGGAATTCGAGCCTCCAATTATGTTTTGGAATCAATGAAAGATTAAATTTTGATATATTCAGAGAAAATTCCTTGTTGATGGAATAGCTCTGTATGGTGTATGTTGCACCCTTTTTGTGCATCTTTCTTGAAATAATGCCACTAAATTTTATTGATTAGATTGTGATTTATAATATATTTCACTGTTAAGGTGATTGTCATCCATAATCACAATGGAAGCAATTCATATCAACCTTATGAGTTTGGCCCCTACTAAAAAAGTAATTACGAAGCATCCAGTTGTTAGATTGAGCAATTAGTTAGTTGTCATTAATAGCGAAATGAAGGTCTTGAGGCCAAACATGAATTTGATTTATTGCTCTCCCAGTGTTTGGCAACTCAACTTCCTCCATTGAAATCTTTTCCCTTCTAGAATAGTTCTTGGAAATGATGAGGACTATTGACGGTAAAATGTCACTAATCCTCAATATGGACCGTCCATACTCTAGTGTCCGAATCACCCTCCTTCAGATGCAAGTACTCCCATTGGAGTAGATCAAGCTTCAATGGCCATGATCAACAGGTTCAAACTCTGCGCTGCTTAGTTGGTCAATTCAACAGGTCAACATCACACCATGGACGACACTACTCCGTAGCATAAGCTAGATCAAAGGTTCTAAGTGTCGGAAATGTTCCAGTCAACCAGATCTCTAGTTGGGTGACAAGATATCTCCTCGGCACGAAGTTAGTCCTAGGCTCATCTTCAGCAACACCTAAGGGGGTGTTTGGAGCATGGGATTAGATGGGCTTAAGTGAGATGGAATTACCAAAATGTAATGATTCCACCATGTCAGGGATTGTCGTCTAATCCCATGGCTTGAGGCCATCCCACTTCATGTTTGGGAAATGGATTGGCTGCTCATCTTGCCACAACCGGTCAGTGCTTTGTGGGCCCAACCATGATGTATGTGTTTCATCCATGCCGTCCACTCATTCTTCCATGTCATTTTATGGTATGAGCCCAAAAATGAATTTGATTCAAATCTCAAGTGGTGGGCACAGTTGGCCCTAGGAGGTTTTTAACGGTGTAATTCAATCACAACTATTTTCCCATGGTGTGGTCCACCTGAGATTTATATCTACCTCATTTTTGGAATCAAGCCCTAAAATTATATTTCAAAATGGATGGACAGCATGGATAAAACACATACATCATGGAGTCCACATAGCACCGACCGCTAGCCACAAAAACCTAAAGTAGGATTGTAGAAACCCTTGCCCCAGCACTGATTCCAAGAAGGGTCTTCACAACCCATACCTTATTGAGTCCCAAACAGGACCTTGCAATGATCCATGGAATCTTAAAACCCACTCCCATCTAATCCCATGTAAACCCATGCACCAAGTGCCCCCTAAGCTCAATCCAATGGTTTCAAAGTACACTAAGGAGGTCCCGCATCAAGTGCACTGGTGAAGAAAGGAAAATCAGCTGAAAATTAAGTATAGAATGTAAAATGTCACCTAGAATAAAGAATTAAAATTTACCAAATCTTAATGAGCATGTTAATTACAACTTGATTGAACACCTGGTGTGTGTCCCCGCTAGGCTATCCTCTTATGACCTCAATGTCTATCTCTTGAAATCAGAAAATCTCTAGCTTAAGTGCTACTAAAGGTGGATAATTACATGATGCAAGTGTATCAGATGAAAATCAAATCTAACACATGCCAAAAGTTAATAGTGTTACGAGCCAACGAGGCCACCAACATTATATTCCCGAATGAAGATAAGTTGTTGAGCGTCATCAAACATGATCTCGTTTATCTCATGAGGTATATTGGCGAGGCTAGATTGCCTCATATTCAAATTAACTCGGGCTCTACTGTCGATGTGATGCCATTGCAAGTCCTAGCATTTCTAGGCATTCCAACTAGTTGCCTCAGTCACACGAGAGTGACCATCCAAGGATAAAATGTGTGATTCTCAATGAGTGGTCAACAAAATCTGCTTGAAGTGCCAAAAAGGTGGCACGTGTGCTTAAAATACCTGCTATAAAGTGTTATAAAATTTCCTATTGTGGAGGCTTTGGATCCACGATAATTCCATGGTATCGTGGAAGTTGCACCAATGCTTCAAATATTTCAATGAGATGAGGCAACTCCATCAGGATTTTATTAACGAGAAATCCTTCAAAGGAGTGGAAGCATATTGCACCAACGCTCAACAGTCAATCCTAAAGAGTGACCCCAGAAGAAATACATCATTGCCATAGAAGGTTTCCCTACTTGAGTCAAGGCAAAGCAAAAAGGGGAAATATTGTAGTCTCTGAAACCCGTTATGCATCCTTGCAAAAAAGTACTCTGCAAATGTCGTGACTGTGGAGGTTCTCCAAAAAACCACAAGGAGTTGACTTGTTTGTGTCTAAGCTAGCCCTTGTGAATTCTTTGACGTTGTTGCTAGAGCTGTACACGAGTCGAACTGAGTCAAGCTTGGCATAACTCGGCTCGACTCGGCTAGTGGCTAACCCCAGCTCGAACTTGTCTCGACTCTGTCCTCAAGCTTGTCTGGCCAGTTCGGCTCGTTTCGGTAAACAACTTGTGCCAGTTTGAACCGAGTTCGAGTCTGTGTGACATTTTCTCAAGCACGTAGCATGCATCTTCAATTTTTCATAAAATGCAAAACAGGAACAACACTTTATAGGTATTTCATCAAACGCTCGGCGAGCAACATCAATATCAAAATAACAGAGTCACAAAGCTAATTCAATCCGAGTCGATTTGAGTTGAGGCTTGATCCGAGTCCAATCGAGCTTGGGCAAGCTCAAACTTGGCTCAAATTTTTTTTAAGCTCCAAAAACTGCTTGACTTGGTTCGAATCCAATTTCGAGTCGAGGCGAGTCGAGCTTTTTTGAGATGAGTCAAGCAAGCTGACCAAGCTAACTCGACTCGTGTACAACTCTGGTTGTTGCCAATTTAGCTTGTTCCCCCAAATTAAGGATCCTTAAGGAGCAACCTTTGTCATGCTAATAGAAGGGAGGAAATATCGATATTATTGTTATCGCTGGCTAGCGACACGATATCCGCCGGAAAACCCTCAGAAATTATACAAAAAAAAAGAAGATTTTTATGTATTGTGTGATATATGACACGATTTCGCACCATTTTTTGCGATATCACAGATATTATCTACAGATTTATTCCTTCTGGCTTGCATAATTACCAAAAAAATCGAAAAGAAGAAGAAGAAGAAACAGGGAAAAGCTTTGAATTCAACAATCTCGATTTCTGATCTTTTTGCTTCGAATAGAAGTAAGATTCAAATTGTGCATGAAGTTTCGGCGAGAAATCTGCTAAAAAATCCTATAGATTTGGGTTTAAATGAGGGAATTTGGAGATTTTGGAGGGATTTTAGGGTTCCGATCCTTCCAAAACCCTTTTCTGTTTCGAAAATGGGAGCGGATTAGTTACTGATAGGTTGAGTGGCGAGATTTGTAACTAAAGTGACGTTAGCAAGTTTTTTGGGCCCCACCATGATGTATGTGTTGTGTCCACACTGTCCATCATTTTGGAGAGATCATTTTAGGGAATGAGACAAAGAATGAGGCAGATCCAAAGCTCGAGTGGACCCTACCACAGAAAACAGTGGAGACAATGATGTCCACCGTTGAAACCTTCCTAAGGCCCATCATGAGATTTTTTTTGTGCTCCAACCTTGTTAATAAGTTAACACAAACATGAACGAAGGGAAAACATAAATATTAGCTTGATCGGAAACTTCTATGGCCCCCAAGAAGTTTTTAATGGTGGGCATTCAATCCCCATTGTTTTCTATGGTGGGGTCCAGTCGAGCTTTGGATTTGCCTCATTCTTTGGCTAATGCCCTAAAATGATCTCTCCAAAATGATGGACGGTGTGGATATAACATATACATTATGGTGGGCCTGCAGAACTTGGTGACATCACTTTAGTAGCCAATCTAGCTACTCAACTCATGTGGTGTGTGTCGTGCAAAGACAAGCGCTGACGCTCAGCTCCGAGTTGTACGAACGGTCCAAAGGAGATCAAAGTAACATGGCCCCCAAAATGATGTATTTATTATATCCACACCATTCATCCATTTTCCAAGATCATTTTAGAGCATCAGCCCAAAATTGAGTCATACCCAGAGCTCAAGTGGATCACACCACAAATAGAAGTGGGGACAATTATTCTCACCGTTAAAACATTTGTAAGGCCCACCATAACGTTTATTTTCCATCTAATCTGTTAATAAGGTCACACAGACCTGGATGAAGAGGAAAAATAAATATCATATTGATCCAAACCTTCTGTGACCCCTAAAAGGTTATAAATGGTGGACGTTCAATCCCCCACTGCTTTTTACAGTATGGTCCTCTTGATCTTTCAATTAGTCTTAATTTTAGGCTCAAGCCTCATGACAAGCTTGCCTAATGGACGGACGGTTTGGATATAACACATACCTCATGATGGGAACAACAGAACTTGGTGACGTTAACACACCAACCAGGTTGATGGTGTGTGGTACACCTGCCAATCCGCTTCCCCTTTTGCATGGCGTTAGCTCGAGAAGAACTTCTTGTTCGGACTGTGGGGTCCACTTGATGTATATGTTTTATCCAATTTGTCCATTCATTCTAGAAGATCATTTTAGGGCATCAATCATAAAAAATGAAACCTTTTTAAGGCCCAAGTAGACCACACCACAGGAAGCAGTGGAGATTGAACGCTTACAATTGATAACTTTTTAGTAGGGACAAGTTTTGGATCAAGCCGATATTTATTTTTTACCTTCATTTAGGTCTATGTGACCTTATGAACAGGTTGGATAACATCAGGATGGGCCCTACAACGTTTTGAATAGATTGGATGGCAAATAACTCAATCACCACTATTTAATGTGGTGTGGTCCACTTGAGCCTTAAATCTGCCTCTTTTTTAGGATCATGCCCTAAAATGACCTGTCAAAATGTATGGACGGCGTGGATAAAACAGATATAATATAGTGGGCCCTGTATAGTCCTTGATAGGTCCATCCATCTCTTGCTAGGTACCGATGAAGCCCAACTTGGGTGAGACCTTGGAACCAGCGATGTGGGTGGGACACCTGATTGTAGGGGCCACCTTGATGTATGAATTGTATATCCACGCCATTCATATGCTTTTTCAACTTATTTTAGGCCATGATCCCAGAAATGAATAAGATAATAGTGTCAGGTGGACCACACTACATGAAACAATGGTTAATGACCATTGAAAACTTTTTGTGGCCCACAAAAGTTTTACATCAAGGTGATATTTGTTTGTCTTTCATCCAAATCCGTATGACCTTATCAATTGGTTGTGTTTTCATACATGTCTTGATACATTTATAAATGTTATACATCATATTTGAATATAGTGGTCTTAGTTCAATTGGACAACGCATAACTTATGACCCTTTATAAAGGAAACCTATTATGTGCACTTATTTTTTGAGACTGATTTAAAAGTGTGTATTAAGGTTTTTTTTTTTTTCAATAATCCCTGAAGTTTCATTGAAAAATTCAACCATTTCCCAATGTTTCCCAAAAAGTGTGATAAATTACGCGATGCAAACGATATATCCTGTACGATAACCGATACATATTTGTATCCCAAGGGTGTGATACATTGCGCAATACCGAATTTTCGAACACTGGTTGTATGATGAAATGCATGTATATATGTGTGTATATGTTTGCCAATGTATCGATATCACCAATGTATCATGTATGGCGATATTTTTTATTGTATAAATTCCAAATGTCACTTGTATTGCCAGTACATATGGCAATATTATTGATAATATCGCCAATGTATTGCCAATGCATCATGTTGCCGAAATTCTATTTATTAAAAAAAAATAATTTCCTTTTCAATTTTTTTTTATGGGTGCACGATCGCATGATGAAATGCATGTAGATGTGTGTATATGTATGCATGCATGGATGGATGGATGTATGCGTGCATAGATGTATGGATGTATGCGTGTATGTGTGTATGTGCATGCATGGATGGACCATGCGTGTGTGTATGTATGTATGTATGTATCCACACACGGATGGTTGGTTGGATGGATCACACGTGTGTTTGTTTGTATGTATGTGCATGCATGGATGGATGGATCCACCATTTTCTCCATTTTTCGCCAATGTTTTCCCAAGTGAGCGATACATGCTTTTAAGCTCCCATTAAAGGGAACCTTATTATGTATGCATCTTTTTTGCTATTATTTGACTCCTAAGTATATATGTGTATTTTAGCATTTGTTGAAGTATCATTGAGAAATTCCACCATTTCCCATGTTTCTCCAATGTTTCCCTAAGTCAACTTTACATGCTTTTAGGCCCTATGAAAAGAAAACTTGTTGTGTATATACCTTTTTTGCAATTATTTGATTCCTATATATGCAAATACGTGTACTTTAGCATCTCCTAAAGTTTCATTGAGAAGTTCCACAATTTTCTCCATATTTCCCCAATGTTTCCCTTACCCAGTGATACACTTTCGGGTATCGGCAATAATATTTGCGATCGATACATGTTTTTGTATCCCTAGCCAACGATACATGTAAATATATCGATATTATGAACACTGTTTAGAACTAGCTCCATCCACATCCTTTTGGGCTTCCCCTTGCCCTTTCAGTGCGTTTAACTTATACCAACTCACTCTTTCTAACTAGTGTGGTTCTTGGTCTCTATTGCACATGGCCAAACCATTTAAGTCTACTTTCCCTCATCTTATTACCTATTGGTGCTACTCAAGTTCCCTCTAATGCGTTCACGTCTAATTCTATCGTTCCCACTCATCCCTCTCAACATACTTATTTCAGCTACACTCATCTTATGAACATGCTGTTCCTCAATTACATGGTTGGTCTTATAGCTATTTGATAAAATTTCCCATATAGTTTGAGCAGTAAACAACAATCACATAAAACTCTAGAAGCATATCTCCATTTCATCCACCTAGCCTGTATTCTATGGGCAACATCCTTCTCAATCCCACCACTCATTTTCACTCCTTTGTTACTAAAATGACACTCCATATACTCAGTTTTGGTCTGACTAATTTTAAATCCTTTAGATTCAAAAGTATCGCTCCATAAATCTAGCTTTGTGTTCACGCCCTCCCTTGTCGTGTTAATCAAAACTATTAATGGTGATTGTAGTTTTGTGGTGTTCATGTGGAGCTCTGGAAGATCTATTAAGGTAACCTATTACACCAGGGTAAAGTGGTCACGAGCAAAATGGGGATTGTCTATTCCTGATAATAAAAGCTTTATTCTAGGAGTTCTATCGACATGGTTAAAGAAGACTTGTGAATGAAGAATGGGCTGGGGTGAAGGTAGATGAGGAGGAAGCCATAAGAGTCGAGAGAGAAACGGAGGATCTCTCTCTTCTTTTTTCTTTTTCTTTTGTTTTTCAAATTTTAAATTTCAAATTTTGAATAAGAAACTTCAAATTTGAATTTTAAATTTCTAAAGAAAAGAAAAATCAAATTTTGCATTCCAAGTTGTCCGTATGGATGACTTTTTTTTAAAAAAAGTTTTTGAAATAAATAAATAAAAAAAACAAAAGGAATATGAAGATCAGTTAGGTCTTCAAATCATTGCAATAAAAATGAGTTACAGATTTGGTCTTCAGTTCTAGAGTTCTAGATTGAATTTTTATGTATAAATATGAGCTTAAAAGGTTTGAGAATGATTTTGAAAGAGGAGAATGATATATGGTGAAGATTTGGAAGAGATTGAGAATAAAGGATGTAGGGTATGAGAAGAAATGAAAAACAATCCTAACATTAGAGTCTTGGGAATCGAACTGTCTTGTAACAGGAGTCTTCAGATATTGCTCTAATTCCTGCACCACTTGGTACATCTCGTCCAAATCTGTCACTGGACGAGTCTAAAGCTCATGCTGAAGATCCGATTGACGGCCCGTCTTGAAACGCGTTAGCGTTACTAGAGGGTCTTCCTCAATGTCACACCGCATCACGAATTCCTCAAATTTTGCAATGTATTCCTTGACAGGCATGGATCCTTGGCATAAAGATTGCCATTTTTGCAAGAGCTTTTGGCGATAAGTGAGAGGCAGGTACTTCTCTCTTAGCATAGTTTTCATCTCGCTCCATTGGGTAACTGGAGCTCCTCCCACCCGTTCAATCCTACACTCTTTATTGGTCCAATACATCTTTGCTTGTCCCACAAGCTTCATTTTGGCAAACTGCACTTGTCTGTTCTCTGATATCTCATGCCATTCAAAATAGTGGTCCATGTCAGCTAACTAATCAAGGAATGTTTTGGGGTCAAAGCTACCATCAAAGCTCGGGGCATCAATCCTAACATTCTTCATGGCCCTCTTGTCAAGATCACAGCAGTTCTGATATGCCCGTTCTCTACCCACATGCCCGCCATTGGTGGGGGTTTGTCTAAGGGTTGGCTCCTCACCAACACCACTTGCCTGCAACTACACATCTCCCCAAAAGTGGGGTTCTCCCTTTGAGATGTCTCTAATCGCTCAAGTCTTAGCTTCGATGGCTGTCAGTTTTTGTTCGATATTTTTATTGGATGTCTCTATGGCAGTTATCTTTTGGAGTAATTGAGCGAGATGATCGGTTAATTGTTCGTTACTCATGATGGGGTGTTGGCCAAAACCCTTACCACTTCTAGTGGGCATGCACTAAAAACCCAAACTCGATTTTCCTAAGCCCGACTCTTAAGGCTTGAATAGACCTCAATATGGATGTATGATCATATTTCTATATGATGTATGAATTCTGCAGATTTTCAGATTTAACTAGAATGAAAACACAAATCTAGAAATTCAGATTTATATCTCACGGGGCTGTGAATATGAAAAATCAGGTTCGTAATTTCTGTGGGATGTAGATATGGAATTATCTAAACAATCCTAAATGAGAAAACAGATGATCCTAAGTTTAAATAACTCGATCTAACAAAAACCATGCAAAACCTAAAGCTCTGATACCAAATTTGATGCAAGACGGTCTAAACTAGAATGCATGTGTGAGAACATAAATTATCCAGCAAAATAAACTAATCAAATCAATTGAAATAATCAACATTCCACATCATAGTAAAGATAATAACAAAGGAAACATGCAATGGTTGCAGACCATCATTACAATCCTGCGGTACCGTATTCAAGTCATGTGTGGATTGGATCCAGTGAGGGATGGGACCTCCCGATCTTGCATGGTTTCAGTCCAACAATCAATGCAGCTTCTCTAATTCAGGAAATTAAAGGATTTCTGGAACAAGGACGGATGAAAAATTTGAGAGAGGGTTGAGATCAATTCTCAGATTTTTAGGGTGAATAGCAATCACAGAATACTAGGCATAGAAAGAGAAGAAGGTTGGAGGGCTAGAAATAAAATTTAGAAGAAGAGAAAAGATTAGGGGAAGAGAAGAACTTACCACAGAGAGAGGGGAATGAGGCACCAAGCTTTCATTAAAAAACATCATTAGGTTTAGGGTAGAAAACACCCTATTTATAAAATTCGGATTTAAAAGAAAATGACTAAACTATCCCTATAACAAAAGAAAAAAAAAAGTGCAAAACAAAGCTTTATATATATATATATATATATATGTAAAAATTTCCTGCATAACAGATCAGTCTTCCAACTCATTCTACACATGTGTTCTCCTAATGTGGGGCCTTCAATTAATCTAGAGACGCGTTTAAGGTCTTCAAAATCCTCCTTGGTTATGCCACGAACCATCATCGAGCTATAAAGATGTATTCGTTGGCCGCCTTCATCTTTGATAAACTTTGAAGGGTCTGCCGTCCTTATCAAAGTTTTTTTTTTTAATAATTACGACAGGGTGTGCCCACCCCTTTAAGGCGAGACTATTCCCTCCGGATGCATGCAATCACCCGCCAACCACGTGCTTCAGGTAATCCACGAGGAGGGGACTCGAATTCCTGTCTGTGGGGAGCAAACCCACGACCGAAGCCGATAATGGTTACAGATGATTTTGCATATATTTGAAGAGAAGGGCTTGTCTGGATGTAGAGAAAAGAGAACGGAAGCGAAAAAGATGATGTTCCTTGAAGAGCAGACTGAGTCATGATTTGGATCAGGTTTAGTCTCTGATACTAGTGCAATACATTAAAACAAAAGGTAGACGTGGGGAAGAGAAGAATAAGATGAATGAAATATTCAAAGTGTAATGTAGTTTATCCTAGATTGGGTGTACATACGCAGTCAACACATTGAAGATGAAAAAAATCCAAATTACATCCATAAAATACACAACAATAAAAGACCAAGTATACCCGCACCCCTATAATAAAGAATAAAATACAGAAAGAATATATATTTTCCTTCACAACTTATAGAATCCCCTTTATTGTCTTAAACAAATTCCTACATGTTTTGAAGTACCACAAGACATGCTTGCTAAGAGTAATTAACCAATTAAGAAGTTCATTTCTGTGTTCATCTAGAGGTTGGTTCACGTGATGTGTGTTTTTCATGATGATGCCCTTGCGCATACATCTATTATTGTCTGTCCAACAACTGTTTTCGAAATGAATCACACGTGATTCATTTCTGTGTGTTTTTCATGACGATGCCCTTGCGTATATATCTATTTCTGTGTGTTTTTCATGATGTATGCCCTTGCGCATACATCTATTATTGTCCGTCCAACAACCAATTAAGAAGTTCATTTCTGTGTTCATCTACAATGCCTACCTTTGCCTCAAGATAACTTGCTCCTATCAAGGCTATCTTAACTCAACTCAAGTTTTCCTAGCATTTCTTTTTTTTTTGTTTTTTTTTTTTTTTTTTTTTTTTTTTTTTTTTTTTTTTTGAGAGAGAGATAACGCAAATTCATTGAAAGAAGAAAAATGAGAGACAAAAAAAAGGGAGAAGGAGCTGATCCGTTGAGGTAGTGGAACAACAATCCTCAAAAGGAAAGAAAGAACAAAAAGAGGAAAAGGAAAAACATATGCTGGCCCTTAAAGGCCCAAAAAAAAGAAGATTACAACCCCTCAAGGAATCAACATAAGAAACCCATTTGGAGATGGAGTTCTTAGCTTTGTTTGCAACGAACTCAGCTAAGTTAGAGATATCTTTGAAGCATCTACCGTTCCTTTATTCCCAGACGGACCACCAAATTGCTTAGAGGACTATCCTCTAGATAGGAGTTCAAAGCTTGCCAATATGAACCCCATGCCAGGCCTTCAAAAGACGAGTTGGAGTCTGGGAAGCACCAAGAGATGTTGAAGGGATTAAGGAGAAGGGGCCAAATCTGGGAAATAAATGGGTAGTGAAGGAAAAGATGCTCGACAGTTTCTTTGGCAGACATACAACGGAGGCAGATATTGGGGAGGATCATCCCCCCCCCCCCTTTTTTTTTTAAAATTATCAATAGTAAGAACCTTCCTTTTTCCCACCAACCATCCAAAAACAATGATCTTAGGAGGGGCCACGTACTTCCAGATGTGGGCAGTGGAGATTTGATCTTCATGAATAGGGGCGGAGGTTAGATATTTGTAAAAGGACATGGTAGAGAACAGACCAGATTTATCGACTGTCCAGACAAAGTTATCTTCTGAAGAGTCGTTTGGCTTGAAGGAAGAAATTCTGGCAAGGAGAGATGTGAACTCAGCAATCTCCCTATCGTAAAGATTTCTTCTGCAAATAAGATTCCAGACAGTGTTACCGCCTGATGAGGAGATACATTTAGAGACTGGAATGTCTTGGTTAGGGATGATACGAAAAATATTACGAAAGTCCGCTTTGAGAGGAGAGACGTCCGCCCATCTATCTTCCCAGAATTGCACTTTGTCTCCTTTACCAATCTGGAAGGCAATGTTGTTGAGCACTTCTTTTTTCGTAGTTAGAATGGCCCTCCAAAGGACCGAGGCCCTATAGAGAGAGGAGTCTTTGGTCCACCAGCCCCCTGGAGATTGGCCATACTTACATTTTATGATTTTGTTCTAGAGAAGGTCCTTATCATAACCCAGTCTCCAAACCCACTTGCCAAGAAGGGCCTTGTTCATCATCTTGTGGTCTAGAATCCCCACTCTTGCTTGAGTGTGCTTGCAGATCTCTTTCCAGTTGACAAGATGAAATTTTTTATTTTCCTCTCTGTCGTGCCATAAGAAGTCGCGTCTTGATTTTTTCAGAGAAGCCTGGACCGTTGTCAGACATCTGAACATAGACATAAAGTATAGAGGAAGATTTGATACAACTGATTTGATTAGAGTGACCTGACCCCCAAGGAATAAGTATCTGCATTTCCAAGTGGCAAGGTATTTATCGAATCTATCAATAATCTTATCCCAAAGATTTTTTGGAGGCTTACCAATGCATAAATGGAGGCCTATAAAAGAGGTTGGAAGATTGCCTGAAGGGCAGTTAAATAATTCTGCGAGCGAATCTATCTCGTCCTGTCCCATGTTAACCCCGAAGATTTTAGATTTTTCCATGTTTACTCTCAGACCTGAAACCACCTCAAAGCATCTGATGGTTTTATGAAGGTTGCCCACTGACTTCCGATCTGCTTTGCTGAAGAGGAGCGTATCGTCTGCAAATTGGACGTGAAAAAACTGACTATCCATGTTTTTTATTGTGACACCGTTGATGATGCCTGCTTGTTGGCCCCTGTATAGCATTCTGGAGAGGGCGTCAGCTACGATAAGAAAGCGGTAAGACGATAATGGGTCACCTTGACAGATCCCCCAGGAGCTTTTAAAGAATCCTCTTGGGAAACTGTTGAGGAGAACAGAGAAGTGGGCTGAACTGACGCATTCTCCCATCCATTTTCTCCATTTAGCGCCAAATCCCAAGCGAAGAAGCACGTATTGGAGGAATCCCTAGTCGACGTGATCGTAGGCTTTCTCGAGGTCAAGTTTGCACAGAATGGTCTTCTCTCTGAATCTATGAGCAAAATCCAGACATTCATAAGCAATCAAGGAACAGTCCAGGATTTGTCTGCCCGAGATGAAAACACTTTGGTTTCCCGAGATAATTTTTCCTATCACCTTCTTTAAACGGAAAGTCAAAACTTTCGCAAGAATCTTGTAGGGACTTCCTATCAGACTAATCGGTCTGAAGTCTTTTGAGGAAGCAGCACTCGAGGATTTTGGGATTAAGGCAATGAAAGTGGCGCCAAGGGCTTTTGAGAGACAGCCCTTGTCGAAGAATTCGTTGAATAAGTCCATGATATCCTTCCGCAACACTTCCCAGAAATATTGAAAGAACATGATTGGGAAGCCATTAGGTCCAGGAGCTTTTTGTCCCCCCAAGTCGTCCACAACGGCTTTAACTTCATTGATAGAGAAGGGGGCTTCCAGGCTTATGGCATCAGATTCTTTTAGACTGTCGAAGTACAGAAAATCCAGCCTAGGTCTTTTTCAGATCTCTCCCTGAAGAAGATTACTGAAGAAATTAACTGATTCAGATGCGATTTGATCTTTATTGTCGATGTGGATGCCGTCGATCACTATGTTGTCAATACTGTTGAATCTGGCCCTCGCATTCGCTATACTGTGGAAGATTTTTGTGTTTTTGTCTCCCTCCTTGATCCATTTTGAGCGAGATCGTTGCTTCCAAGAGATTTTGTCCTGAAGCACTTTGGTTGAGATGTTTTGACTGGTCTGAATTCTTTTGGACAATTGTTCTGTAGATGTGGATCCTTCTTCCGTCTTTGCATCGATATTCTAGAGCTCCGAAGGTAGAGATTCCATTTCCTTATCTTTGTTGAGTTGATCAATAACCTTCCATTCTTTGATCTTCTCCTTAAGAAGTTTCAGCTTTACAGCTCAGCCTGTATCCTACAAAGCCTTCGACAACAAAACTAGACCACCATTCTTTAACCATTAGAGGGAAACCAGGAGATTTTAACCAGGATAATTCAAACCTGAAGGGTAGTGTGATCAGAGGTGGTTCTCGGGAGGGGCAACTAAGATACGAATGGGAAGGAGTCAGCCCAATCAGAGGAGATTAGGAATTGGTCCAATCTGTAGAGGATCGGATTAAGTCTGCCATTGGTCCATGTGAATTTGGCACCGAGAAGAGGGAGATCCATGAGCTCCTGGTCATTGATCCAAGAGGAGAATCTGCACATATCTGGAGAGACCCTGGACCGATGAGAGTTTTCTTCTGTGTATCTTGTAATGTTGAAGTCCCTGCACAAACACCAAGAGCCAACAAATCTGTTCCTAGTTGTAGAGAGTTCTAGCCAGAAGTCTTGTCTCCTGGCATTAAAAGTAGGGCCATAATCTGAAGTTATGAGACAACAAAAATCATTGGAATTTTTTTTTAGAATAATTGAGACAGAGAATTCTCTTGTCCAGCTGCTCTCCAAGGTCCAAGAAGCGGATTTCCATGCCACTAAGATTCCACCCGTGCCGTCAGAGGCGTTTAATACTATCCATTTGATGTCTTGACCCTTCCAGAGGGACCTCATCAGCTGATCAGAGAATTTTTGAACTTTAGTTTCCTAGAGGCAGATCACGTCGGGATGGTTTCTGTCGCAGGTATTTTTAAGGAGTCTTCTTTTCTGTTTCGATCTGACTCCTCTAACATTCCAGGAGATGATCTTCATAGAGATACTGAGCTGCCCCAATTTGCTAACGACCCTGTTCTTGAATTGATGTCGAGAATAGAGGTGATGGAGGATGAGAGGGCTTGGATTTCCTTATTGTTGTTTGATCTTGGTCGTCGATTTCTAGGGGATCTAGAGGTAGGGAGAGGGCGGCCTCTGATTTCAATGCAATGGAATAGAGCGATACAGTCTTCTGGACAGTCGCTGAACGACAGACCAAGAGATCTTCCTATGTGACCGATGGCGTCTCTGATCCATTTTTTCCTTTGGATAACGTCGATCAAATCAGTCCTCTAGAGATCGACATCCACCTTCGACTTCAGGAAATAGTCCATCGGGTGTGAGGAGGGTCCCGCACGAGTCTGTAGAGGCTCTGCTTTGATGAAGTTCTCCTACCCTTCTGAAATAAGGTGGAAAGAGCTAGTTCTGAGGCTACGCTTCTGGTGATGGTGGGCGAGGAAATTGGGCTGGGATCTTGGCTCTCCGAGTGCCAGGATTGACAGTCGAGTTCGGGAGGCATATCAGAGTTCGACGTGGAAGAGATTAGAACAGGTATGTCGGTGGGAGTTCTCCAGATAGGAGCAGGGGATCGAAAGGTGAGAGGGTTCATATGTCGAAGAGGGTGGGAAGTGGAGTGATTAGCATCAGAGGAAACTTCCTGAGCCTCGCGGGTGGGGGATAGGGCTGATGTACGAATCAAGAGCATCGGATGGCTCGGATCTGGAGGGAGGTGGTTCGGTTTGGGTTTGTCAGGAGGTTCTGAGCTGAAATTGATTTTCAAGCCTCCAGCTATTTCTGATCCATGTTCTGAGGCGGTAGGTAAGGACACTGAAACTTCGACAGCCATTCCAAGCTTGCCAGGTGTCCTGAGAATGGGACTGAGTGGAGGGTGTTTCAAGACGCTCAGATTGCCAAAAGCGATTTGAAGACGTGGATGAATCTCCTCTGGGCGCGCAGAGGGGTGGTTGAGATTCAATAAATGACGCATGTTTGGGTTTAGGGTCCTGAGGTCACGTGTCCTACTGTCCCAGCCTAAGATTACTGCGTAATCGATGGGGCTAGCTGTGAAGGCGTTAATATCGAGAGAGGGAGTCTTAATAGATTGAAACTTTATACTCATGATGTTGTTCCAGGTCTGCTCCCTACTCCCCATGCCTGCTTCTCAATGGATCTGTTCTTTGGAATACCCAACCATCACATGGTTTGAGGACTTCTAATTCTTCTCCATCCATATTGGCTAACTGTCCAACTCCAAATGCTGATTGGTTTTTCTAATTATCATATATCCTAGTCTGGTTTATATCAGTTTTGGCATTTGCAGTTTTCTTCTTGAAGAGTTGTATGCATTTGAGCTCACATGGTGTTGTGCTTTGTAGAGATAAGGTGGTGCTATTCTTTTGTGAGCTGAGAATCTCATCAAGGTTGATTATTTCATATGGCTATCATGCAATTCTATATCCAATCGATTGTGAATGTCCATTTAGTTTGAGTAGAGCGTTATAGGTGCACTTTTCATTTTCTTTGGTTGCGGATTGGTATTTTCACTAATATTTAATCTCTTAATTAGCTTTGATGTGGCAAGGGCATTTTAAGGCAAAGTAAATCACTATCTCTTCTTTGATTGATAAAGCAAAGTGCTCTAGTAAGCCAAATCAGACATAAAAAGGCCAAATTGAAGAGATTTTTAGTTGAGTATTAAGGTTTCTGTAGTAGATATAAATTCACCAGGACCTTCTATCCCTACTCATTTCAAAAAATGAGAAATATGCTCCCTTTGAATCTTCGTTATAGACATTCCATTGCATATTTTCAACTCAATCCTAAAAACTGAGAATCTTCACCCTCCATTGCTCATTTTGGTTTTCATACCTTTCAGTATTAATTTGTTTTCATTTCATTTCTAATGTATTTTCTTTTATATGGTCTTATGCTTACTATTATTCCTTTTACTATAGGTGGTACATTTTTGAGGAAACCATACTATGCACTTGGACTTGCATCTTGTACATCACCTTTTTGAAAGGAAATACTACACAGGAATGGTACGATTTTCTCTCCAGTATTTCATTTGAGTCCTCTAATAAAGTTGTATGATGCTACTATCACAATCTTTCATGATGGTGGCAGGGCCCACTTGATACAATGAGAATTTATTTAAAGGTCTACGTGTCAAAGTTTTAACATTTGA
This sequence comes from Magnolia kwangsiensis, assembly GCA_037074715.1. NCBI lineage: Eukaryota > Viridiplantae > Streptophyta > Magnoliopsida > Magnoliales > Magnoliaceae > Magnolia > Magnolia kwangsiensis. The sequence goes on along the minus strand of CM073575.1, from coordinate 101,455,308 downwards.
ATGCAACAATTTCCCACGTACTTTGATCATCTTTTATTATATCTTGGAATGGAATCTAATCAGGTGGAAGGATGCAGTCATGATCATGTTTTTGGTGATTTTGTTCATCTCCCTTATATTTCTGCTCTTGCTTCTTCTTTTCCACAGGTAAGATTCATACAACTCATATGCTGTAGTTTGTTGTCTTCAAGCAATTTTCACTGTCTCACATTATACTATGATTTTATGATTCATGGTGGTCGTTTATGCTTTATTGCTGTTAGATGAACCATTTTCATTTTTATTTTTTTTCTAGTTTGTGGTTATAAATCATATTATAGAGCAACATCTGTGTTAAGTTAAAGTGCACTAGTTCTTGTTAGTTTCCCTGTTGAATACACTCTAGTCTTCTTGTCCATCTTGTGTATTTCAGAAGTGTTGATGGAAACTGCGTTGCCTGATTTACTTTTACTAGTTCTCTTCTTAATTTATTTTTTGTTTTGCTACTGAGAATATAATTGGGGAGGTCCATTTGGGTAAAGTCCTGTTCTACCTCATGCTTTGGTCCATCCATTCTCACATGCTTTGCAGTTTTTGGGCGCCATTGGTTGGGACTCACATGCTGGTACCCTCAGTTGTTAGTTATATGTTCACTCTTGTCATCTGTAACTAAATACTTCAATAAGCTGTTTTGTATGAGAAATAATATTTGTTCTTTGATACTTACTTTTTTATCTGATATATGGACTGAAGCTACCTTCTCTTACCAGCAAGGAGACAATTGCTATAGACATTTGAGAGAAGTTATAGTTCTTGACATTCATATAGGGTAAAACTAGGGATGCGTTGGTTATTGATGGGGTTCAGGAAGAACTAGTTCATTAAATGAGTCTCAAGGAGGCTCGATGAAATTCAAGAAAGAGTAGGTTTGAAGGATTAGGAGTCTCCTTTGTCTCAAAATTGGGGAGAAACATCAGGAAGAACAAGAGGCCTTCCATGACATCCTATGTTGCTTGAGCACGATATTTATCAGGAATGTCGAGGTCATGTAATTGATGCTCATCTCACAATACCTAGATAAATGAAAATGCGACAACATTTAGGACTCCAATGTATGGGTACGGGTGCCATGTAAACACGTGCATGTGACACACCAATTCATGAGAAAGAGGGAACACATATGGCTATTTTGTGTGTTTTATTTTGTTTGGCATTATTAAATATATCGTAGGAGGCTTATGTTGACGTCATTAAAGAAATGGGAAAGTGCTATTACAAGGTTGATAATGGTTTTGGTGAGACTGACGAGTTGCTAGTGGCATATGGTCTTCATCAAGGATTAGCATTATTGCCTTTGCCTTGCTGATCTCATTGTAAATGAATTAACCACTATTTTCCAGGTTGAGGTCCCTTGGCGCATATTATTTGTGGATGATGTGGTGTTGGTTGACAAGTATAGAGACGGAAAATTCTATTTGAAGTTTCAAGGAAGGTTCTAGAGCTTAGATGCTTAAAATTTAGCAGAACCAGGATGGAGTGCTTTGGAATGCAACTTTAGCAAGAGCAGGTATAAAGGCAGGGTTTTGGTTAAAGTTGATAGTCATGAGATTCCCAAAAGTTGTTGTTTCATTACCATGGTTCAATTATTCAAAAAGTACATAGAGATTAATGAGGATGTTTCCAACATGATTAGAGTTGGGTCGATGAAGTGATGATGTGCCCTCAGAGTGTTGAGTGATTGTTGCATCATGCATGCCTATGAAACTTAAGAGAAAGTTTTATAAGACAACTATTCTATTGGCTATGCTATGTGGAGTAGTGTTGGGCACTTTGGTGGCAGCAGGAGCAATGACTAAGTGTTGCAAAGCCGAGGATGTTGAGATGTATGCATGGAGGCTAGGAAGGTTAGAATTAAGAATGTGTTCATTCGGAAAAAACCTAGGAGCAGTCCTAAATAATAAGAGATAAAATGATATAGAGTGATTTGAGATGGCTTGTGTTAGATTTGTTGTTCAGTAGATGGCCCACTTGAAGAATGCCAACTCAAAGGTGCATTTTAATGTTGTTTCTTGAATGCAGTTTACGCCTCTCAAACAGTGCATAGAGTTTTTTGCTTACTATCCCCGGGATTCAGCCAAACCCAAATTGATGAGGACATCGGAGCAATATACCAGAGGAGAAGTGTTGAGCTAGCCTCCTTATAGCTAGACGACCATTGCATTAGGCCCACTTAGTCCAATTCACATTCCTAGCCACGGTGAAGACCCCATGTGCATTTCGTGCATCTTTGAAGACCCCACATTGGGAAGATGCATGTGAATTGCATATAGGAGCTTGATGGACACATTGGACCGTTGGATTGAGTGGACACGATGATCGGATCATGGGATCATCATCATCGGAAATATTAATTGTGGACCCCAATGAGCCACGAAATAGTTTGGTTATTTAGTTTGTTTACATGCTTTCTATAACTCATATTGGTGTTGAGATTAGGGAGTTAGGAACAACTTTTAATTCATTAAGCATCTTTATGTTGAGAATATTATCTGAGAGCGCCTTTTTGTAAAAGGTCTTTTCTGAGACTATAAAGGGTTGGACGTCCCCACCCTGGCTTATATGCATATTGTGAATGAAAGAGATTTCTCTCCTTTTGCATTGAGATTGCGCAAAACTCAATCCTGTGATTGGATTGGTGGTGCGAAACCACGATGAGCAATTCCCTAGTTATCTTTTTTACTTTTCCCTCTCCTCAACAAAGTATCATCTTCTCTCATCTTCTTCTTTCTTCATCCTTCATCTCTTCCTTTTCTTCCTTGTTACTATTCAAAACCTAAATTGACCCATCCCAAGCCCAATCCGACCACAGTCGACCATCCTTTGTTGTCCGTACAGACATACAAACAACCTTGTATAGTGGCCCCCTCGTTTCGTCACAAATGCTCTTCCCTTCCCTTACCTTCCCTCTTAAAAACCCCTAAACTAATTTCACAAAACCCCAATCCTAATATTCATAAATTCCTTTCAAAACCCAAATCCCCAAAATTTGAAAATCCCTTGACCAAATCATAAATCCCTAATTCTCGTAACCTGAAACCCATATTCCCAATTCTAGAAACCCTAAATCCCTTAAATCCTAAATCTGAAATCCTAACCTGAAACCACCCGAAACCTCAACCCTAATGTTCCAAAACCTAATTCCTCTAATCCTAGATACCCCAAACCCATTTCCCACATTCCCTGGCCTGTAAACAACCCTAACACGTCAAAACTCTTACAAAACATGATTTCCATTGAATTCAGATTTAACCCTATGTTAAGATGGGGGTTCTATCTCCCATAGGTCCCTGTAAATCAGTTATTTGTGAGTTTCATATTGTGGGACTGTCGTAGACTTGAATTTGGACATGTCATGAATATAAATTTTCTGAATTTATGGTAAATTAGCTATATTTTATCGTTCCATTGCTCTAGTTACTCTGTCTTTTAATTTCACAACATCATATTAGGTTAGATCATTCCGTCTTGCATCACATACCCTCATAGAGTCTGTATCTAGTCTCAACACAAGAATAGTGTCTATTGTTGGTTTGCACTACCAAAATGATAGATTATCCTCTTTTAACCCTACTTAAGAAACAAGAGGTATTCAAGATGAGAGAACGAGTAGAGAAGATTGTCAATTCTCTCCAAATGGACTAAGGTAGGTTATATATAGGTTTTAGGTGACCTTTGGTGAAGAGTCATATGCACATGAATTGAATTAATGTATTCATGTATATTTCCTTATGAATATTCATGTACTTTATGGATGACACCTGCATGCACATTTAATTAAAACACGAGATACATGAATGACATACACTATATTCGAAACGCATGCAATCCCCCCCACTTCTAGAAAAAAAAAAGAAAGAATTCCCTTGTATCTAGGAAAGTTTTGTACATAAAGAAAGATGTCTTTTGGACTGGGACCTTTACTTAGTGTAGACTGGTCAAAGTTCATTAAGGCATATAATGATGAATGTCTTGAACTACTTTGCCCTATTTGATGGAATTATCGAAGCCACAGATACAATCATTTCAAGGTTTGTAAGAACAGTAACTGGCTAGCACATTATACGGCCATATGCCATCTCCCATTTTGCTGAGTGCTCTAAAGATCTAGCCCTTATCTCATAAGAAGTGACCCACTTCTACACTTTGGTAGGTGAATCTATCAAAGGTAATCTTGTAACTTAATCACCTTGATTCAAAATCCATAGATTCATTAAGAGAAAAATCTCAACCGCCATTCATTACAGATATTTTTAGCACCACATACATCATGGGAATGGCAAGAAGTATGTGGAATGCTTCTCTAACAATTTATATATATTGGGTGAGCCCGACGAAAAAGCACCGTGTATCACCTATCATATAAGCTTAGTAAAAGAAAAAGACTATACAAAACAGGTTGTAAAGCTCTATAGGGCAGAAGAGAAGGCCATCCTCGAGGCCAAGGCTGGACTATATCTTCATATGACTAAGAGCCCTGACCCCAGCCAGGGACAACAGGCCTTTGATGTGCCGTGGAAGCTCCGCTGAATTGATTTAAGTCGTGTTGGGCTCCCCCCCGCTACCCAATCTCACAACAGCATTTGCCACTGCATTCCCTTCCCGGTGGGTGTGGGAAATCTTGAAGTTCATCGAGGAGCTTTTTTTGTTAATGATGCCGATTCGGTACCAAATACCCCAAGGAGCATTCCCTTTCAGATTGGAGTCCGCCTCAACAATAATGCGGGAATCAGATTCTATCTAAATGTTGTCTAGCCCTATGCTCTCGCAGATCTCGAGCCCATCCACCACTGCTTGAGCTTCTGCCACATTATTGGATACCCTCCCGTATCCTTTGTGAAAGGCAAATACAACCTTCCCTCGGTGATCCCTACAAACTCCACCCCCTCCATCGATGCTTGGGTTTCCCCTTGGAGATCCATCAACATTAAGCTTTAAGCAGCCCTCATCCGGCCTTGTACATTTAATGACGTGGAAATTTTGTTCCTCAATTCTATTGTTGTCTCCAAGTCCCAAGGACTGTTAAGGTTAGCATTTCCAAGAGAGATAGCTTCTTTTTTCCGGGATCCGGACACCCACCTCTTTCAGCCACCTTGTAATCTTCATAATAGTGGATTGGGTCGACATTTTGTGGTTTTCGAACCCACAGGCATTATGACCAAGCCAAATCTCCCATAGAATGAAAGACGGAGTTAAACCCCTCAGAAGTGTGAATGAAGACAATGCGGAAGCCCTGTTTTCCCAGAGGCTTATTCTCTATTGAATGGATAGGCATTGTTGATTTCACATATCAAATAACTGGGAGAAATGGTTCCATACCTGGGTCACTACCCGATTGTTGCAAAAAAGGTGATCAACATCCTCTATCCCATTTTGCATCAAAGGCCGAGTCGTATTGGAGACAGGATCATTCAGTTGGGGATGCAACAGGCAAGATTGACTTTGATTCTGCAGAGGCATAACAGAAAATTGAGGATCAGCAGCCACCAACTGGACGCTGTGCAGATTCTGCGCTGGAAGCATGGGCTGCATAACTTGAGCTGAGCTCGGCTCGTTCACACCACACTCCTCAGATCGCAGCCTTTGGAAAGCCCCCTCAGGGGGTTGAAGCCTGACTTGATTTTGGCCCTGCATAGAAGATTTATCAGGCAATGCTATGTTTCGATGGGGACTGTCCTCAGCTTCTTCCTGGAGCTGATACTGAGGGCGAGCCTTCTGATGATTCACTTCCTCTGCCTCAACTCTAGCCCTCCATCACTGATTAAGCGGAGCATCAGTAGCCCTTTGTTCATCCACCACAGTGTGTCGTGTACGTTGACTGCCTCATTGCTCTTGATCTCGATCATTGACAATCTCCAGGCCACCTTGGGAATCCAGATTGTCTGCATCACAACAATTGCATTTGCACGCCACAGGAACAACCCTCTGCAACAATTGCATTTGGATTCCAACTCGCTGAATTTCAACATCCACAGGAACAGCCCTAAGCAACACCTTTCATACAAACACAACGATTTTTGGCGGGATATACTTGTTCCAGACCCAGGTGGTCCAATGCAGTTTCGGATATTGTCGACGGGTGGCGTTCCAAGCTGATTTCAAACTGCACTTGCCAGAAGAAACCTTTGTCCAAATCAACTAATCATCTCTATCCGAGATTCACAAGCTGCTTTCCTTGATAGCATGCAGAATTTTCGTTGGTAGCAGGCCCTCTACCACTGAGAATTTCAAATAATGCTATTATATGAAAGCAATGACTCATATAGTTTGTTCGTCCCATTGAACCTAGACTTTCAATCAATAGGTTAGGTTTCCACTATAGGTGATTAATTATGTATGGGCTTTAGTTCCCTCCCCTTCGATATATTAGAGATTAGATCTTTACCAAGGCCTTTGGTCAATGGGTTGGCCAAGTTCCCATCTAACCTCACATATTGGATTGAGATTATTCCACTTTTGATGATCTCCCTTACATAGCTATGTTTAAGTCGTAGTTGTCTCTACTTTCTATTATATAACTCACAATATGCTTTGCACAAAGCAACATTGTTGTCACAATAAGTAGGTACGTCTACCAATACGCTCTAAAGCCAATCTGCCTCCTCCTGTTAATGCCTAGGCGATGAACTCTAACTCCATCGTTAATTGTGTAATGCAGGTTTGTTTCTTAGACTTCCAAGAAATTGCTCCACTTCCCAAGTTGAAGATCCAGCCACTTGTAGATTTCGAATAATCGGGACTTGAATTCCAAGTGGCATCACTGTAACCTTCAATTACTGTTGGATATCTCTCATAATGAAAACCATAATTTATGATTTTCTTTAAATATCTTGAAACTTTAGTTAGTGCCATCCAATGCTCATCACTGGGATTGCTCGTGTAACTACTCAATTTTCCTACTGGAAAAGCTATACCAGGCCTTGTACAGTACATGGCATACATCAAGTTGCCTATGACCTTTGAATACTCAAGTTGAGATACATTTCTTCCTGTATTTCCTACTAACTTGACTTTAGAATCATAGGGAGTACGAGCTAGTGTACAATCATATTGATTGAATGGTGCAATTTGATCCAATTCGGACCATTCATTATTTTACATTTAACCATCCATTTGATATCCATCAATTTGATGTTTGGTATTTCTTGATCAATGTGATTTAAGAGATGTTTAAGTACAATATACCCCAGAATTTGGTTGGTCTGGATTCGAGTAATCGAGCTCTAACTAATTCACAAATCATGGTTCGAGCTTAGATGGAGCGAAGTTGGTAACTATGAGCCAAACCTTGAAGGGTGCTCTACAAGGAACCTTGGTAACTGTGGGATTAGTGGCATCGTGGGAGCAGTTAGATTATCTTTTCCTTGTGTTAAACGGCTACATTGTGCTAACCTTGAGGGCCTGTGAGAAGGTACAATGAGAAGAAAAAGAAAGAAGGAGAACAAAGATGGAAGAGAGAAACAATGAGAGAGAGAGAGAGAGCAAGAACGTGAAATGCTTAGGGTCTATTGAAATCTCATCCCTTTACTCTTATTTATAATAGTAAAAACGTGAATTTACATGGACTTGGACCTAACGAGCCTTATTCAACTATCAACCTTTCAACACTCCACCTCAAGCTGGAGCATCGTAATGAGATTGAGCTTGGAACAAGGGCTGACATAATCAAACCTAAGAAAGAAATAAATTTTCTCTAACATCCCCTCTCAAATTCAAGGTGCTCTAAAAAGAGAGGAACTTGAGTTTGGAAAGGCACATAAAAGATTTTGCAAAAGAAGAAAATAAAAAAGTAGTGCGGCTATGGAGATGAGTAACATTGGCTATGACGAGGGGCAAGTGAGCAGATAAGAAGTGGAGGCAATGAGACAACCAATAACCAGTCTTCGAGTTGTCGGTATCGCTACAAGTTTCGTTGGCCGGAGATAAAGATATAATATCGTTATCGCCGATAATATCGCCAATAACCGGAAATGCAGGGAAAAAGGGGGAAACATGGAGAAAATGGTGGAATTTTTCCGTGAAACTTCATGACATGCCTAAATACACATTTACATATTTAGGAATGAAAAAATTACAAAAAGAATGCATTAAATAAGAAGTTTCCATTTAATAGGGGCCAAAAGGCATGCGTTGTCGTAAGAAATCACTCAAATAATAACCAAAATGAGTTTATGTAATACAAATGCAAGTTTATAACAATTAAGACATGCAAAAGTAAATGAATTAAAAAAAAAAATACACATTTCTGGCCACATTTCATCCCCACATAGAATGACGTGGTGGCTTGTAATCATTGTTCGGATCTCGTGGCAGTTGAGAGTAATACTGTTGCCTAACATGTTGGGCCCATTATGAATGTGCGTGGGTTATCCACACTGTTCATCCATTTTTTTAGCTCATTTTAATAGTTGTTTCGAAATTTGAAGCATGTCCAAAGCTCAAGTGGACCACACCACATGAAACATTGGTAATAATGATTTTCACAATTGAAACCTTGGTAGGGCCTACAGTGATGTTTATTTGTCATCCAACCTGTTCATAAGATCATAAAGACATGGATGAAGGAAAAACACAAATAATAGATTGATCCAGATTTTCTTAGGCCTCATGGAATTTTAGACGTTATAATTTCAATTCACATTGTTTCCGTGGTGAGGTCCACTTGAGATTTGGATATACTTGGTTTTTGGGCTAAAGCCCTCAACTTGTTTGTTAAAATGGATGGACGGAGTGGATAAAATATATAAATCATGGTGGACCCCACATAATTTACTCAGTACGCAAACACACATGTACTCGAGTCGGTAGGGACGCGGCTTAGCTATGATGGGTTGAGCAGCAAGACTTGCCATCGAAGTGACATGTAGCTGTTATCTGGCCCCACCATGGTTTATGTTTCTTATCCACACCGTCCAACCATTTGAAGATATCATTTTAGTGTACAAGATATCATTTTAGTGACATTTGAAGATATCGTCTCTAATGAACCACACCACATGAAAACAATAATGATTGGATATCCACCGTTAAAATCCTCCTAAGGCCCATTGTACTGTTTATTTGATATCCAATCTATATGATTAAGTCATACAGACCTAGATGAGGGGAAAAATCAAATATTAGCTTGATCCAATACTTTTATAGGTCCCAAAAAGTTTTTAATGGTCTACGTTCATTCAACACTGTTTCCTGTAATGTAGTCCACTTGAGATTGGGATATACCTCGTTTTTTATCTCATACTCTAAAATTGTCTCGAAAAATAGATGGACGGTGAGGATACAACACATACATCATTGTAGGGCCCACAGAACGTTATGGTGGCCCAACGAATTGTTTAACGGTGAAAATCATTATCTCCGCTGCTATTTGTGGTGTGGTCCACATGATCTTTGGATATGATTCATTTTTTGGATAATGCCCTAAAATAATCTCTAAAAATAGATGAACAGTGTAGATATAATAAATACATCACTATAGGGCCCACGTAACTTTAATCTCCTTAGAACCGTTTGTACAACTCGGAGCTCGAGGAGCGTCAGTGCTCGTCTGCGCACGCCACGTACCTACAGCAGCTATATAGCTACTGTGTGGTACACCACCCATTCCACTTCCCTTTTTTTGATAAACCGACACCGACCATAGCAATTTCAATGGGTTTTATGTTAAAACTCCCAAAAATCTCTCCCCCAAATTCCGATTTTTTTCAAATCCCAAATCAAATCCCCGTAAGCTTAGGTAGAATCCAGTTTCCTTTCAAAGCTATTCTATTTGAAGGAAAAAGGGGATTTTAGGTTTTTCGTTCTTGTGAAAGATCTGGCGCTGTTGACCGCGATTGGACAACCAAATCCAGCCGAAGGCCACTCGTTGAGGTAGATCTTGAGTAAAAAGGTAAGAGAGCTTCTTCTTTTTCTTCTTCTTCTTCTTCTTTTTCTCTATTTTTTTCCGAATAAGAGGGTCGTCGCCTAATGTCGCTGAAAACACGGCATTTGTTTTGCCTATTTTATCGAAATCTACAGGGTAGTTGGTTGATTTGGCCAGTGATCCGAAAATCTCACCGATAATATCGAAAATATCGGCAACATCTAGAAGAGAAACGAAATATTGGGGTTTCGGTATCGCAGGTCTGGCGACATCGATAATATCGACGATATTATCGATTTCTCGCCGATAACTGAAACACTGCCAATAACTTCAGGCGAACAAGCACTTTCTCAACTTCAGTGGTGTGAGCCACCAGAACAACTATCCATCACAAATGACTATGGATCAACTATCCAACTCAACTAAGGCCGGGCCAACTACCCAACACAATCGTAAGTTTGGACAACTATCTAGAACAAATAAGAATGGACCAATTGTCCAATATAAACAAACGAATCTAGGTCAACAATTCAACTCAACCAAGGCTAGGCCAACTGCCCAACAAAATCATATGTCCAAACAACTATTCCGAATAGGTAAGAATGGACCAATTGTCCAATACAAAGAACGAGTATAAGCCAACTACTTAGAGTAAACAAGCTTAGTACAATCGTAAGTATAAGCAAAGGCTAGGACAATCACCTAGTCCAAACAAAGCCCGTACCAATTGTTTGGTACATAAAGGGGTTCGGCCCAACTACCCGGTATAAATACTGGTCACATCACACATCTTGACAAGAAGAGCCCGAAACGAAGTTGTTAAGTCATCAAAAGAGGTATGGAGAAGTCGTGAGCACATGTCACACAACAAGAGACGATCCAGTCAAATACCTGGACTTCCAACAATACCTCCAACCATTTAGCAAAAAATAGCAAATCCCTCGGAAAAATTCTTCAAAAAAGGAATAGAATAGGAATTTCTAGCAACATCTTCAATTGGACATTAGAAAAATTAGCAAGGGCTTCAACAACATATTAAAGAGGCTTCAAATCTTGCAAAACATGATGCAAAACCTAAACATAATCCAGCAGCAAGCCACCCCCTTCTTATGAATCACAATAAGTCAATGAGGAAAAGGCCCCATGGCTCTTAAAACACACACACACACAAAAAAGAATGAAAAAGAAGAATGAAGGGTGAAGGGAAAATAGTTAATGAGAAGTTGTGTATGGAAAGAAAGAGGGAAGGATGAGGGAGAAAAAAAAAAGGGAAGAAAAGAAGATGAGAAAGGAAAGGGAAACACCACTTATTGAGAAGGGTCAGAAGAATAAATCTCATAGAGTTAAGAGGAAGAAGGGGAGGAAAAAGAAGAAAAGAAAGAAGAAAAAGAAAAAGGAAAGAGGAGAACCACCAAGGATTAAAAGGGAAACACAAAAAATACCCAAAAATATTCTCTAATAGGAAAAAATAAAAAATAAAATAAAAAATCAGCAAACCCTAACCAAGGCAATACAAAAATCTGCTTTAACAGGAAAAATCAAGTAAACCCTAGTTAAGGTCAATGTTCGTAATATTGGTATTGCACCCTTGGGATACAGACACATATCGGTTATCGCACGGGATATATCGTTTGTGTCATGTAATTTATCGCACTTTTTGGGAAACATGGGGAAACATTGGAAAAATTGTTGAATTTTTCAATGAAACTTCAGGGATTATTAAAAAATACCTTAACACACTTTTAAATTATAAAATCTCAAAAAAGAAGTGTACATAATAGGTTTCCTTTGTAAAGAGTCATAAACTATGTGCTAGCTGATTGAACTAATGTAACTATATTCAAATTGGATGCATAATATTAATAAATGTATTACAACATGTATGAAAATATAATTAATTCATTCAAAAGTAGAAATTGTAAACATACCCATCAATAATGTGACTAACTGATTTTTGGGGCATGATGGACGTTTAATGCTCACTGTTTCATGTCGCGTGGCCCTCTTTATCTTAGGATCTGCCTGATTTTTGGTATCATGCCTTAATATGCTCTGGAAAAATGGATGGACAGAGTGGATTTCTCACAAACATCATTGTAGGCCCCACCATGAGCACCATAGGACCATCCATCTCGTAGGCCCCACCATGAGCCCCATAGGACCATCCATCTCTAACTTGGTCCTAGCGAGATGTGAATTGCCTACTGATCTTAGGGCCTTACCATAATATATACATTTTATCCACTTTGTCCATCTATTTTTCCAAATAGTTTTAGACCATAATCCAAAATATGAGGCAGATTCAAATCTCATGTGGACCACACCATTGGAAACATGGGCAATATGAAGTTTTTAATGATGCGTCAGTGGAATTTGAATTTGCCTAAATTTTAGGATTTTTTTTATAGTGAGGCACTCAATCACCACTGTTTCTTATGGTGTGGTCCACCTAAGATTTGGATCTGCTTAATTTTTAGGACCGCATCCTATTCCTAATATGGGTTGGAGAAACGGATGGACAACATAGATATACTACACATCGGTAATGTGATGTATATGTTTTATTAGGGGTTTGTGGGGCTCAGTTTAATGTATATGTTTTATCCACGCCATCCATTCATTTTAACGGATAATTTTAGAGCATGAGCTACAAAAGTAGGGAGATCTAAGGCTCAAGTGGACCACACCATAGGAAGTAGTGAGGATTGAACGACTATAGTTGAAAATGTCATGGGGGGCACATAATTTTTGGATCAAGCTAATATTTATGTTTTCTCTTCATCTAGGTCTGTCAAACCTTATGAACAGATTGGATGGCAAATAAACATCACACCCTAGGAAAGTTTCAACGGTGGGCATCATTGTCACCACAGCTTCCTGTGGCATGGTTCACTTGGGCCTTAGATCTGCCCACTTTTTAAGCTTATGCCCTAAAATAACCTAACAAAATGGATGGACGGTGTGGATAAAACACATACATCATGGTGGGCCCTACAAAGCCCCCAACAAGACCGTTAATATCCGCTACTGAATCTGCATGTGGCTGTAAAAAAAGGATGCGGATTAGCCCTATAGGTTGAGTGGCGACACTCACTACTAAAGTAACGTAACCAAGTTCCGTGGGCCCCACCATGATTTATGTGTTGTATCCGCACCATCCGTCCATTTGGAGAGATCCTATTAGGGCATTAGACAAAGAATGAGGCAGATCCAGAGCAATAGTGGACCCCACCACAGAAAACAGTGCGGAGAGTGACTCCCACCGTTGAAACCTTCCTAAGGTCCACCATGATGTTTATTTGAGATCTAACCTTTCCATAAGTTAACAGAGACATGAAATAAGGGAAAAAACAAATATCAGCTTGATTGAAAACTTTTGTAGCCATTAGAAGTGTTTAATGGTGGGCGTCACTCTCCCCGCTATTTTCTATGGTGAGGTCCGCTAGAACTTTGGATCTGAATCATTCTTTGTATCATGCCTTTAAATGATCTCTCCAATTGTATGGACGGTGTGGATACAATGCATACATCATGGTGGGGCCCATGTAAGTTGGTGACGTCACTTCAGTAGTGAGTCTCGCTACTCAAACCTCTCAGCAGCTAATCCGCATCTGTAAAAGGCACCCAAGGCCCTTTTTTTTTTTTCCGAAACAGAGGAACCATAAATCCCCAAAATTTTGCTTTTTCTCTCAAATACACTCCACAACTCCAATTTTTCAGATCATTTGCCGAAATCGAAGGGAATCGAAGATTTTTTCGCAATTACCTACGAACGGCGCATGGCTTTGATCGATTGGCCCACCAAATGCAACTTCCATTTAGGCAATCTCTTCTACAGGTACCAAAATACACTATTTTGAAAGTATTCCCTTTTTTTCGATTTTCTATGGCAGTTCCCGTTTTTTTTTTTTTCCCTAGTTTTTCGTCATTCCCGGCCCTTTAATTGCGAAGGAAATGTTAAAATCCCTGATAAAAAACAGTAGAAGTGATAATATCTATCGATATTGCACGATATTTTGCAATATATCGTACGACACACAAGATTCTTCGAATTTTTTGTATTTCAAGGGCCTTCCGAGGGTTTCGTATCGCTTGCCACCAATACCGATAATATTGGCTGATAGTATCGATATTACGAACACTAGTTAAGGCAACACATAAATCAACAAGTCTTTCAGAAAAAATATTAAAATGAAAAAGAAAAAGAAAAAAAAGAAAAAAAAAATTGAAGAAGAATAAGAAGTAGAAAAAATGAAGGGAAAAGGAGAAAAGAGAAAAGAAGAAAAAATCCTAGAAGAAAAAGAAGAAGAAACCCTAGGAGCACTTAGGCATTGATATCATGTTAAATGACTACATCGTACTAATCTTGAGAGCCTATGAGAAGAAGAAATGAAAAGATGGAAGAGAGAGAGAGAGAGAGAGAGAGAGAGAGAGAGAGAGAGAGAGAGAGAGAGAGAGAGAGAGAGAGAGAGAGAGAGAGAGAGAGAGAGAGCAAGAATGTGAGATGCTTAGGGTCTATTGAAACCCCGACCCTCTACTCTTATTTATAATAGTAAAAATGTGATGGGGCCTATGTGCCTTATTACATGGACTTGAGCCCAATGGGCTTTATTCAACTATCAATCTTTCAACACTCCCTCTTAAGTTGCAACATCCTAATGAGGCTCAGCTTGGAACAAGGGCTAACATAATCAAACCTAAGAAAGAAAGAAATTATTCTCTAACTTTATTTAAACTTAAGAAAGAAAGAAATTCTTCTCTAACATAATTAAACCTAAGAAAGAAAGAAATTCTTCTCTAACACCTTGATCGGTCTGGACCAATGGCTTAAACTCTAGAGAATGGAGATATTCGTTATTCTGAGTGTATATGTTTCACATCTTTTTAGGGGCTTCTATTTGTCAAAGGTGATATCATGTGGGCTACCTGCACATGCATTTTTGTTAATGAGATTAAGATTAAGTCTTGTATGATTGTTTGCTTGTTTAGATGTGTTGAGGGAGGCCAATTCTTTGGGGAATAAGCTCACAAAGGGGTGGAGATAGACTTTTTTTATTGGTGCGTCCTGTACATTACCTTAGTTGAGTGTTATAATCCTTGTTCTACTTAATAGTTTCCTTCAATGAAAATGAAAAAGAGATATGAGCGGTACTCTAGAAGAAACAAATCCCATCTAGAATTCTTTTTAACTCTAATCAATTGCTTTAACTTCAATTACACTGACAAAGGAGAGCCCAAACTCCAAACCCCAGAAGGAAACCCCATCTTTGAGTTCTCGTTGTTACTTTCTACCGTGTCCATGTTGTGTCTGTAGCTTGCTTAATTCAGTCACATCTTGGGCACGTTGGATAAATAACTCCATCAGCATTCCAACACTGTTATGGCATTTTGGATCATTAGGCAGTTGAACCATTGCCATAAATCTGAGTGAAAGATTCATGCATATTCTCTTCAAATTTGAAAATAACTTTTGACTCTGTTAAATTTAGTGCAGTCACCTGTCGGCATTAATCCTATTCTAATTGCTTCATTTATAACTTTAAGATCATTATGTTATCTTATGAATTTGTCGAGGTCCTTGCATGTACATGACCATGATCAACCAATGTTGACTAGCAGCGAACAACCCATGCTACACCCCCTCTATCGGAAATTTGTTGCAACTACAACCAAAATCAATCACCTTGTGCAACCATGAAACACTGAATGAATAGCTGAATATTGTGTAGTAAATCAATTTATGGGCACGAAGATTGAATAGCCCATGTGTTTTAACTTGTTAAGATGTTGGCTAATTCCACACGTGAGTATAAGCATCCCACCTACACATTCCACATCAGCTGACATGGCACATGAGCCTGTGGTCCAGGCCATCCATCAGGCATGCCCAACCTTGCATATGCCATTGCCCAAAAATCAGGCCAGTCCACTGATCAGGTGTGCTACAGTTTCAAAACAAATGGAATTTTCTAAGAACTTGGCGAAGTTTTTCAAACCCCTCCTGTTTCTAGCATTGTAGCCATGTTTCAAGTGGACCAGTCTGATTCTGTTGGCAGGACCCACATGGTGAACAGCTTGGATCTCAGAACTGTGCGCCACACTGGTGAATGTGGTAGCATGTATACAGACATGGTTTTGGCAAAACTGTATTGAAGAAATCATTTCTGTGTTGCTTTCTTTTGTAAAGTTCATCCTTCTATTACTGAGGGAGTACAAAATGAGAAACTTTTCATGATTCCACGGTTATTTATGAGCTGTGGTGCATCATAGTGCTTTCCTACATGAGAGAGCTGAATATGTAATGCCCATACATCCAACACTGAAAAGCTATTCTTGATTGTCTACAGCTATCTCGTATTGACAAACCAGACAACTTATGAACTTGCAAGGAGGCGACGAATTTCATATTTAAGGTATGGCCAGATGAGGAACTATATATTTTGGTTTCACTTTGCATGTAGCAGTGAATTAAATGGGTCCGTTCTAAAAATGCAGAAGACTAGGAGCATGATCTTAATGCCCCAAAATGAGAATGGGCCTGTACTTTGGGTACATTTTATGGAATGGAAATATAGTCTCCACCGCTTGCATTTTGTGAGAGGTGTTTGTGTTTGGGCTAAGGCTGCATTTAATTCCATTCCCCCTCTAGGGCACATCGGAACTAATGTTGTTTGGGCTCAAATTTGAGTGTCTGGCATAGGCATGGACCTTGATATGGGACTGCTTCACACCAAAACCTTAGGCCATGTTTGGAAACCATGGATTCCATGCCAAACAATGAAAAAGGAAAAGGGTTTTCCTTTGATGTGACTATTCATGTTGTTTGGATAGCAAGGGTGGATTCCACCAAGCAACCACTATACTTTCTATAATTTGGATTCTTGGCACTGGATGCTAGGTGAGTATTGTGAGATATGTGATTCCACTTGCTATCCCAACAAGAAATCAAAATTGGAATTGCATATTTCGATATTTCTCAATGAAATTATCATTGGATATTATTGTGTTTTCGTTTCTTTTGCCTTGGATTCCATGTACCCAAACACGCCCTTAGGATGTGGGGACACATCTTATATAACTTTTTTATTATTAAAATATTTTTATATATGTTCATTATAATTAAGATATTTCACAAACCCAGTGGATTCTTCAACGAGTCGGCTGAGTCGATGCAATCAAGTCATGGGCTGAGCCAAAATTTTGGTCTGAATTGATTCAATGGGCCAATTCCCATGTTGTATTGGTGAATTGGCCACATGGAATTGGCCGATTCTGGTTGCTCCTGAAAAAAAAATTAAAAAAAAAAAAAAATAAATAAAAAATAAAGAAGAAGAAGAAGAAGAAGAAAAAACTAAAGAAGGATAGTCCTAATCCTAGTGACCATGTGGGTGGTTCTGATCCCTCAAATGAATCAAGCTATCTATATCATGGTGGACCACATAATGAGACATTCCTAGTGACAAATTAATTTTCTGGACTATCCTGTCAAATTATTGGCTTTGCAGATGAACTGTTAATAAAGTATCTGAAACTCAAATTTAATGAAAAAAGTCCAATTGGACAATTAGTATTTTCCATAGGCAATATTTTGGAGCATGATAGTGGCCCTCTCGATGTATGGTCTCAGTTAGAAGAAAATGAAACTTTTCTTTATGAATAGACTGTGTAATCTTTTTCTTCTTTTTTTTCCCTCTCTTTTCCTATATTTTAAAATTTTGTATGATTTTTTAAATCTTTTTTATTTGATTCCAAATGAACTTGGAAATTGCCCGACTCTGGCTTGGAATGGCCTTGTTCAATGGAATGGCTTATCAAACAACCATTTACTCTAAAAGCTTAAGCTACCAAAGTGTGGTGTATCACTTCAACACCCCGTGCGAGGTGGGAACTCCGCATGGGAACATACTGATGAGGGTGGAGGGACACTCACACCATAAATAGGCCGGGCTTGATTTCCCGGTCCCTGGGCCAGACCTGATTTTCCTGACCCCCCATAGGAGAATAATATATTAGCGATGCATATTTGTTGCTCTCGAGATTCGAACATAGGACCTTTCGCTTTGATACCATGTCAAACAACCATTTACTCTAAAAGCTTTAGCTACCAGAGTGTGGTGTATCACTTCAACATGGCCCCTACCTACTTCAAATCCTGATTATTGTGCATTATGAACCTTGATAATATTTTATTTTTAAATAAAAAATTATTCCATTTCTCCTGATGATACCTGAACCGGATCTTGTGCCCATCGCATTTGTCATATCTAACGCGGCTACCTCAAGGGATTTGAAGGATTTAGGCATCATAGACCTGAACAGGCCCAAGAGGAGTAATCATACAAATGGGGTGTCTTGTTACTTGTTTTACGTGGATCAATGTTTTAAATATTGACGATATTAACCAATATATCTCACTATATATCTTGTATCCCATCTGTGTGATATGAAATGCACAAGTAGTGCCAATATATCCTACATGTTCGATCCGGTGAGCATTTTCAATTTTCGGTCCCTTTTTTTGATCAAATTGTATTAAATCAATGTCAAATGGTTATAAATCCATTGGTTCTTGTTTTGCATGAAAAATCATGGAGTTGGTGCTTTAATTTCGATATCCATCGGTTCTTCATGTTCTCCATATATTTTTTAGAAATTTTCCTTTGACCAGCTATCAATCGAGACTAATTTTGAAGTATTTTGGAGTATTCAATGAAATGATCATCACAGACACTCTAAATGTTATGCATTCAATTTGAATATAGTTGCATTAGTTCAGTTAGACAACGCATAGCTTATGACCCTATACAAAGGAAACCTATCATGTGCACTTCTTTTTTGAGATGTTATGATTTAAAGGTGCGTCAATCCCTAAAGTTTCATTAGAAAATTCAACCATTTTCCCAATGTTTCCCCATGTTTCCTAAAAAGTGCGATAAATTACCCGATACAAACGATATATCCCATGTGATAACCAATACGTATCTGTATCCTAAGGATGCAACATGTAACGCGATACCAATATTTCAAACATTGACGCAGATGACATGAAATTATCTCTCAATTTGCAGGGGAATCCCAGGAAGAGTGTATCCATTCAGTAAAGGCATCTGCAGAAACATTTATAATTTCTGTTGTGCTCATAGCAGCATCTATGCCATCGAACCATTACCTACAGCTGAGGAACTGCAAGAAAGAGCTAGACCATACACATGCATGGATATTTTATCGTGTCGGTGTTGCTAATGTGTTGCCAGCTGGTGGTTTTGTGGGTTGGTATATAGAACTTTTTTGTTCCCCATTCTTATCTTGCCAATGCATTTTTACTGTTTTACAAGTCAAAAGTGGAAGTCTGATATATGGTGAGAAGTCCATTGTAAGACTTTTGCCAATCTACATTTAAAAGCAGACCCCAAATTTGCTGTGAGAAAGGTTAAGATGTTGATGCTATGGTATTTTAAGTTTATTGTTTATCACATTGTTGTACCATTGTATTTGAATCATTGGATCATTGCCTCCACTTTTGTGCATTTTGTATAATTGTCACTAAGGAATGATAAGGTCCTGCTCATTAGTAAATGTGTAGTTTGCTGATGGCCTGATGCCTGATGCTCATGAGTTCACACATCTGGTTCCATGGTTTGTAAATAGATGCCCTTCGTCAGACAAGTCCCATATTGGATGGGGTTTATGTAGAAAATTTCAGAAAATATACAGCAACGGTCCCCATTTAACTGAAAAGAAGGCCAAGGAATTAAAGAGTTGGGATCTTCCAATCTGAGACATTTCCGAGAGAATCCCTACCATAGGATCTTCCCATTCTGGGATTTGCTCTTGTTGATCCTCCACTCAGACAGGGACTCATCATGAGAATAGTTTGGATAGCCGAACCATGATCCCAAATGTGCAGATTCCTGCATAGTTTCAAACTACATGTTTGCTGATAAGTAGGACTAAAATTCCTCATTGTAACATTGTTGTTGTGATTGTTTCTCATTCTGTGGCAGTTGGGGATTCATTTCTAGTTTTAAAACTTAGGGCCTGTTTGTTAACGCTGAATTTTTGCACTTAACGCGGAATTGGGAAAATGTTCCATGTTTAGTGGTGTTTGTTAATGCATCGTTAACGTGGAAGAAGGAAAGCGCTAAGTGGTTTTTCACTGAATTCTTTCTGTGATAGGAGCCTGGCTTAATAGTGAATGCGGAATGTGCTTAGTGAATTTTTCATTAAATGAAAATTTTTGCTTCCAAAATTACCCTTTTTCAAGTTGTCATCACAATTTCTTCTCTTTAAATTGTCTGCGCAATACAAAATCAACTCTTTAACCTGTGAAACTTCTTTATGCCCCACCATGATGTATGTGTTTTATCCATTCCATTCATTCATTTTTAAAGATCATTTTAGGGCTTGATACCCAAAATGAGAGGAATATAATTCTCAAGTGGGCCATACCACAGGAAAACAATAGTGATTGGATATCCACCATTAAAATTCTCCTAAGGCCCAATGTATGTTTATTTGACATCCAATCTGTTGATTAGGTCATATAGACCTAAATGAATGGAAAAAACAAAGATCAGCTTGATCCAAAACTTTTATGGCCTTCAAAAAGTTTTTAATGGTCGATGTTCATTCAACATTTTTTTCCTGTAATGTGGTCCACTTGAGATTGGGATATACCTTATTTTTGGTCTCATATCATAAAATGATGGACGACATGGATGAAACACATACATCACGGTGTGGCCCACATAGCACCGACCATCAGCCATTGGCTGGTGGCAGGGGAGTGGCCAATCTGTTTGCGTGGACGCGGATTGGATAGAGTAGCGAGACTCACTTACCAAAGTTACGTACCAAGTTATGTGGGCCCATCATGATGTATTTTTTTGTATCCACGCCGTCCATCCATTTGGAAATATAATTTTAAGTAAAGATCCAAAGAATGAGTCAAATCCAAACCTCCAGTGGACGTCACCACAGAAACAGTGAGGAGAGTGATGCCCACCATTAAAAACTTAAATAGGCCACAAAAGTTTTTGATTAAGCTGATATTTGTCTTTTCCCTTCTATCATGTCTGTGTTAACTTGTGAACAGGTTGGATTTCAAATAAAAATCATGGTGAGCCTTAGGAAAGTTTCAACGGTAGGCATCAATTTCGCCACTGTTTTTTTGGTGGGGTCAACTACATAATCGGATTTGCCTCATTCTTTAACTCATAATCTAAAATTAAATCTCCAAATAGATGGATGGTGTAGATAAAGCATGTACATCATAGTGGGCCCATGGAACTTGATGACGTCACTTCTATAGCGTATATCTCGCCATTCAACTTGTCAGTAGCTAATCTGCAACCAAGTTGGATGCGGATTGGTTGGTGTACATTACACTAGATATATAGTTGTTGTATTGATGTCAGCAAGTTCTGTGGGTCATATCATGAGGTATGTGTTATCTCCAAACCATTCATCCATATGGCGAGCTCGTATTAAAACTTGAAATAAAAAATAAGCTGCAAAAAGCAGTAGGGGATTGAACATCTACCATTGAAACCCTTTTTAGGGTCACAAAAGTTTTGGATCAATATGATTTTTTTTTCCCCTCTTAATATAAGTATTCGGGACCTTATGAACATATTGAATGAAAAATAAACTTAAATAGGCCATAGAAGTTTTGGCTCAATATGTTTTTACTTCATCCAATTGGGAATGACCTTATAAATGGTTTGGATAGCATATAAATATAAGGTGAGCCTTATTTGAAGGTTTTGTTGCTACTGATGTTCAATCCTACACAACATATATTGACAATCTTCTTGCTAAGAGGAATTGTGGGCCTTATGATGATATTTTAGCTTTTTATTAAGTATTTTAGTTTATTTGAATTAAATATAATAATTTTATTTTTATTTAATAAAAAATAATTTCTCTATAATGTAAAACATTTCCAAATGAGAGATAGGGGCAAATGTGTCAAATTAACATATTTCAGACATTTAAGATGTTTGTTAACAAACAATTTGTTTCAAATTCAATACTTAATTTTTAAACTTCAGCAATAATTATCAAACAAGTTTTTTTACTTCAGATTTCAGATTCAGACTTTGAATTTCAGATATAGGCTTCAAATTTCAGATTCGATCTTTAGACTTTAGATTTAACAAACGGAGCCTTAGTGGGTCGACTCAAAACTCAGGCAACTCAACTGAGTCACCGGTCCAGTAGGCTGGTTTTTGTTCTAGAAGTACAAAATACTTGTGATAAGAATCAAATAGGTGTCTGTCAAACCAAGAACATACCAGCACACTATACAAGCTTGTGTCATTTTGGGTATTTTTATTTGTTTATGCATTCCCAACAATTTTAATTCATTAAGTATTAAAATATTGAGTTGATTAAATTAAAGACTCGGTCAAGGTAAAGGCTGTTACAGAGCCAAAATGATCTGAGTCATGGTGTCTCTAACGCCTGTTATGGAGCTGTAAAGGCTGTTACGTAAAGGTAAGGGTGGCTACCGTTATATATATATATATATATATATATATATATATATATATATATATATATATATATATAGAATGGTTGTTGTAGCCCCTATAAAGGCCGCCAGCGCCTTGTAATGGTTCATTACAAGGCTGATATAAGTTTTTCAATTATTATTTTTTTTTAATAAAAAGAGAGACCGTAACAACTGTTACAACCCATATTGTAAAGGTAACAGTAGTGGTTGTTACAGCCATTGTTACCATTACGGAATACCTTGCTTTAAGATGACCTGAACTGACTAGAAATCAGTCTAATTTTTTAGTTTTTGAACTACTGTTACCTTGTTTAATTAATCTCATGTGCCAAACCACACCTGTGAGAACTTACAACTTTAATTTTATGGCCAGCTTAATATACCTTTTTTTCTCATAAATGCCCAGAAATAGAAATGGAAATTGGATGCTTGGGAGCTTTTCTATTTCAATTTTTATAATGAAAATTGATATCATTATGACTTTTCATAACGCTATTTGCAAGTTTTCATAAATATCCATTCAATGATAAGATAGCCTTTATAACACTCGCGAAGATTGAAATTGATTTGTTAGGTATTTTAGTGGAAATGTAAGCTTTAAAAATAAAAATAAAAAGATTTGTATGGATTTGAATTTTGCTTAAAAGGTTTGGTTACATTGACAAGAAGAAAATCGCTTACGTTGAGCTCATCAGGGAGGGTTTCTAATCCATTGGATGGGAATTTATTTGTGGGGCCCAAGTTGGCCTTCTTGGGTTAACAAAGACCATTGGACAGGTTGAGTACACTGTAGATAACACATGACACAAAAAATATACATCATTGGTCCCCTGCATGGATCTTTGGAAATGGAAGGGTGAGTTTGGTTGCGACTTCAACATAGAGTTGAATTCATAAGTCCTATCTTATCAACATCAAAATAGAGCATGGCCATGGGTAAAATCCTGTTTGGCTAGCTTTTGAAAATAGCTTCTTCTTAAGACCTACTTTCAGTTGCCAAGGCTTCCTTCTCTCTCTCCACGTGGAGTCCAAGTCCATTTGGGGGCCTACTAAATGGTTGGTCTGATCTTTGTCCGACTTGATTCGGTAGTGACTAGAGCTGAAAGTCGGGAGGTTGGGTTGGGTTAGTGCTCAACCCTATCCCAACCCAAGGTTCCAATAACTCAACCCTAACCGAATCCAACCTAACCACGGGTTAAGAATTCTCAACCGAAGCGGGATTGGCCAGGTAGATACATGCTAATATTTTCATTATTACATTAGTCTATTTTATTTTCAATGCACGGCTTTCTTTTTTGTACCTATGATTTAATTAATTATATGTGGTTGTTTATTGTAAAGAACTTCATTTTTTCTTATCAAACAAGCTAAAATATAGGACAACTACTTTAAAAATTGTGTTGTGTAGCACACAATCTATTTGGAAGAGAAATCGGGCGTATCTTGTTAGCTTGAGTCATCGAAAATGACATGGACCAATGAAACCCAATGACATTAGAATTTCCTGTGCCTTCAACATGTATGATCTACACTCAATTATAATTTATAAGTAACTTATATATCGATCAGGTTTCGGTTGGGTCGGGCAACCCGAGAGCTCAACCCAAGCCTGACCCAAGTTTTATCAGATTGGTGTTTGTATAGCCCAAGCTCAAACCCGATCCATCCTACCCAAGCCCAACCCAATGTCGAGTCGGTCATAGGTCGGTTGGGTTGCGCCCACTCGACTTTCAGCCCTAGTAGTGACCCCTCCAGTATTGAGGTAGGTATAGATAGGTGCTATGGGCCCCACCATGATGTATGTGTGTTTACCGTCCATCCATTTTGCTAGCCCATTTTAGCGCATTAGCCCAAAAAATGAAGCAGAACCAAATCTCAAGTGGAGCACACTACAGGAAATAGTGGTGATTGAACGCCCACCAATTAAAACCTTTTGGGGGCATAATAATTGGATGGTCAGATTTGTATCCAATTTTGGTCACAATTCCTTAGTTTGATTTACAATTTTCTGGATGAGATAGAATATACCAACTCACCCCACGATTTGGAGCACATTCAAACGGTCACAATCTGTTCATCTTTGACGCTTTAACCTATCTATTTTCAAGGTACGATTGTATGTCCAATGTCCAGATTTGAACAATTTTGAGCACCATCAAACAGTCTATAATTGGGCATATTTATGGACCATCGATCGGTCTAGAAATGGACAGATTTCTGGCTAATCAATTATCCAAAAAATGGACAGATTTATGGCTACTCAATGATCCAAAAAATGGGCAGATTTATGGGCAGGGATTTAAGCTGTTCTAAACTCAAACCGTGATTAGTTTTAAGCATATTTGTATATTTGATGAATGGTCCAGATTGGACAGCTTTGGACATTTGATTAATGGTCCATGTTGGACAGGTATGGATGTCAGATCTATGGTCCAGATTGAACAATTTTTGGTGTCCAATCAATGGTCTAAAATAGCCAGATTTGGGCACTCATCCATTAATGGTTGGAATTTGGCAAATTTGGACGGCCAGATTAGAATAGCCAATCATAGGCCTGAGAATCTACCATCAGAGCAAGAGTATTTGAACGCCCATTGCTTTCCAATTTTAGGCGCAACAGATGCTGCAAAATTATCCGTGTTTTTGGAGCATAATCATACGATCAAAACGCCCCCTTTTTGGTTCACATAATGATGGCCCACTTTAATCAGAATCGGGTACCAACATTGACCCACTTTAATCAAAATCGGTTACCAACATTGGCCCACTATATACCCAAACCCAAAGGTTAAAAGATAAAAATTAACCACTTAACGTTAAAAATCACTTAAAATTAGTAGGGTTTTTTTTTTTTTTTTTTTAATTTCAACGACCGGTCCTTCATCACTTATGTTGAATGTGTAAATGATTTTACTTTATTTTTATTTTTATGACCGCTTATCACAGTTGTATGAGCCCTATCATGATGTATATGTTATATCCGCACGGGATCATTTTAAGGCACGAGCCAAAAAATGAGAAGAATCCAAAGCTCAAGTGTACCACACTAGAAAGGGACAATGATGCCCACCGTTGAAACATTCCTAGGGCCATAATGATGTTTATTTGCCATCCAACCTGTTCATAAGGTCACACAAACTTGCATCAAGGGAGGAAAAACACAAATATCATCTTGATCCAAAACTTCTATTGTCTTCCGGAAGTTTTCAATGGTAGGCGTTCGATCCCCATTATTTACTTTGAGCTTTTGACCAGTTCATTTTTTAAGCTCATGCCCTAAAATGATCTGGGCAAAACGGATGGACAATGTTTATATAACACATACATCATGGTTGGGCCCATAAAACTTTGCCACATGAACACAGCACCAACCTAGATGTGGTGTTGTATGCTACACAATCCAAGCTGACAGGGAGAGGATACGTGTTACCGATTAATATGGTAGTGGGTGAACTGATCATGGGCCCACCTCGATGTATGTGTTGTATATCTAATCTGTCCACCGATTTTTCCATATCTTTTTGGGGAATTGTATAAAAAATGAGGAAGATCCAAATCTCCGGTGAACCATACCATAGGAAACAATGGTGATTGTTGCCCACCATTAAAAACTTCTTGAGAGCCCACACAACATTGGTTGGGGATTTTGGGCCTATTTCGAGTCCTAAGTTAGGGCTCATTTAGATAAATGGGTAAGGTTTCATGGTGACCTTGGCACATTAGCGCTTTGACTACTCTAAACTATTGGTGTACTGATTTATGCACATTGTTTTTCAATCACGTGAGTCACTTGAACACTTTAAAGTTAAAGACTAAATACACAAGCAGACATGAGCATTAAAGAGAAAAAACATATATATATATATATATATATATATATATATATATATATATATATATATATATATATATATATATATATATATATATATATGAGGTGCCTTGGTGACTCTAACCCTTAACTCCAAAACAATCATTAGCATATAAATGATCCTAACTCTATAGGTAAACCTTATTGATCATCATCACTTAGCCTTAAAAGCTTAACTGAAACATAATAAGTAAAATTAAAAGAGGTGCTAAGTTGTTGTGAAAAGATATGTCCAAAACAGCAATTTTCAAGTGGCCATTGATCCCATCAACAACTTGTCGATATAACTCGATCCAATCGAATGTCCACTTGATCTGATCGAAGAATGAGTCCAACAACCAATAGAAATATTTCTAATTTTCTCGATAAGATTGACATAGGATTTGATCGTATCGAAGGACTTTCGATCCTATTGATAGATCCGTTAACTAGGCGTTTAATAACCATTGCAAATCGATTTCTTATAAAATGGTATTTGTAGGAGTTTTTGGTGCAATAGAAGCTTAAGAGATTCTCCACTCATATCCAACATTTAAAGCCTCTATAACCATAAGATATAAGTCATCTTCCTTATAATTCATCACCCGAAAGAGGATTCCAACCTTAATGAAAAAGATAGACTTGTCTCCACCTTGTTCTAGAAATTATACTTGAACCAATAGTTAAATCCTTATCTAAACTCTCTAAAACACCTATTTACATGAATCCCTTAGGAAATTACAACATTCTCATTAGTTGTAAGAGATTCACCCAACTTCTCATCACCTTGGTTACCTTAATGGAGCATTGTATGCAATGGTTTGATCTTGAAGTTGAAGTCTTGCCAAAGCGTCGACATCAAAGAATGGGGGAGTAAATGGGGGCTGATTGAAGCATATGAGAGCACCAATTAAGCAACTCGAGATGGTGCATCAACGAGGCTCAATTCGACAAGTGTCAATTAATGAGTCTATACTCTCTTTCCTATGTGTAGGATTGATGGTAAGAGTTTGTAACCCAAACTCTATAAGTTCTTGTGTATGACTTAGGATCTTGTGTAAGGTTGAATTCACAGGACATGGGTGTATACATGTTAATCTTTATAGGAGCCTGCAGCAAGAGTAAATGTACGCCATTGGACTAAGACCATGATTGTTAGTTAGCAGATACAAAACTAACTAAAATCTCTTATGAGAGCCTTCAGTTAGAGTGTATGCTAAATAGGCTCTTGTGTAAGACCATCGATCCTTATTTAGGACTATAAATGTTAGATGTGAACCTGATTTAAAACATTCAACAGTGAATTCCAGTACACTCATGGGTTGAGTGCGTTCGTCGAGAGTGGAGTAAGGAAATAGAACCACTATACATGCTTATGTTTGAGATTATCTTTTGAGCACTCATTTAATTATACTTTTTATGGGAAAACCTGAATAAGAACAATCAGGGTCGTCTTGAGCTATTCGAATTAGCTATCAAGGCCTCAGAAGGAGAACATTATGTCAAGTGCGAGCCAACCTCTGAGTTACTGCTATAGGCTGACAATGACGAGCTCTTGTCCTTGTCCTCATCTGAAGGTGATGATATTCAATGAACTCCGATCTCGAGCGTTCCAATGGTAAATTCTGACTACTATTGCTCGGTCCCAAGCTTAGGCAAGATGAGGCCGAGCCCGGGTCGTGACGCTCCGAGTACCGAGCCTGGGCACTATCTTAAATGTGGATGTAACCGAAGATCTCGTCCGAGGATACACGCCCTTAAGGCACGATACGCTACACGACCCAAAGATTGCGGATAATATCCCCATGATTACAATATTCGTATGATTAAGTAAATCGTGCTGAGATTAACGGACGCGATCCTCTCTACCTACAAGTATAAATACCAAAGACCTCATTGCAACAAGTACGCAATATCTTACACCCTCTCTCTACATTATGCACGACTTAGACACAGATTACCTAGCCTGACTTAGGCATCGGAGGGTCCCTTGTTTAAGCCAAGGTCTCCTTTACTTACCTTTCTGTGCAGGACTAGGGTCCGTTCGAGGTTCACAGTGTTGAGTGGAGGGTGCACGCCCCCTCTCCACTTCTGTATGTGGTGTGGCCCATACAAGTCATGGATTGACTTGATTTTTGAGACCTAGGTGCACGATGGAATGGTGCATCTGACTGATGGGGTAGATGTTCGAAACGCATCACGATGGGGCCCACATAGGTCAACCGCATGGGACGGAGTTGTGGGCTCAAGCACATAGTACCTTTTCCCTATATATATATATATATATATATATATATATATATATATATATATATATATATATATATATATATGTCGGGACTTTAGCCTTTAAATCTTGGTTATTTGTCAATAATCCAAGCCATTTAAACCATAGGTCATGCAAAGTATGGTAGGAAGTCAACAAATAAAACCTATTGGGATACATGAAATTATTGGAATCCCTCTCAACTAAACATTTTAGATCATTGAAAAACACAAATCCAATAGATAACATGATGGGAGACCTTACCTTGTGCCATTGAATTAATTTTAATTTATGAACGACCTTGATTACAGTTTGATTAAGGAGAATGTTTTTAGTTTTTAATGGTCTATTGTGACTGAAATTACAATGGGTTTGCAATGGCTTTGAGTATATTCCTATTCTTTTATGTTTACGACGTCAGGAAGCCCTGTTGTTCACCATAGTCTCCTGGGCATGGTCGGATGACGGTACTCTTCCTAACCTTCATACATGTGATTGGTTGGTAATTAGTTTAATTATATTGTTTGCTTTGTCTCTTGGGCATGGTTTGGTGATGGAATCTATTCTAATTCATATACCTTTCATCTCTTGAAAACTATATCAACGGCAGTTCAGTTTAATTTCCATGATTCTTGATGCAAGCGTAAGATCTCTCTGATCTCTATAAGTGGATCCTCTGAATCCCTAGTTTTCTATCTCTGATTTCTCTTAAGTTTTAGATTAATCTCTCACATTTATTTATCAATTTATATTCGATTTAGATTTCATCTTAGGCTAGTTCTAATTCTACCTAGTTTCAGATAACGTACAAGTATCAGTCTCTTGGGATTCGACCTCGGTCTTACCGAGTTTATTACTACATCACAACCTTGCACTTGGGGAGTGAACACTTTTATTCTTCTTGCTAGGATATCATTGCCCATGACCTCCACATGGTGGCTTCATTCCTCTTTTAAGGAGGCAGTTTTCCCAGGGCCATCTCAGCTTCCCTCATCTTCCATATTCCCAACCCAAGAAATTTTCTGAATTCTGCCCCATTAGCCTCTTCAATTGTTTATATAAAATCATCTCCAAAATCATTTCTGTCAAGCTAAGTGAAGTGCTGCCTTCGCTCATTTCTCCCGAGCAAGGCACCTTTATCTAGGGCCAATCTATGGCGAAAAGCATTGCTCTAGCCCAGGAGATGGTCAGGGAGCTTAATAGAAAAGTTCACGGAGGTAATATTGTATTAAAACGGGAAATGGAGAAGGCCTATGATAGGCTGGAATGGCCATTTCTGAAGTAGGTTCTATTGAGATATGATTTTAGTTCCTCTTGGGTGGAGTTGGTAGAGAAATGTTGGGGAAACGCCTGGTTCTCGGTTCTAATCAACGGCGAGGCAGAGGGGTTCTTCAAGTCTTCAAGAGGGATCCGCCAAGGTGACCCTCTATCTCCTAGTCTCTTCATTCTAGCTAGGGATGTTCTAAGTAAAGGGCTCAAAAATCTGGTAGAGAAAGGGTTATGTCAACCTTTCAAGTAAAGGAGGGGGTGCCCATTAGTCTCTCATCTTCTCTATGCGAATGATACTCTACTTTTCCTCAACGAGGACCTGACTTCTCTCTGATCTGTCAAGGCATTCCTTGAATCATTGTTCAAAACCCCAAGTGTAGGGTTGTGATGTAGTAATAATTTCGATAAGACCAAGGTTGAATCCACAGGGACTAAACTTGTGTATATTTTGAAAGTAGCTAGAATTAGAGCCAGAAGAAGATTTAAACTAGAAATATGGAATAAAGGAAGTAATTGTGAATTGTGTTGATTGAAACTAAGAAATTTAAAGGTGGGAACTAGGGTGCCAAGGATCCACTTGTAGCTATCGAGATGCTACCTTACTTGATTCAAAAGATCCAACTGGAATCAGAGTCCAATCTTATCCAGTTAAAGAAAGAGAGATGATTAAATCTCTGAACTTCTCATTGATCTAACCTCAATGGAAGAGGATTGTGAAGATTGGAAGGGATTCCATCACCCAACCATGCCCAAGAGACTATGGCAAACAATAAGATTTACCAATCCCACAATCTTAAATTAGAAAAGAAAATATTCAAAGCTATCGAGGCTCTACTGTAATTTGAGTCACAACAAACCATTAAAAACTAAAAATATTTCTTAAAATCAACTGAAAATCAATGAAGTTCGACATAAACATGAATCAAAGTAAAGTAAACATCCCAATCATGCTACAAGCTTCACCTCTTAGCCCTAGCTAATAGGTATAGTCAACAATAGACATGATTAAGCACAAATCTTTTAAAGAAAGCATAAAAATAAGCTTAGGAAGAAGAAGAAAACTCTTGGCGGCGGCTCTCCACCCTTTTGCTCCACCCCTTAAACCTTAGAAGATGCTTTGGAGCATCCTAAGAACTCATATTTATAGTTGGGGAACTCTAACTTTCGCACCGAATTGGAAAAGTTCGAAAACCGCCTCTAATTTACGCAGACTAGTCGAGAGAAATCTTCAACTGGTCGAGAGTCATCTCGACTGGTCGAGTGAGATCTTCGACTAGTCGAGATTCACGCAAATTTAAAAGATAATGTCGCTGGAGTTCGAGCTGAAGTTTCTTGGGCTAGTCGAACCAGAACTCAGGCTAGTCGAATTTCACGCAAATTCCTTTTCTTTGTTTCAAATCTTTAATTCTCTTCATTCCTTGCTCGGTTTCCTTGGATCTTTGGCATGTGAGTTCTTTAATCTTTGTCTCGTACAATTCATCCCTTGCCTTAGTGATTCTTGAGCATTAAATCTATGCTTTTAATATTCTTTTCAAACAGCTCTCAAATTCACCTTGCAACACAAACATATATAAAATATACCATTACGCATTATCATGTTCGTAAAATCAAAATATAAATAGGGGAGAATATGTAATATTTGACACTCAATACACTCCCCAATCAACATTTTGCTAGTCCCGAGTAAAACGTGCGTGAAGTGAACCTCAATTTTCAATATTCAAACCTTTTTCAGAAAATAATATTTTGTATAATTGAGTATGAATGAGTAGAATTAAGATGAGAAAGTGGGACTTTGAAAACCTAGAGCCAAATCATATAAGTAGTCGATCAAATCAGTTCTTTATCAATTTCTTCTGAGCATAAGTTCTTATTGCATGTTTGTCAATGTGCTCACTGAAAATCAAATTACTTCCCATGAGAATACTATCATTTTATAATGTTAGCTATGTTCATTATATTAAGAGTAGTTAAAAACTCAAGTACTAATTCTAAACTTATCCCCTTCTCCTTCTTTTTCAAGTTTTTGATTTTATATCGACGATCCTTTTTTAATTATTCATTCTTTTCATATTTTTTTTTTTCAGAAATTTTCAAACATTTTCCCAATCTTTTCCTCATACATGACCTTTTTTTCGTTGATCTCACTATTTTTTAACTGGTTCTTTTCATATTTTAAGGTGGATAAAATTCTCCAGACTGAATTCTCAACATCTATCAATGATTTACATACTATCCATTAAAAATTCTTGCGTAGTGACAGAAACCAAATTGAATGTGTATCAGTCATGATATTTAAAACTTCCTCTTAATTAATTGAGTGCAAGAACTTAGGTCATAATATACTTGGTTGATCAAACTCCAATAATTTAAAGTTCAATCTCAATCTTATCATACATAAAATAATGGATAAGTGATGGAAAGGTAGTACCTAAAGAAGGTGAATTGCAGCTCTTCTAAAGTTCTCAATGTGAAGATGGGTTAGCATAACGACTAAACATTGAAAGTAACTATTCTAATCCTAAATCGTATGAAAGTAATAAACCTAACTATACCTCCATCAGACTAGGAGGTCAATCCTGGTAAATAGGATTAATCAAAGGTATGAACATGTCCTTTGAATTAAATTTCTCAACAAATAGTTTTAAATGATGTCCATTCACTTTAAAAGCATTGTCATTGTTCGGATTCTTTATCTCAAAAGCCCCATGAGGATAGATAGCAGTAACTGTGAAAGGGGCGGTCCAACAAGATTGGAGTTTACCTGGAAAAAGATGTAATCGAGAATTATACAAAATGACTTTTTGACCAGTCAAGAATAATTTTCAAAGGATGTTTCTGTCATGGAATACCTTCATCCTGTTCTTGTAAATTCATGAGCTCTCGTATGCGTCATTCTGGATTTTCACGAGTTCATTTAACTGAAGTTTGTGTAGCGAGTCAACGTTCTCCAGGTTAAAATTTAGGTTTTTGATAACCTAGTAGGCTCTATGTTCCAATTTCAATGGTAAGTAACAAGCTTTCCCATAGACGAGTCTAAAGGGAGATATTCTAATTAGGGTCTTGAAGGCAGTACGGTAAGTCCATAAAGTATCGGTCAAATAGATTGACCAATCCTTGTAATCAAGGTTAACCGTTTTCTCCAGAATGTATTTAATTTTCTTATTGAAAATCTCAGCTTGCCCACTTGTCTGTGGGTGGTATGGAGTGCTCACCTTATTGGAGATGCCATTTTTATTCATTAAGCTTTCAAATGGCCTATTACAGAAGTGTGAACCTCCATCACTAATGATGGCCTGAGATGTTCTAAATTAGAAAATGATGTTTTCTTTTAAGAATCTAATGACCGTTTGATGGTCATTATTTCAACATGGGATTGCTTCAACCTATTTAGTGACATAGTCTACTGCTAGTAAAATGTATAAATTTCCAAAGAATTGAGGGAATGACCCCATGATTTCGATGCCCCAGCAGGCAAATGCTTTAATGGTCAGTATGGGATTCAGAGGCATCATATTTTGACAGGACAAAGCTCATAATTTGTGACAATACTCACAAACTTTGCAGAACTCATGAGTGTCCTCGAACATAAGGGCCAATAAAAGCCGCACTGCAGAATTTTGACCGTGGTCTTTTTAGCAAAAAAGTGACCACCAAAGCCTGAGAATGACAGAAAGAGATGACACTTTGGTGTTCATTGTCTGGGACATATCTCCTTAGAATTTGATCTGGATAATATTTGAATAAATACGGATCATCCCAGAAGAATTTACAAACCTTGACAAAGACTTTTTTCTTATCTTGCGTAGTCCAATGAGTCACTGTGAAACCTGTAGCAAGATAATTTGTAATGTCTGCAAACCAAGGTAAATAGGAGAGTTTAAACAATTGTTCATTAGGGAACATGTCGTTTATAAGTGTCGTCTCAAGAGAATCAGGAAGGTCAATTCGTGAAAGATGGTTAGCCACTACATTCTCTACTCCCTTTTTATTTTTTATTTTTAAATCAAATTCTTGGAGTAAAAGGATCTATCATATCAAGGGAGGTTTAGAATCATTCTTAGAAAGAAGATACTTCAACGCCACATGATCAGTGTAGATAGTGACCTTGCATTCAATCAAGTAGGACCTAAATTTGTCCAACGCGAATATTACGGCCAAGAGTTCCTTCTTCATAGTAGAGTAATTCACTTGGGCATGATTTAAAGTTATACTTGCATAGTGAATAAAATAGGGCTTCTTTTCTTTTCTTTGGCCTAACACCGCCCCAATAGCATAATCAGACGCATCATACATAATTTCAAAAGGATGCTCCAATCAGGTGGTTACATGATAGGTGCGGTAGTCAACATGCTCTTGAGCTTAGTGAAAGCTTCCTGGCATTACTCAATCTACTTGTATGGTACATCCTTTTGAAGTAGATGGCATAAGGGACGAGAGAGGTGAATAAAGTCCTTTATGAATTTCTTGTAAAATCTGGCGTATCTTAAGAAGAATCACATGTCTCGTATGCTCTTGGGCGGAGGTAGGTTAGAGATAAGGTCAATTTTAGCCTTGTCTACCTCGATTCCCTTAGACGAGATTATATGCCTAAGAACTATTCCCTGAGAAACCATGAAATGACACTTCTCCCAATTTAGTACCAAATTCTTTTTCTCACATTATTTTAGCACATTTTTCAAAATTTTCAAACACTCATTGAAGGATGAACCAAAGACAGAGAAGTCATCCATGAAGACCTCTAAATATTGTCCCTCCATGTTAAAAAAATACTCAACATGCATCGCTAAAAAGTGGTGAGGGTATTACACAGTCCGAATGGCATCCTTCGATAAGAAAAGGTACCACAAGGACATGTGAATGTTGTCTTTTCCTGATCTTCAGGGGCTATTAATATCTAATTGTATGCTGAATACCCATCAAGAAAATAGTAGTAAGAGTGACTAGATAGCCTTTCCAAGATTTGATTAATGAAGGGTAAAGGAAAGTGGTCCTTCCTCGTGACAGTATTCAACTTCCTGTAATTAATGCACATTCTCTAACCAGTAGTAACTCTAGCTGGCATGAGTGAAATTGCGGTAACGACCGCTCTAGTAGAGTAGGAATAGGTAAAAGTGTCCTAGAGGGAGGTGAATAGGACTTTATAAAATTTTATGACAGTTTAAAATCCTATCATCATTATCTTGATTTAATACAACAATTTATCAAGATACTTGTAACTTAATTCTAATGGCTTCCAAGCCAAATAGAGGATCCAATTACAAGACTATTCAATATCTAAGCAATATATAAATTTAGTCTATGATGAATTGAATGAGTGACTGTATATGTGGAATGTGGTACTTATCATTTCTAAATAATCATGTCATCATGCATCATGTGAACATTCAAAGTAAACAAAGAAATGTAAAGCACAAATAACAATCCCAAATACAATCATTTATAGTCGTTCGACTACTTGCCTACTCCACTCTCGGTGGACGCGCTCAACCCTTGAGTGTACCAGATTTCACTAACGGAGGTTTCAAATCAGGTTTACCTCAAACCAGTACGACCTACACAAGGCTGACTCTAGGACCCACACAAGGTACCTAACATGTCTCCACATGACACAAGTTTATGCCCCACATAGGAGCAAGGGTCAACACACAACACCCAAGTTTTATGCTCTACACAAGAGCAAAGGATCCATACAAGGAATCTAGAGTTTTAGGCCACGCAGGCCAAGGATCCACACAAGGAACCTAAAGTTTATGGCATACATAAGAGCAAAGGTCAACACACAACACCTAAGTTTTAGGCCACACAGGCTAAGGAGACCTAAGTTTATGCTCACCAAGAGTAAGGGTCAACACACAACACCCACACGTATTCTCCCGTTGGAGGCCTCCTATGAGGACTTGAAAGGGGTGAGAATCACTTGTGACCCAATCCTACACAAAGGAATAATCAGCAGGGTCTCTGGACTCTATTGACTTACAAATAAGTAGATGAGCTCCATTACTCACATTGATGAAGATCTCCTCCTTAAATGATGAAGAATCTTCAACTCCCTTGAACCGCAACACTGATGATGCTCTAATGTATGGCGACGGGTTAGGTCAAGGTTATATTGGAATCCTACTCTATTAAATGTTTTGTCATTAAGGTGGTAGCTGGATGATCCTTGAATGTGGAAGTTCATTCTCCAATCCACTTTATTGAATATCAATGATAAGTGTGGGTTGGAGGATGAACTCCCATGATAAAAAGAGCTTAAGTTAAATAGTATGTAGGACTCTCTCAAGGATCTCTCTATTTTTCTCACTTTAGCAACCAATAGCAAGCTC
The DNA here is from genome assembly GCA_037074715.1 of Magnolia kwangsiensis. Taxonomy (NCBI): domain Eukaryota; kingdom Viridiplantae; phylum Streptophyta; class Magnoliopsida; order Magnoliales; family Magnoliaceae; genus Magnolia; species Magnolia kwangsiensis. The sequence continues at coordinate 101,419,179 of CM073575.1, read as the reverse complement.
TCTTTAAATAAGCAAAGAGATCCAATGATAATAAAGTTGTCAGTTTTTTGACACTGTTCAATTTCATTGATCCATCTTCGATATCATCAAGTGTATACTTTCAAAGACATCAAGGGATAGATCGATGGAATGAACTCTTCTGACAATTACAGTTGAACCTCTTAAGCACATATCGATCATATCGAACATGCTTCGATGTCATTGGATTCTGACCTACACGATTCATTTCTCAACAATGAAAAACAAGAGAGCAGGATAAATAAGAGACAACTGGCTTTCGATAATATCTATCCTCCTACGATGTCATCGAATTTCAAATGTTGATGATATCGATAACTGGTTCGATTCATCGATATTCTATAGAAGATTTTCCTATAAGCTTATTGGACATTCCGTTGTCCAAATTTGATGAAAACGACTTAGATTCGATATGATTGATATTTGAATATCAATTTTATCGAGGGAGTCTCAATTACTCGAATAATTTAAAGAGGATTTTCTTAAAAAGCTTGCTGGACAGTTTAGTCCGAAATTAATAACATTGAAGGTCCATTGATATCATTGGAGTTTGAATTTCAAGGATACCGAGGCTTCCTTCAAGTCATCGATAAATGCATGATTGCCTTAGGAGCTTACTGGACACAAACAGAGCAGAATTTGATTATATCGAGTCCTCTCGATGATCTCGGTATTTGAATGTCGATGATATTGAATGTTCCATCGATTCATCAATAATTTAGTCCAGAGATCAAGTTGGTTGTTGGACATAAGTGGTCCTCAATTCGATGATATCGATTGCATTTCGAGGACATCAATAGATGGTGTCTAATCTCATCGAGGTTATCTCGATATATCGATGGAAGCTAAAAACTTAAAGATTTTCCTGTTTTGCAAAATAGTTTTCATACTTTAGACCCTATGTTGTTCTATCCATTTTTAAGGAATTTATGTACCTGGGTGTTTTGGGACATAGGATGTGAGGCTAGGTTTACCTTTGATGAGTTTGAAGCACACATGTAGTTGAGGCAGACGCTTGAAAGATCTTCCTATGGGGCTCACTTGTCTTGCTGAGTCAACACTCATGTTAATTGACAAACCAGGGCACTTTCAATCTCTCCCTTTGTCAATTACGTGATAAAATACCTAAAACCACCCAGAACAACATCTTAAATTGTGTGTACATGATCCCTTACATAGTTTTACAAATATACTACATATATCACACAATTTTACAAATATACTACATATATCGCACAAATTTTCAAGTAGTTGCTACCCCTATCTTCTTGCAGTTGCTCCCCCTAACACCTGTACCACTATACATACATAGATGCACACAATGTTCTTCATGGTGGGTTTATTCTCTCCATTTTTGTCAGTCATTGGAAAAGGGCAATATATATATATATATATATATATATATATATATATATATATATATATATATATATATATATATATATATATATATATATATATATATATATATATATCAATATTAGTTGACTGAAGTTGAAGCATAAAACCATGGGAGAATCAAGGCAAAGGAGAGCGGTGTTTTCTCAGAAAGAGATAGTAGTATATCTTTAAATGTCAGAAATCACAATCCAGTTCTCAATCTTAATGACTTTTTAGTAAAAAGCAATCATAATTTATACTAGCATTCCATAAAGATCAGTGAAGAATTGAGAGCAGATGGACATTGCAGCAAAAATATATATGAATTATCAATCAACCATTAAAATATCTAAAATAGAAATTGCCAAGCTTGGTAGTGTGTAAACATCCATCCCAAAACAACCAAACCAAATATCTAGCCCAACCATGGGCACATCAAGATAAAGTATTTTCCTCCTCCAGAGGATATCCACATAACACAACTACTAATGTCACGCCCCAAACTCAGAAACCGGTCTCACAAAATTCTCGATTACCGAATCTGGCGCCGACAGCCTCCGTGGAATCCCATTCCTGGCTCCCAGCTCCCATTCGCCAGGTTCCGATCCTGAAATGCTACGAGGAGGATTTTCAACATTAGTTTGATTCGTGATAAGCATAACCAAAGGCATAACCCACAAACAACAACCAAAAACTCCATTACATTTCCACTATGATAAAAAACTTTACAAGTACAATGATCATAAAGGGAAATACAATGATGATGAATAAAAACTCCAAGCTGATCTGATATACGCTCCTGCCTCAGCGCTACTGCGCCCCAACGTCACCTGCACGCAATGGCCGTGCATAAGCTTATAAAAAGCTTAGAGGGTGGTGAAAGTGTGTGCGCAAGGTAGTAATGAAATATCAGAGTAATGCGGAGTATGCTGATGAATCCATGAAAGCTATGGGCCGTACCAAGGCCATGCGATGCAGGACATGAATGCTATCGACCATACCAAGGCCATGCGATGCGAGGTGCAACTCAAGCATGCGAATCAAAGTCCATATATCAATACAGCTCAACTCTGGGATATCACTGGGGTCTAGTACACTCTAAACCAGATAACCGCCCATCGCGCGTAATGAAGTAAGTGAAGAGACCTCACTATCCGCCTGCCAATATCGGGCTCGGCTCGTCGATAGCGGACCCATTCCTCGAGCTGGTCAAACTTAGCCTAGCTTTGCCCCCTATACTCGGGCGGATAAGGCGGCACCCCCTTCCAACCGACCACGACACAGTAGAGAGTGCAGCCATCTGGTAATCGGCACTCGACGCTCATCTACCCACTCGGTCTAGACGTTGGAGCAACCTCTTGGTACCATAAGGGTTTAGGGACTTTCACCCAGGGATAACTATAACACTTCATGTAGAACAAGATTTTCTGTATCCAATCCTGCCAACCACGATATGCCTGTGGAGGCTATGGTCCTGATGTCACATGTCACGTAAATGCAAGATGCATGAGTCTCACTATACAATCATGCAACAATCTCGTGCGCACCATGCGCTCATGTGGGACACTCCATCTCATAAGGGGTCCTAAAAATGTCTCGGCCCAACGACTTATGCGATGATCAAACATTCCTCATATCAAGCATACATATGATGCATTTGGGCATGAATAATGGAATTATACTAAGCATGTTACAAAGTAATGAATTATCCTTAAAATGCAGATGGGCCCAGACGACCTACACATAACAATTACGGCCTAACAATGGCCCTAGGGAGAGTCATAATGCGGAAATTTAACCAACACTATACTTGCAATGTGGACGTTAAACCACCATTGCTCCCAAGCCATAACCCGTAGTAAACATCATTACACAAACCATGTTGGGTTCACACATTGCAATGGACCTTAGGTACATCCTATTGGGCCTTCATTACATCAAATGGGCTACATTAGTGGGCCTTACGTTCATCAAATGGGCCGCATTACTGAGCTTCACCAATGGGCCTTTGGTACATTGCAATGGGTCATAACCCATGGGCCTCAGAGTACATCATAATGGGCCTAATCACATGGGCCTTATGTGTCTTAAATGGGCCTAATCCCATGGACTTTATACATATCAAATGGGCCTAATCCTATAGGCTTATATAAATCAAATGGGCCTAAACCCATAGGCCTTATAATCATATCAGATGGGCCACTCCAATGGCCATAAATACCACAATATGAGCCTCATCGCATGGGCTTTATAAATTTCAAGGTGGGCCTCAATGGACACCACAATTAAATCAAAATGGGCCCAATCCCATGGGCCTTAAAATACAAATACCACAAGTGGATGGACGGTTTGGATGTTGCACACGCACCATGGTAGGGTCCACCGTGGTTGGATAGTGTGAATAATGCACATGCATCACCGTGGGCCCCAGCTCCACCGTCCACTGGACGGTGAGAATGAAACACAAATATCATGGTGGGCTTCCATTGTCCGCCTGAACGGTGGATATAAAACACATACATCACTGTGGGTCCCATGTGGGGCCCACCATAACGTTTATAAGCCATCCAGACCGTTTAATAAGGTCACACTGACCTAAATGAATGGGAAAAATAAATTTCATATTGATTCAAAACTTCTGTGGCCCATAATAGGGACTTCAATGGCAGAGGTTCAATCCCACTGTTTCCTGCAGTGTGGGCCACTTGAGCGTCAGATCGGCCTCATTTTTGGAGGGGGCCTGCTTCAGAGAGGGGCCCGCCATATGAACGGCGTGGATATTACATATACATCATGGTGGGGCCCATGATAGCAGCCATGGGATGCTGTTCGCCCGTTCGCTGCACGCAGCACGCTGCTGCTGCTGCAGCGTCAGAGAGGCAGAGGCACTTCCTCTTTGCCATTTTTTTAAAAAAATGAAAACCCATTTTTCAGGGGTTTTTCGCATCTGGGGCCCGCATCAAGTAGATCAACCCCGTCCATTGGCTTCCCTGGCTCAAGACAAGCCAAAAGAGTCCAATGTTGAATACTTTTAGCCTGTAGAAAAATTTAAAATAATTTATAAACGGTGAGAATTACTGTTTTGAAAAGTATGGCCCGCCCAATGAGTAGATTAACTTCATTCTTTGGCTCAATGCCTAAACTGATATGGGAAAAAGGATGGACGGCCTGGATTGTACTCATACATCAAGGTGGGGCCTATAGACGTGGCACACCCCAAAAAGGCTCTTTTCTTCTTGTTTTTTTTTTTTATTTCCATCCAGTTTTCATGGAACGTCCAGCGTCCCTGGACCATAATACGTACGTTGAGGTGGGCCCCACCTATAGATGTGGGCCACCAAAAAAGGGTTGGAGGGCATGGGGAAATACATACATCAAGTGGGGTCCATCCAAGTGGGCCATTAGGCTACATCATCACAAAAGAAAGAAAAAGAAAAGAAGAGAGAGAGAGAGAGAGAGAGAGAGAGAGAGAGAGAGAGAGAGTCTGTGGGACACGCTTGTGATGGAGGGCTCTGCCACTATGAGCCCTCCCTTGTAAAATAAATCATATATCAAATGAATCCCCTAGCACATGGGACCACCAAAATCGAAATCAAAGGTGGAGACCCTTTCCCCACCAATATGGACGGTCTAGATGACCTTTTAATGTAATGAAATAAATATCATGATGGGGTCCATGGAGAATGGCCCTATCATGGAATGATCATGATGATCAAGTGGGCCATCGGCCACATCTTAGGGTCCCAAGTGAGATCCAAACCATTGATCGGTTGGCCTCACTTGGCCCACCTTAAAAATATGAAAAATGACCACTATCAAGCACTCACCGTTCGATCTTCTTGCTCCTTTGGGTTCCTTAGCTTCTTAGTTTTGATTTCAATGGAGGAGATGAGGAATGGAGGGTTGAGATGGGAGATGATGGGGTAGAAAAGTGGGCCACACACAAATTCTCTTGGAGAGGTTTGGGAGAAGCTCATACGTATGAATTTTTCTTGCTTGGATTTGAGTTTGAAAATGAGAGAGAGAGTTGTAAAGGGAGAGAGAGAGAGAGAGAGAGAGAGAGAGAGAGAGAGAGAGAGAGAGAGAGAGAGAGAGTGATGGGTGATGGATGTGGTGAGTGATGGGGGTGTAAGAATTTCTTGACTTTTGTAGCCATTTGTGTAAGAAAGGCATGAGAGGTGTAAGAACTTTTTAACTTTTAGGGTTTTTGGTGTAAGAAAGGTATGGGCTTTGTAAGAGATTCTTGACTTTTGTGGTTGCTTGGGAATGGGTGAAAGGTGATGTGTACTTGACATGTACTTGACATGTGATGTGATGAGATTGATTGATTGATGGGATTGATTTGACAAGTCATAGAGATTCTCTTGGGTTTCGCAACGCGCGGCGATTTTCTCGCACCGAACGTCAGCCCACATCTCCTGACCAGGGTATCGCCTCGGCGCACGAGTCGCGGCATCGAAACCGCAGCGACGACACGGTCTCTATGGTAAAGGTCTTGGGTTGAGTCGATACGGGTTGACGGCATACGAATTAGAGTCGTGCCCAAATATCGATTAAGGGTCGAAGGTTACCAGAGTTCGACCGGTAAGACCGCAAAAGTCTATGGAACGGTACGGTCTAGAATATGGGGCTTACAACTAATGATCCATAAAAAAACTTATTAGAGTGTCCAATGGTAGCTAGCCACCACATACACTCACAAGATCGTAGGGCATTCAAAAAGATATCCATGCCCGTATGTGTAGATGAGTAATTGGTGTATAAGATGGCAGGAGAGTTGTCAACTCTAAGGTGCTGGTGCCGATGAGGATGGGGTCGTATCATCTCAACGGCACATCAGCAGATCAACGAGCTGCTGACCGTGTGTTGTACCCCATACACCATTTTCTCTAATGCCGAGAACTGCGCATCATGTCTCTCCAGCTTATCCTCTATTCGAGCCAATCCACGTTGCGTCGCCCTGACCCTATCTTGATGAAATTTGAAGCGTTGGGTCTAAGCGGAATCGGTCGAAGCTGGAACTTGTTGAGGCTCTTGTGGATCTCCACCTGTTGGCACTGCTCCTTCCCCTATCTCCCCTTCTCCATGAATTTCTTCCTCATGTTAGCCTTCCGGATATGCATGAAATTTAAGGTCCAGCTTTCGAATATTGACCCTGTTGAAATGTTGTAGTGGTCGTTCAGGATCGTCTGTTGTAGGAAGATCAATTGTATCGCATATCACATGAATGATGTAAGGAAAGGGCAGATGGACTTCTCTAGATGTGTGGATGACACTTGCCAACTGGTGAAGAATCAGAGTAGGCAAACATAGCTTGATTCCAGTGGCGACACAGTACAAAACCATGACCATGAACCCAATAAGATTTGCTTAATTAGGTCCTCGAGGGTAAGCATTGAAGTAGAATATTCCATGCAGTACTCGGTACTTATGGTGCATATATTTGGCTTTCAAGGCATTCCCTTGGTACCATGGGATATCTCTGTCCTGACACAGGAATTTTGTGATTGTAGAATGTGTGATTGGATTCTCAAGGTCAAGATCAGACAACCCGACTGGAGATAAGGTAAGACCAAACATACTAGCAATGGATTCCACAGTAATGTCAATGCCATCATCCCCAACAGTGACTATAATGGACAGATGATCTAAGACTAGAGAATGAAAATATGCAAGAAAATGGTAGGTTTGATCATCATGACATAGACCACCGAAATCAAGAAGGGGCAGCCAATCAATTGCATCCAATAGAGGTTCCAAATAGTAGGGTTTGATGAACTCGTTATCAATCCTACGTTCATTTACCAGGCACCTCCCTGTTTATTTTTCAAAAATATGAGGTGGAGGGCCAACAACGGCATGTGGAGGTGTAGGTGCCACAGCCGGAGCTTCCCTACGGGACGTTTGTCGAGTAGAGGAGCTCCATGGGTGTGCAAGGGATCATTGAGACTGAACCCTTCCCCTTTCTTTTGAGGGCAAGGTTTTTCTCCTGGTAGGCCTGGACGATTCTCCTATGACAGGTGTTTTACCTTTGTCTTTACTCATTTATACCACTAATAACTCTGAAGAATGACAAAAGGAAGGAATCAGAGAAAACTGAATATTATGAAGACCAAACCAAGATTTCCCAGCACGAGAAAAATGACAACAATCTAGAGGAACCCAAAGTACCAAAGCATACCTTGACGAATCAGGAGGATGGGCAAGAAATTACTGGATTCGAACCACCCTAGAATGCTTGTTGTCGAAGACACAAAAGAAAAAAAAAATGGCCGGAGAGGATGAACAATGAAGAGAGAGGAGGTAAAAATAAGATTTTTCCTGCTTGCCCGCCTTTTATCATGTGGAGAACTTCGATATCATCGAAGGTGGTTTCGATGATATCGATGTCTTCTTTGATGTTATCAAAGAGGTCTTCGATACCACTTTTTAATGTGTGCCGCTTTGGATTATGAAGGGACATCAATGATATCGATATATATTCAATCTAATCGAGGATTAGTCTGATTCATCAACAAACTTATCGAAGAGGAAAAGTTTGACATTGATTAGATCACTTTGATGATCAACCATATATGCATATCATAGTATATTTTTGTATCAGCTTGTACACACATCAAAATTTGTACAAAAAGTTGTGACATCAAAATTATAAACATCAGTCATGCTTATACACAAAAAGAAGTTTTTGAGGTGTAGGAACCTCATATATATCATGATAATTTCCAAAAGTGCATCACTTCACACATTCATCTAGGTCTAGATGCCATTACTTGGACTAGTTATCCTTGCTCAATTCATATTAGCCATATGGATCAACCTTCCCATTTCCTTTGATGACATAACAATGGTCACTAGTGCGAAGACCCTCCATAACTGATTTTCCTGATAAATCCAGGATCTTGCACTTTAGCTTGTCAAAAGTAACCACATGATTGTTGTCACATATTTGAGAGATTCTTAAAAGATTGTGAGTCAGTCCTTTTATGCAAAAAGCATTCTTATTTTTTAGCATCTCCATTCCTTCTATGGTTCCATGCCCTACTACCTTAGCAGTGCTTCCATCACCATAAGTAACTATCCCATCATCAAGATTTGAGTAATTTGAGAGTAGAGACTTGTCACGTGTAACATGTCTTGAGCATCCGCTATCTAGGTACCACTTAGCACTATTGCTTATAATATGATTTGAGTGAGTAACAAGATAATTTTTCTTTTCTTTCACTACCCATGTTGTGACAGATTTCCTTGAGGATGTTCCCTTTACTTTGTTAGGAACTTGTCTGGGTACATTAGATGACTGAATCATTTTTTCTTGTTTCATTAGCTCATTTGTTTTATGATTCAGTTCAGCTACTTGATTCAATAGCTCCTCTACTCTCTTGGTCATTCTGGGTGGAGATGGATGTGTTTTACCTCTTGCCATTTTGTTTGGTGAATCTTGCCATTTTGTACTATTTTTCCGGTTGGTCTAAATTTACCAATATGATTTGGACAGAAATTGGATTGAGTCCACCTAGGATAAATACATTGAAATTTAAAATGGCTTGAGTCTCCACATGAATGATAGATAGAAGTAGCTTTTATTTTACTTCCTGATGCAGCTAATTTTTCAATCATTAGTGCTGCATTTTTAGGACTTGATTTGAATTTTTCATATACCAAACCACTCTTATCTTTTCCTCGTCTTCTCATCCCTAAGAGTCTTTCTAATTTTTTACTACTCTGAGAGAATTTGTAATTTATATCAGCAGACTTTCTAAATTGTTCTACATCAAACCTAAGTGTACGATTCTCATTCTTAAGATGCATATTTTCATCTTCCAATAGTTCAATCTGTTTAGTCAGTTTTGAGGATTCAGATTTGAGAGATAGATTGATTATTTTCAGCTTATCATTTTCAGAGTGGTATTGCTAAAGATCATTGATCAGGTGTATATTGACTTCTGAAGTTTTATCTAGATCCATTTACAGTACTTTATTCTTATTTTCACTAATCCCAAGTCTTTTAAGGATATTGATGCTACGGATATAAAGTTGATTATAGGCATCTTGTAATTTATCCTTTTCTTCTTCTTCTTTCTCTGTTTCATCATCATTAGATGGAAATGATCCAGTGGCTTGAGTTTCTTCGATTTTCTCAGTCTTTAAAGGAATGCTGGAGGTTGTAGAGGCCATTAGAATTTTTAGAGATTTTTTGTCTCCATCACTCTATTACTTACTACATTTTGAATTTGACTCTTTAGTATCATCCCATATGGCGCCATAGCCTTTCCTTTAGTTTTTCTATTAGGGCATTTAGTGGACAGGTGTCCAAAATTTCAGCATGTGTAACACTGTGGATCTTTTGACATTTTAACAGGTTTATCGGTATAATGCTTGTTGTCCGACTGTTTCCCTTTAAATGGTCAGCCAGGGTTTTTAGTTCTTCTACTTTTATTTCATCCATGTTTCTACATTCTTCAATGGTTGTAACTTTCGAGTTGAACAGTTCCCGTAATGAGCTCAGAATTTTTCTACAAATTTTTTAGACCGAAACTTTTTCTCCTAATCCACCCATGGAGTTACAAATGATGTTCAGTTTTGTGAAGAACTCCATGAAGGTCTCATGCTCTTCCATTCTGAGACTTTCAAACTGTGATGTTAGGAGTTGCAGTTTGGATCTTTTTACTATGTCGGTTCCCTCATGAGTTGTTTCTAATAAGTGTCATACTTCTTTAACTTTTCCACACATACTGATTTGATTAAAGACTTCTTGGGACACAACATAGTAAATGGAGTTCATAGCTTTTGCTTCAACAGTCTGTTTTTCTTTGTCATGAGTAGACCATAACTCTTTGGATTTCAGTTTGGATATAGTTGTGCCATCATCATGTACTACCTGATCGGTTGGAGGCATATATCCATTTTTAACAATTTCCCAAACATCATGATCCAAAGATCTTAGAAAAGTGTATCCAAGCCTTCCAGTAGGCATGATTTGATCCATCAAAGACAGGAGGTCTAGTTACAGATGAGCCCTCTCCTTTGGCCATAATTCCAACCTCAGTCAAGATCACTCTCTAGGCGGTGAAGCCCTTAAGAGAGATCCTCTCTAATACTAATTAAAATTATGGTAATGATTGTTGTATTAGAAATAGGAATAGGCCAAAGTATCCTAGAGGGGGATGAATAGGACTTTATAAAATTTTATAACAATTTAAAATCCTATCATCATTATCTTGATTTAATACAATAATTTATCAAGATACTTGTAACTTAACTCTAATGGATTCCAAGCTAAATAGAGGATCTAATCACAAGACTATTCAATATATTAGCAATATATAAATTTAGTCTATGATGGATTGAATGAGTGACTCTGTGTGTGGAATTTAGTACTTATCAGTTCTAAATAATCATGTCATCATGCATCATGTGAACATTCAAAGTAAACACAGAAATGTAAAGCACAAATAATAATCCCAAACACGATCATTTATAGTGGTTCGGCTACTTGCCTACTCCATTCCTAGTGGACGCACTCAACCCTTGAGTGTATCGGATTTGACTAACGGAGGTTTCAAATCAGGTTTACCTCAAACCAGTATAACCTACACAAGGTTGACTCTAGGACCTACACAAGGTACCTAACATGTCTCCATGAGACACAAGTTTATGCCCCACATAAGAGCAAGGGTCAACACACGACACCCAAGTTTTATGCCTTACACAAGAGCAAAGGATCCACATAAGGAACCTAGAGTTTATGCCCTACACAAGAGCAAAGGTCAACACAAGACCTAGGTTTTAGACCACGCAGGCCAAGGACCTACACTAAGGACCTAAGTTTATGATCACTAAGAGCGAGCGTCAATACACAGCACCCACACATATTCTCTCGTCGGAGGCCTCCTATGAGGACTTGAAATGGGTGAGAATCACCTATGACCTAATCATACAAAAAAGAATGATTAACAGGGTCTCTAGACTCTGTTTACTTACAAATAAGTAGGTGAGCCCATTACGCATATTGATGAAGATCTCCTCCTTTGATGATAAAGAATCTTCAGCTCCCTTGAACCACAACACTGATGATGCTTCAATTTATGGCAACGGGTTGGGTCAAGGTTATGTTAGAAATCTTATTCTATTAAATGTTTTCCTCTTTTAGAGACGGAGTGATTCCAAGCATTCAAGCATTCAAGATATCCCAGCTCAATGATTTTTCATTAAGGTGGTAGCTGGATGATCCTTGAATGCGAAAGTTCATTCCCCAATCCACTCTATTGAATATCAATGATGGGGGTGGGTTGGAGGATGAACTCCCATAGAAAAAAGAGCTTAAGGTAAATAATATGTAAGACTCTCTTAAGGCTCTCTCTATTTTTCTCACTACAGCAACCAATAGCAAGCTCTCTTTAAATAGGAAAAGAGATCCAACGGTAATAAAGTTGTCAATTTTTTAATAGAGTTAGATTTCATCGTTGCATCTTCGATATCATCGACCGTATACTTTCGAAGACATCGAGTGACAGATCGATGGAATGAACTCTTCTGACAATTACAGTTGAACCTCTTAAGCACATATCGATCGAACATGTTTCGATGTCATCAGATTTTAAACTCTGATTTCATCAAACCACAATTCGATTTCTTGATAATGAAAAATAAGAGAGTAGGCTAAACAAGAGATAGCTGGCTTTTGATAATATCGATCCTCCTACGATGTCATCAGATTTCAAATGTCGATGATATCAATACCTAGTTCGATTCATCGATCTTCTATAGAAGATTTTCTTGTAGGCTTGTTAGACATTCCATTGTCCGAATTCGATGAAAATGACCTAAATTCGATATGATCGATATTTGAATATCAATTTTATCGAGGGAGTCCCAATTCCTCGAATCATTTAAAGAGGATTTTCCTAAAAAACTTACCAGACAATTTGGTCTGAAATCGATAACATCGAAGGTCCATCGATATCATCGGAGTTCAAATTTCAAGGATATTGAGGCTTCCTTTGAGTCATCAATAAATGCATGGTTTTCCTTAGGAGCTTGTTGGACACAAACAAACCAAAAGTTGATTATATCGAGCTGTCTCGATGATCCCGGTATTTGAATGTCGATGATATCGAATGTTCCATCGATTCATTGATAATTTAGTCCAGAGATCAAGTTGGTTGTTGGACACAATTAGTCCTCAATTTAATGATATCGATTACATTTCGAGGACATCGATAGATGGTGTCCGATCTCATCGAGGTTATCTCGATATATCGATAGAAGCTGAAAACTTAGAGATTTTCCTGTTTTGCAAAATAGTTTTCATACTTTAGACCTTATGTTGTTCTATCCATTTTTAAGGGATTTATGTACCTGTGTATTTTGGGATATAGGATGTGAGGTTAGGTTTACCTTTGACGAGTTCGGAGCACACATCTAGTTGAGGCAGATGCTTGAAATATCTTCCTATGGGGCTCACTTGTCTTGTTGACTTAACACTCACGTTAATTGACAAACCAGGGCACTTTCAACAAGTTCATTATTAACATTGGCTATGATGATGATTTCGAACTTCTTAGGAACCACTTGAGTTGGACTCACTCATTGACTATCGAATATGGGGTATATAATACCCACACCCAATAACTTAAGTACCTTAACCTTAACCACTTCCTTCAAGTTTGGATTTAATTTACGTTGTGGTTGTTAGAAGGTCTTTGCATTATCCTCAAGATAAATGTAGCGAGTACAAATCAAAGGGTCAATCCTCTTAAGGTCCGAAATTGACCATCTAAGTGCTCCTTTGTGCCTAATGAGAGTAGAAATAAGCATACTCTTATGTTCTTTCTTAAGGTGGGAGGAAATCACCACCAGATATGTCTCATATTGATCTAAATAGACATATTTAAAATCAGAGGGTAAAAGTTTTAGGTTAAGCTTTTGTGCTTTGAGGTTAGATGGCAGAGGCACAACATTAGTTTGGGATAATTTTTCAAATTATGGCCTCCACCGGTTAACTTCAAGTACCGATGCAGTATCAAGTAAGGCATCCATCTTCCTAATCATGCTATCATCCAAATCAGGAGAGTGACCCAAGCCAAGCATGTCTCTATAGGGTCAGAGGATAAGGTCATCAGAGTTCTATCTTCCACGAAAGAGTTTATCACATTAATGTCGTGGGCCTCGTCATTATCCTCTGCCTGTCTGCTCATGTTGAAAAAGATATTGAGCTCCAATATCATATTTTTAAAAGACAAATTCATGACCCCATTCTTACAATTGATGATAGCATTAGATGTAGCAAGGAACGGGCGGCTAAGTATGACAGGGATTTGAGTGCTCATATCTACGATGAGTTGAGTATCCAAGATGATAAAATCTACTGGATAGTAGAATTTATCAACTTGGACTAATACATCCTCAATCATCCCTCTTGGTACACAAAATGAGCGATCAGTACGTTGTAATGTTGTCTGGGTGAGTTTTAATTCTTATTCGTAAACCGATAAGGGATCAAATTTACGCTCTCCCCCGAGTCAAGAAGTGCATTCTCAATTTGGTGATTCCCAATTATACAAGTGATAGTTGGGCTACCTGGATATTTATATTTTTGTGGCACATTTTTCTTGAGGATAACACTCACTTTTTTTATCAGAAAAATTTTCTTTTTGACACTTTGTGGCCTCTTGGTTGTGCATAAGTCTTTCAGAAATTGGGCATATGAAGGAATTTATTTCACAGCATCAAAAAGAGGGATGTTGACCTTCACTTATTTCAACACCTCTAGAATATCCTATGAGTTGGATAGAGGTTTTGATGCTATCAACCATAGGGGGAATGGAGCAATCGGCTTGCTTAGAGGTTTTGGTTCTAATCCATGTGGAGTAGTTCTAAGTCTATCATTTGTGTCTTCTTCCGGTTCCTTGGACTTTTCAACCCTTACCGGAATAAATTTGTCAAATGTTTTTTCACTCCTAAGAGTGGTGATAGACTTGGCTTGCACCAATGGATTTGAAGAGCTTGGTTCACTAACTTCGTATAGCAGTTTGGGATTGGTGATAGGTTGAGCTGGAAGGATCTCTTTCTCCATACTGTAACATGTGAGTCTATCTTTTCTATAGCCTTAGTAAGTTCTTGTAATGCTTGGAGAGTACTTTGCTTGATGAGCTCTTAAGTTTATGTGGGGTTTTGAACCGATTCCTCTTGAGGTTACCTTTGATTCAAGAATTGGTTAGGGATTCCTTGAGGAGTAGCAGTTTGTCCATTTCTCCAACTAAAGTTTGGATGATTTCTCCAAGTTGAATTGTATGTGTTTGAAGTGAGTCCTTTGAAAGGCCTTTGGTAGTTGTTCACGACATTCAATTGCTCATTCAGTTTTGTGAACATTACAAGAACAAATAACACTGACAACTTCCTTATCCTTATCCTTCTTAAGTTCCATGGCCTCGAGTTTCCTTGTGAGACTGGCCACTTTAACATTTATATCATCTTCCTCTTTCAAAAGATATATTCCGCCCTTCTCCTTTGATTGAGTAGGTTTAGAAGTGGTGCTAAGTCTTGGGGAGATATCCCATGATTGTGCGGTTTCAGCGAGTTTGTCAAAGTAATCCCACACATCATTGACATATTTGTTCATGAATTCCCCATTGCACATTGTCTCGACCAATTGGTGCATGAAAGATGTCAATCCTTCATGGAAGAAACTTGTTATGCCCCATGTTTCAAAAGTGTATTGTGGGCATGAACTGACATGATCCTTGAACTGCTCCCAACATTGAAAGAATGTTTTATCTTGCTTTTGGGCGAAGTTCATGCTCGACTTTCTAATGGTGTTCGTTTTATGGTATGGAAAGAATTTCTTTATGAACTCCCTTGCCATGTCGTTCCATTTGCTAATAGATCGTGGACTTAGTGTGTGCAACCATGTCTTAGATTTATCTTTTAAGGAGAAGGGAAAGAGTTTCAGCTTGATCGTGGCTTCAGACACATTAGGAAGTATAAAGTGGTTATTATCTCATCGAACTCTTTCATGTGTAGATATGGACTTTTAGATTCAACTCCATGGAACTTTGGGAGGAGTTGGATCACTCCTGGCTTGATATCTATATTTTTTATATTTTCTAGAAAAAACATACAGGAAGGTGTGCTCACCCCCGTCGGTTGCAAATAGTCTTATAAAGTACAAGGCGGGGGTGCATGATGCACTTCATTCGCATCCTGGGCTTCCTCAACTGGAGGTTGAGGTTGATTTACAGGTTGATTAAGAGTCATTACTTTTATTGACTCAAAGGATCTCAAGTGATGTCTACTCCTGTGACGGATAGGCAACCCTTCGACTAATCCTCCATTACTTAAGAGACATAGAGTGTTATCACGGACCCACTTGGACATGAAACACTCTTAGTTTTCAAGTACAAAATCTAACCTAAAATCTAAGAATTAAAAATTACAACAAATAAGAAGAGAGAGAGAGAGAGAGTTACAATGAAGTTACCAGATAGGAGATGTTAGGTTAGGATCCTACAAAACAGAGAACAAAGTTTTTAAAAAGTAGCATAAAAATTCCTAACCTGAGAATAAATTAGAAAGTTAATCCTAATCTTAACCTAATTCTAAGACTAATTAAATTTAGAAAAGTGTAACCATAGTCCTTGGCAACAACGCCAAAAACTTGTTCACAACCCCAAGTGTAGGGTCACAATATAGTAATAATCTTGGTAAGACTAAGGTCGAATCCACAGGGACTAAACTCCTGTATATTCTAAAAGTAACTAGAATTAGAACCATAAGAAGATTTAAACTAAAAATCTGGAATAAAGGAAGTAATTGTAAATTGTGTTGATTGAAACTTATGAATTTAAAGGTGGGAACTAGGGTGCCAAGGATCCACTTGTAGCTATTTCGATGCTACCTTACTTGATTCAAAAGATCCAACTGGAATCAAAGTCCTATCTTATCCAATTAGAGAAAGAGTGATGATCAAATCTCTGAGCTTCTCATTGATCTAGCCTCAATGGAAGAGGATTGTAAAGATTGAAAGGGATTCCATCACCCAACCATGCCCAGGAGACTATGGCAAAAAATAGGATTTACCAATCCCACAATCTCAAATAAGAAAAGAACATACTCAAAGCTATCACAGGCTCTACTGTAATTTGAGTCACAACAAACCATTGAAAACTAAAAATATTTCTTAAAATCAACTAAAAATTAATGAAGTTCAACATAAACATGAATCAAAGTAAAGTAAACATCTCAATCATGCTACAAGCTTCACCTCTTAGCCCTAACTAAGATGTTTAGTTAACTATAGGCTTGATTAAGCAAAAATCTCTTAAAGAAAGTATAAAAATAAACTAAGGAAGAAGAAAAATCTTAGCGGTGGCTCTCCACCCTTTTGCTCCACTCCTTAAACTTTAGAAGATGCTTTAGAGCATCCTAAGACTCATATTTATAGTTGGGGAACTCCAACTTTTGCACCGAATTGGAAAAGTTGAGAAACCGCCTCATATTTACGTAATCCGCACAAAATCTGCGTAATCTTTGACTAGTCAAGAGAAATCTTCGACTGGCTGATAGTCATCTTCGACTAGTCAAGATTCACGTGATTTTAAAAGATATTGTTGCTGGAGTTCGAGCCGAAGTTTCTTGTGTTAGTCGAACCAGAATTCGGGCTAGTCGAATTTCACTCTAATTCTTTTTCTTCACTTCGAATCTTCGATTCTCTTCATTCTTGAATTGGTTTCCTTAGATCTTTGGCATGTGAGTTCTTTAATCTTGGTCTCGTACGATCCATCCCTTGCCTTGGTGATTCTTTAGCATCAAATCCATGCTTTTAATATTCTTTTCAATCCAAGCTCTTAGATTCACTTTGCAACATAAACATGTATAAAATATACCATTAAACATTATCACGTTCATAAAAGTAAAATATAAATAGGGAAGAATATGCAATATTTGACACTCAACAATCATATCGAGCAGCTTCGAGCCAAAGGATTAACCTCCTTTTGAGAGCTCTTTACTGTTCAGGCAAGCTACCCTCATCCAGGGCTAGGTTCATTGAGAGATTCCTTGGCCTTGCCAAAGCCTCTTCTAGGCTAACGTATCTAGGAGTCTCATTGACCTTTGGTAGGATGAAAAGAGGTGCGTTCCAGCCACCAATGGATAGAGTGGAAGGTTGTATCAAAGGGTGGCAGGCACGATTCCTCTCTTAGGGTGGCAGAGCTGTCTTGGTGCAACATGTCCTGGGGAGTATTCCGTCCACTTGATGGTGGCTACTCACATTCCAGCGTAGGTTCTTGCACTTTTGGAGAACCGTTCTGCTAATTTCATATGGGGTTGGGGTGAAGGTAAAAGAAAGCTCCATTGGAGGGGTTAGAAGACGATAGCGTGGGCCAAAGAGAGGGTGAGTTGGGTATTAGGAAGCTAGCAGAATTCATGATAACTCTTAGGTTCAAGTTGGGGCGGGTGTTAAAATTCAAGGCTGAAGAGAGTTTATGGAGTACCTTTATGAATGTGAAGTATGGTCAGGACCTCTCCCCCGTGAGATTGAGATGCCCGACTGCATTTGCCTCTCCTTTGTGGATGAAGATCCTACAACTGCTGACCATATTGGAGAGGAACATGAAATGATTGTCGGGGTAGGGGGAATGGAGTTTTTGGAAAGATAACTGGATGGGACTAGGCCCGCTGCTGCAGCTCTCTGAAAAATATGTTCCTCCTGGCCTAATCTCCCTTAAGGTGAATCAAGTCCTGGGGTCGAACAGCCCATTTCCCCCATTCTCGGACTTCGACTTCCTCCCTCAACGAACAGTTGACTTCATTTTTTAGGCAGGTTTCTACCTTACGGATGGCCCTGACAAGTGCATCTGGCCCTCCTCGGGTGAGTTCTCGATCCGAACATCTTGGAAGGTTAGCAAGGCCAGTAGTCCTCACAGAGAATGAGCAAGATAGGTGTGGCATCCCAAGCTGCCTCCTAAGTTATCCTTTTTTGTCTGGCGAATTCCGTTGAAAGTTATCCGAGTGGATGGAGTTGTCCAAGGGCATGGGATTCAGCTGGCATCCAAGTGTGAATGCTGCTCGGACATTTCATCCTCGGGCCATTCGGGTGAGTCTCTTCATCACCTTTTTATCAGTAATGTGCTGGCGGTGTCCAATTAGGAGTATTTTGAAGGGATTTGTAATGTGTCTATCAAGGGGGCCCAATCGATTGAGGTTAGGCTGAGCCAATGGTGGAACGCTCCTCCGCCAAGTGGGAGAGCATCGCCCCTACATATGTTGGTTCCTTGCCTCATCCTGTGGGAAATTTGGAAGTCTAGGAATTTAGCTAGATTTGACGGAAGGTCCACCTTAATGACCATTGTCATTGCTAAGGTGAGTATGTGGCTGGCCCATATGAGCGATCGACCCCCAAAACATCACCTTAGGCCTTCAGGCCATGCATCTCGGTCAGATCTGGGGTTGGCTGCCTCTCACCTCGTTTTATCCTCTCCAAAGATCGTGAAATGGGCAAGGCCCAATCTAGGCTGGTCAAAGGTGAATGTTGACGGGTCGACAAGGGTTAACCCGAGGTTGTCTAGTGGCAGGGGTGTCTACAGAGATGACGGGGGGAATTTCTTTTTGCTTTCTTGGAAAGTTATGGGATTGGCCCCAACATCAGTGTGGAGCTTCAGGCAGTTCATGACGGGCTATTTATTTGTTTTAGTTTGGGTCTCACAGAAGTTGTGGTGGAATCCGACTCCCAACTAGTGATCGCATTTTTAAATGGGAGTGTCCTTCCTATTTGGAAATGGAGCTATTGGTTGGCCAAAATAGAGAAGTTGAAACTCAAAGGTCAGGTAGTTATTGTCTATATTTTTAGGGAAGGAAATGGGCCAGTAGATGGTATGGAACGCTTGAGTAGTGAGTCTCAATCCGCCTTGTTAGTCCGGTTTTTCAGGGAGCTCCCGATCCAGGTTAGGGGTCTCCTTTTCCTGGATTCGGTGGCCTTGGGGGCAGTCAGGCTCGTCTATGGTAAAGGCAACCAGTGACCCATGTTCAAGATCAGGGTGCCTGGGCTTGGTTTTGTTTTCTTATTTTTACTTCTTGTGGGTTGTCCTTTAGTTTTTCTTGCCTTTCATTTTCCTGCTAGATTATGATAGGCTTCGCCCAAATCCCTTTTTCCTGGGGAAGCCTGAATGTCCAATATCATGTATATTTTGCATCAAGGATGAAATGAAGGTTAATTTTTTATTAATTTTTTATTTTTTTAAAGATGAGTTGTAATGGAGATTTGACGACAATGAGAATACTATGGAGATTCGATGACGATATGTGGATAAGGCTTAGAAGAGGAGATTTCTCTTAGCCGGCGGCCCTACATGCACATTGAAGTCGATGAGAACTTGATGGACAATACTACAAAAATGCGCCCTAGAGATGATGAGGGCTTGACAAGCGACACTCCGGATCAATAGGAAGAGTAAGAACTGCTCTGATACAATGATAACCTAAGATTAGAGAATTCCCTAAATGATTTTTATATATTTTTTTCTTTAGCCTTAAAGGGGCTTTTATAGAGATGTACATCCTATATGTGGAAAGAATCATTGAATACAAAATCAATCACTAAATATAAATTTATATGAATGAAAGGAAATGATTTTCTATTAGAAATTGTTTCCCTTTGTTATAGCCCACTAGAGTTTTGGATCAGGCCACAAGTTGGACCCCGAAGGTTTCATGGGGTGCCACATCATGTGGAGTGTTAGGATTTTTGTGCCCATGACACACATGCAAAGGTGCGCATGAGTTCACACCTAAAAAGGTGCACAAGAGAGCATTTCTCCATAAAGAAATAACTTGCTTTATCTAATATGCTATTTATTTAAGTTTAATAACCAAGCTAGCTTGATTTAAAATATATAAAAAGAAAAAAAAAAAACAGCATATTAACTTTGATAAGTTAAAAAACTACTTATTTGACTGTATCCAAACAAGTCCATCATGTTCATGAATAGTTCTAAAACTTAATAACTTGACGAGTCAACTGAACTCAGCAAGATACTGAGCTGAGTCTTTAAGAATCTCAACTTAGGCCGGATATATAACAAGCCACGTTTTTGAAAACTCGGTTCTAAAAATGACTCAGCCCCAGCTTTGGAAGACTTGTTAAGTCGACTTAATAACTTGGCCAACCCTACACAGCTGGTGACTTGGGCCAAGGCAATATCCCTGACAAGAGGTTTTTAATGAAATTAAAAAAGAATGGTACAGAGGATCAAACTTGCCACCTCCATCACCTTGCACATGAACCTCACTAACAAGCCATGCTTGACTTTGCCACACAAACTCTTACTTTTAAATGACTTATACTACATATAATATTTAAATATTCTTTCCCATTCTTAAAAAAAGTATAAATTTATATTTAGAGATTTTAACACATAGCAGCCTTAACTCTGGCTCAAAGATAAATAACACCCTCTCTTGTGTTTTTTCAGATGATGCTTTTCATTTTCATGGTCAAAATTACTCTGTGAGTAATATTTTGGAGCAAAACAAGACAGAACTATGTAAGAGTAGTTATAGTTGACTGTCGACCACCAAAAAAGATATTTGAATCCCTGGTTTAAGAGAGGGTAGGGTTAGGATTTGGGTTTGCAGAGAAGAGAGAGAAGGATGGTTAGGATTGGATTAGGGATTTAGGGATTTGGGAATGGTAATATTGTCATTTTTACAAAATTTGCTTTCCTAATCTGAGTTATTTTTCTATCCAAAAAATTAATGACAAGGTTTTTTTTTTTAAAAAATAAAATAAAATAAAATAAAATCATGTATAGGAAATAAAAGGTATTAGTGGAAAAATGCATAATGGAGGGTGTTCTTTGTCTTTATTACAAAATGGAAAGAATCGAATGTCGAAATCTATTGTATGGATTGTTACGAGTCACGTTAGACCGAATCTTTGAGTCGACCAAACTGTAATATTTTGGTTTTCAAACTGTGTTCACGTGGCATACAATCTAGGATGTCCAAATCATGGTCCACCATTTACAATTCATGTCTTAAATCCACATGATCAAACCATCTTAGCTCTTCAATTTGGACTGCCGTCCATTTTATTTTTAATCATACATCTGAAAACAACCAATTGAATTGTTAATATGATTCAATCGGTTTGATTATCAGGGCATAACATGCCCACAACGTGGCCTCTAATTTGGACGGTCAGGATTGAAGTGCGTGTGTAGGAGGCACCACTCGGAAGAGTCACATAAACTTGAAAAGTGGTGGTGAACTATGTCCATAGTCTTTTTCTTGATTTAAAGGAAGGGGAGTGGATCAGATAGAAGACCTTTTCGCGCTAATTTTCATACACGAAGAGAAAAACGGCTACGAATCCCCACGTGTCGGTTCCCTGGGAAGGTTGTTCCTTGGGAGGTTGACTTGCTGACCTGGACGGAAAGGTAGAGGCGTATCGTAATCGCATAAAATCCAGATCGAACCTGCCCATCTTCCAACTCATCCACGAGTAGGGGTGTCAATGGGCCGGGTCGGGCCTTGAAATCAGAATTTTCAATAGGCCATACATACTCCAGGCCCGGCTCGTTGATAGCCCTAGCCACGAGTGAGCTTTGCTATTATCATACGTCCTGGCCAATCGTTGTTAGTGTGGTCAAGAATTATAGCCGTTCAATCTGGGATTACGTTCCAGTGATCCAACCGTTGATCCGATTACTATGTAATGGTAGTTGCTGTCCTCAAAAATTGAATAATTGAAGATTTTACGCTTGTCACACAAATATAGGTTAAAGAGACAGTTCATATTCAAGAGTAAAGAATTAAATGAATGGACGGTTGAATTATTCTAACCTGAGAGTTTTATTTTGGGTCTTTCCATTGCCCACTGAATAGACGATTCAAACCGCTTAAAAATGCCCCAGATTTATCTTCTGTTACCGCGCCAGTTCAACAATGCGTTTGTGTGCGAACCTTAGTCTTTACTCTTGCTCGGGTGGTAGACTCTCAGGAGCTTCAACACTCGGTCAAGGGTTCGACTACCCATACGTGGAGAAATTCCACTAGTGTGAGTGTGTGGGGTGTGTGTGCGTGTTAAAAACAAATTAAAAAATTAAAAAAGGAAACGGTGGATTCTAAATATCAAGAAGATCCAAAACTCATATGTGGGCCATACATACGAAACAGTGGGGAATTGAACGCCTGGAGTGACAGAAATTTTGTGTCAGGATAATATTTTTTCCAACAGTTTACCTGAGTGGTAATAACCCTATGAACGGTTGGATGGCATATAAACATCATTGTCAGCTTTAGAAAAGTTTCAATGGTGGATGTTTTTATTACCACTGTTTTTTGGTGTGACTTACCTGAGTCTTGAGTCTGCCTGATTTTTAGAATCCCATCGTATTATGTTCTGTAACACTCCGGATTTTTGCCAACCTGGGGTTAGACGTCCTTAGGCAATGAGTCAACCATAACACTCTCAAAGCTCAATTCCAAAGCCAAAGAAATCGTTTTTCAATCAATTTCCTTCAAAACTCACCTTTCACCACCTCATTTTTTAAATTTCTCCAAGTACTTTCATATTAGACACGACTCGTCAAGTTTAAAAGTAAAGAATACCAATATTAGGGTATTAACGATGAAGAACACTACCGAAGCTAAAAATTACCGTAAATAGTAAATAAATAGGTAAAATGGGTTTCGACCCTTAACCTTTTGGAATCTAACAAAATAGATAAGTTAGTTGGATAGATTAGCGTCTCTTACCCCAAAATCATATGTTATACGCTGCAGAAATTCATTTCGGTTTGCAAACTGGCCCCGAAACGCCTCGAACGGAGTCGTGGGCCCACCCACGCTAATCCACAATAATCCAGGATGGGCCCCACATATATTTGGGACCTCCAGGGCAAGGGAAAACCAGCCCATATGGCCGGCATCGCTGGATTGCGATTTCACCGGCGAGGGGCTTGCCGCTCAACGGGCTTGGCTGGGTCCAGGCTTCGGGCCGGAGGTGTTTGGGGGTTAGGGTAACCCCCCTAGGTGTGGGTCATCCCTTAAAACCTCCCCAATCAGATACTTCCTTCACAAAGTGACCCTCCAAGCTCTCATTTTTCACCAAAATGCTTGACTTTTGGCAAAAATCACCCCTCTAAACTCTTCCTTCTTCCGTTTCCAAACACCCTCACTCCACCCTTCAAATCTCATCTCAAACAAAAATCAATAAAGGCTACTTCCTTTAGAAATCCAACGAGAATTAACTAGCGCTGCACTAGATGGCCTATGAAATTCTCACCAATCACTTTAAATACTATCTGCTAGAGCCAAAACATATAGAATTGGTGACGCTACAATACCGTAAAACCTATGATCAAACTCTATTCCCGATTGCTCTCGGGAGCACCTTGAAAGTTTGTATCGACTTTGGACCGCACATCGGAAGTCCGATTACCCCGAACTTAGACAATCCTAACCGCCTAGTTGGACTTGACAATCACCTCGAAATCAAGTTCAAATGATATCGCACGACGATTTCCTTGAGTCCAGAGTGAAGAGTGTGAGAAATGTTAGAAATTAATATAATTTATGAAATCTGGCACGTGTCGCTTGCGCGACATTTTCTAAGCGTTCCGATCGTCAGAATTCGATCAAATTTTACCCGTGGATCAGGATAGGTGGCCCTTACATGTCAACACACTTGTGGCCCTGATCGAGTACCGGTAGCCGTTGAACTGAAACTGGTCCGCCACGGTCGATCTGAAAATTCGACCAGACTGAAAACTCTGCCTGACCTAGATCCAATGTCAGAGAACTTAAGTCCGACCGCACTTAGTAGCAGGACCTCAAGAAATGCTCCGTTGGATCGGAACAAGTTCACTTTGGTTATAAAATAAGTATAACTTGGCCCCAAGTCTATTTTCGTCGCTTTTGGACTTATAAGAAGGGCTTAAACCCTTACTCTTTCATTTCATACGAATTTGGAGAGAGAAGAGGGAAAAGAGAGGGAGAAAGAGAGAAAAGAGAGGGAGAAAGAGAGAGAAAGCGAGGGAGATTTGGAGCTCTCTCCTGGGATTCTTCCCTGCTGCTCCATGTTCCATAGCCGCCGCTTCTGCACCGCCATTATGGTGTTTTCAGCTCTATTCTTAGGTAAGAAATCCTAACCCTAACCTGATTTGAAGCTTAGAATAGTTGTAGTGTTGGTATAGCTAACCTATTTCATGCCATAGGTAGCGTACCCACCGTTGACGAAGACTTATCGTCTGAATCAACTCCGTTTCGTAATTTCTGGTTTAAGGTGCGGATCTTAGATGCTTAGATTATCATTTTTCAAAGTTTTCAATGCCGTTTAATGGTAGATTGCTGATGAGGATGCTATTTGACATGTACAACATGCTGTCCGTTTTTCATTCCGTATACGTACGAAGAATATGAAATTTAGGATATTTTAGGTATTTGTAGGAAATACTGTATACGTGCATATTTTTCCGATATGATTACCATGAGTATTTGCCGTGTACCTATGCTAGTTATGCGTGTATGATCTGTTTGGCGAAGAGATTCGCCCTAATGCACATATTGTCCGACATATGCTATGTAAACTAATGTGTGTAGACTAAGTGTTTGTTGAAATGCCTAAATCAATATGATTTATGCCTGCCATATGTTTTGAATGTAAGAACATGATTGTGTGTACTAGATAACTCCTTGATATAAGAATCTGTCATATTATATGTTGAAATCAACATACGTCAAGTACGTTCGAATTGTGTGGACTAAGTGTTTGTATAAATGTCTGTATTAGTAAGTATTGAGTAAGTGGTGTTGTAGATTAGCGTTGAGAATAGATTCTCAACTAATTTGATGATGTACATGAATTCCTCCATGTTTGTTGTATTAAATTGATTACCTTATGTTTGAAATACTCATATTGGTTAATTGCTTATGATGTATGTTATAACATGCTGATAACATGCTGGGATATCTTGTATTTCGATTCTGTCTCTCTCACGTGATTATTGATTCACACTACATGTGCTTGGGGCTATACTCTAGTCCAGGCTGTCGGTAACAGTTTAGAATTCGTAGTCGGATTCTATTCGCCACGAAGGATGTGCATGACGAACTCGAGTCGTACTAGAGTCGTCGACAGTGGTTAGGCCACACGAAGTGCTTGTGCACTTCATGTCATTCGATTCGACATGCGCTCGTGCTAGTCAGACTCATCAAGTAACCCGACTGACCATTGTATGTTCACCTTGTATTCGTCATAACTGCTTGAACCTAGGGTACTAAACTTACCAGTGATAACCCTGTTAACCATGGTACCTTGATCCATAAAGACTCATGAGCCGGGCATGGTGTTATGGGACACCGTAGTCGAGCTTTCGGCCTACGCTGGGGCCACAAACCTCCCCGTAGTGACCAGTGAGCACCCTACTCTGAGAAAATTATGGTGGTATGGGACACTATATTCTTGTTGTCGGCATACACTGATTGGTGACGAGCCCTTTGTAGTGACCTTGAGTTTATCCTGACACCGCATGGGGGCGACGAGTCCTGACGTAGTCTTAAAGACATAATAGGCCTGTATTGATAAGGTGATGGGGGAAAGGAGCAACGAGTGCGTGTAACAGCCCTGGAAGCCCTTGTAGCGACCTATAAATATAACATCGTATGAGATTACTAGGAGTGACGACCCTAGACAAGATTTGTGTTGGGATTGATATAAGAAAGGTACCCTAGTTTTCCCAATCCTGTTGTATGAAAAGGACTAATAACAACTTGGTAATCATTATCCATATCGCATTGCATGTGCTTGGAAGATGTGGAGCACTGCGGGAAGAAAGCATGTCGCTGGCGTAAGATGGTGCCGTATGAGGGAGTATGTCGATGAGGGTATCCATCATGTCATTTCATGCTTGCATTAACAACAGAACCTAGGAATGGTTGATTATTTGCTTTACTATTAACGCGTGATTGATTTGATAACATGTTAATCTTTGCTCTATTATTCCATTGAGTTGATCACTCACTCCCATGTTACAGGATGGTGTTCCGGACACCCACCGGTCCCTATTTTAGTTTCAGATGCTGGCACTGCTTGTGGAGCGGAGCAGGACTTGATGATGAGGAGGAGGATCCCTCCTTTATGCGTGTTCTGATCGACGGGATTACAGGGAGGTTGATTAGACGCCTTAACACTTGTCATTTTATATTTTTGGAGCACTCCTGTATATTCTTTTCTTTCCATTTTTGGAGTATACATGTATTTAATTAACCTGGTAACATGTTCACACTCTGGAGACTTACAATTACTTATGTATTTTATGTATTTATCACAGTCTTCCGCTTGCTAATTTAACTGTCTCTAGAGTATGATATGCTGTTTTGGCTTAGTCTCAATCTTGTTTAATGTCATTCTACAGACAACATGCATTTATCATTATCTATGTTGCATAAGTGCCGTTCTGAAACTCGGGAGTTGGGTTTCTACCCGACCCCCGATTTTCGGGATGTTACATGTTCTTTCAAAACAAATGGACCCAGTGAATTTGTCACAGACATCTCTTTGAACCCACATAGCTCCGTGACCATCAGTTGTGTCCAATCATCTTAGAATGTGAGCTCAAAAATTAAATAATCCATAACTCAGTGGAAAACATTAGAGGAAATAACATGGATAGGGACGCCTACCATTGAAACCTTGTTATGACCCACTGTGATGTTCATATACCATCTAACCTCTTTTTTTTTTTTTTTTTTTAATAAGGTCAATCCTGTTAGGACGAAGGCCAAAAAGTATCAGCAAATCCAAAACTTTGGTAGGCGTACGAAGGTTTATATGGTGGACGCTCTAATTTACATTTGTTTCCTGTAGTGTGGTCTGTTTGAGTCCTATATTTATTGAACTTTGGTCTAAGTCATACCACAAGCCGGGAAAAGTAACGGAAAGACTAGATATAACAAACCATGGTGGGCTCATTTTTATTGCACAATCTCCCAGCAAACCCCTTGATTGGGTACTGCCCCACCGGAATCAGCTCGGATGGGATTCTTTATATGAAAATGAGTTATAATTTTCCTTTCACATAAAAAGACTTTTCATTACACTAGTGTAATCAAACAAAAGCTTTTCAGTATACAAGTGCAATCAAATAAAAGGAAAATTCATGGTCGGTCACTATGAGCAACTGCAAGAATGTGTCTTTTGAAAAAATTGTATATATTTGATAAAGATTAAGTCCAGCGTATGAGTGTAGACCTAGATTACTACTAACGATTACCTCGAAGGATTACTTATATTGTGGATTATCACACCTACGATAAACTAAAATAAAGTAAATTGATAGATTTGATTTGGTTTATTTGATATAAGATCATGCCTTATCGTGTTGATTTCTTATACTATTTATAGATTTCTTCTGCAGTTGCTCCTCATACATTTGTTTACTTTAATTTATTGGATAATTATGACATTTGAAGAGTCACCATCTTGATCCTTTCCTTGGTGCATTTTTCTTCTTGACCATTCATCTTTCCTTAACTGTACTTTGCTTCTAATACTTTCGATCACATTTCTCCTCTGGATCGCACTTCAGACTTCTTAAGCATTTCCCTTGCATTATTTCATCAGCCATTTGATGACATGTAATACCAGGACGGTGTTGTGTAGCGCCCAGTCAGTGCTAGCTATTTTTATTTTTATTTTGAATGCTTCAAATATCTTAGAAAATATCTTCATACATTCCATATCTTTCATACAATGTAAGACACGTATCCTAGCCCGTACCATTCCGTATGCTTTCGTGGTCCTCTCGGTCGAATTCTGACAACTCCCGATCTGTAATTGGCGTCTGCGTGCGATCTTGAGACAGATCCTGTCGGTCTAAGTCAGCTCGACCCGAGACTTATATCATTGCGACCGCGCCGTCGCCGCGGTTCTGATGCCGTGTATTACGCGCTAAGCCAGTACCCAAGCCAGGAGTTGTGGGTCCGCGTTCATTTCGAAGAAATGCCGTGTGTTACAAATTTTGAGGGAATCTCTACGACATGTCTCATTAATCAATCAATCAATCAATGTCAAGTACAAGCCTTATCTCAAGTACAATAATCCATCCCTCATTTTTCAAAAGTCAACCTTCTCTCTCCCCTCACCATCCCTCTTTTACACAATTTTCAACTAAGCCCATACCTCTCATCACCTTTCCTTACAACATCCATGCCCTTTAATATTTTATTTCTCTCCTTCTCTGATTATATCTCCACTCTCCCAAGCTCCATACGTCCAAGCCTTCCCAAGCATTTTCAAGAGCAACGAGTGTGGCCCACTTTCCCTACCCTCTTATCTCTCATCCCCACCATCAAAACCCCATCAACCTATATCAAAGTTGAAGGTAAGGAGCATAGGAGTCCAAGTGATGAAGGAGAAGGCCTAGAGGTGGGCGATCCACCGTTAAATCTTTTTTTTTATGGCCCACATGTTGGTGGGACCCGTTGTGATGTATGTGATGTATCAATGAGGGCCCATAGTGGCGGGGTCCCTCTATTGCACCGTGGATTTCTCTCTCTTTCTCTTTTCTCATCCTAGAATGTAGTGGGCCCCACCAAATTACCTATTTCATCCATTAGATGGGGTGGCCCACCACATTTAGGAGATCTCATATTCCATACATATACATATATACATATATATAATATATATTATATTATATTATATTATATATATATGTGTGTGTGTGTACTAACATGGTGGGCCACGTCCACGTGGGACCTACCTTAATGTCTGTGAGCATCCACGCCGTCCAGCGTCTCTGGACGCTGGGCGCTACAAGTAGCTAACGTGAAGTGTGAACTGACATGGATATACTAACAAGCTACCCATAATGGGTTTGGGAATGGGAGTTCAAGTAGGCCCCATCTTGATGTTTATGCATGATCCAAGCCGTCCATCCCAACCCTTGCATCATTTTAGACATTGAGCCGAAAAATGAGACCAATCCAATTATCTGGCGGGCCGTGGCATTGAGAATGCTAGTATTTTCTGTTAAAACTTGAGAAAATGATTGCTGGGGTTCACAAGAAGCTTGGACCCACCTGAAACTTGGTTTGGACCCCTAATTTTGTGGGACACATGCAATGGACAGGGTAGATCTAGTTAATGTGGGTTCCACCTAGGATATATATATATATATATATATATATATATATATATATATATATATATATATATATATATATATATATATATATATATATATGGCATGCCTTTGCTGCCTTGACGTCCAAAGGAGTTTGGACGTTCAACGTTAAAAAGGGTGGGCCCCATTGGCCCTAATTGTGGACCCTACCATGATGTATGTTCTACATCCATGCCGTTCATTTAATAGGTCCCCTTTAATGATGTATTGGCTCCAAAAATCAGCCTTAAACAGTTCCCGGATGGCCCATAACATCACCATTCATGCAATGGTATGCCAAACCACATGGAATCAAATAATAGGGTCCACATGCAGCTTGGATCCACATGAAACTCGGTTTGGACCCTTAAATTGGTGGGACACACACAATGAATGGGTTGGATTTGTGAACTACATCATGGTGGACCCCAGGACTACGTAACCGTACCAAAAGTTTGGTTGGCAAATAAACATTGCAGTGGCTCTGTACACGTGACCTTTCAACAGGGTGGATGGAAAATGAATGTTACAGTGGACCCTTGCTCACGTGACCTTATCAATCGGTTGGATGGCAAACAAACATCACCGTGGACCCTTGGTCCACGTGACCTTATGAATAGTTTGGGTGGTAAGTAAACGTCACCATGGGCCCCTGACAGATTGGATGCAAATAAACATCATAGTGGGCCCAGGTTCGTGTGACCTTATACCACTGGTTGAGTGGAAAATAAACATTACAGTGGACCGGGTGGAAAATAAACGTTATGGTGGGCCCCACATGGGACCCACACCTTCCATTAGTGTGGGTCCCACCATAAGGTATGTACCTCATATATGCCATCCATTCTTCCCATCCCTATGAGATCCACTATGATGCATGTGTTGCATCCAAACTGTCCAACATTTTTGAGAAGTAATTTTAAGGTTTGAGACAATAATGAGATAAATTTATTTATCATGTGGACCGTGATGCACGGTGAGGATTGAATGGCTACCATTAAAATCTTTTGGGACCCTACGATTAGATTGGATGGAAATAAATGTTATGGTGGGCCTTGGAAATTCTAATGGTGGAAATCCTTATCACCACCTATATTTGAGTATGGCCATTTGATATACATGTGGCCTATGTGATGTGGTCCACTTACCATAGTTATGACCCATTGTGGAGGCCCACCTTGAGGTGTATGAAGTATGTTGTTGAGGTCCACTTTGATATATATGAGACCCACGTGATGCGGCCCATTTGATGTATTTGTGGCCCGTTGTCGACACCCATCTTGATAAATATAAGGCCCATTTAAGGATACCGATCTTAATATAGTTATGGTCATCCGTTGAGGCCAATCTTGATATATATGAGGCCCATGTGTTACAACTCATTGATGTATTTAAAGCCCATGGGCCGAGGCCCAGTGGGATGCACATAATGGCCATTGCAATGTGTGATTTCACTATAGTTTGTGTAATGATATTTATGGCGGGTCGTGCCTTGGGGGCAATGATGGTTTGACGTCCACATTGTAAGATTAATGTTGGTTAAATGTCCACATTGTCACTCTCCCTAAGGCCCATTAATAGGCCCAACTCATTGTGTATGAGGCCCATGTGCAGGGCCCACCTGTGATGTATATTAGGCCCATGTGTAGGGCCCACCCATTAAGTATTAGGGCCCATGGATTATGGCCCATTGTGATGTATTTTTGGCCCAGATGGCAAGACCCGATGTTATGTATGAGAGATGTAAGGGATGTGGCCCATTACGATATGTTCAGGGCCCATGGGATATGGTCCATTATAATATACATGCGGCCCGTATATGGGGACCATTATAATGTTACATATGGCCTTGTGTGAGGTCTAATGTGATGCATGTGAGGCTTAGGTGATAAGGTCCACTTTGATATACTTGTGGCCCATTAGTGCGGCCCATTGATGCGACTCACTTGATGTGTATGAGGCCCATTAGTACAGCCCATTGATGCAGCTCACCTGTTCTATATGAGGCCCATGATCAAGGCCCATCGCGATGTATTCGAGGCCCATGTGATGCGGCCCATAGTGATGTGTATGTAACCCTTGTATGAGGCTCATGATATTGTATATTAGACCCTTGTGTAAGGCCATGGGCCCACTATATGTTTGACCCTATATAGGCCACTGCCTTGGGAGCAATGTTAGTTAAATGGCCACATTGATAGGAAGTGATCGTTAAATGTCTACATTGTGACCTTTCCTTAGGCCTGGTTAGGTCCATTCTCATAATTCTCTAGTGGGTTAACCCAAACGAATGGGCCTCATTGATATTATTTGGTCTATCATCGGTCGTCCATCTATGGACCCCGCCTTGTATTGAGGCCGATTACCAATTCTGATTTGTCATTGTCAATTGTCGATTATTGATCGAGGTCGATTACCGATTCTGATGGCCGATTACCGATTCTGATTCGTCGTGGCCGATTACAGATTATCAATCGAGGCCAATTACCGATTTTAATTTGTAATGGCCGATTGTCGATTCCGATTGTCGGGGCCCAATGTGATATACATGCGATCCATATTTGAGACCCGATGTGATGTGTATCCAGCCCGTGTCTAAGGCCCAATGTGATGTATATTGAAGTCTAGGTGATGAGGCCCATTGTGATGCATTTGAGGGCCAGGCGAAGGAGCTCATTGTGATGTATGTTAGGCCAATGAGCAGGGCCCACCTGTTGTGTACATGTAACCCTTAAGTAAGGCCCATTGTGTTGTATATTAGGTCGTCGTGTGTAAGACCCGTATTCTTTACCGTACCGTTTCGTATTCCTCCGTGGTCCTTCCGGTCGAATTCCGACAACCTTTGACCTGTATATGACGTTTACGCTCAAACCTAAGCCGAGTCCCACAGATCAGAGTCGACTCGACCCGAAACTTATACCTTAGCGATTGTGCCGTCATCGCGGTTCTAACGCCGCGACTTGCGCACCGACCCGAAACTCAGGGTAGAAGATATAGGCTCGCGTTCAATTCAAAGAAACACCGCACGTTGCGGATTACGAGGAAATCTCTACGAGATGTCCCATCAATCAATCAATCAATCTCATTAATCAAGTACACATCATACATCAAGTCAAGTATAACCACCCATACCCTTCTCTTATACAAGCAAGCCCAAAGTCAACTTTCACATCACCTCATCCATCACCAAACCCATCACCCATCACACCTCACCTATCCCATATCATCCCATCACTTCACTCTCTCTCTCTCTCTCTCTCTCATTTCTCAAATCTCCCAAGCAAGAAATTTCACACGTCCAAGCCCTCTCTTTCTCTCCCAAATGCCAAGTCTGGCCCACCTTCTCTACTCTCTCATCTCTCATCTCAACCGTTGGTCCATCATCTACCACCGTTAAAAGTCAAGTAAAGGAGATAAGGAGGCTAGGGGAGCAAGAAGAAAGAAAAGAGGTGGGTGATCCATCGTTAAATTTTTTTTTAGGGACCACTTGTTGGTGGGACCCATTTTTGATGTATAATTTGTATCATGTGGGGCCCATAGTGGCGGGGCCTCACCATCACCGTCTCTTGTTCTCTCTCTCTCTCTCTCTCTCTCTCTCTCTCTCTCTCTCTCTCTCTCTCTCTCTCTCTCTCTCTCTCTCTCTCTTTCTCTCTCCTTATCCTTCCCCTAAAATGAAGTGGGCCCCACCGATTCATGATAAATCTACTCCATCCATCAAATGGTGTGGCCCACTACATCTTAGATAAAATGATATTTATTTTATATATATATATATATATATATATATATATATATATATATGTACATGCAAGGTGGGCCACGATCACGTGGGACCCACCTTGGTGAACGTGGACCATGTGCATGTGGGACCCACCATGATGTAGTGTTTATCCAGGCCGTCCAGCGTCCAGGGACGCTGGACGAGCATGGTGTGTGTGGAGTGTGTGTACTGTCAGGGGTGTGTACTTACAAACTTTAAAAAAAAAAAAAGAAGGAAGGGAAATGGTGGGCCACTCCAAATGGCCCCACCTTGACATATATATTTAATCCAAGCCATCCATTCCATTCTCGGGATTATTTTAGGCGTTGAGCCGAAAAATGAGACCAATCCAATTATCTGGCAGGCCGTGGCATTAAAAATTTCAGTATTTTCCTTTAGAACTCGAAAAAATGATTGTTGGGGTCCACCAGGAGCTTGGACCCACCTGAAACTTGTTTTGGACCCCTATTTTTGTGGGACATATGCAATGGACGGGACAGATCTAGTTAATGTGGGTCCCACCTAAGAGAAAAAATAAATAAATAAATAAAAATGAAGCAGCCATTGCTGCTGTGCCAGGACGCCCAGCGTCCAGCGCTGGCGGGCAAACGAGCTGGCTGGGGCTCACGGCCCCAGCTGTGGGCCCCACGTGGTGCGTTTCAAACATCCACACCGTCCATTCGGAAGCCCCGTAGGGTAGTGGGGTCCCTACCAAAAATCAGCTGTATACGGATCTCAGGTGGGCCATACCATCTAAAATCATGTGAAGACATGCCTAAAACATATAAAAACACTTGGTGGGGCTTACCTGAGATTTGGATGCAGCTGAAACTTGGTCTGGACCCTCAGCCAGATGGGACTCGCATAATGGATGGACTGGATTTGTGGACCACATCACTATGGGCCCCTTGTGACCCGATCAACAGATTGGATGGAAAATAAACATTACAGTGGGTCCCCTCCCTGGTCCTACGTGACTTCATGAATAGGTTTGGGTGATAAATAAACATTCCAGTGGGCCCCAGTGGACGGCCCCACTGTGATGTGTGCACAGCCCCACTGTGGGGTGTGCACGGCCCACCATGATGTATAATTTGTATATCCATGCCATCTATTATGGTGGGCCCAAAATCATGTGACCCTATGAACAGGTTTGAATGATAAATAAATATTACAGTGGGCCCTACCCTGGTCCACGTGACCTTATGTACAGGTTGGATGAAAAATGAATATTATGGTGGACCCCTGGCTCATGTGCCCTCACCAACAGTTTGGGAAAAAAAAATATTACAGTGGGCCCTACCCTTATGAATAGATTGGATTACAAATAAACATTACCGTGGGCCGTCCACATAACCTTGTGAGCAGGTTGGGCGTAAACAGCATGGTGGGCCCAGTCTGAATGGCCTCATGAATAGTTTGGATGGCGAACCAACGTCACCATGGGCTCTAGGTCCACATGACTTTATGGACTGTTTGGGTGGCAAATAAACATCACTGTAGGCCTGGATAGATTGGGTGTAAATAGACATTTTAGTGGGCCCCTATTCATATGACCTTATCAACAGATTGGTTAGGAAAATAAACATTTTAGCGGGCCTCACATGAGGCCCACTTCGATATATATGGGCTGATGTATTTATGCCCGTCTTGATATGTGATTAGGCCCATCTTAATGTATTTGTGGCCCATTGTTGAGGCCCACCTTGGTATATATAAGGCCTATGTGATTAGGCCCATTTGATGTACATAAAGCTCATGTGATTAAGCTCATTTTTAATGCATACTGAGCCCCATGGGTCATGACTCATTGCAAAGGACCCAAGGCCCATTGGTGAGGCTCATTGAGGTGATCCATTTGATGAATGTAGAGCCCATATGATACGGCCCAATTGATGTACTTAAGGCCCAATTGGGTTCAAATAGGTCCATTGCAATGCGTGATCCCTCCATGGCATATAATGACATTTATAGCAAGTAATGCCTTGGGAACAATGATGGTTAGATGCCCACATTGTAAGGATGACGTCAGTTAAATGTCCACATTGTCACTCTTCCTAAGGCCCACTAATAGGCCCATACTTGTAGTAAGTAGGCTGTCTCGGCCCATCTCAGTTATACGCAGAGCCCATCTCTATATACCTGTTTAATATAGATTCACGATTCATTATTATACGCATCATATGTATGACTGATATGAGGAGTGACTGATCATAGCATATGCCTTCGGGCAAACTGTTTATAGACTCCCTGATAGGCGGAGTTGCCCTACATGAGTGCATTGCATGACTGGTAGTGTGACTCATGCACTTGTATTTGTATGATTGTGATTATTGTATGCCTTAGCGACATCAGGGCCATAGCCTCCACAAATGCATCGTGGGTGGCTGGATTGGATACCGAAAATGTTTGGTTCTAGCATATGAGCGCCATAGATGTCCCTGGGTGAAAATTCCTAAACCCGATGGTACCATAGGATGACTCCAACGTCAAGACCGAGTGGATACACGAGCGCGCGAGGGCCGTATACCAGTAAGCCGCATCTCCCACTGTGTCGTAGTCGGTTGGAAAGGGGTGTGACCTTACCCGCCTGAGTGAGGGGGCAACTTCTAGGTTGAGTTTGACCAGCTTGAGGAATCGGTCCCAGTTGTGCATTCGGATAGGGACGACAAGCTGGCGTTGAGTGTACTAGACCCTGGTGATTATCCAAACTGAGAATCGTATTGACTTGATCCTCTAGTAAGGAGCTGCATTGATATGCAGATGAGGATTGATATGCTTGACTTGCATTCTGCATCGCATGGCCTGGATGGGGCCGATCGCATTCACATCTTACACTGCATAGCCTTGGTATGGCTGATTGTATTCATGTATTCATCAGCATGATTCTGCATTACTCTGACCTTACATTCTGAGCACGCTTATATTGCACACATACTTACACCACCCTCTAAGCTTTCTATAAGCTTATGCACGATTGATGCGTGCAGGTGACGCCAGGACGCAGCCTTAGTCTCACCGTCGTTGGAGCGTGCAGCCGAGCTTTTGGAGTTTTCGTACTTGTATTATCTTGTATTTTCCTTCAGACGCATTGTACTCAAAAGTTTTTTATCATAGTGGATTTTGTGGTGGTGTTCTTGTGGTTATTGTTCGTGGGTTTTGCTTATGTTATGCTCATTATGAATTAAATGGACATTAGAAATCCTCCTTGTAACATCCTAGGATCGGAACCTGGTATATGGGTGCCATGAGTCGAGAATGGGGTACTACGGAGGCTTTCGGCGCCAGATTCGGTAATCAAAAATTTTGTGAGCTCGGTTTTCGAGTTTAGGACGTGACATCGTGCTGGGCCGTGGGCCCATTATATGTTTGGATCTATGTGGGCCATTCCTTGGGGCAATGTTGGTTAAATGTCCACATTGTCGAGGCCGATTGTTAATACCGACTATGAGCATGTGATAGCATAGCATCATGATACATGCCCATACGCATCATTTGCATGTTTGTTATGAGATGTGATTGACCATTGCATATGTCATTGGATATGATGATATGAGACTCCCTGATAGGCGAAGGCTATCTCACATGAGAGCACGGCATGCGCAGGATTGATGTATGATTGGATTATTGACTCATGCATCATGCATTTTGTGATATGACCACTATACACCCTAGCGACATCAGGGTCGTAGCCTCCACAGACATATCGTGGATGGCCAGATGGGACACCGAAAATGTTTGGTTCTAGCATACGGGCCCTGGGTGAAAATCCCTATACCTCTGTGGCCAGGAGATGCCCCAACATCGAGACCGAGTGAATGCATGAGCATCCGAGTGCCGAATACCAGGAGGCTACATCTCTCATTATGTCATGGTCAGTTGGGAGGGGGTGGGGCATTACCCGCCCGAGGGTAGGGACCTAGCTAAGCTGAGTTTGACCAGCTCGTAAATGGGTCCGCTATCAACGTGTCGGATAGGTATTGACAGACTATTAGCCAAGCAGATAGTGAGGTTTCTTATGCTCACTTGAACTGTGTTGCTGGGAGAGGGACAATGCCATTTGGAGTATACTAAACTCCGATGATGATCCCAGAGATGAACTATACTGATATGTGGACTTATTGAGCAGGAATTGCATATTCATTCATTTATTCATTCACTATCCACTCGGGTTGGTGGTGCGTAACTATTTGTTATGTGTACCTTCACATGGCCAGAATTTCGGTTGGGTGCATGACTAACCTGAGATCAGGAGTTTACCACATCGTGTCTGACTATCCAAATTTAGGTATGAGACTGGTTTGGATAGAAGTCCCTTGTGATGGACCCCATAGCCTACGATACTACGTACTATAATCCTGACTTCACACTTCAGCATGGTCATTTCTTTCGCATCGCATATTGCATTACATCCACAGGCATATGGCATTTTAGGTTGCTAGGTTTCTACACTTATATGGCCTAGACAGACCTAGCAGGATTTGTATATTGCATTACATCCTCGGCATCTGATATTTGGCTCTTCATGATTCCTCGTTGCATAACTATTTTATATTGTGTACTCTGATATTCATGATCTTCTCTGTATTTCTACTTACTCTGATAATTTATGATCTTATCATTATTTCTACTTACTCTGATAGTTTATGATCTTGTCAGTATTTTTGTTTATTCTGATAATGTACGAGTTATGAATTACCAGTATTTCCGGTATTGTATGATGATGACATTGTATTGAATACTTGACACTTACCTTGTGCACACACTTACACCACCCTCTAAGCTTTCTATAAGCTTATGCATGATAGATGCGTGCAGGTGATGTTAGGTTGCAACAGTGTTGAGCTTAGAGCGTGCAGCAGTCTTCTGGAGCTTGATTTCGATTTATTTATTTCCTTTTCAGTATTGTACTCAATGATTATATTAGTGGATATGTGATGATGATGTTGCCTTTGTGGATTGGGTAATCTTGTGGTTATGCTTATTACGAGTTAAATGTACGTTGAAAAAAAAATTCCTCCTTGTAAGATCCCAGGATCGAAATCTGGCGTATGAACGCTAGGAGCCAAAAATGGGGTATTACGGAGGCTGTCAGCACCGGATTCGGTGATCGGGATTCTTGTGAATCCAATTTTCGGGTTTGGGGGCGTGACATACAATGCCACATGTCATCCTTCCGTTGGCTCATCTTAGAGCAATTAGAAATAGAGTACAATATTACCTCCCATGTTGTATCGCCTTTTGAAAAAAGGTGATAATGACATTATTTGGTTGCCCAATACTATTAATGCAATCGGTCAACTATTCATGTGTCATCTCCCCATTGAATCTACTTGATTAAGGCAAGAACTGAATGACAGTGTTGCTTTCTTTCCACAAATGCTAGCTCTTACGACGTGTGGCATGCAAATGTCATGTATGAGGAGTCATGATTATCCTTTCATTAATGTGTACGTATCATGACCGATATATAAACTCTACAGATCATCGGTGTGGCCATATCTTACATTTTCTTCTTCTTCTCTCATTCAAATTCCTTCTCTTGCTCGATCTTCTCACTATTATCATGGTTGTTTCTTCCTCTACCATTGCTTCAACTTTCTATTAGGACACTTTTATGAAGGAACTAGATTTCATATCTTCAACAGTTAGTGAAGATATTCTTTTCAATGCCACTTTTGAATCTAACAGGGCATTTTTGACACTCGGTCCAACATTCCACCCTGAAATCACTCACGACCAACTTCTTCCAATAAAACCATATTTTTAAGGGCTCTTGGGAGATGTTCTACTTGTTCAATCCAATCAATTTCTGGATCCTTCTAGAGCCCTTAAAGCTTCAAGATCATGACTAAAATTGATGAATGACTGAACATAATGGTATACTCATGTAAAAGCACAACATGGCAATACATGGAGACAAGCCAGAATCCATGATGCATAAACCTTTCTCTGCTTGTGTCACGCCCCAAACTCAAAAACCAGGCTCACAAAATTCCTGATCACCGAATCCGGCACCGACAGCCTCCGTAGAACCCCATTCTCGGCTCCCAGCTCCCATTCGCCAGGTTCCGATCCTGGGATGCTACGAGGAGGATTTTCAACGTCAGTTTGATTCGTAATAAGCATAACCAAAGGCATAACCTACAAACAACAACCAAGAATTCCATTACATTTCCACTATGATCAAAAACTTTATAAGTACAATGAGCATAAAGGGAAATACAATGATGATGAACAAAAACTCTGGAGTAATCTCCACGTGCTCAAGCCTCAGCGTTGCTGCGATCCAACGTCACCTGCACGCAACGGTCATGCATAAGCTTATAGAAATCTTAGAGGGTGGTGAAAGTGTGTGTGCAAGGTAGTAATATGATCATGCAATATCAGAGTAATGTGGAATATGTAGATGGATCCATAAATATCTGAGCCGTACCAAGGTTATATGATGCAAGATGCAAGTCAAGCATACAATCCTCATCTAAGTCCACATGTCAATACAACTCAACTCTGGGATATCACCGGGGTCTAGTACACTCTAAACCAGATCGTCGCCTCATCGCGCGCAATAAGGTACGTGGAAGAGACCTCACTATCCGTCTGCCAATATCGGGCACGACTCGTCGATAGCCGACCCATTCCTCGAGCTGGTCAAACTCAGCCTAGCATTGCCCCCTACACTTGGGCGGGTAAGGCCGCACCCCCTTTCAACCAACCACGACACAGTGGAGAGCGCAATCGTCTAGTAATCGGCACTCAACGCTCATCTACCCACTCGGTCTAGACGTTAGAGTAACCTCTTGGTACCATAAGGGTTTAGGGACTTTCACCCAGAGATATTTATAGCACCCCATGAAGAATAAAATTTTCGATATCTAATCTTGCCAACCACGATACGTCTGTGGAGGCAATGGCCCTGATGTCGCTAAGGCGTACAGTAACCATGTCACACAAATACGAAATGCATGATTCAAGCTATCCAGTCATGCAACAATTCCTGCGCATATCGTGCGGTCATGTAGGGCAACACCGCCTATCCGGGAGCTCATAAACAACCTACTCGAAGGCATATGCTATGATCAGTTACCTCTCATGTCAAGCATACATATGATGCGTATGATCGTGTATCATGGAACTATACTAAACATGTTATAATGAGATGAAATATCCTTACAATGCAGATAGGCCTGGATGGCCTATACACAATAAGTAAGGGCCTAACACTGGGCCCTAAGGAGAGTTGTAATGTGGACATCCAACCAGCATTACACTCGCAATGTGGACGTCAAACCAACATTGCTCCCAAGGCGCGATCATTACATAATCCGTGTTGGGATCACACATTACAATGGACTTTAGGTACGTCCCATTGGGCCTTAAATACATCAAATGGGCCATGTCATATAGGCCTTTTATTCATCAAATGGGCCACATAAATGGACCACACCAATGGGCCTTAGGTATATTGCAATGGGTCATAACCCATGGACCTCAGGGCACATCATAATGGGTCAAATCACATGGGCCTTGTGTGTTTTAAATGGGCCTAATCCCATGGGTTTCACACATATCAACTGGGCCCAATTCTACAGGCCTTATCTATCAAGTAGGCCTACATCCATAGGCCTTATATGAATCAAATGGGCCTAAACTGACCCATAGACCTTGGAACACATCAAATGGGCATAATCCCATGGACCTTGGAACACATCGAATGGGTCCACTCCCATGGGCCTAGAGGCCCACTGAAATGTTTATTTGCCATTCAAACTGGCTGGCAAGGGGCCTATTATAATGTTTATTTGTCAACCGTCCAAGGGGCCCACTGCAATCTTTATTTGCCATCCAACGTGTGGGCCAGGGAAAGGCCCACTGAAATGTTTATTTTTCATCCAGCGTGTGGGCCAGGGAAGGCCCATTGAAATATTTATTTGTCACCCAGCGTGCTGGGTGGCGTGAATAAAACTCGTGCATTGAGTGGGCTCCACCGTCCAGCGGACGGTGGAAGCAACACATACAACACAGTGGGCTCCACGTGGGGCCCACCCCAATGTTTATTTTTAATCCAACCCATTCATAAGGTTACTCAGACCTGGATGAAGTGAAAACACAAATTTCAGATTAATCCAAAACTTCTGTGGGCCCAAAAATGAATTTCAATGGTAGAGGTACGATCCCACTGTCCCCTATGGTGTGGGCCACCCGAGCGTCTGATCGGCCTCATTTTTGGAGGGGGCCCACCTCAGGGGGTGGCCCACCATATGAACGGCGTGGATATAACATATTCATCATGGTGGGGCCCACGACAGCAGTCGTGGGTAGCTGCACAACCGTCCATCTGCCTGCTGCAGCGCAGGCGTGCCTACGCTGGTCTGACACTAGTAGCAGCTGCTGCTGCATCCCTTCTCTCTCTCCTCTATATTATATTTATGTGGTTTTTCACAGGTGGGGGCCATATCAAGTTAATCCAATCCGTCCATGGGATTCTACCGCCCGTAACAGGCGGAAAGAGTCCAAAGTTTGGGATTTTTGGATGCATAGAATCATCAGGAAATGATTTTAAGGGTAACCACTAAAGTTTCCTATGCTATGGCCCACCAGATGCTCAGATCAGGCCCATTCTTCTACTCAACGGCTAAAATGATGTTGGTAAGAGGATGGACGGCTTGGATTGGATATATACATCAAGGTAGGGCCTTCACAAGGGTCCACTCCAAGCTTTGAACCAAGCTTATATTTGTTTTTCCTTATACAGGGACGTCCAGCATCCCAGACGCTGGACGATTTGGGGAATTTGAAATATGCATTGAGGTGGGCCCTGATTAGGTGGGCCACCTCATGGAGAGTGGGGTAGTACCATGCATGGCTTGGTCAAAATACTTACATCATGGTGGGGTCCATCCAACTGGGCCACATAACCTCATTATCATACAAAAAAAAAAATATGAAAGAGAAAGAGAGACACGCGATGATGGAGGGACCCCGACACTATGGGCCCTCCGTTTCAAGATCTACAACGTACATCAAGTGGGTCTCATTACTTGAGGACCCACCGATCAAAATCAACGGTGGAGATCCCTTCTCCATCAAGATTTAAGGTCTAGATGATCCTTTTTAATGCAATGAAATAAACACCATGATGGGGTCCATAGAGAATGGCCCCATCATGGAATGATCATGATGATCCAAGTAGGCCATCGGCCACACTTTAGGGTCCCAAGTGAGATCCAAACCATTGATCGGTTGGCCTCACTTGGCCCATCTCAAAAACATGAAAAACTACCATAATCTAGCACCCACCGTCCGATCTTCTTGCTCCTATGGGTCCCTTAGCACCATAGCTTCAATTTCAATGGATAAGATGAGGAATAGATGGCTAGGATGGGAGATGATGGGGTAGGAAAGTGGGAAGGTGGGCCACACTTGTAGTTTGAGAGAAATGGGGAGAGGCTTGGACGTGTGATTTTTTTTTCTTTAGCTTTGGAATGTGATTTGAAAATGGGAAAGAGAGAGAGTTGTAAAGGGAGAGAGAGATGGGTGATGGATGGATGTGGTGAGTGATGGATGTGTAAGAAAATCTTGACTTTTATGGCCTTTTGTGTAAGAGAAGTATGGGTGGTGTAAGAATTTCTTGACTTTTGAGTCATTTGTGTAAGAAAAGTATGGGCATGGAGGACTTTTGTGGCTTTCTTGGGAAAGGGTGAAAGTGATGTGTACTTGACATGTACTTGACATGTGATGGATTGATGGATTGATTGATTGATTGATTGATGGGATTGATGTGACACATTGTAGAGATTCTCCTGGGTTTCGCAACGCGCTGCGTTTTCCTCACACCGAACGTTGGCCCACATCTCTTGACCAGGGTATCGCCTCGGCGCGCAAGTCGCGGCATCGGAACCGCAATGACGGTGCGGTCGCTATGGTAATGGTCTTGGGTTGAGTCGACACAGGTTGACAACATATGAATCAGGGTCGGGCGTGAATATCGGTAAAGGGTCGAAGGTTGTCGAAATTCGACTGGTAAGACCGGGGAAGTCTACGGAACGGTACGGACTAAGATACGGGTCTTACAGCTTGCATACCCAGCCAATACTTCTCTTCTAGCAGTAACCTCGATTTTTTGGAGTCGGTCGACCAACACATTTCATTTTAGATGTGGTCTTATAGGACCAACAATCAGAGACATTTGTGCCTTCACCCATCTTTTGCCTTTCAATGAACCTGTTTATCTTGGTTTTGTTGTAAACGATAAGCATCCCTTCACTCTTTCGGACAAAACTAATAGGGCTTACTCCACTTTCATTGCCCTTCAATGCAAATCTCAATTTGAAGTTAATGACCAAGAGCGCACGTCTTTCCTTCTGATGTGGATTTGTCGATATTTTCTCTATTTAAGCGCTCTTCAAATTACAAATGAATACATTAATCCGGCTGAGGCACTTGCTCAAGGACATCAACTTACTCTCGCCCTATTCGTGCTCAACCACTTGTATCGCAACATATTTGAAGCCACCACCAAGGATTTTCATCACGCTAGTAGACCCATTTGGCTTGTGCAAATGTGGTTTTATAAGTATTTTGGGACAACTTTTATAAAATCTATTCCTATCGATTTGAATTTTACCTCATATGCCCACCATAAGATTATTTTTTTCCTTAAATTCATTCATTCTTTCTCCAACTACATGAGCTTCCTTCTTTCTTTCAACTTAGATAAACACAACCGCTCATTCCTTCCATTTAGTGATAAAGAATTCATCCTGGCCTAGCTCTCAAAAGAATATGATTTAGTTGATGCTAAAATCACAAATCTTAGAGATAAAGCTTGAAAAAGCTATCTGATGTGCCGAGACCTTCCATATGGTGGCACAATAGATTCATACGTCAATAACAAGGTTGAATTCAAGGATACTATAAGACCCTGTTTACTCCCTACGACTTTCTATGCATATGTACACGATGATTGAAGCCCTTAGCTAGACCTGGATTGGTCGTTCATAGTACACACCCAACGGACCAGAACCTCAAGACCCCGAAACCTATTTCAAATCGACCGCCCTATCGCCACGATCATGGAGGTACAACCCGTGTGTCTATACGGTACTCCGTTTGTGAGATACGCCGTGAAGAATCATTAGTGTATCATATGCGCAAGGCACCATGTACTCCATTCCACACATGTGCATAACACATGCCATGCACACATTTATATGCCACACATGGGTGAGAGAATCTCTACC
This sequence comes from Magnolia kwangsiensis, assembly GCA_037074715.1. NCBI lineage: Eukaryota > Viridiplantae > Streptophyta > Magnoliopsida > Magnoliales > Magnoliaceae > Magnolia > Magnolia kwangsiensis. The sequence goes on along the minus strand of CM073575.1, from coordinate 101,374,609 downwards.
CATGTGTGTGATGTCACCCTCTCATGCCATCCCTCCCTCATGTGCTCCCAAAGTTAACTCTTTTCCATGCCACACCTTAAGCATGAGATCATCACACCATGCCATCCCATGCTCCTTTAACCCACCATTAATTCTTAATCATGCACTATTTTTCATAATCCTATCCTAATCTGACATTAATCACATTAGCCTAACATAACCAAAAATTTTATCCATTCTTTACAAATACCCCTCAATCCCTTAGCATTTCCCCATTTTCTACACATGAAGAGAGAGAGAGAGAGAGAGAGAGAGAGAGAGAGAGGAGTGATCTTGGTGGGCCATCAACTCCATCAACCCCATCCCTTCTATCCATCTCAACCATCCATCTAATCCATCAAGGTGAGTACACCCACCCTACTTATTCTTATTTTGTTTTTGTTATGTACTTATGTATGGTGGAGATGATGTTGATGATAATGATGTGATCAACGGTGCAGATGTATAGGAGAATACATATAAAAAGATGATTTAATAGTTGTGATGATATGATGATAATGATGCTATCAATGGTGTGGATGCATATGAAATATATGTATATAAAATTAAATTGTTCTAGACTTCTTGTGGGACCCATTGATAGTGGGCCCCTCCAAAATATTTCTATGTCATCCAGACTATCCAAGAATGGCCCTTTTGGGCTGGCCCAACTCTCACACACACATACATCCATATGCACATGTGCACACCACACCCAAATAAATAAATAAATAACATGAGGAGTGGACGTTGTTGCTGCCAACGTCCAGAGGACGCTGCAGCAAGCAGCGTCCCTACTGTTACTTGAAAGAGAAGATGGAAGGGCCTGTAGGTCCCCAATGGGCCCCGCCCATGATGTATATCTTTAATCCATGTCGTCCATCCGATTCCCCGGCTCAATTTAGGCGTTGAGCCAAAAAAATGAAGCTAATCCAAATTTCTAGTAGGCCACACCATCAAAAATACTATTTTAATAGTGTTAAATTATTAGGGCCCACTGTGAGGTTTTTGTGCTTCAAAACGTGCTGCATACTGACTTGTTGGATGTGTCACGAGCCAACAAACACAACATATGGATTGGATCATCCCGATGTAGGCCTAACCACTAAAAAACCTCAAGAAAATAAAAATAAAAAATAAAAAAATGCAAACAGCATTGACGTTGTTGCTACCAGCGTTTGACACTGTAGCAAGCAGCGCCTGTTACTGACGCTGGAAGAAAGTGGGCCCCACCACAGGCCCCACCTTGATGCATGTCAAGCATCTACATCGTGCATTCAATGAGTCCACTTTAAAAAGTGGGATACCCCAAAATTCAGCCATACATGGAACTCATGTGGCCCACACCATCAAAAAATAAAAATAAAAACAAATTTATGAAGCTAAATAAATCAGAAATTTTCATGGGTTTGATCGTGTGGTATATGTTAAATCTAAACCATCCATCCATTTGGTGAGCTTATCTTAAGGCTTGAGAAGAAAAATAAGATAGATCTAACTATCAAGTGGGCCACACTACGAAAATAGATGGAACTGAACGTCTACCATTGGAACCCTTTTTGGGTCAGAAGTTTTGGACCAATGTGAAATTTGTTTTTCCTCTTACTTCAGGTCTTTGTGACCTTATGAACAGATTGGATGGAAAATAAATGTTGTGTTGGCCCTATGTATGGTTTTACGGTGAAATCATTATTTTCACCACCATTTGTAGTATGGTCCAAATAATCTTTGGATATGATTCATTTTGTTTGGATAATGCTCTAAAATGATCTCTAAATATAGATGAATGGTGTAGGTATAATAAATACTTCACTTTAGGACCCTTGTAACTTTGATCTCCTTGTACCGTTCATACAACTCGAAGCTCAAGTATATAAAAGCACTTGTGGAGTCCACTTGAAATTTGGATGCATCTGAAACTTGGACTGACCCCTCAAATAAGTGGTACACACATAATGGATGGGCTGGATTTGTGATCCACGCCTCAGTGGCCCAACAAGTAATCATGAATGTTTTAATAGAGGGTAATCCTCTCAACTTTTATATGTGTTGTGACCCACATGTGCCACAGATTGACTTGATTTTTAGCCCCAGGCCCACCATGGATTGGTGGCCCATTAATTATGTAAATTGGATTGATATGTGAATGGTCCGGATCTTTGTTAAAATTTTTATATATTGATGGTGTACAATCATGTGACCATGCAATGCGTGGACAGTCTACAATTGATGTAAGTATGATGAATACATAACCCCATGAGCTCCACCGCATAGAACCCATGTGAATTCCATTGATGTGTGGGCCTAAGAATGTTAAGGCCCATTTTGAGTAAATGTCATGTGGGCCCATCAGTAATAGCCCTGTTTGGGCCAACCATTGGGCCTCTTCGGCAAGAGTTTGTGATCTACATGTATTAAATGTATGCTATATTGAATCATGTGAATTATGTTGTGTGTATAGTCCTTCACCACTTGGTATGTGATATACGTTGTATTATATTGCTACCTTAGATTACCTAATTATATAACGAGTGCACAGCCTTTCACCACTTGTCACTTTGGTTAAAGTGTGGCCCCAAGTAATAGGATCATGTGACTTGTGTCTAAACCGTTAAACATGTTTAATTATAGTAAATATGTGACTTTAGTGGTGTGAGGATGTGATATACGTGTTTGGCCCCTTAATCATGTGGGCATGTGACGTATGTAAGGCAACCTAAGCATATGCAATTGTGGAGTATATGTAGTCGTCTAACCGTATGATTACGAAATCCACACAAGGCCAAACAACTACATGAAATCAGGTGGCATTGGTGACCACCCAATGACATGACCACGTGCTTATGGGTAGCCATAGTCACTTAAACCATGAACAATCGGATTGTACATGTAGATTTTCTTAGTCATGAAAAGTATGATATGGGTTGGATTATACAACTTGATAATGAAGTGCCCTTTAATTCGGTGTCATGCGACATAAATACAACTCTTATATTATTCTCATAGCTGAGGCACATGCGGGGACCCTTAAACTATATCTGATGTGATGGAAGCTAGTTCCTAGCCTTTTAATCATGTGACATCGAATCTGAGTCATTCTCCGAATGAAGTATAAGGTGATTATAGTTTAAGAGTTAGTGTAATATAATGTAATCGGGTATGATGGGTATGCTTGTGATTGTGCCTTAGATGCTTTGAGATGCGGTCACTAGACTATGATACTAATTGTATGTCCACTCAACCAAGTGAAATCATGGCATCGACAACCTAACCATGTGGGAGCTTAATAAAATAGTTGCACATAGATGTATGAGTTGTAATATAGTAAAAAATAAGTAACCATGTGACCTTCAATCCTTTATTATAGCAAGTAAAGTGACATTTATGTGGCCACTCAACCATATAGACTTCTAATAATGAAGTGGCCATGAGACCATGTGGGCATATGAGAATTGTGTGATTACTCATGCTCGTGGACTAGGCTGATGGTGTAACCTCTTCTGTATGTGAACTTAGGGCATGTGTCAAATTGATTATGGACCCTACCTTGATGTAAGTATTGCATATTTCATCATCTATCCATTAGGCTAGCTAATTCTAAAACATGATTCCAAAATGACGTAGATTCAATTCCTAAATAAGTCAGACAATATGAATATATAACTTTTAAATACTTGTGAAACCACTCAATATACGTATTTTATTTGCACTGCTCAATTATTTTTCCAACCAAACAGATTGATGATGGAGCCCTCTTACGTGTGCCTCGTACATCTAAACTGTTCTTCCTTGTACTATCTTAATGTATGTGAGTTGCCTATACTATCTACTTATTGGGAGCCACCGTAATATTTGTGTGTGGACCCATCTGCTTGCAGTACCACTTGGAAGTAGGACCCACTACATTGTATGAGATAACCCGCATTATTCAACTGTGACTAACTCTTATGTGTATATTATATACCTAGCCGTTCAACTTAGAGCTCACTGTATCTTATGAAGTTTACCTGTGCCTTCCAAACCATTATAAAACTACTATGATAATTATTTGCAAATCCAACCTACTAATAGCTCACTTGAAGGTGAACCCTCTACATTATATGAGTTTCACTAGCACCATCTATCATGTGGCTCATTTACTATATGTTATAATTATACATTTTATCTCATAACCACTTGGTGAATGTACTTTGCGTCATCACCACTCATTAACCATAAGGACTAGTTAGGGTATAACCATGTGGTCCCAATAGAAGAAAATCATATCGGGCCAAAGTCGTTAATGAAATATCTATCTTGTGACGAATATGGTGTAATTTTGAATACAATTAATGCTCATGACTATGATAGCTATGGATGATATTAGTGATGCTAGTGATTAAGGTTAATGGACGTATGTGATTTAATATCTTGATTGATGCTATTCCATTTCCTAGCATATTAAATTCATTTACTTGACCATGTTGTTATTGATCATACTCATGCACCATGGAATGATGATATGTGCAAGTGTACTTCAATACATTTGTTCATGTGTAAGATATGTCCTCTTCAATTTAGTCACATGACTATGGATTTATATAGTTGAATTGGCACATGATGATTGTATGTCATTTTTAGCTTAAAGGTTAAGTAGAACCTAAACTCATGACATTATATGCATACCACATGCACTTGAACGTATGCCTTATCATAATTGCTTGAATTCACGTTTAATTAAGATATACATGATGATCGAAATACCACAGTCATGCCGTATAACATGAGTTGAATCTTGATGATGAAATGTGCATCTATGATGATGATTTGGGTTATCCCTGAAAATGAACGGGACACTGGAAGTGTGGAAATAGTAGGGGATGATGTGCCCCTTGGGTCGAAAGTCCCTAAACCTCGATGCTAGCTAGGGTTGCCTCACCGTCGGGCCGAGTGGATACATGGGTCATGAATTTGACTCCCACTGACGAGGTCAGGTTGAGAAGAGGTGAGTCCAACCTGCTTAAGGGCTGAGGTGCAAACAGGGACCGGTCCGACTCACCGACGAGGAGAAGCGCGAATGAAGTCGGCTACTGGCATGTCGAGTGGAAGTCCACTGCAGGGCAGGTATGCAAGGTCGATTACTGGTGTCTGGTGCGTGGGTGTCGACCACGGTGTTTCCAATGATATATAGTTGGTGGAAGTCTACCACAGGGTGGGTATGCGAGGTCAATTACTAGTGTCTGGTGCATGGTATCGACCACAGTGCTTCTCGAGATATACAGTTATGATATGGTATGACAATATGATGATGATGATGTGATTACGGATGCATGTAATACGGTTATGACTGTGGTATAAGAGAAATGAAAAGATGACTTGGTGATGCTAGTAGTATTGACTTGGAGTATTACTATGATGCATATGCATTGCATTGGCATGGGCATCATAGCTTACGTGGTACATGTCTTTCACCATACATGATTTTCTTGTGGCATATTTGTCTTGCTTGCATGTAGGACACACTGCACACACGTGTGTACTCAATAGACTTTTTTCCTAAGCTTTCTATTTTTCTTTTTTTTTTTCAGGACAGGAGTAGCTTGAAAGACTTAGCTTTCTCAATGCATTGTATCTATTTTTTGATTTGACAATATTGACATCGTGTGCCTTTTGAAAAGTATTGTACTTGTAACCATCAAGATTTATAATGGAGAGTGTTGCTTGGTATTTTGATCATGGATCTTCATGCTCAGGTATTATTATATGTATATACAACAAAAAAAATTAATTAAAAATCTTCCTTATGGTGTGCCGAACTCAGGACTTGGTGTATGGAAGTCGAGTGTTAGATTTAGGGCATCACGGAAGTTGTCGGTCCCCAGATTTGGGGCATGACAAATACTGTCCTAATTTTCTTGCTCATCAGTTCAGTTTGGCCTAAGGAATTCCTTACCCAATTATTCATCTTAGATGTAACCAGCCTCCACATCATTGGTTGGTTATTAATTCGGTCCATATCTTCTATACTCTCCGCAGTAATTATGATATTGTAACCTCTTCTTTTACACTACCTTCTTTTACCAACAGTCTCTATAACTAGATTCCTTTTTTCCATTGGTTGAAAAACTATTATGGGACTATAGTCAGTGGGTCTCATGAACTTATCATTAATCGGCTTTCTCCTTGGTCCAAAATTGAGAAACTTGTAGCCGAAAAGAAGAAAACTACAACGGAAGGGAATAAAAAGTTGACAGCATCTCAGCCAGTCATGTCTCCCGTCCAGAAGAAGACTGCTTGATGCCATATTTCTTCATCAAAGTAGCAAATATCCTATTATAAAAGTGAGACCCGTCATCACTAATGATGGTTTTTAGAGTTCCAAATCTAGAAAAAAATATTGCCTTTGATGAATTATATGAACACTTTGTTGTCATTGGTCCTGCTTGGAACTGTCTCAATCCACTTTGAAACATAGTTCGCACCAACCAATATATAAAGAAATCCAAAAGAAGATGAAAATGGACTAATAAAATTAATACCACAACAATAAAAAAAATCTCCAATGATAAAATTGGAGATAAAGGCATCATGTTACGTCAAGACACTCTTCTCAACCTTTGACGTCTATCACAAGTAACATAGAAAACATGGGTGTCTTTAAACATAGTGGGCTAGTAAAAACCACACTGCAGGATTTTTGCAATGATTTTCTTAGCAGAAAAATAGCCACCACATGCTTCTATATGACAAAAGGAAATAACACTATGAACTTCATCCTCTGGGACACAACGTCTAAAAATCTGATCAATCCCATATTTATATAAATACGGGTCATCTCAGAAGAAGTTCCTAACTTCGGTTTCAAAACGCTTCGTATCTTGTGACTTCGAATGATATGACATTTTTCCTATTACAAGATAGTTTACTATATCCGCATACCAAGGCAATTTGGAGATTGTAAATATTTGTTCATCAGGAAAAGTGTCCTAAATATGCATCTCCTCAGTGGAATCATCTAACACTAATTTAGAAAGGTGATCTGCTACTATGTTTTCTACTCTTTTCTTATCTTTTATCTCTAAGTCAAATTCTTGAAGTAGGAGGATCCATCTCAAAAGTCTTGGCTTTGCATCCTTCCTAGATAGCAAATATTTCAGGGCCGAGTGGTCCGTGAAAATGACCACTTTGTATTCTAGCAAGTACGATCTAAACTTATCCGAAGCAAAAACTATTGTAACTCTTTTTCAGTTGTTGAGTAGTTCATTTGGCCCGAGTTTAGAGTTTTACTCGCATAATGAATAACATATGGCCGTTTATCTTTCCTTTGGCCCAAAACAGCCCATATGGTATAATCACTTGCATCACATATTAGTTCAAAAGGAAGTGTCCAATCTGGTGAACGCATGATAGGTGCAGTAGTAAGGGAGGATTTAATTTTGTTAAAATCACTTGCACACTCATCTATCAACTTAAATGAAATATCCTTTTAAAGAAGAATAGTCAAGGGTCTAGTAATAACACTAAAGTCCTTGATGAATCTTCTATAAAGACCAACATGCCCTATAAGTGATCTAATATCTCTAATAGTTCGGGGAGTAGATAGATTAGCTATAATGTCCAGTTTTGAGTGATTTACCTTGATTTCATTTTTGGGGATAACATGGCTCAAAATAATTCCTTTTTAAACCATGAAATGATATTTCTCTCAATTTAAGACAAGGTGCTTCTCGTAGATAAGACAAGAGATAAATTGTTGAGGCATTCCTCAAAACTACTCCTAAATAAAGAGAACTCGTTCATGAAAACGTCAAGAAACTTTCCAACCATATTTGAAAAAATACTTAATATGCATCGTTGGAAAATTGTTGGGGCATTACACAATCCAAATGATATCCGTTTAGAAACGAATGCGTCAAATGGACAAGTGAACGTGGTTTTCTCTTGATCTTCCAAGGCTATATCTATTTGGTTATATCCAAAATATCCATCAAGAAAACTATAGAAGGAGTGACCTACTACCCTCCCTAAAACTTTATCAATGAATGGTAGAGGGAAATGGTCCTTTTTTGTGACCTAGTTTAATTTTCTGTAGTTAATTGATTGTTATATAAAAAATAAATCAATAACCTAGGCGGCAGGGCCGACCATGAGGGTTCAAACCACAAAGAAAAAATAAATCAACAACCCATGAGAATTTAGTCCACCAAGCAAAAAAGATTAACAAAAGTAACATTAATACAGAAATTAAACTATGCTAACATGAAAAATAGATTTAGTGGATAATCTTTGTGATCAAACAGTAACTGTAGGACAACCATAGCACTTGGGTGATAAAATCTCAAGCAGGGCAACCTTATGTCATAGGTAATGCTTGAAACACCTAACTGAATTTACTTTAAAAAAAAACAGAAAATATATAAAAATTTTGGAGGGTTTAGAAGAGAACTTACCTTAGAAAAGAACTTGCCTTAACTATCTTGCACAGATCTAATTTGTCTCAGTCTCTCTCCGGCAATGGTGCCAAAAACTTAATTGCTTTCCTCTAAGTGCAGAGGTTCACAAGTAATATCCCGTTAATATAGGGTCGATCCTACAGGAAGATGAATTGTGAGAATGAGAAAATCAAATACAAAACAAACTAAGTAATTAAAAAAAAATAAACTGATTATTTGATTTTAGGAGTTTTGAATGGATGTAATTCAACTGAATTAAAACAACACCCAAGCTTCAAAGTTCTATACATAGGTTAATGTTCCAAAATCATGAGGACTTGGATAACACAACTAGGATCTAAGCACTATGGTCAGTCTAATCGAAAAATAAAATAGTTTAAATATTTTAATAAATGATATAAAAGATTAGAAAATCATGGATTTGCACCATTGATATATACTCTCAAGCGCCAATGATTTTAAGAATTCAATATCAATGAGATAATGAATCAAAGAAATGTAGCAGGTTGAGAACATCTCCTATCTAGAAAATTTAATTAATCTAGAGTAAACCTATCTATCAATGCGGATCTCATATGATGGAAACATATGGATCTCACATTAGGATCAAAACTAAACTTGAAGCTTCAAAGTTTCATACATAGGTTAATGTTCCAAAATCATGATGACTTGGATAACACAACTAGGATCTGACCACTATGGTCGGCATAATCGAAAAATAAAATAATTTAAATATTTTAATAAATGATATAAAAGATTAAAAAATCATGGATTTGCACCATTGATATATATTCTCAAGAGCCAATGATTTTAAAAGTTCAATATCAATGAGACAATGAATCAAAGAAATGTAGCAGGTTAAGAACATTTCCTATCTAGGAAATTTGATTGATTTAGGGTAAACCTATGTATCAATGTGGATCTCATATGATGAAAACATATGGATCTCGCATTCGGATCAAAACTAAACTTGAATAATAGATAACGTGTATACACCATTCTTCTCATCATTAAAATAATCAGTCATCATAACTATAAAAATATTAAACTAATGTACTTCCCTTCTAGCTTGGGCTAGAGAAAACTTAGAAACACATAATTAGAATATAGAAAGAAATTAACAAGAAAGAAATAAATGCAAATAGAAAAATTTAAAAGAAAAAAATAATTTATAAAACTTAAATAAAATTGAAAACCCTCTAAAAATTCTAAATCTTGCTCTTGAATATTTTAAATGATGCTTAGGAATGCCCTGAGAAGCTTTATTTATAAATGGAGAACTCCAACTTTTGTATAAAGTTGAAAAACTCTAGAAACTGCCTCAAATATACACAGTTTTATAATACAGACTTCACACTGCATAGTTTGTTTAAAATGAATTTTACACTGCGTAGTTTTTCAAAATAGACTTCAAAGTTTTAGAATATACTTTTTCATGACGATCTCAAGATTCTTCACTTTAAATCTTCGATTTTATTTATTCCTCACTTAGTTTTCTTAGATCTTTGGCATGTAAATTCTTCAATCTTGGTCCCCTAAGATCCATCCATTTCCTTAGTGACTCTTGAGCATCAAATTTATACTTTTAACACCCTTTTTCAATCCAAGCTCTTAAATTCACCTTGCAACCCATACATAAGTAAAATAGAACATTAAACTGATTCATGTTCATAAAACCAAGATATAAATGGGAGAAATTATGCAATATTTGAGTCTTAACATCAATGCAAACACACCAACCTGTGGTGACACGTGTTAGTATGAGTTCATTATTAGAATTCTGCACGATAGTTATTCGGGATTTCTTTGGGACTACTTAAGTTGGATTCACCCAAACATTATCGGATATTGAGTAGATGATTTCCACATCCAATAATTTGATCACCTTATTTTTTTTACAACTTCCATCATGTTTGGATTGAAACGCTTTTAAGGTTGTCTAATTAGTTTGGAGTCCTCATGGAGGTGGATTCAATGGGTGCATATGAAAGGGTTTATACCCTTAATATCAGAAATGGTCTAGCTCAAGGCTTCTTTGTAGTCTTTTACAACATTCAACAATTTAATCTCTTGATCCTTATATAAAAATGAAGATATCACCACAGGATAAGTTTTATTTTCACTCAAGTATACATACTTAAGCTCATTTGGTAGTGGTTTTAAATCAAGATTTTGAATATTGGTTGGCGATGACAGAGGTCACGAGTCCTCGATAGATAAGATTTGAGTACGCGGTCTCCATTGGTACATACCAATTTTCTAAGTGGTAGTGCTCTCATTATCATCATAAATTTCAACATGTACTTTTTCTAAATCATAATTTTTCAAGTCCCCAAAGACTTGAATCAATTCCTTAGTCAGACTAGGTTCCAATTCCTCTTCTTCTATTAAGAAGTCCATGAAATTCAACTCATGGATCTCATTATTGTTAATGGGCTGCTTACATAAATTGAAAATATTTAGCTTTAGAGTCATGTTAACAAAAGACAAGTTCATCATTCCATTCCTGCAATTTATTATTGCATTTGAAGTTCCTAGGAATGAGAGGCCTAAAATGATTGGAACTTGGGCGCTAGTATTTACACATGGTTCAGTATCTAGTACAATAAAATCTACGGGAAAGTAGAATTTCTCCACTTGAACTAATACGTCTTCTAAAATTTTCCTTGGTACCTTAATGGAGTGGTCAGTAAGTTGGAGTATAATCGTGGTTGGTTTAAGCTCGCCTAAGCCCATATATTTGTAAACCGAATAAGGTATTAAGTTGACACTTGCACCCAAATCTAGGAAAGCATGTTCAATTTAAAAATCCTAATAATACAAGGAATATTGAGACTTCCTGAGTCTTTGTATTTGAGTACAGTCCTTTGTTGAATGATAGCGCTCACTTTCTCAGTAAGAAAAGCTTTTTTGTACACATTTAATTTCTTCTTTACAGTGCACAAGTCCTTAAGATATTTAGCATATGATAAAATTTGTCTAATGACATCAAGTAGAGGAATATTAATAGTAACCTTTTGGAGCACATCAACACCTCTTGATATTTCATGGGGACAGTCGGATTCTGAAGTCTAGATGGGAATGGAACTGGAGACTGACTCAGTCTCTTTATCCTTTTGTTGTTACGACTCTTGAACTATAGCCAGTTCATCATTCTCTTGAGATAGTTGCTCATCCTCCGGTATTTTTACCGGTTGCATTATCTTGTTATCAACCTCTTATCCACTTCTCAAGGTAATGATGGCCTTAGCTTGTTCATGATGTAGCTTGCTTGGATTTGAGTCTTCAATGAAATTAATATGTATTTCTAGGGTTTAGCATAGGTTGAGAAGGAAGGGTATCTTTTTTCCTAGCATTTAGTTAAGTCTCAATCTTAGCCACAACTATCTTTAATTCCTGATTTGATTGGATTAGAGACTGATTCATTTAAGCTTAAGAGTTCATGAATGCGGTCAATGCATCCTCCATAAATGATCGCTTTGATGAGGGCACATATAGTGCATTGTTAGATGTCTGAAAGAAGTTATTTTGCGGAGGCATTTGAGGTGCATTGGGCACATTAATTTGTGGTTCATTCCTCCAACTAAGATTAGGATGGTTACATTAATTTGAATTATATGTGTTTTCCATTGGTTGAATAACTGACCTTTGATAGTTATTTATAGCATCTGCTTGCTCATGCTCATGCGTGATATTTTGTACAATTGAGATTATTGAAAAATCCTTTATGTCATGATCTACACTACCAAAAATGCTGTAAAAATTACCTAAGGTTGCTTTAACCGTATCAACCTTCATAATTTCTAAGGTTTCGACCTTTCTAGCCAATGCAACAAATTTTGTATTAAGGTCGTCTTCCTCTCTTACGACATACATCCTCGCTTTCTCTCTAGGAATAGGTCTAATTTTGTCTAGTTTAGCAGAGACATCCCATGTCTGCGTATTCTCTGCTAACCTGTCTAGAAAATCTCAAGCCTCATTATGATCTTTGTCAAAAAAGGTTACACTATACATCATCTCAGGTATTCATGGTGAGCCTCTTTTGGAACGCATCAATCATATGTCATGGTTCATAACCATGATGTGGACAAGTAAGTAGAATGTCTTTGAAGCACTCCCAAGCTTGGAAAAATAGTTCATTCTCCTTTTGGGAGAACGACATGATTTCCTGTTTAAGTGCATTTATTTTGTGCTCAGGAAAGAATTTCTTTAAAAAATCTCTACTTTAGGCTTGCCATGTAGTGATGGTATTAGGTCTTAGAGAGTTGAGTCATGCTTTGGTCTGATCCTTTAGAGAAAATGAGAATAACCTAAGCTTAAGTGCATCCTTATTGCCATTGTTTACTTATAATGTTGCAATTACTTCATCAAAGTCCTTGAGGTGTAAGTAGGGGCTTTTAGAATCCAAACCATAAAATTTAGGAATTAATTGAATCACACCTAGTTTAAAATCAATGTTCCCTGTGTGAGTAGAGAATACTATGCAAGATGATAAAGTTGATCTCTCAAGGTGTAGACGTTCACGTAAAGTCCGTGGTTGGTTTAATACATTCCTATGAACTTCATTCTCATCCTCAAGAGGAGGATTAGGTTGATTTTCTTTATTTTCATTTATAATTGGATCTGACAAATTTGGATTGGAATTATTAACTGGGTCTGCCATAGAATCCAAGCGATGTTGAGTACCTCTTCTAAGTGAATGATCACGGCCTAGAACTAGTCTTCCTTCAGTGGACAATCGTTTGTTTTGATCCCTACTTCAATGAGACATAAACCATCCATACCACACAATAAATACTACTAATTTAAATAGCAAGTATGATACTTAAAATAAAAATAAAAACTTAACCAATAACCCAAGTGGCAGGGCCGACCATGAGGGTTTAATCCACAAAGAAAAATAAATCAACAACCCAGGCAGAAGAGCTGAGCATAAGGGTTCAATCCACAAAGCAAAATAAATTTATAACCCAAGCGGCAGGGCCGATTATGAGGGTTTAATCCACAAAGCAAAAATAAATCAATAACCCAGGTGGTAGAGCTGACCATAAGGGTTCAAACCATAAAACAAAAATAAAAAATAAATCAACAAAAGTAAAACTAATGCAGAAATTAAACTATACTAATTTGAAAAATAGATTTAGTGGATGATCTTTGTGATCAAACAACAACTATAGGATAACCATAGCACTTGGGTGATAAAATCCCAAGCAAGACAACTTTATGTCATAGTTAGTGCTTGAAAGACTCAACTGAATTTACTTTCAAAGAAAAACAGAAAATATACAAAAATTTTGGAGAGTTTAGAAAAGAACTTACCTTAGCTATCTTGCACAGATATAATCCATCTCAGTCCCTCCCCGGCAACGGCACCAAAAATGTTATTGCTTGCCTCCAAGTGCAGAGATTAATAAGTAATATCCCGTGAATACAGGGTCAATCCCATAGGGAGATGAATTACGAGAAGGAGAAAATTAAATGCAAAATAAACTAAGTAATAAAAAATAAATTGATGATTTGATTTTGGGAGTTTTGAATGGATGTAATTCAACTAAATTAAAACAATACCTAAGCTTCAAAGTTCCACACATACGTTAATGTTCCAAAATTATGATGACTTGGATAACACAACTAGGATCCGAGCACTATGGTCGGCCTAATCGGAAAATTAAATAACTTAAATTTTTTAAATAAATGATATAAAAGATTAGAAAATCATGGATTTGCACCATTGATATATATTCTCAAGCGCTAGTGATTTTAAGAATTCATATCTATAAGATAATAAATATCAAATAAATGTAACAGGTTGAGAACTTCTCTTATATAGGAAATCTAATTGATTCAGGGTAAGCCTATCCACTAATGTGGATCTCATATGATGGAAACATATGGACCTCACATTAGGATAAAAAAACTAAACCTAAACAATAGATAACATGTATAAACCATTCTTCTCATCATTAAAATAATCAATCATCATAACTATGAAAATATTAAACCAATGTACTTCTCTTTTAGCTTGGGCTAGAGGGAACTTAAAAAAATATAATTAAAATAGAGAAAGAAAGTAACAAGAAAAAATAAATATCTAAAAACTTATAAAGAAAAATAAATTATAATTCTAAAACTCTCTAAAAATCTAAAATTTTTCTTTGGAATGCCTTGAATGATGCTTAGAAATGCCATGGGAAGTCCTATTTATAAGTGGAGAATTTTAACTTTTGCACCAAGTTGGAAAACTCTAGAAACTGCCTCAAATTTACATAGTTTGTAAAATAGACTTCATGTTGCGTAATTTTTCAAAATAGACTTCAAAGTTTCAGAATACGCTTTCAGGATGATTTTATGATTCTTCACTTCAAATCTTTGATTCTCTTCATTCCTCACTTGGTTCTCTTGAATCTTTAACATGTGAATTCTTCAATCTTGATCTTTTAAGATCCATCCCTTGCCTTGGTGATTCTTGAGCATTAAATCCATGCTTTAAGTACCCTTTTTCAATCCAAGCTCTTAAATTCACTTTGCAATACAAACATGAGTAAAATAGAACATTAAGTTGATTCATGTTCATAAAACCAAGATATAAATGGGGAAAATTATGCATTATTTAAGTCTCAACAAAAACGTGATCAAAGAAGATAACATCAGTCGCATAAAATGTCCTATCCTCAGTACCAATAAGGGCGGTCAAATCTGCTGACTTTGTTGAAGCCATGACTTATAGCTTGAGCAGTCGACCCTTGACTAGTGGCATCAACGTTGGTGGCTTTGTTAAATAAATTTTGATTCTATCAAAAGCCAACTGATGTTCTATCTCCCACCTGAATCTATATCCTTATTTTAGCTTTGATAATAGAAAAAATATATTAGTTCTTCTTACATAATTAGAAATGAATCGACGCATAAAGTTGACTTTTCTAAGAAACCTTTATAACTCAATTCGGTAAGTTCAGTCGAAACTTGATAATCTAATAATCCACTAATAAAAGTAAATTTATGATGTTGCTTGGTCCCTAGGTTTACTTTAATTAAAGGATCTTGTACCTAAGCTTGAGAATCATCCAATTTTTCTGTAGCTTGGTTCAAATCTTTGAAATCAATACCATCTTCTGTTACGTGATCGGCTAATAATGTTATTTTGGTCATATCAACAAAGCATCAATTATCATATCTTTACAGACTCTCCTCGAGCTTCCTTAATCTGGTCGTAAATTTAGCCTTGGCCAATGATCAATTCATCATCGAATTTCTTTTATAATGCAACTCGAAGTGACTAAAAATGGTTTGTTATCAGTGAAACATATTGATCCGATTTCATTCCCATAGAAATAAGCTTCAGTCATGTTATACATGACTAAAAATGGTTTGTTATCAGTCAAAACTAACTCTAATTTGTCATGATTCTAAACAATCATGAGTTAATGAAGTGATGACGGGATACGTGAAAAAGAATGTATCCAATCTCTTTCAAGTATTGTAGTTCGATAAAGTGTCGACTATAAAGAAAGCGGCCAACACCTTCTTGATTCCCACCATTAGCTTGATTGGCAAAACACCATGCATTTATGTTACTTCTCTAGTATATTTTCTCATTATGACTTCAATCGAAATTAAGTCATCTTGAGTTTTACTCAATTTACCCATCATTCTAGTTGGAAGTACGTGACAACAACTCCATTATCAACCAGAACCTTGGTGATTGGACATCCTTCCAAGTGTACAGTAATATACAGTGACTTAAGATGTTGTATAATAAGATGAGTCGGTCTTTTGATTACTATTTTCTTCAAGGGTGACCCTAGTTTGACTGAAACAGTCGACACATTCTTGGCGTCCTCTTCTAAATTAAAGGAGCCATCTTGTATGATTATGGGAGGACCCAGTTCTTGCACATTACCTTCCATCCGATTTGGTTGAGATGGTTTAGCTTAAAAACTCAGTGGTAATGTGAGCACCATATTGCAATCTAATACAACTGGTGGTAATGACCCAAACTGTATGACCGAATTAGGACATTGCCCCCCTACCTCCCCCAGGTGTCGCTGAATTCAGTCACTCATTTGCCTCTTTTACTATTTCTGACCTAATATCCTCATTCGGTTTGGATGAGGTTGGTCCTAATGACTTTGCTTTTGCAAGCAATTCCTCAATTAAAAGATCATCAGAAAAATATTCATCACTAAGATATTTGGTTGATCCTTTAATATCCATGCCTTCTTTTTTAAAATCTTGGTTATTCTTTGCTAACTCAATTTTCACATAAAGTTCGACCATATTAACCACTATTTGTTCTTCTATAGGTTTTAGAATGATCAACCTCGACTATATTCGCATACCCGTCCTTTAAGATTCCTCCTTATAGTGGCTAATTATCTTCATTTGGCTGCCTACTGCCTTTGCCAATGTCGTTTTTGAGTGCGTATCATTCCTTATGGTACAATTAAAAATTTTGGATGACTCGACCTTTTCCATATTCCCTCTTGATCAGGTTGAGGTTTAACCATCATTTGTCTGAAAGTCGACCCGAACTAATCACTTTGTTGGCAAACAGAGTTAGCCTCATCAATGCCTTATTAGACCGATGATTTTGCTTCATAGTTTGGTTAATAATATCACCTATTTGGTCGAATCAGCATTGCACATTACTTACACATGTACAACCTTTGGTAAATTGAGTTTACTGTCTTCGGATATTCTTCAATTTTCTCAGCTGCACACATAGACTGACTATTTCTCTTGCCTTCTCATTCTTCGACTTGATTATTTTCAGATCCAAGGTCATTTTTTTTTTTGTCATGGCCAAACTAACCCTTGGGAATCAACCATGTATAGATTGACTTCTATATTGTTTGGGAATGGATCAATATCGATCAACATCACCTCTTTCTCTTTTTTAGGAAACTTCAGCAATCCTTGGTCAATGTTGTCTTGGATAACATTTTTAAAAATAAAATATTTGTTAGTGGAATAAGACTAGGTTCCATGCCATTTGTAATAATTGATTTTATTTAACTCTTCGGCCATAGGAATCTTATAATTGATAGGTACTTTCATAAATTTTTCGGTCAACATTATCTCCAAGATTTCGTTATCTTGAGTAATTTCAAAGGTGTACGTCCTTTGAACTTTCTGGTTGGATAGCGCGGTTGCTTCTGTTTTAACCAATGCGGAACAAACAAATGGTTATTTAGTTACTACTTCGGCCACTGCCACGTCATAATTAAGATCATAATAGTATATTCTTGCTGATGAATTCTTCAGTTGTGTCCCCTCCTGAAGTAAAGCTTCATATCAAGAAACCTTTTTGGTTATATCGTATAAATCGGTAAATTTTGTCCTGATGAACTTCTTTTGAAGTTTAAATTTCATACCATCTTGGGATAATTGGATGAATTTAGCCTCAATCATGACCACTTTGCATTGAATTTTTTCTCTTTCAAACTAAGCGATATAATTTTTGACTGATTCTCCTGGTAATTGCCGAAAACGTACAAGATCAACCATGAAAATTTCTCTATCCTTATAAAAGAACTGGGCGTAAAACTTTTTTTTCTATTTCCTTCTAAGTTTGTATAGAGTTTGGTAATAAATTAGAGTACCAAGTAAAAACTACTCTAGTTAGTGAATGGCCAAATAACAATAAATTATAGTAATCATTATTAGCCAATTTCCCGCACTGTATAGTAAAACGACCTATATGTTACATGGTCGATTGACCAATATCACCTATAAATAGTGTAAAATCAAGTTAATAATTTCTCAATAATGGCTATTTCTGATTGATCCAATTAAGATATGGCTTATGATATACTGGATAGTAGTTCGACTGAGAACCTAGCCTACTATACCCTAGACCAATTGTATAATGTGATTACGGTCCCAAGTTAGTTGCCTGGCCATCAAAGGTGGCTCCGAACCAACTCGATATTGTTCCTCATTATAAAGTTAATTCATGGACACAAGCTGCCCCGCAGTTATCCCTTGAATTATGACTTCAGGGACAAAGTTCCTATTCTCACATTCAAGGGGCATAAAATACTCAAGTGGTGGTGAATTTCACACATTCTGTACTGAAATAGGGGCAAGAGGCATATTTCATCGTAGAGGGGTTACCCGTGGCATTGGCTATACCAAGGGTACTAGTGCTAAATTCCCAACAGTAGTACTGACTTATTACTGAGGTGCAACAGATGCCCTTTCGACAAACATATTCATCAATTAATTCAGGTTATCGACATGGCTAACCATCCACCTATTAAAGGCTTCTATCTAAACTTGTGACTGTTCAGCTTAAATACTTGATAATTATGTGACGTGTTGAATTCTCCTTTGAACTTTAACTATCCTGGTCGATACAATCTTAAGAGGTTTAACCCGAGATGTCGATGCCCTATCAAAGTTTGCTAGTGGTAGAACAAGCACCAAATTGGGTGGTGGATTCACTTGCTCAAGTAGCTACTGCACTTGCAACTCTTCATCTAGAGCAACAACAGTTGGTTCATTAACTACCACAATATTAGTTGCCGCAGAAGTATTACAACCACCTCTTTGGATCATGATTCCACAGAATTACTGCACCGTAAGTATACTCATAATAAATGTTCCATCGGACGTGCCAAATATTGTTGGCACTCAGTTTGTTTTCTGTCATGTGCGGTGTATGTGGTCATGCCAAAATCGATATAACAATTGTTATAACAACCCCAAGAGCAAGGCTACGATGTAGTAATACCTCGATGAGACCGAGGTCATACCCATAAGGACTCGTTATTGTATGATTTCTGAAATACGTTAGAACTAGGACTAGAATCTTAACTAACTATCAAAATCTGATTTTAAATGAGTAATTGTAAAAGAAACAATTAGAGACAAAACATTAGAGTGCCAATAATCCACTCGTAACCATCTCAATGTTAATTTACTTGATTCAATTAGATCACACAACTGGAATTGAAGTCTTATTCTATCCAGTTGGATAATAAAACAGTTCAATCATCATTCATAAACTTCAAAATATATTTGAACTTTCATTTAATTGATTCCCTCATAAAGCATCAATGACTTGATTGTAAGCCTCTATCGTATCCGGAGTCAACGATTAATCAATGGAATTTCTGGATCAATATCTCATACAACAAGTAAGAAAATATTCATACTCTTCCTAAGCATCCAAGGTTCCCGAAGTCAACAATAGATCAAAATAAATTAGAAATATTTTTTCATTCAAACTAAATATCAATGAATTGTTCATCATGAAAACCAAATAACTTGAATCAATTGTAAACTAAACATTATGAAGAATTACAAGATTCACCTCTTAGCTTTAACTAAGATATTAGCCAACTATAGACACGATTGAACTAAAACTCAAACAAAAAAAAATATATAAAAAAAAAACTTGAGCCGAACCTTTAGAGAAGGGAGAGGACTCCTTAAAGCTTCACAAATCTTTGTTCTATTCCTACACTAATTCGTGTTTAGAAAATCCTAAAGCATCCCTTTATATAGCTTTGATTCGCATCGACTTCAAAACAGACTTAAATTTACGCAGTTGATCGCATCTTCGATGTCACTTTAATGGCATCGAACTCCCATCAAAGAGATCGACTGAAAATAGGAAACTGTCCAGCAATGAACTTTTAAATTCATGTATTTTCTCGATGGCAACGAACCTCCTTCGATGACATTGAACACTCCTTCGATAGCATCAAACACTCATTGAATGGAGCATGAATATGTCTAGCAACGAAATCAAGAATTTCATGATTTTTGCTATGAGATCAAGTGTGGTTTTGATGGAATCAAACTTACTTTGATGGCATCGAATGTGTTATCTATGGCATCGAAATGTTAATTTCTGCACTTTTCGATTTCTTCACTTTGAGTCTTCGATTTTCTTCCTTCTTCACTTGGTTTTCTTGGATCTTTGGTACTTGAATTATTTAATTTTGACCTCCATGGATCCAATCCTCCACTTGATTATTCTTTGAGCATTAAATCATCACTTTAAGCATAGTTTTCTCATTAGCTCTCAAAATCACCTCACAAAGAGAAAACATATGTAATTAGATCGATTAAGTGCATTTATATTTATAACCAATGCATAATAAGGAGAAATATACAATAGTTCATACTCAATAGCAGCTCGATTGAAACTAAACAACTTTAACCCCAAGCGCTGAAATAAGCAGACGCGTCCAATATGAACGTATATGACCAGAATCTGAGAAAATCTATCATTTACTCAGCCACTTGCATAATTTTATAATGTTGAAGTGATAATATGAGGTTCTTCCTATGAAAGTAGGTTGCTCTTTGCCTTTCACAAAAAAGGACTTTTCAGTATACCTATGCAATCAAACAAAAGGAAAAACTCATAATTAGTCACTATGAGAGATGATAAGAATGCGTCACTTGAAAGAACTACTGATATTGGATAAAGATCAAGTCTAGCGTATGAGTATAGACCTTGATTAAAACTAATTATTATCTCTAAGGATTACTTCTACTAGATTATTGTTGCTCCTAAGATAAACTGAGATAAAGTAAATTGATATATTTGATTTGGTTTGATTGGTGTGACACGATGCCTTGCTTTGTTGATTTCTTCTACTATTTATAGATTTCTTCAACAGTCACTCCTTATACATTTCTATGCTTTAATTTATCAGTTGTGACATTTGAAGAGTCATTGTCTAGCTAGATCTTTTCCTCGGTATGTTTTCCTTCTTGATTGTTCCTCTTCCCTTTATTGTACTTTGCTTCTAATACTCTCGATTGCATTTCTCCTCTCGACCACACTTCAGACTTCTTAAGCATTTCGCCGGCATTATTTCATTAGCCATCTGATGACGAATAACACCACACAGTGCCGTGTAGCGCTAAGTCAGTGCCATTTATATTTCCACAAAAATACTTCAAATCTTTAAAAAATCTCTTCATACATCTTTTATTTTTTTTACAATGCCACCTACCATCATTGGCCCTTCTAGTAAGAGTCTAAATTAAGGTACAACAGATGGTAGGCCACTGTTTAAGATGGAGCCTAATGCCTCTCTTCATGATTTAAATTACAGTGGCCAGATTGCCTAGTGACTTACCACCATTGAGGGAAACTTCCAAGTATCCTTTACCTACCTCATCTTTGAAAAAGTACATAATCAAATTTGCTGCATCAAGTTTGGAAGTCGGTGGTATTAGGTTCACTACACTACTCAATCCACGTGAGCTTTGGAGCTCTCCTCGGAGAAATCGAACTACCAAGTAACTCAGTATGTTTTTGTCGCACTGAGTAAACTATGTTGGACCCACCATGAATGTAGGTAGTTTATCCACGCAGTCCATCCATTTTCTAGCTCATTTTAAAGGTTGAGTTTAAAATTGAAGCATACAGAAAGCTCATGTGGACCACACCACAGGAAACAATCGGAATAATGATCTCCACCGTTGAAACCTTTATAGGGTTCATAATATCACACAGAGATGGATGAAGGGAAAACATAAATATCAGCTTCATCCAAAACTTTTGTAGCCCCAAGAATTTTTCACCAGTAAATGCTCATTTCACACTGTTTCTAGTGTGATCCACTTGAGCTTGGGATATGCTTCATTTTGTTCTTAAGCCCTAAAATTGTCTATTAAAATTGATAAACGGAGTAGATAAATTACATAAATAATCAGTGGGACCCATTGAGTTTACTTAGTATGCAATCCGCTTCCCTCCCGGGATCCACCGAAGTAGGTGGGACCCCTGATTGTTGGGCTCACACTGCCCTAACCATTTTCATTTTGACTACTAGGGGTGTACATCGAGTCAAACCGAGTTGAGCTAGCCTCAGCTCGAACTCGGCTCAGCTCGATCCTTGAGCCTGACTAGCCAGCTCGGCTCGGTTAGAAGCTCGGGCCAGTTCGAGCCGAGTTCGCCTGTGCAACATTTTCGTAAACACCTGGACTACACCCTCAAAATCTCACTGTATTTAAGATAGTAGCAATGGTTTTTACAGGTATTTTATCAAACACCTTCTAAGTAACATAAAAATTAAGAAAAAAAGGGTATTGGTTTCATATATATACCTTCCTTGCCACCAGTCATACTTTGTTGGGTCATTTCATCAAACACTTGGTGAGCAACATCAATATCAAAGTAACCGAGTCATCGAACTAGTTCGATTTGAGCTAGGTTTGATCCAAGTCGAGTCAAGCTGGGGCCAGCTCAAACTCATTTTTGAGCTCAAAAAATTAACTCGACTTGGCTCATTCTCAGCTTTGAACCGAGTCGAATCGAGCCTTTTCGAGTCGAGTCTAGCAAGCTAAACGAGCTAGCTTAGTTCGTGTACACCTCTATTGACTACTCCTTTTAGCAAATAGATTGGCTGCTCCCCCTGCCACTAGCCCGGTGTCTAGTGATCGGTGCTCTGCGGGCCCACTATGAAGTATGTCTTTTATCCATGCTATTCATCCATTTTTCTAGATCATTTTAGGGCTTGATCCAAAAAATGAGAGGGATGTAAATCTCAGGTGGACCACACCATAGGAAAACAATAGTGATTGGATATCCACCATTAAAATCCTCCTAAAACCCACAGTACTGTTTATTTGACATCCAATCTGTTGATTAGGTCATGTAGACCTAAATGAAGGGAAAAAACATTGATCAGCTTGATCCAAAACTTTTATGGCCCCCAAATTTTTTTTTATGGTTGACGTTCAATCAACACAATTTCCTATAATATAGTCCACTTGAGATTAGGATATACCTTATTTTTGGGTTGTTTCTTGTAATGTAGTCCACTTGAGATTAGGATATACCTCATATTTGGGCTCATACCATAAAATGATCTAGAAAAACAGGTGGACAGCATGGATGAAACACCTACATCATGGTGGGCTCACAAAGCACCGAGCACTAGCCATTGACTAGCGGCATCGGTGTAGCCAATCTGTTTCCCTCATTTTAGGGCATTTTTGGGCATGCTTGTTTTCCTACTTACCATTGTAAATGGTGGTAATAGGCAATTATAACTTATTTTTATTGGCTAGAAGAGATGAAATACAAAGGGTAATTAGGCATCGATATTCGGAATTTACTTTATGAAAAAGTGGGTGGGGATGAACAAGTGAAAATTGTGAATCTCACCATGATGTATGTGATCGATCCGCACCATCTATCTATTTTATCATATCATTTTAGGGTTTGTGCCAAAAAATTAGGTAGATTATAAGCTCGAGTGGACCACACTGCAACAAACAAGGGGATATTGACATCCATCATTAAAATGTGAAGCCATCCATGGGTCCCACACTGATTTTTTTTTTTCTATGATCCAACCTATTCATATGATCACACGGACACGAATGAAGGAAAAACACAAATATCAACTGGATACAAAACACCTATGGCCCACAAGAAGTTTTCAATAGTGTGGGTTTAATCCCTATGTTTCTTGTGTTGTGGTCCACTTGAACTTTGGATGTGCCTCAATTTTCAGTTTAGGCTCTAAAACGAGCTGTTATAATGAATGGACAGCTTGGATCAGACATATATATCATGGTGAGTCCTATAAAATTTTAAAAATTAACCTCGATATTAGTATCAAGTCAAACCAAATGCCACTTGCATGGGCAGCTACCTGCCGTGTATTTCTGCTGGGAAATAATAATTGTGTATTTACTTTTATTTTCGGCCGTGAATAAGAAAACGAACGCCCCTTAGGGCATGATCTAAAAATGATGTTGACCCAAATCTTAGGTGGACCTTACCACAGGTAACATTTGTGATTGAATCCTCACCATTAAAATCTTCAAAGATTCCACCGCAATGTTAACCTGTTAATAAGTACACAGATAAGATCACAAAGATCTAGATTAAGAGACCACACAAATTTCATCTTGATCCAAAGCTTTTGTGGCCGACAAAAAGCTTTTAATGTTTAATTACTACTGTTTCCTGTACTATGGTCTGTCTGAGATTTAGATCTGCTTCACTTTTTGGATCATGCCCGAAATGAGCTTTTAATAGCGATAGACGGCGTGGATGTAGTCACATATATCACGGGGGGTTCCACCGAAGTTGCACCCGGGGAAATGGCAGCCTTTGGAGAGTGAGTAAGAAGTTGTAAGAGCTTATGGTACACGCATACTGAGTCATTGACAGGTGAGGGTTCCCATGTGGAGGTGGCGAACTGTCGCCGCTGTTCTGCGTTTAGAGAATAATATCCTTTTATATATTTTATTATAATAAACTGTCGTACAAGTACCATTAAACCAGGCAAAGGAGTACGGTCTTCATGCAGAATACTTGGGTTTTCCTATTAATGTAAGACTACTTTTTCCATGTCCTCTGTCTGTAAGAAGTCCCGTCCCAATCCAATGGCTTGGATCTTTGATACATGACCCTTATCGCGCAGCGAAAATCTTTACATAGTGAATGGAAATCGCTCTCAGGTGTTTTATACCCGTCCAATTTTTTTTACATTGGTGGGCCACTTGATGAACGGACTGGGCCAATCGGTTAGGCTCGCCTGCCCACGACACCGGGCCTAAATTTCAAGCCGTGGCCTGACATTGGTCCAAGTTTACATACCAAAGCTCTGGCCCTCCAGGACGCGGATTGCGTCCTACCCCCGGCCGGACGGTAATCCGACCGGGCAGGGGTCTGTGGGGCCCACAGTAATGTAATCGTTTTATCCATGCCGTTCATCGTTTTTATCATATCATTTTAAGGTATGTATTAAAAAATAAGGCAGTTAAATGACTTAAGTGGACCACAAAGTGGGGATTGAACGTCCACCATTAAAAACTTCTCGGGAGGTGGAGAAGCTTCGGATCAAGCTGATATTTGTTCTTTTCACTTCATCCATGTCTACATGAACTTATGAATAGGTTGTATGGTAAAAAAAATAAAAAATAAAATAAAAAAAAAATTACGGTGGCCTTTAGAAAGGTTACAACGGTGAGTGTTATTATCACCGCAACTCAAGTGGACCACACCATACGAAAACAAGAATTGAATACTCACTGTTAAAAACTTTGTGAAGCTATTATATCTTTTGGTGTGGGACACCTGAGTGTTGGATCATCCTCATTTTTTGACTCATGCCTCAAAATATTATGTTAAAACATATGGACGGAATTGATATATCATATACGTTATCCTATGGTTCAAAAATTTTAAATAACTATTTGAACCGGTTCCTAATGCAAAAGTTTCCCTGAATTTTCAAATGAAAGAAATGATAATAATTACCCATTTCCTGAATATTTACTCAATCTCTTGGAAATCAAACACGCCCTTAGAAAAATTTGCGACTGTATGACCCATTTATGGCCCATTTGCGAGACGAAACCTACCTTATTTTACCTTGCGAAAATAAGCCCCAGCTGTATGGACGCCTTTCCAAAAGTCGAAAATGCCCCTGCATTTTCCTTCAAGCGGGAAGACAGCGCCGATGCTCGTCGAACTCCGAGTTGTACGAATGGTTCAAAACAGATCAACGTTATGTGGGCCCCACAGTTATGTATTTATTATATCCACAACGTTCATCCATATTTCGAGATCATTTCGAAGCATTATCCAGAAAAAAAAAAAATCATATCCAAAGATCAACTGAACCACACCACAAAGAGCAGCGGGAAAATTGATTTTCATATCGACATCTACTCGATATTATCGATAATACCTTTTAAAAACATTTTGTCTCTGGACAGTTTGTGACAATTTTCAGTCAATTGAACCATAGTCGATATATCGGTCGGTTGTAAGGATGACTTAGTACGTTTATATCAACTAGATTTCGATGTAATCTACAACTTAAGCTATATTTAATCGATTAGGTTTCGATTACATCGAAATGTATTGAGTTTCGATATATCATTTGATATTCGATATATCGAAGTATAATTTTTATTTTTATTTTTTGCTAATGTGTTTTTTATTTTCATTTTTATTTTTTGTTTTGCTTTTTTAGGTTCGCTTGTTAGTACACGCCCATGTCGGTACAAACTCCATGTTATCCAAGTTGTGTTCATAGTGTGCTTCTTCTAGTCTCTTAAGTTGCAATTGCATTCAGTGCTTTTGAGTTGGGACAAAAAATAAATGAAACTACAATTTGGTTGGCACTTCCACATTATGAATATGCTAGCTAGGAAACGTCATTCATCATCATCATCATCATCATTTCACGGTCATTTGCATGCATTTCACGGTCAATTCGCTTCAAATCATGATCATTCTCATGCATTTCACGATCATCCCAAACAATTCCGTGTTGATTCACGGTCATTTTGAGGCATTTCACGGTCAATTCCCTTCTCTTCATGGTCATTTGCATGCATTTCGCGGTCAATTCGCTTCAAACCATGATCCTTCCCATGCATTTCACGGTCATCCCAAATAATTCCGTGTTGACTCATAGTCATTTCGAGGCATTTCGCGGTCAATTCCCCTCACTTCACGGTCATTTGCATGCATTTCGCGGTCAATTCGCTTTAAACCATGATAATTCCCATGCATTTCACAGTCATCTCAAACAATTCTGTGTTGATTCATGGTCATTTTGAGGCATTTCGCGGTCAATTCCTTCACTTCATGTTCATTTGCATGCATTTCACGGTCAATTCGCTTCAAACCATGATCATTCTCATGCATTTTACGGTCATCCCAAACAATTCCGTGTTCATTCACGGTCATTTTGAGGCATTTCGTGGTCAATTCCACTCACTTCACGGTCATTTGCATGCATTTTGCGGTCAATTCACTTCAAACCATGATCATTCCCATGCATTTCACGATCATCCCAAACAATTCTGTGTTGATTCACGGTCATTTCGAGGCATTTCGCAGTCAATTCCCTTCACTTCTGTCACGCCCCAAACCCGAAAATCGGATTCACATGAATCCCGATTGCCGAATCCGGTGCCGATAGTCTCCGTAGTGCCCCATTCTCGGCTCCTGACAATCAAACGCCAAATTTTGATCCTAGGATCGTATAAGGAGGATTTTCAGAATGAATTTTTTTTTGTAATGGAGCATAACCACAAGCATAACCAAGTCACAAAACACCACCACCACATATCCACTATATCAGAAACTTTAAGTACAATGAGGAAAGGAAAATACAAGGTGATCAAAAAGCTCCAAAAGGTCCTGATACGCACTCCTGCCTCAGCGCTGCTGCTGTCCAACGCTACCTGCACGCAACTGTCATGCATAAGCTTACAAAAGCTTAGAGGGTGGTGTAAGTGTGTGCATAAGGCAAGTGCCAAGTATATAATATCAGAGTAATACGAAAATCTACGGTAAGTCCATAAATAAAACCAACCATACCAATGCTATGTAATGCAAGGCATGAATGCTAACGGCCATACCAAGGCCATGCAATGCGAGACATGAATGTCATCGGTCACACCGATGCAATGTAAGGCCTACATGGCCGAATGTCATATGTGAAATGCAATCCAAGAAAGTCGGTACTCATCAAGTACATATATCAGTACAGTTCCTCTCTGGATATCACCGGGGTCTAATACACTTCGCGGAGACTGTCACCTCCCTAGCTGCACAGTCAAACAAGTGGAATAGACCTCACTATCCGCCTGACCAGTAGTCTGCCAATACCTACCTGGCTCGTCGATAATGGACTCATTTACGAGCTGGTTAAACTCAGCCTAGCTTATAACCCCCTCACTCAGGCGGATAAGGCCACACCCCTTCCTAACCGACCATGACACAGTGAGAGACACAGCGTACTGGTATTCTGCACTCGGGCGCTCGTGTATCCACTCGGTTTAGACGTTGGAGCATCTCCTAGTACCAAAAAGGTTCTGCGACTTTCACCCAAGGACATCCTAAGTGCCCACAGTGCTAGAATAAGTATTTTTGGTATCCAATAGAGTCATCCACGATGTACCTGTGAAGCCACGACCCTGATGTCGATAGGGCGTGCAGTGATTAAGTCACATATATGCGAGATGCATGAATCACACCGTCAAATCATGCAGAAATCCAGCGCGTACTGAGCGATCATGTGGGGCACTCTGTCTCATAGCGAGTCCCATAAATGGTCTACCCAATGGCGTATGCTATGATCAGTCACTACTCATATCAAGCATACATATGATGCGTATGGTCATGAGTCATGGGATTATACTAAGCATGTTATAAAGCGATAAATAGTAATGAGTATGGGCCTATCAATGGGCCCTAAGGAGAGTTACAATGCGGACATTTAACCAACATTGTACATACAATGTGAACGTCAAACCAACATTGTTCCCTAGGCACGACCCGCTATAAATATCATTACATGAACCATGGGAAATTATACATTGCAATGGACTCTAAGAACATCCCGTTGGGCCTCGACCCATGAACCTTAGATACATTAAATGGATCGTATCACATGGGCCTTACATTCATCAAATGGGCTGCATTAATGGGCCTCACCAATGAGCCTTATGTACATTGCAATGGTCCATGACCCGTGGGCCTTATATATGCCAAATGGGCTTAATCCCATAGGCCTAATATATATCAAATGGGCTTGAATCCCGTGGGTCTTATATAGATTAAATGGGCCAGATCCCATGGGCATTGCATATGTCAAATGGGCCCAAACCCATGGGCCTTATATATGTCAAATGGGTTTAATCTCATAGGCCTTATGCATGCCAAATGGGTTTAATCCCATAGGCCTTATGTGTGCCAAATGGACTTAATCCCATAGGCCTTATGTGTGCACCAAGGTTAGCCTTAATGAATGGTTACAAACAGGTCAACATGGGCCCTATACACATACCAAGGTGGGCCCCACTTGCACCATAGATCTGACTCATTTTTAACTCAGGCCATAATATGAGTTTATAAAATGAATGGATGGTTTGGATGCAGCATATGCATCATGGTGGGGTCCACATATATGGTCACCAATTGAATGGACGGTTTGGATATAATACAAACATCAAGGGTGAGGGTCCACTGACCGTCCAGCAGCCAAGAAATGGCTGGACGGTATGGAAAACACATGCATCGTTGTGGCCTCCACCGTCCGTACAGACGGTGGTAATAAACCACTCATATCACTGTGGGCCCCACGTGGGACCCACCATAATGTCATCCAGCCCGTTGATAAGGTCACGCAGACCTGGTTGAAGGGAAAATACAAATTTCAGCTTGATTCAAAACTTCTGTGGACCCCAAAAAAAAGATTTCAGTGGTAGGCGTTTAATCTCACTGTTTTTAATGGTGTGGGCCACCTGAGGTCTGGATCAACCTAATTTTTGGAGGGGACCCACCTCAGAGGGTGGTCCACCTCATGGACGGCGTGGATACAAAATATACATTATGGTGGGGCCCGTACACAGGGCCGTGGGTCCCTGCCCACGTCAGCCCGCCAGCCGCTGGCATGGCCAGCTTCTGTTGCTGCTGTGTGATTTTTTTAAAAAAAAATTGAAACCCATTTTTCTGGGGTTTTTATCGTGTGGGGCCCGCAGCTGATGAATCTAATCTAGCCATTGGATTCCATGGCTCAATACAAATCAAACAAGTCTAATATACGGTATTTTTTTTGACTCAAGGTGGGCCCTAGTCAATTTTTAATGGTAAAGACAATGTTTGCTATGCTATGGCCTGCCTGAATATCGGATCAACACCATTTTTCGGCTCAACGCCTAAAATGAGTCGGGAAAGAGGATGGACGGCATGGATTAGAAACATACATCAAGGTGGGGCCTATACAAGTGGCTCCTTTTCCAAAGGCTTTGGAAGAAGCCAATATTTGTGTTTTCCTTCCAGCGTCTAGACGTTTCCTTTCTTTCCTTTTCTCTTTTTTTTTTTTTTTTTTTTGTTTAGGTGGGCCACCATAAGATTGATGATATATCTAAGATGGGCCCCACTCATGGAGGGCTTAGATAAAATACATATTTCATATGGGGCTCATTCAAGTGGGCCACATGGCCTCATCAATATTCAAGAAAAATAAATAAAAATGAGAGGGAGAGAGAGAGAAAAGTGGGACACACGTATGATGGAGGGACTCCGATACTATGGGCCCTCCGTTTCAACCATCCAATCATACATCAATGGGTCCCATTGCATATGGGGCCATCCAAATAAAAGATCAATGGTGGAGATCCCTCTCCACTAAAAATGGACGGTCTAGATGACCGTTTTAATGCAAGGAAAGTAAACATCATGATGGGGTCCATGGAGAATGGCCCCATCATGGAATGATTGATGATCAAGATTGGCCATCGGCCACATCTTAGGGTCCTAAGTGAGATCCAAACCATTGACCGGTTGGCCTCACTTGGCCCTTCTTAAAAGCATGAAAAAGTAGGTTAGGGAAGCACCCACCGCTTGATCTTCTCAGTCCGTTGAAAAGCTACACTCCTAGAGCTTCACTTTGATGGTGGAGATGAGAAATGGATGGTTAGGATTAGAGGTTTTGGGATGGAAAAGTGGGCCACCAAAAATCACTTTTCTCATGGGATAACCATGGATGTGAGAGGACTCTTGGTTGCTTGAGAAGTGAGATGAGAAATGAGAAAGAGAGAGAGAGTTGTAAGAGAGATGTGAGGTGAGTGATGGAGTGATGTGAGTGGTACTTGACATGTAAGGTGGTGTAAGAGAGAGAGAGGGAGAGAGTTGACTTTAGGTAAGGGTGATGTAAGAGATGTATGGTTGCTTGTACTTGACATAAAGTGATTGATGGGTGATTGATTGATGGGATTGATTTGACACTTGTAGAGCTTCTCTTGGGAATGTAAACGCGCAGTGTTTTCTCGAAATAAATGCCAACCCACATCTCTTAGTCAGGGTATCGGATCGGTACATGAGTCGCGGCGTTGGAACCGCGGCGACGGTGCGGTCGCAATGATACAAGTCTTGAATTAAACCGACTCAAATGTATAGGATACGACTTACGGTCATGCGCAAAGTCGACTACAGGTCGCGGATTGCTGAAATTTGACGAGAAGGATCGTGAGAAGCGACGGAACAGTACGGATTAGGATATGGGTCTTACAACTTCACAGTCATTTGCATGCATTTCGCGATCAATTCGCTTCAAACCATGATCATTCTCATGCATTTCACGGTCATCCCAAACAATTCTGTGTTAATTCACGGTCATTTCGAGGCATTTCACGGTCAATTACCCTCACTTCACGGTCATTTGCATGCATTATGCTGTTAATTCGCTTCAAACCATGATCATTCCTATGCATTTCACGGTCATTCCAAACAATTCCGTGTTGATTCACGGTCATTTCGAGGCATTTCACGGTCAATTCCTCTCACTTCACGGTCATTTGCATGCATTTCGCGGTCAATTCGCTTCAAACCATGATCATTCCTATGCATTTCACGATCATCCCAAACAATTTCGTGTCGATTCACGGTCATTTCGAGGCATTTCGTGGTCAATTCCCTTCACTTCACGGTCATTTGCATGCATTTTGCGATCAATTCGCTTCAAACCATGATCATTCCCATACATTTTACGGTCATCCCAAACAATTCCATGTTAATTCACGGTCATTTCGAGGCATTTTGCGGTCAATTCCCCTCACTTCACGATCATTTACATGCATTTTGCGGTCAATTCACTTCAAACCATGATCATTCCCATGCATTTCACGGTCATTTCGAGGCATTTCGCAGTCAATTCCCTTCACTTCACGGTCATTTGCATGCATTTCGCTGTCAATTCGCTTCAAACCATGATCATTCTCATGCATTTCACAGTCATCCCAAATAATTCTGTGTTGATTCACGGTCATTTCGAGGCATTTCGCGGTCAATTTTCCTCACTTCACGGTCATTTGCATGCATTTTGCAGTCAATTCGCTTCAAACCATGATCATTCCCATGCATTTCACAGTCATCCCAAACAATTTCGTGTTGATTCACGGTCATTTCGAGGTATTTCGCGGTTAATTCCCCTCACTTCACGGTCATTTACATGCATTTCACGGTCAATTCGCTTCAAACCATTATCATTCCCATGCATTTCACGGTCATCCCAAACAATTCCGTGTTAATTCACGGTTATTTCGAGGTATTTCGCGGACAATTCTCCTCACTTCCCAGTCATTTGCATGCATTTTACGGTCAATTTGCTTCAAACCATGATCATTACTGTGCATTTCATGGTCATCCCAAACAATTCCGTGTTCATTCACGGTCATTTCGAGGCATTTCGCAGTCAATTCCCCTCACTTCACGGTCATTTGCATGCATTTCGCGGTCAATTCGCTTCAAACGATGATTATTCCCATGCATTTCACGGTCATCCCAAATAATTCCATGTTGATTCACGGTCATTTCGAGGCATTTTGCGGTCAATACCCTTCACTTCACGGTCATTTTCATGCATTTCGCGGTCAATTCGCTTCAAACCATGATCATTCCCATGCATTTCACGGTCATCCCAAACAATTCCGTGTTGATTCATGGTCATTTCAAGGCATTTTGCGGTCAATTCCCTTCACTTCACGGTCATTTGCATGCATTTCGCGGTCAATTCGCTTCAAACCATGATTATTCCCATGCATTTCACGGTCATCCCAAACAATTCTGTGTTGATTCACAGTCATTTCGAGGCATTTCACGGTCAATTCCTCTCACTTCACGGTCATTCGCATGCATTTCGCGGTCAATTCGCTTCAAACCATGATCATTCCCATGCATTTCACGGTCATCCCAAATAATTCCGTATTGATTCACAGTCATTTCGATGCATTTCGTGGTCAATTCTCCTCACTTCACGGTCATTTGCATGCATTTCGCAGTCATTGGTCGTGTTCTTCCTATATGTCCACTTTTCTCATTCACTAAAAACCAGGGATTAATGCAATTGAGAATGTAATGGAGGATTTAATTGAAATTTTTGTTGGTTTGTTTTCTGTAGTGATTTATCCAGTAACTTGCTATATGGAGATATTCTGTTCTCGACATCTAAGCTCAAACAGCTTGCTATACAGGGATATTCCGGTAACTTGCTAAGTATGTTGAGGGTCAAATACTGCATATTAGACCCCATTTATTACCTGAATTTACGTACATAATGCCGTTTAATGGCCCGTTTTGCCGTGTTTGTGATACAGGGTGTAGGTGAAAGCATGAACTGCAAAAAGTTGCTAAAAGTATGAATATACACTCTGTTGACGCCACAGGCAAGGGACACACTCCAGGGGACCAAGATTGACAAATATACACGGTCAAAAATCTGAGAAAAGTAAGAAATTGAAGCTCAAGTGGCCTGAAGGACGTCCAGAATGCAAGATCACAAGGTTCCCACCATCCGTTCGGCTCGAAACTTCATACGTGGCCTGAGGACCATAAATTAATCGTACACGTCAAAAATCATCCATTGGATCATTGCGAAAGTGGCCTAACGGGCAGATCAGCCCATCAATCTTCAATTTGGGGCCCACCCGCCAGCTGGATATGCTTGATAAGTGTTCTGCACGGTTAAAATGAGATTTTGAAGAGGATGGACGGAATGGATTTCACATAAACATCACAGTGGACCCCACGTGCAACGTGCATGTACACAGCACGTTTGCACGCGAGCCGCACCGGAGCAACCACCGGGTCAGCGTAAGCGCTGACCCGTCTCTCTCTCCCTCTCTGCGTAAGGCGCAGCGAACGGACGGCCTGCGTCCGTTTTGCGAACGGTAGTAGGCCCCACTCATTGCTCGTATGGCCAATCTGATCCGTCCACCGTGTAGAGGGGCTCGAATACTACAAAAAATGCTGACTTTTTGTACCCATGCGTACACACGTGAGCGATATAGGGGCCACAAAAGGGCTGCCCGGTAGCGTTCAAATCTGATCTTTTAGTTATTTCTTCTCTGGGACACGTCAATAGACGTTCAAAATCACCCATTCTTGACTGAAATTTCGTTCTGAATCCAATGGACGGGGTGGATTTTTCAGAAAATGCTTCTGTGGGGCCCACCGACCACAACAGCGAAATGGTGCGAAAGGTTTCGCACATCCGTGAAAACTGACTTTTTCGGACAGTTTTGGCCCACCATCTTTAATCATATGGCAGATCTGAATCGTCTATCATGTAGAGGACCCAAGAAAGTACTAAGGGACGGTGTTTCTTTGGAATTTGAGCGAGGAAAGTGGCGTGTTTCATGGTACCGAACTTGGTTGCGAAAATTGCACTCCGTGTCCTGCTACAACTCTGTCACTGACTCCAGCCTTCCAGCAGCTATAAAAAGAGGTTTTTGGACGTGGGGAGCATTCATTCAAGGTCTTGGGAGGAAGAACAGAGGGCTCGAGCTTGGGTTTCAACGTGGGCAGAGGAGAGAGAGAGGAGCTTGGTTTTTTCTTTCCCTTTTCTTTTCCTTTTCTTTTTCTCTTTATTTATTTGGATTGAGCCCATCCATTGCAGACTAAATCCTCCTAGCTAGGGCTAAGAGGTGAAGCTTGTAGTGAGATGGGAGATTTGATTTTATTTAAATTTTAATGCATGAATTGACGTTGATTTTAGTTAATTAATATGGGAATGTTTTAGGTTTTTAATGGTCTGTTGTGACTGAAATTACAATGGGTCTGCAATGGCTTTGAATATTTCCGTTCTCTTTAATGTTTATGATGTCAGGAAGCCCTGTTGTTCACCATAGTCTCCTGGGCATGGTCGGATGACGGTACCCTTCCTAACTTACATACATGTGATTGGGTGGTAATTAGTTTGATTCTGTTGGTTGCCATAGTCTTTGGGCATGGTTTGGTGATGGAATCCATTCTAATTTATCTTCCTTTCATCTCTTTGAAAACTAGATCAACGGCAGTTCAGTAATTTTCATAATTTTTGATTCAAGCATAAATTCTCCCTGATCTCTACAAGTGGATCCTCTGAATCCCTAGTTCCCTTCTTCTGATTTCTCTCAAGTTTATATAATTATTTCACCATTATTTCTCAAATTACATTCAGTTTAGATTTCATCTTAATCTAGTTCTAGTTCTACTTAGTTTTAGATAACGTACAAGTTTCAGTCCCTTGGGATTCGACCTCAGTCTTACCGAGTTATTACTACATCACAACCCTGCACTTGGGGAGTGAACAAGTTTTTGGCGCCGTTGCCGGGGACTATCGGCTACGTTTTTCTGAAATTAATTAGTTTTAGGATTAGTTTAGGATTAGATTTTCTTTTTAGAAATTTTTAATTCTAGGTTTAGAAGCTTGATTATTTTCCTTATTAGAAATTTTCCTAACTTTAGAAACTTTCTATTCTTCCTTCTATCTGATTTTTAGAACTAACTCAATTTTTCTATTTTTTAGGAAGCTTCTAATTTAGTAAGCTCTTTCTAATTCTTTTTTCTTTGGAATTTCTTCTTTTCCCTAGAAATTAGTTTATTTTTAATTAGGACTTTCTACTCTTAAAAACTAACTTATTTTGGTTTGTTTTGCAGGTTTTTAACTTAGGAACTCCGATTTGGTAACTTCTCTCCAACCCTCCCTTTTTCTAGATTTTTATTTTCTTTTTTAGGTTTAAGTTAGAATTTGAGGGCTGAGTGTGTTTTATGCCCCATTGGGCACGCGACAACACTCTACGTCTCGTGACTAAAGGAGGATTAGTTGAGGGGTTGACTGTCCATCGCAGGACTAGACACCACTTGAATTCTTCTGAGTTAGAAGACGTTATGGCTGAAAATTAACCTCAAGCACTACCCCAACCAAGGGTTGAGGAAGTACATGATGAGAATGAGGTGCATCAGGCACCCCCGCCTCGTACTTTACGAGATTATTTACAACCGGCGGGGGTAAGTACGCCCTCATGCATGATTTTTTCTGAGAATACAGGACATATGGACATCAAGCCAGGGGTTATCCAACTCCTTCCTAAGTTTCATGGGCTTGAGTCTGAAGAACCATACTTGCATCTGAAAGAGTTCGATGAAATCATAGGCACCTTATACTTTCCTAATGTATCTGAGGATACTATTAGGCTGAAACTCTTTCCATTTTCCTTGAAAGAAAAAGCCAAGACGTGGTTACATTCACTGCGTCCTAGGTCCATTGGCACATGGAATGATTTGCAGAGGGAATTTATAAAGAAAATTTTCCCACATCATAAGACAATTACCCTCAGGAGAGCAATCATGAACTTTGCCCAAAAGGAAGATGAAACATTCTTCCAATATTGGGAAAGGTTCAAGGATCTGGTTAATGCATGCCCACAACATGGCTTTGAAATATGGCGTATTACAAATTTTTTTTATGATGGGCTAACATCTTCCATGCGTCAAATGGTCGAGACAATGTGTAACGGAGAATTCATAAATAAAAATGTCGACGAGGTATGGGATTACCTCGATAGTCTCGCTGAAAAAACACAATCATGGGACTATTACCCAAGGACGAACACTACGTCTAGGCCGACTCATTCAAGGAAAAAAGGAGGAATATATCTCTTGAAAGAGGATAATCATCTTAACGCTAAGGTGGCCAAACTCACCAGAAAATTTGAGGCCATGGAAGGAAGGAAAAGGTTAATGAAAGTGTTTGCGGCATCTGTGATTGCAACATTCATACTACTAAAAATTGTCCTTCAATACCTGCCTTTCGAGATGTATTGAATGAACAATCTAATGCCGTAAATAACTATCAAAGACCTTTCAATGGACTACCCTCTAATACTTACAATCCTGGCTGGAAAAATCACCCGAATTTTAGTTGGAGGAACGGACAAACTGCTATCCCTCAAGGTTTCTTCAATCAAAATCCAAATCAGGGGAAACCTCAAGAAGAATCGGTTCAAATTTCCATACAAGAGCTGGCGCGGACAATGCAAGGAATTTCATATTTTATGCAAAAAATAGATTCACGTATGATGGCTATGGAAAAAGGGATGCTCCTTGCACAATCACTCCCTAATCCGAAACCGCAATACGAGACAGGTGATCCCAGCTCTTCAAATTAAATGGGGCACGCTAAATCCATCACCACTCTTAGGAGTGGGGAGGTTATTGATAAAACCCTTCCGGTTAGGCCTGAAAAGCCTCAAGAACCAGAAGAGGACAACAATGATGGATCTAGAGGCGCCCCACAAAAATTTGAACCGGAACCTCTAGAAAAGCCAGTTGCTCTGTTTCCCCAACGGTTGGTTGAACCAAAACGTCTATCTAACTCTCAGGATATCCTAGAGGTGTTGAAACAAGTGAAAGTCAACATTCCTCTGCTTGACGTTGTAAAACAGATACCTTCATATGCTAAATTTCTAAAGGACTTATGCACTACCAAACGACGGAAAAGTGTTCAAAAGAAGATCTCCTTGACTGAAAAAGTGAGTGCCATCCTGAAACAAGATGTGCCGCAAAAATTCAAAGATCCCGGTTGCCCAACCATATCATGTGTGATCGGGAACTATCGAATTGATCACGCACTTCTTGACTTAGGAGCAAGCATCAATCTGATTCCTTACTCGGTATACCAACAGTTAGGTTTGGATGAATTAAAACCCACTCGAACCACACTACAACTTGCTGATCGTTCTATTCGTATACCAAGAGGGATCATCGAGGATGTGTTGGTCCAGGTGGATAGATTCTACTACCCTGTTGATTTTATCATCTTGGACACTGAACCCATCAATGACACGAGCACTCAGATTCCTGTCATTCTTGGTCGCCCATTCCTGTCTACTTCAAATGCAATTATCAATTGCAGGAATGGTGTCATGACTATGTCCTTTGGAAATTTGACATTGGAATCGAATATCTTTTTCAATAACGGCAGCAACTCAGAGGATGATGACGATTTCCACGATGTTAATATGATTGATTCTTTCGTGGAAGATAGAACACCTCTCACCTTATCCTCTGATTCTCTAGAGACGTGCCTGGCCCACTCCCATGATCTTGATGATGATATAATTAGGGAGACGTGTGCCATGCTTGATACTGCACCGGTACTTGAAGTTAACCGGTGGAAGCCACACATTGAAGAATTGCCCCAAACTTATGTAGTGCCTCTACCGTCTAACCTCAAGCCACCGAAGCTTGACCTAAAACCTTTGCCCTCTGATTTAAAATATATCTATTTAGGTCAAGATGAGACATACCCGGTGGTGATCTCTGCCCACCTGGAGAAAGAACAGGAGAGTATGCTGATATCTACTCTCATTGAGCATAAGGGAGCTCTTGGATGGACGATAGCGGACCTCAAGGGAATTAACCCATCGATTTGTACTCACCGTATATATTTTGAGGACAATGCAAAGGCTGT
This sequence comes from Magnolia kwangsiensis, assembly GCA_037074715.1. Classification (NCBI taxonomy): domain Eukaryota; kingdom Viridiplantae; phylum Streptophyta; class Magnoliopsida; order Magnoliales; family Magnoliaceae; genus Magnolia; species Magnolia kwangsiensis. The sequence continues at coordinate 101,335,914 of CM073575.1, read as the reverse complement.
TCGGCAATCACAACGTAGACTAGATCCAAACATGAAGGAAGTGATTAAGGCCGAGGTTCTCAAACTATTGGAAGTGGGGATCATTTACCCCATATCCGATAGTCAATGGGTGAGTCCAACTCAGGTAGTTCCTAAGAAGTCTGGGATCACCATCGTAGCCAATGCCAATAATGAACTCGTGCCGACTAGAGTTACTACTGGTTGGAGAATGTGCATTGACTACAGAAAGCTGAATACCATCACAAGGAAAGACCACTTTCCTTTGCCCTTCATTGATCAAATCCTGGAAAGGCTAGCTGGTCATTCCTATTATTGTTTCCTTGACGGGTATTCAGGTTATAATCAGATTGAAATCACCCCTGAGGATCAGGAAAAGACCACATTTACATGTCCCTATGGCACCTTTGCTTACAGAAGGATGCCATTCGGGTTATGTAATGCCCCTGCCACCTTTCAGCGATGCATGACGAGTATCTTTTCTGACATGGTGGGGAAATATCTAGAGGTCTTCATGGACGACTTCTCTATTTTTGGTTCATCTTTCAGCGAATGCTTAGCAAGTCTTAAATGTGTGTTGAAAAGATGTGAAGAAAAAAACTTGGTACTTAACTGGGAGAAGTGCCATTTTATGGTTCAAAAGGGAATTGTCCTTGGGCATATCATCTCGTCCAAAGGAATCGAGGTAGATAAGGCAAAAATTGATCTTATCTCTAACCTACCTCCACCCAAGAATATCAGAGACGTGCGATCCTTCTTAGGACACGCAGGCTTTTACAGACGATTCATAAAGGACTTTAGTCTCCTCTCTCGTCCTTTATGTAATCTTCTTCAAAAGGATACACCATACGAGTGGACTGAGCAGTGCCAAGAAGCTTTCACTAAGCTTAAGGGCATGTTAACCACTGCACCTATCATGCAGCCACCCGACTGGAGTCTTCCTTTTGAACTTATGTGCGACGCCTCTGATTATGCTCTTGGAGCGGTTCTAGGCCAGAGAAAAGATAAGTGGCCTTACGTTATTCACTACGCAAGTAGGACTCTAAATCCTACCCAAGTGAACTACTCGACTACGGAAAAGGAACTCTTAGCCGTAGTGTTCGCTTTGGAAAAATTTAGGTCCTACCTGATCGGATCCAAGATCATCATCTACACAGATCACGCAGCACTTAAGTATCTTCTTTCTAAGAATGATTCTAAGCCCCGCCTAATACGATGGATCCTTCTACTCCAAGAATTTGATTTGGAAATTAAAGATAAAAAGGGAGTAGAGAACGTAGTGGCCGATCATCTTTCTCGCCTTAATACCTCTGATTCCCTTGAGGCGACCCATATCAATGACATGTTCCCTGATGAACAACTGTTTAGAGTCTCCCATTCACCTTGGTTCGCTGATATTGCTAATTATCTTACTACAGGTGCCATACCGACACACTGGACGTCACAAGATAAGAAGAAATTCTTTACCAAGGTGCGTAACTTTTTCTGGGACGATCCATATTTGTTTAAATATTGCCCAGACCAAATCTTAAGGAGATGCGTACCAGACGATGAGCATCAGAGTGTTATCTCCTTCTGTCATTCACAGGCCTGTGGTGGTCACTTTTCTGCTAAAAAGACCACGGCCAAGATTTTACAGTGTGACTTCTACTAGCCCACTATGTTCAGGGACACTCATGAGTTTTGCAAGGCTTGTGAGCGTTGTCAGAAATTGGGAGCATTGTCCCGTCGAAATATGATGCCCTTGAATCCCATCCTTATTATAGAAGCATTTGATTGTTGGGGCATTGATTTCATGGGACCATTCCCCCAATCATTTGGAAATCTGTATATTTTGCTCGCCGTAAACTATGTCACTAAATGGGTCGAAGCAATTCCGTACCGCAAAAATGACCATCGCACGGTCATTAAATTTTTGAAAGATAATATCCTATCGCGGTTCGGAACACCTCGAGCCATCATTAGTGACGGGGCCTCACACTTCTGCAATAGACCATTTGAGAGCTTAATGAAGAAATACGGTATCTCTCATAAGGTGAGCACCCCATACCATCCACAGACAAGTGGACAAGATGAAATTTCTAATAGGGAGATCAAACATATTCTAGAGAAAACGGTTAACCCTGATCATAAGGACTGGTCAATCCGATTGACCGATGCCTTATGGGCGTACCGTACTGCTTTCAAAACTCCTATTGGAACATCTCCCTTTAGACTTGTCTATGGGAAAGCCTGTCACTTGCCTGTAGAATTGGAACATAAAGCATACTGGGCGATCAAAAATCAGAATTTCAATCTGGACAACGCTGGCTCGCTATGCAAACTTCAGTTAAATGAACTTGAAGAAATCCGGAACGATGCATACGAAAACTCGAGAATTTACAAGGACAAGATGAAGGCGTTTCATGATCATCATATTCTACGAAAATCATTCACGCCAGGTCAGAAAGTCCTCTTATATGACTCTCGACTACATCTCTTTCCGGGTAAGCTTCGATCTCGTTGGACCGGCCCTTACATTGTTGTTACTGCTTATCCTCATGGGGTCGTCGAGATAAGAGATCCCGACAATGGCAAGGAGTTTAAAGTTAATGGACATCGATTAAAGCCATTTGTTGAGACATTTGATTCAGAGGACATGTCCATGCCTCTGATTGCTCCTGTTTACCAGGACTGATCTTCTAGTCTGATGGAGGTATAGGTAGGTTTATCGCTTTCATAGGTTTAGGATAGTCGCTTTCATAGGTTAGTTAGTTCAATGTTTGTGGGTAATATTACTGCAAACCCTCACGAGACTACAACTCGTCCACTAGGGGTAACCTAGGGGTTTAAAGGCTTGTTGCATACGCTAAATGCAATCGAGAGCACCTGCGAAAGTGGTATAGGTAGGATTTTATTTTTTTATTTCTGTTCTGCTTTCTCTCTCATGCTGACAAGCTTCCATGCCGTGATCTATTGAAAACTCTCTTGATTCGTTATTCAGGTAATATCTTCCCATCACTTCTCATTTACTTTCGTTGTCCCATGTGCATTGCATGCTCATATCTTTTACATTGAGGACAATGTAGATTTTAGGTTGGGGGTGGGAGATTAGGTTTCCTAATCAGTATTTTCTTGGTCTTGAGCAAAAATTGTGAAATTTTTTTTTTAAAAAAAAAATTTCTGAAAATTTCTACAAATTCGAAGTGATTTTGACAGATATCCCTAATTTAGATCTTCAAGGTACATAATGGTGGATTTATGACTCTTGGATTCTGTATCTGTTAGATTTCATAGTTAAGTGAATTATTAATCCATGATTAGAAGTTGTAAACATTGATTGAATCATGATTTCAGGACACGTCTTGCTTGCACATTAAGACTTCAGTCTGATATTGAAGGGTTAATTTGGTAATCACTAAGCACGAAAGGAACCAGCCTGAAATATCTTGCCATCATGGTATAAAAATTGAAAAGGTTGGATAATTAATCTTCACCATAGGTTTGCTCCCTATAGGTGTGGAGTTAATTCCCCATGAATGATATCTAAAAAGAGTCAGGTGTACGATCTTCACCATAGGTTTGCTCCCTATAGGTGAGGATTTGATTCCCCTTCCTTGGCATTACTTTGAATAGAAAAATCAAAAGTTAATAGGCTAATCTATGAGGCAAGTTTTGGATTAGGTTTTAGTTATCATGAATTTTCTTGTCGGTTACCAATGATTTCATGAAATTGACGATTGGATCTCTTAATGATGATAAGTCGAGATTAGACTATACATCCATGGATCTCAATGCTTAAAATTTTTCTAATTGATGGATTGATACTTTACACTTGATTATGAAGTCTACCGTGCGCTTGAGTTCAGGAGAAAATAATGCCCAATATTCATGAATCGTAGAATTCTAATGACTGGATTATTTCTCAAAAATCATTCGGCTTTATAGAAATTTTCATACAAGTCTCAACTTATTTTTCGCATATTTTGCTCGGGACTAGCAAAATGCTGGTTGGGGGTTGTGTTGAGGGTCAAATACTGCATATTAGACCCCATTTATTACCTGAATTTACGTACATAATGCCGTTTAATGGCCCGTTTTGCCGTATTTGTGATACAGGGTGTAGTTGAAAGCATGAACTGCAAAAAGTTGCTAAAAGTATGAATTTAACACTCTGTTGACGCCACAGGCAAGGGACACACTCCAGGGAACCAAGATTGACAAATATACACGGTCAGAAATCCGAGAAAAGTAAGAAATTGAAGCTCAAGTGGCCTGAAGGACATCCAGAATGCAAGATCATGAGGTTCCCACCATCCGTTCGGCTCGAAACTTCATACGTGGCCTGAGGACCATAAATTAACCGTACACGTCAAAAATCATCCATTGGATCATTGCAGAAGTGGCCTAACGGGCAGATCAGCCCATCAATCTTCAATTTGGGGCCCACCCGCCAGCTGGATATGCTTGATAAGTGTTCTGCACGGTTAAAATGAGATTTTGAATGGGATGGAGGGAATGGATTTCACATAAACAACACAGTGGACCCCACTGCAACGTGCATGTACACCGCACGTTTGCACGCGAGCCGCACCGGAGCAACCACCGGGTCAACGCAAGCGCTGACCCGTCTCTCTCTCCCTCTCTGCGTAAGGTGCAGCGAACGGACGGCCTACGTCCGTTTTGCGAACGGTAGTGGGCCCCACTCATTGCTCGTATGGCCAATCTGATCCGTCCACCGTGTAGAGGGACTCGAATACTATAAAAACATGCTGACTTTTTGTACCCATGCGTACACACGTGAGCGATACAGGGGCCACAAAAGGGCTGCCCGGTAGCGTTCAAATCTGATCTTTTAGTTATTTCTTCTCTGGGACACGTCAATGGACGTTCAAAACCACCCATTCTTGACTGAAATTTTGTTCTGAATCCAATGGACGGGGTGGATTTTCCAGAAAATGCTTCTGTGGGGCCCACCGACCACAATAGCGAAATGGTGCGAAAGGTTTCGCACATCCGCAAAAACCGACTTTTTCGGACAGTTTTGGCCCACCATCTTTGATCATATGGCAGATCTGAACCGTCTATCATGTAGAGGACCCAAGAAAGTACTAAGGGACGGTGTTTCTTTGGAATTTGAGCGAGGAAAGTGGCGTGTTTCATGGTACCGAACTTGGCTGCGAAAATTGCACTCCATGTCCTGCTACAACTCTGTCACTGATTCCAGCCTTCCAGCAGCTATAAAAAGAAGTTTTTAGACGTGGGGAGCATTCATTCAAGGTCTTGGGAGGAAGAACAGAGGGCTCGAGCTTGGGTTTCAACGTGGGCAGAGGAGAGAGAGAGGAGCTTGGTTTTTTCTTTCCCTTTTCTTTTCCTTTTCTTTTTCTCTTTATTTATTTGGATTGAGCCCATCCATAGCAGGCTAAATCCTCCTAGCTAGGGCTAAGAGGTGAAGCTTGTAGTGAGATGGGAGATTTGATTTTATTTAAATTTTAATGCATGAATTGACGTTGATTCTAGTTAATTAATATGGAAATGTTTTAGGTTTTTAATGGTCTGTTGTGACTGAAATTACAATGGGTCTGCAATGGCTTTGAATATTTCCGTTCTCTTTAATGTTTATGATGTCAGGAAGCCCTGTTGTTCACCATAGTCTCCTGGGCATGGTCGGATGACGGTACCCTTCCTAACTTACATACATGTGATTGGGTGGTAATTAGTTTGATTCTGTTGGTTGCCATAGTCTTTGGGCATGGTTTGGTGATGGAATCCATTCTAATTTATCTTCCTTTCATCTCTTTGAAAACTAGATCAACGGCAGTTCAGTAATTTTCATAATTTTTGATTCAAGCATAAATTCTCCCTGATCTCTACAAGTGGATCCTCTGAATCCCTAGTTCCCTTCTTCTGATTTCTCTCAAGTTTATATAATTATTTCACCATTATTTCTCAAATTACATTCAGTTTAGATTTCATCTTAATCTAGTTCTAGTTCTACTTAGTTTTAGATAACGTACAAGTTTCAGTCCCTTGGGATTCGACCTCAGTCTTACCGAGTTATTACTACATCACAACCCTGCACTTGGGGAGTGAACAAAGTAGGACCTTGAAATGAAACCCACCTTTGTTTCTAAGTCTGTTAATGCTATTGCCATGTTATTCTTGAAAAGAATTAACTTTCCTCACTTTGAAAGGGAGAGATGATCTTAAGGATCATTAATCTTAAACTCTAACCAAGGATTTTGGGCAAAATTTTATAGGGTTTGTCAATAATCTGATTGCTGACAACAAGGCTGAAGAGTTCAGAAACTGATCCCATCACTTTCCAAACAATCATGAAGCAAGGCAATAGAGGAAAAGAAACCAATTTACTAAACCCAGAGAGAAATAAAGCTGCAGTGAACACACAAAGTGGTAGGGGTCTAAATAACAGTCATTTGTCGTCAATTGTGCTAGATTAAAAGAGGAGGAAATAAAAGGGTGGCTAGCATTCCCAGACAATAAAAGGGTGAATTTGATGTGCGTCCAAACAAGCCCTTAACATCTGCCTCATTGGAATCTTTTATCCTGAGAAGCCCTAAATTGGCAAGATTAACTACTCTTTCATCCTCAGATGCACCATCAACTCTGCAAGTTGGGGTCACCTTTGAGCTACCATCAGAGTATAATTAGTGGAGACGCTTGGAAGACCCACCCACGTTTTCTGGCCTTTGATTTTTTTTGCGTACCTCCATTACTGCCTGACAGTTTAATTTGAAATAAAGAAGCTAACTTAATTCTTCTATTTTTGTACATGGACGGTTTGACGAATTGGAATTATAGGGCTTCCATCTTTTGTTTTCTTGCATTCTCCTGTGGATGTTCATATTAGAAAAGTATGTACTAGAAGAATTAAGTCCCCTTATACCCTTCAAAAGCCCTTTTAGAGATTTTTTGTCCATTTTTAAACTTTGCTCAATTGGTTTGGTCAATAGTCTACTTAGCTGATGTTCACATTGCCTAATCGTCTTGGCAAGTTAGTGAACATTGACTTTTGAAACTTTCTTAAATAATTGTTTAGAATGACCGTGAAATGCATGCAAATGACCGTGAAGTGAAGAGAATTGACCGCGAAATGCCTCAAAATGACCGTGAATCAACATGGAATTGTTTGGAATGACCATGAAATGCATGCGAATGATCATGAATTGAAGCGAATTGACCGTGAAATGCATGCAAATGACCGCGAAGTGAAGGGAATTGACCGCGAAATGCCTCGAAATGAACATGAATAAACACGGAATTGTTTGGAATGACTGTGAAATGCATGGGAATGATGATGGATTGAAGCGAATTAACCGTGAAATGCATGCAAATGACCGTGAAGTAAAGGGAATTGAACACGAAATGCCTCGAAATGACCGTGAATCAACACGGAATTGTTTGGAATGACTGTGAAATGCATGGGAATGATCATGGATTGAAGAGAATTGACCCCGAAATGCATGCAAATGACTGTGAAGTGAAGGGAATTGACCACGAAATGCCTCGCAATGACCGTGAATCAACACGGAATTGTTTGGAATGACCATGAAATGCATGGGAATGATCATGGATTGAAGAGAATTGACCGCGAAATGCATGCAAATGACCGTGAAGTGAAGGGAATTGACCACGAAATGCCTCGAAATGACTGTGAATCAACACGAAATTATTTGGGATGACCGTGAAATGAATGGGAATGATCATGCTTTAAAGCCAATTGACTACGAAATGCATGTAAATGACCGTGAAGTGAAGGGAATTGATCGAGAAATGCTTGAAATGATCGTAAATCAACATGGAATTTTTTGGGATGACTGTGAAATGCATGGGAATGATCATGGTTTGAAGCGAGTTGATCGCGAAATGCGTACAAATGACTGTGAAGTGAGGGGAATTGACCGCAAAATACCTCAAAATGACCGTGAATCAACACAGAATTGTTTGGGATGACCGTGAAATGCATGGGAATGATCATGGTTTGAAGCGAATTGACCGCGAAATGCATGCAAATGACCGTGAAGTGAAGGGAATTGACCACGAAATGCCTCAAAATGACCGTGAATCAACACAAAATTGTTTGGGATGACCGTGAAATGCATGGGAATGATCATGGTTTGAAGCGAATTGACCACGAAATGCCTCGAAATGACCGTGAATCAACACGGAATTGTTTGGGATGACCGTGAAATGCATGGGAATGATCATGGTTTGAAGCAAATTGATCGTGAAATACATGCAAATGACCGTAAAGTGAGGGTAATTGACCGCGAAGTGCCTCGAAATGACCGTGAATTAACACAGAATTGTTTGGGATGACTGTGAAATGCATGGGAATGATCATGGTTTGAAGCGAATTGATTGCGAAATGCATGCGAATGACCGTGAAGTGAAGCGAATTGACCATGAAATGCATGAGAATAATCATGGTTGGAAGCGAATCGACCGCGAAATGCATGCAAATGACCGTGAAATGAGGGGAATTGATCCCGAAATGCCTCGAAATGACCATGAATTAACATGGAATTGTTTGGGATGACCGTGAAATGCATGAGAAAGATCATGGTTTGAAGCGAATTGATCGCGAAATGCATGCAAATGACCGTGAAGTGAGGGGAATTGACCGCGAAATGCCTCGAAATGACCGTGAATCAACACGGAATTGTTTGTGATGACTGTGAAATGCATGGGAATGATCATGGTTTGAAGAGAATTGACCGCGAAATGCCTCGAAATGACCGTGAATCAACACAGAATTGTTTGGGATGACCGTGAAATGCATGGGAATGATCATGGTTTGAAGCAAATTGACCGCGAAATGCATGCATATGACCGTGAAGTGAGGGGAATTGACCGCGAAGTGCCTCGAAATGACCGTGAATCAACATAGAATTGTTTGGGATGACTGTGAAATGCATGGGAATGATCATGGTTTGAAGCGAATTGATTGCGAAATGCATACAAATGACCTTGAAGTGAAGCGAATTGACCGCGAAATGCATGGGAATAATCATGGTTTGAAGCGAATTGATCGCGAAATGCATGCAGATGACCGTGAAATGAGGGGAATTGATCACGAAATGCCTCAAAATGACCATGAATCAACATGGAATTGTTTGGGATGATTGTGAAATGCATGGGAATGATCATAGTTTGAAGCGAATTGATCGCGAAATGCATGTAAATGACCGTGAAGTGAGGGGAATTGACCGCAAAATGCCTCAAAATGAATGTGAATCAACGCAGAATTGTTTGGGATGACCGTGAAATGCATGGGAATGATCATGGTTTGAAGCGAATTGACTGCGAAATGCATTCAAATGACCGTGAAGTGAAGCGAATTGGCCGTGAAATGCATGGAAATGATCATGGTTTGAAGCGAATTGACCGCGAAATGTATGCTAATGACCGTGAAGTGAGGGGAATTGACCGCGAAATGCCTCGAGATGACAGTGAATCAATACAGAATTGTTTGGGATGACCGTGATATGCATGAGAATGATCATGGTTTGAAGCGAATTGACCGCGAAATGCATGCAAATGACCGTGAAATGAAGGGAATTGACTGCGAAATGCCTCAAAATGACCGTGAATCAACGCGGAATTGTTTTGGATGACCGTGAAATGCATGGGAATTATCATGATTTGAAGTGAATTGACCATGAAATGCATGTAAATGACCGTGAAATGATGATGATGATGATGAATGACATTTCCTAGCAAGAATATTCATAATGAGGAAGTACCAGCCAAATTGTAGTTTCATTTATTTTTTGTCCTAACTCAAAAGCACTGAATGCAATTGCAACTTAAGAGACTAGAAGAAGCACACTATGAACACAACTTGAATTACATGGAGTGTGTACTGACATGGGCGTATAATAACAAGCGTGCTTAAAAGAGTAAAAAAAAAAAAAAAAACACATTAGCTAAAATAAAGTAAAAATTACACTTCAATATATCAAATATCAAATGATATATCGAAACTCAGTACATTTCGATATAATCGAAACCTAATCCATTAAATATAGCTTAAGTTGTAAATTTCATCGAAATCCAGGTGATATAAACGAACTAAGTCATCCTTACAACGGACGGATATATTGACTATGGTTCGATTGATCGAAAATTGTCACAAACTGTCCGGTGACAAAATGTTTTTCAAAAGGTATTATCAATAATATCGAGTAGCTGTCGATAGGAAAATCAATTTTCCATCTGCTCTCTGTGGTATGGTGCAGTTGATCTTTGGATATGAATTTTTTTCGTAGGATAATGCTTTGAAATGATCTCGAAATATGGATGAACGTTGTAGATATAATAAATACATAACTGTGGGGCCACATGACGTTGATCTGTTTTGAACCGTTCGTACAACTTGGAGTTCGAGGAGCGTCAGCGCCGTCTTCCCGCTTGAAGGAAAAAGCAGGGGGCATTTTCGACCTTTGGGAAGACGTCCGTACAACTGGGGCTTATTTTCGCAAGGTAAAATAAGGTGGGCTTCGTCTCGCAAATGGGCCAAAAATGGGTCGTACAGTCGCAAATTTCTCCTTCCTTTGGTGTGGTCCACGGGACCTATGGACCTGCTTAATTTTTACAAATATAGCTTAAAATGACCTGAGAAAAGCGATGAACAGCGTAGATAAAATACTTACATCACGGTGGGCCCCACAGAGACCTGCCTTGACAGATTACTGTCGGGCGCAATCCGCGTCCGGCCCTCCAAGGTTGGCTTCCTGGCCGGACCGCTTCAACTCGCAGTCAAGAACGATGGCCCTTTCAAGGATATTTATGAGACGTGGTCATCCACGGTGGAAAGCAACAGACCTACTGTTTGGATTACTGATGATCGAGTACATTTTAAAATACCTATGGTCGAGTCTCATCCACACTGCATACCATAATTTAGACGATTTGGATCGACGTACGTGTGAGCCATGTTGACAAGCATGTAAGTAGACGGTCAGCATATGAATTAGTTAATTTTTCTCCAAAACTGCCCGAAAGATAAACCCATCTTGTCTACGTCATGGATATAGTTTTAAGGAGCGATTGGTGAGAATGGAAATACCCTGGAATAAGTTGGGGGCTGTTAAATGTGGAAATTGGAAATAAAATAAAATAAAATAAAATAAACGCTTGAGAAGTAGATTAATTATCAAGATCCATTGTCATTTGGTGAGCAGTAAAAGTTTAGATAGCAATTAACAAGTCAGGTAAAAAACTTGATTAAAGGCAAATAATGATTAGATGGTTACGTTTGTGAGGTTTGTGTGATATTTACATACTAGCTCATGAAATGTATGTTGGATCTAAATCAATTCATTCCAAGTATCCCAATGCGACTAGGATCAGTGCTCTGAGAGCATTGGAGCATATTGATTTACTTTTTTTTATTTTTTATGATATGAATCAGTTGGGTCGAGTCTACCAGTTGACCCGAGCTGGACCTTCAGCCCCAGTTCAGATCCATTCAAACAAGGATTCAACATAGCCCACTTACACCTATACAGAAAATGGGTTGGGTGGCCCATGGTCATTGGCCCGACGGACTTCTTTGTTGGGTTTGAGCCACACTCATTGAGTCATAGGTCAGGCTCCGAGAATAAAATGGAATGGGGTCCTCATCTAGTAAATGAGACCCCAAAATGGTTCAAACTATGATAAGATAATAGGTATAATTACGATACATGTGTCACAAGGTATGGTCTATCAAGTGGATAACTTCCATCCAGCTCTTGCAATAGGTTGTCCCCAATGTGAGAATCATCCAGCGCAAAAATCAGCCCTGTCCACTTATCAAGTAGGACACACTGTCAGAATTTATTTTTTCTAATCATTGATTAATAGAAAAATACAAGTTTGGTCCACTCAATAAGTGGATTTGAACAAGGTGATCCTCATGATACGGCCAACCTATTAGACGGGTTAGATGCCATGCATACATGAAAGGTTGGAAGTTGTCCATTGAGTGCACCGTAACTACTAGTCCAACGGATTTGACTTGACACCTTATTAATCAAAGGATTAGTTCCTAAATCAAATGAGTGGGAGCTGATACAGGTGCCCCAGAGGCTTTAGATTTGGAAAGTGCAATTTGCCTCAATGTAGCAATACACATGGCAAACATTGATGAGATCAAACCGCTCATTCAGGAGACCTGACTGAATAGTGAATGGGCCATATTCCAAAAGTCCTAACCTGTGCATTGTTGTAAAAAAATGCCTACACGTGAACAATGTAAGCAAGGCCAAAACATGAAAAAAAAAAAACAAAAAAAAAACAAATGAAAACCAAAGAGCCAAGAGAAAAAAGAAAGACAATATGAACATGAATTTACATGTTTTGAAAATATGTTTACTTTATGGACTAGAAACATGGTGCTTTTTTCTTCACTAGAAATAAGAGAAATAATATAATGCTTACCTCTCTCCTACCCATATAAGAAATTCCACACTAAGGAATACCCCAAAAGATGAACTGAATAGAATACCACTCTCTACATGAATATATCCTTTTATAGACAAAGCCATAAGAGAGCATATATAAAGCCCTAAGAAAAATTAAGCTTTATAGCATAGTCATCTGTACATATGGATGTAAGAGAGAGAGAGAGAGAGAGAGAGAGAGAGAGAGAGAAAGATCTCCCAGTGGGAGAAGTTATCTCTTAACACTCAATATTCTCTTACTTGAAGACTACTTTCTTTAATAATGCGAAAAACACTCCCGATATACAGTTTCTCAAACATCACAATTTGGTAGGTAACCACAAGCCCAAACAAACTTCTCCCTTGCAATAGGCTTCATCAGCGTATCCACTACATTGTTTTCAGTGCGAATCTTCTATAATAAGATCCGACTACCTTCTACCAAATCACAAACAAAGTGATGCTGAACATCAATGTGCTTGATCCAAACATGAAATATTGCACTTTTAGCAAGTGTAATGTACTTTGATTGTTATAGTGAATCAACACCACTTTCTACTTGAATTTTAATTCTTCTAGTAACCTCTTGAACCAAATAGACTCTTTGTATACTTGTGTAGCTGATATGTACTATGCTTTTATAGTAGACAAGACTACCATTAACAGCAATCATAACATCGAACTAACTGCACTATTGACCAAAGAGAAAATATAATTTGTGGTAGATCTTCTTTTATCATGATTTCCTACATAATATACATTCACAAATTCAACGAACTTAAAATTTTGGCCGTTTTAACAAATAGTTACCTCAGAAGTACCCTTTAAATAATGAAGGATTTATTTTACAACAGTCCAATGATCTGTACCCGGGTTCATCATGTATTTATGGACTGCTCCCACTACTTACACAATGTTTGGTCTGGTATATATCATGGCAAACATAAGGTTCCCTCACTGTCGATGAATATGGCACTTGAGACATATATACTTTCTCCACTTCTGTGCTAAGATATTGATCTAAAGATATCTTGCAATTAATAGGAAATAGAGTACTGACTAGGTTAGAATTCTACGTATTGAAGCGGTGTAGAATTCTTTTAACATAACTCTTCTGGGTTATCAAGATTATTTTTTTGTCTCTAAGTACGATCATCGTAAGAATCTAATTAACAACATCCAAATACTTTAAATTAAATTCCTTAGCCAAATGAGCTTTTAATATAGTAATGTATCTCTACTAGTACTAGCAACCAATATGTAATCCATATACAATAATGAAATAATAAAGTCACCATCACCATAACTATGAATATAAGTACAACAGTTTGCTTCATATCTCTAAAATCTCAATCTCACAATGAATGAATCAAACTACTTATACCTACACATTGGCGTCTGCTTTAAACCATAACATGATATGTTCAGGTGATAAATTAGATGTCTCTTATTTTCTTCGAGAAAACTTTCGGATTGAATCATATAAATTTCTTCAACAAGATTTTTGTATAGAAAAAGTAGTGTTTACATCCAACTGCTCCAACTCCAAGTCATGCATTGCTGCCATACTCAACAGTATGATTGATACTCAAACGAACAACTGAAAAAAAATAATATATCATTAAAGTTAATACCTAATTTTTTAGCATACTCTTTTACCATAACCAGGCTTTGTATCTTTCCACATTTTCAATAGTACCATTTGGATAATTCAACTAATTCACAAATCTTGTTCTTATGCAGAACTTTCATCTGCTCCTCTATAAACACTTTTCATTAGCTAGCATCCATAGATTCATATCTCTTGGTATGAACAAAACTCACACACTTCTATCATGCAAGCATAAGCTATAACATAATTTTTGAGCCAAATGAAAGGTTTTGTAGCTCTCTTCAGTCGATTTTTAACCACTTTTAATTTCAACACTCAGTATCTTCTATACATTCTTTTCATCAGTTTTACCTTTAACGATATTATAAACTTGTTGACATCTGAATCAATAGGCTAATTTCAAGTATCATTTAAAGATTCTAATTCAATTATCCCTCTTAACTTTGAGCTCTATAATTTATATCTTTTTACAATGAATCGTCATTAAAAACTACATCTCAACTAATTATTAGCTTGTGGGCAGTAGGTCCTACAATATGTACCGCTTTGTTCCATCTACATAGCAAAAAAAAAAAAAAAAACTTTCCGAACCTCGTATCCAACTTAGACTCATGCTTTTTTTGTTATCCACATATAAGCATCACAACTAAAATTATGAAAAAACAAATAATTAATAAAAAAATTTTGACCATATATATTCAAGGATCTTACAATCTAGTGCAGTTGTAGGCAAACGATATTAATGATTTTTACTAAAAAACACATCTTGAGCCTAACCGAACTTAACATGCTCTTAGCACGATTGATTAACATATAACTTCTACACTCTGCAACTTCGTTATGTTGTGAAGTACCAGGGACCATATAGTGCCTCTTAATGCCATGCTTATTGTAAAAATTCTTAAATTCTTTCGTGGTGTATTCTCATCAATTATCAGCTCTTAGATACTTAATTTTCTTTCTATTTTAATTTTTAACTCATTCTTTAAACTTGATAAAATAAGTAAATACATCACTTCTTCTTCTTAACATATAAATCTATACATTTATGGAGAAATAGTCAATAAAGAAAACAAAGAACTTCGAACCTCCCAAGGATTCAAATGGAGCATTCGAAATATCAGAATGAATTAAATTTAAAACATCTTTACTTTTGGTAGTGGATAAAGAAAAACAAGCTATATAGAGCTTTTCAAATAAGTAATCTTCATAAAAATCTAAATTAATAGACTTTAAATTAGGAAGTAAATATTAATAAAAAAAATACCTTTAGTCCTTACTTGCTCGCTCATGTGGCCTAATCGTCCGTGTCAGATTGTAGCAAAGTCTATCACGGTATTAACAATAATAACGTCGTAAACCACGGTATCTTCAATCAAATAATATAAACCACCTATTAACTCTCTTTTCGCCACCATTATCGCTCATTTAACAATTTTCAATCAATTCTTTTAGCTATAATTTTTTTAGCTATCTTTATCGAATTTTTCTAATAATAAAAGACTCTTTCATAAGTCTGATATGTGTCACACACTAAAAAGTATACATGCGAAACCATAAAACATAATAATTTTAAAGTTTTCAATCCCTACAATTTTACACGTACTATAATCACACATGTAAATTGCATTGTCGTCACATGATTTCTATGTGTAAAAAAAATATTTGCATGGAGTTATATGGAATGAAAATCCTGAATCTAAAATCCATTGATGACTCGGATTCTCTCATGAAATCACTGTAGACAACACTTCCCCATCCTCGAATGAATTGTCTTTCTGAATTGGATTTCCTTGGGAATCATTTGAATTTGATGCTTGATCATATAAATCAGGTTTGTAATTTTCCTAACTTGCTTTCTTGAGCTACAATTTTTGTATAAGTTACCATTATTTCTACAATTCTAACACTTACCTATTTTGTGCCTTTTCGACGTGTATCTCGTTTGATCTCCCATTGGTACCATTTTCAATAGATATTCCTCTTAACATAGCATTACCAACAGATTCTTCATGAACTTTTCTGTGAGACTCTTCAGTATGCAATATGGTTAACTCCATAGTGAGATCTGGATTGTTACTAAGATTCATAATCAAACCACCTCATGAATTTGGCATCAAGTAGAGCAAAAATGAGACCTTTTCTTCGTCGTCAAATGTCAAATCAACCATCGCCAATATTTTAATTAGGGTATTAAATCCATTAAAGTGTTCTTATAAAGAAAATCTTTCCTTCATCTTCAAGTTGTATAGTTGTAGTTAGAAAAATATCTTATTCGACATCAATTTTCTTTCATATATGTTTCGCAATTTATCCCATAACTTTTGCAGTGATTTGATCAGACTCGTTAAACAAAACCGAATCATTTAGTGCAAGAAGAAGGTCTACCATGGCTAATTGATTTTTCTCATCAAATATATTGTCTTTCATTTCTATGAACTTCTTTACTTTTTCTTAAATCGCAATTACACAACCTTCCTTCATCAACATCGCATTCATCTTTAGTTTTTATAATAAGTAATTAGATCCGTTGAGCTTTGACACTTCGAATCTGGAAGAATTTGATACAACTATCTGAAACGTAATTCCAAAACAAACACCAACACTAATTTTATATTAAAAGGCTTACCGACCTTGGCTTTAATACCAATTATTACAGAAAAATGCCCGCACGTGATTAATGTAAGCGAGGCCAAAACACAAAAGAAAAGGGACAAACAAAAGTTAAAAGGGTCAAACCAAAATAAGAGACAAGAGGTATAAGAATCTACATGTTTTAATAATATGCTTACTCTATGGGGTAGCAATTTAAAATTTTCTTCTTCAATAGAAATAAAAGAAACAAAAATATAAGGCTTATATCTCTCTTACCCATACAAGGAATCTCACACTAAGGAATACCCAAGAAGATGAACTGAATAGAATAACATTCTATACATGTGTATCTCTTTATATAGACAAAGTCATAAGACAGAGAATATGCAAAGCACTAAGAAAAGCTAGGCTTCATAACTTAATTGTACGTACATAAGAGAGAGAGAGAGAGAGAGAGAGAAGAGTTAAGAGCCAGGAAAGGAAGGGACTTCTCCCACTGAGATACCTCATCCCTTAATGGTCAACATGCTACATCAATGGAAACCAAGGGGTTGTTTGGATATAAGAACAATTTGGAGTTGGGTTTCAACAATGGCTCGCATTCATTGTAAAAAGGTTCATTTATTAGATGGTTGGGATGGCTCAATGTTAGAAACTTTTTGGTTTAGTAGTGGAACAATCACCACTGTTTCCTATGGTATGGTCCACCTGAGAATTGGATTTGCCTCATTTTTGGGCTCATGCCCTAAAATGATCTAGCAAAATGGATGGATGGTCTGGAAATAGAATATATACATCAAAGTGGGTGTGTCCTAGTGCAATTTATAAGACCTGTACCCTATTTAATCCTCTATATGCTTCGTTTCTAGTGTTGACATGTTCTTGGCGGGCCAAATCGACGAGTTTTGATTGCGACCTTATTTAGTACCGCAACACCTCGAGAGTTGTACCCTAGTGACCGCATGAGCACTATGATTCCAACGCCATGCGACACGCCTCATTGCGATTCCTAAATTATAAGTTGCAGTTTTGGGCACAATTTGAGGTAGGTCGCACAATGCACACAGCCCCCACTTGCACAAATCCCAATATTGTTAAATCGATCAAATCATCAATCAATCAATAATCCATCCATCAACCAATCAATCAAGCCATCACTTATCTCTCTTCATTAGCCAAAGCAACCTGTGCCTTCCATCATTCAACCCATGCCTTACCTATGCTTAGTCATCACTCTTTCCTTCTTTTTCTCCCTATTTTACCCATTCATCTTCTTCTTATTCCCTCCCTATCCTAAAAGTTCTACCACAAAATTCCCTAACTCCCTCTCATTTCTACCATTTGCTAGCAAGCGAGTAGAAAGAGATTTAGAGAAAGAAAAAAGATTAGAGAGAATTAGGGAGAGATTAAGAGAGAGAGAGAGAGAGAAAGAGAGAGAGAGAGAGAGAGAGAGAGAGAAAAGGAAGATTAGGAAGATGGTTTAAGAGAAAAGAGAGAGCCTGAGAGAGAATTAGGAGAGATCAAGAGGTTAAGAGGAAGAGAGAATAGAAGGAGAGATTAGAAGAGATTAGGGGTAGAAAGAAGTCTGCTGAACCGTCCGATCGCTGATCCGGGCTGATCCAACCATTCATCTTTCGTTGTGAGTGCATGAGAGGATCAAAATCGTCCCTTTCTTTGTGATTTTTTCATCTTTGTGGGCCCTTGAGGGGGACCCACCTTGATCATGTATGGTGGACCCTATAGTGGCAAGGGTCCTACCCCAATGGCAGGATTTACTTCCCTTACTTCTTCTTTCCATTTCACTTCCCTTCCTTTTTCTTCTTTGATGATGTTGTGGGGCCCACAAGTGAGCCATGCAGTTGGAGGGCGTGATCTACATAATATCACAGCCTGGACCACCTTTTGAGGCCCATTGTGATGTTTATTTTCCAACTAACATATTGTTTCAATCACATGGATCTAGATGAAGGAAAAACACCAAGAATCAGATTAATCCAAAGCTCCTTGGGCCCATCTCGAGCTAGCCCACTTGATGGATGGTTCAAATTCCCCATGTGGACCCCACAAGAGGGGGGAATAAATAACAAAAAAAAGTTCAGACGCTAGATGTTCTCCGTGTCACAGACGCTGGAATTGTCTAACGTCCAGATGCCGCTAATGCAAGAGGGAGAGTGGGGCCTCCACTCGTGAACCCCACCTTGATGTATATATTTAATCCATGTCGTCCACTAGTTTTTCTAGATTATTTTAAGCCACGGGCCAAAAAATGAGGCACATCCGAGTCTTAAGTGGACCGCACTAAGGGAAACAATGATTGGCTGTTGAAACCTTCCAAGGCCTGCCATGGAGTTCCTATTCGTCTAAACCAGCCCAAATCAAGTCCATTGGACCCTGCTCGATTTAGGAAAAGTGGTGAACGGAGTATATCACACTCACGGGGCCCACCTTGATAGGGTATCCCCAATATATATATATATATATATATATATATATATATATATATATATATATATATATATATATATATGTATGTATATATATATATATATATATATATATATACATATATATATGTACATATATATATATATACATACATATATATATATATATATATATATATATATAGAGAGAGAGAGAGAGAGGCATGCTCACCTACGCACCTACGCACGTGCGCACCTTTGCACACGTGTCACGGGTGTTGAATCCGAATAGTCCATAAGATGCGGAATCCCATGAAACCTTAGGGGGTGAGTTTTCACCTTGATCTAAGATTCTGGTGGGCCATAGAAAAGAGAAATTCAAATCAAGGAAAGAAACTGTTTGCATTTTTCATGGTCCACTGAAGTTTTGGATCAAAGTAAAAATTCGTACCAGGGGGTTTCATGAGGTTTGCTTCATGTGGACCGTTCAGATTTGTGAGACTCATCAGATATGATGAGTTCTCAAAAATTTTCGTATGTAGTACGTATAAACTGGTTCGTAGGTGAGTGTTTCCATGTGTGTGTGTGTGCGCGCGCGCGCGCGTGTGTGTGTGTGTAATAAAGGCGTGGATTGGGGCCCACTCATGGGACCCCCCATGATGTATGTGACTTATCCACTTTGTTCATCTATTTGGCCAGATCATTTTAGGCCAAGAGCCCAAATATCAGACCGATTTAGATCTTAGTGGGCTACACCATAGGGAACTGTGGGGGTAGAAACCTCTTGGACTTCGGATTTCTTGGATTTGAGATCCTTTAGACATGGAAATCCTTGGTTTTGGAATCCCTTATACTTGGGAATCCTTGAATTCTAAATCCCTTGGATTTGGGGCCCTCTTGGACTTGGGATTCTTGGGTTTTTGAAATTCCTTTGATATGTTTGGCACCCTGAATTTAAAATCCCTATAATCCTAAGTTTAATGCAATGTGCATATGCAAGTGTTTGAAATTAACTTTAAAATTATTAATCAGTGTATGTATGTAATGTTAGCATTATGATTGTATTAATTCGTTGATGCATGTACTTTGCTTGAAATGATAAAATCCCAAGACTTAGATGAGCCACAGTACAGGATCATATCCTAGTGACTAACCAGCGATTTATAACTGTTGCTTACATCAGGAATGTTCAAACGGTGCAGATCATCCTACTGATATTGATAATAACCTCATCGTTTTGGGATATCATCAATAGGCCATGTGCCTAACATCTTGATTATCAGTGGACCCACCTTGACATATGTATCTTACCCATGCCTTACATCCAGTTATTAGTTTTGTATGTGCAGGTTACGTGAAGAGCCGATGTTACTCTAACAAGGGCTACACCATATAGACTTCTATATTTCTAGTGAAGCCTGTTGTTATATACTTCTATATTTCTAATGAAGCCTATTGTTCGTCTCCCACTTTCTGTATATGACGTGTCAATTAAGACTAATTATCTCATGATATGTCTGATAACATGCAAATGTATTTAGCCTGATAGGACACACTAATAACATGTCTAGTATAATGGATATCATGCTCATTTATATGCCCATACGCATCATTTGTATACCTGTTGTGGATGACGATTGATCATAGCATATGCCTTTCAACTTTAGATACTTAGGGAAACCCATATAAGATAGGGTTGCCTCACATGATGCGGGCTATGCGCAGGTTTGGGGCATGATTTGAAAAGTATGACTCATGGATTCTGTATGTCATGATCACTTTTACACCCTAAAGACATTGAGATTGTGGCCTCTACAAGCATATCGTAGATGGCTAAATTAGATATTAAAAAAGTCTATTCTAGCATTAAAGTGCTATGAATGTCCTTAAGTGAAAGTCCCTAAACCCTTGTGGTACTAATAAGATGCTTCAATGTTGAGACTGAGTAGATAATATGAGCATCAAAGTGTCACATACTAGTAGTCCGCGTCTCTCACCGTGTTGTGGTCAATTGAAAATGAGTGTGACCTTATCTACCTGAGGGTAGGGGGCTGTAAGCTAAGTTAAATCTGATCACCTCGTAAATGAGTCCGCTATCAACAAGCCGGTTAAGCATTGACATACTACTGATGAGGCGGATAGTGAGGTCTATTCCACTCACTTGGTCCTACACACGATAGGGCGGTAGTTAGTGTTGGAGTTTACTAGTACCCGGTGATGTTTCTAATGATGAACTATTCTAATATATGGACTAGTTAAGGATCATCATGTTTGCATTACATTGCATTTCTAGCATATAACACTCGGTCATAGGGACCTTGTATTGCATATCCTTAGTATGGCTAACAACATTCATGGACTTGGTAGCTTACCCATCTATCATCTTCCGCATACTCTGATATATGTATTATTGTCATATGCATTGTGCATGCACACACACACACACACACATTCTACTAAGCTTGGTAGGAGGTATATGTGCATTTGTTTATGCTCCAAGTGATGCTAGGACGTATCAGCAATATTGAGCTTAGAGCATGAGCCTAATCTTTTGAATTTTGATTACATCTTGTATTTCCCTTCAACAATGTACTCAAAAATTATATTAGTGGATATGTAGTAATGATGTTGTTTTGTAACTTGGGTACACTTGTGGTTATGCTCATATATAAAAAATAATAATAATAAAAAAGTTTACCATGAAAACCCTTCTTATACAATCTCATGATGGGAATCCAGTGTATGGGAGATAGGAGCCGAAAATGGGGTACTACATAAGTTGTTGTCACTGAATTTGACGGCTGAGAATTTTGTGAGTCCAGTTCCTGAGTTTGGGACGTGACATAGTCCATGTGGCTCATTAAAAGGCCCACATGTTGGCACTATATATGAATGGTGGATGAAATCTTACTTGCGCCTCGAGGATATCTTTTCAACCTACTTCCTTTGGTGACACATCACTTGTCAAAATCAGAACGGCTAAGAGTCATACACACGTTTGCGATTGAGAAAAATAAGATATTATAAGAAGGACATATGACTATTGCACAAGTGGCACGAGTGGTCGAGCAATGTGCTCAACAAGTTGTATAAAGCCATGTCGATGCTAGAGATCTTTCACAAACTAGATACACACTTCAAGGCCATCTAGCACAATTGTGCCAAAAAGAGAAAATTTTGAGGGACAATCGATGCTTTATCAGAGAACATGAAGCACTGAGAAGTGGATTCTTCCTAAATTAGAAAGAGATTTTGGGATGTGATGTAAAATTCAAGTCTAATTAGGATACGATCCCATAACCTTCGAGGATAAAATGTGAATCAGTAAAGAAACCTCAATACGACCACCATCCTTCACAGTCTATATAAACAACACTCGATTAAGAGCTCAAGACAACCAATCGAGCTAACACATAGAATTTCTCTCACAGGCCAACGCTATCTATCTTAATTTTAGCTTTAGTTCCTCCACTTTTGTCAAGCCATTGCCATGATAAGTTTAGAGTTTAGCATAGTTTATATTTGCTACTTTCCAGCGCCATTGCTGTAGTACGCTTAGGAGTAGAGTAAATATCCACAACCTTCGTCATCAGATTCTTAATCAATCGAGTCTATACTTAGAAGATCACATCAGTAACATCCTGCTAATCATTTACCTTGATTGTTTGTTTGCACGAACGATCATATGTAATTTATCTTTTATTTTATCTGCTTATTTTAGTTTACCATCGTTGATTGTACTAATCTTAAATTCAAATCAATAAAATTGACGATTCAATCGTTATTTTTAATTATATTAATTTATTATTGCATTATTGAGAAACATGCGAATAGCGATCATCATTGAAAGAAAAGTCCTTACCTCAAGGCAAAAAGATCTCGTTGAAGGACTAACCCTCCCCTTCTAAATCACCTCATTACTATACATGAGTGGGTGGGCAGTCTGATCAACCATCATAGGTATAATCCTACATCTGGTTTAGTGCTTCGAGTCACAAATGTTTAATCAAATTTGAGTCAAGTAAGACTGGCATGGCAGGCACTATCCTAATTGCACATGTTTGATTAGACAAGCAACCATGAACCCCACACTAAGAGCCGAACCACCTTGTGCGAGGTCAGGGCCTCCCGTGATGATTATGCACGTGCTACGTAGGACACTATATTAGGAGGAGGCATGGAATGCCATGCTTCACAAGGCATTATTTCTCTTCCCCAAATAAATAGCGCTAACCGGCCACAAAATGAGGTACGCTGAGGAATCAGGGCCCAACAATCTGTTAATGGGTCAGTTTTGGACCCTTTTAGCAAGTGGTATGGGCCCAGGTCACGGTTTCCAGTGTTTCTTGATTAGTTTATTAAATAGGTCAGGTCAAGCTGACCACAACTAGTTTCACTGCCACCGGTGCTCATTGATGCAAACCAGGATGTCACCTGTGAAATGATGGTTGGGCCTGAACTGACCATGGAAATGATGGTTGAACCAGTATGATTAACTCACCTATTTTACACTGTTTTAAAACCCAGACCAAGAAGACGGTTGGGCCAGAACTGACCTCGGTAACATGTTGTTGCATCACCCATTTGAGGTAACAAAATGCTCATGTCTGTTTTAGGCAGGCTTCGTTGCTTAATTTGTATAATTTTACTAATGCATGTCATGTGTTAAACGGGTCACACTGCCAATTAAACCGGTTTGGACCAAACCACAACAAAAACTGATTGTGACCCTGTCTGGGTTTTAGAGCATTCTCTGGGTCTCCATTAACAAGTTGGGCTGTCAACAGAGCTGGGCGCCCAGATGGGTTGGGCGTTTGATCTGTGCATATTTAAAAATCAAGTTTTCCTGATTGCAATTCAGTGTCCCAGATTCTGAAATGATGGGGTTGGGCCTCTGATCTGAGCTAGAACAATTTCTAGGGGTGTTTGTGGCACCCATGTTGCACCTCTCAGGGATCCAGGGCATTCATCAGTTAAAGAGCTCCCGGCCACTGTTATCCGAGAAAAGGAAAAACATGGCCAGCTACAGCATATTCTCGAAGTTCATGTGTGGCCCACCTGATGAGTGGTACATTTCTAGTCCAGCGCATGTTCTCAGTCGCTCCAACCTGATGAATGGATTGGATCATGCCCTAAATGGCATCTTCCATCTCTCATGGTGGGAACCGCCTCAAAATTTCTCAGCAAACAAATGGGCCTGTACATGAAATTGATAAGAAAAAACGTCAATCACTACCAAGGGCAACTGCAGCTGGGATTTATAATCCAATTTTACACACTGACGGTGAACATAGACACAACATATACAAATTTCTTAGACATAACTTACATACAAAGAGGAAGAACATGACCCTTGATCATAGGATATGCGTAGCATGCTTTTCAATTTGTACAAGTGGGCCATACTGACACAGTTGGACTACTGAATGGACCATGTCCCAAAAATCTCCAGATAGGAAGATCATAGCCATCAGTCCTCGGGCTATACGCAGATGAATGTAGACCTTTGCTATATTTATCTTTGCAGCCACCTATGCAAGCCACAAACTGAAAGGTTGGGATTGTCCTATCAAGGAGATGTTTATGGCATGGTCCACCCATATTAATATGGACCCAACATGCCAATAAGGACCCACTTGTACAAACTAAAAACACGTCAGTATACCGTGCATGCCGTCACACAAGGATCCCATAATTCCTAAAAAGGGCGTGCTCCAGTGCTACTAGTGCCCAATGATGTTTAGGCGGAATCCAACCTGCCCAAAAGATGCGTGAGCTCAGAAAACAGCCAGAGCCCAAAATTCAGCCTCATAAAAGAGTCAGATGGGCCACAGCACAGGGTACATTATTGAGGGGAACGGCCACTCTCGATTACTGTGGGGTCCACCATGTTTTTTGTGTGTGTGTGTGTGTGTGTGTGTGTAGACAGAGAGGAATGCTCACCTGCGCACCTTCTTACGTGAGCACCTTTGCACACAAGGTCCATTTGATGCGGCACCCCTAAGCCCAACTTTCGGCTGGATACAACTCTGGTGGGCCATGATAAAAGGAAATAGTTTCCTCCCTTGATTTGCATTTCTCTTTGCTATGGCCCACCAGAGTTTTGGATCACGCTGAAAATTGGACCCATAGAGTTTCAAGGGGCCCGCATCACGTGGACCGTTTAGATTCTATACCAATGACACGTGTGCAGGTGAGCATTCCTCTCTCTCTCTCTCTCTCTCTCTCTCTCTCTCTCTCTCTCTCTCTCTCTGTGCGTGTGTGTGTGTGTGTGTGTGTGTGTGTGTGTGTGTGAAATAAATGCCATTAAGATGCTTTCATCCTGTCCGGATGAAGGGTCAGGCAAAGATTCAGGCTGTATTGTGGCTCAGATGGGCCCCTGTGGGATTCAAGTGTGGCTGTTCCCTCCCATCTTGTTCCCTTTGCTGAGGCCCATCTTAGTTTTGGATCAGTCTTGAGCATTGGGTGATAGAGATTTTCAGAGGTGAAGCATCTGCCACTGGACTGGACCATAGCCCTTCCTCAAAAACAGATTCACTCTTCCATCATCTCTCCTTCAATCTCATCATTCTCATCCCCTCCTTCCAGTAGCCATTGTTCCAGTTCATCTACTTCTTCATGCTCGCTCCTGCAAAAACCATCCGACTTATCATCCCAGTATCCACTTCCCAGCTCCTCACCATGGCACGCCATGTGCAAGTATGGTCGGTTTCTCACCAAAGCATCCACCAAATCTCGGTTCACACTTCCTGTCACTCCCAACCATCTCAATCTCGGGAAGTAAGGCTTCTTAAACCACCGGAATGCAAGCCCTGAAATGCAGCCGCTCTCATAAAGATCCAGCAGCCGCAAGCTGCTTCCGCACCACCCACCCTTAACCTGCATCGAGGCTAAAGCCATGACTGAAATGTCACCTATGAGCGGACACTCTCGCATTCGGAGTTCAGAGACCGGTACACCACTTTTTGCTAATGAAAGAATTCCATCATCAGAGAGATTAGGAAGATTGGAGAGGTCCAGCACTTGCAGGGTCTGCCCAAAAGAACTGCTAAATATAGCTGAAATGCACTGGTCTGTTAGCCTTTTGCACCCTCTAACAGACAATGAGATCAACGAAGCTGTGCTCGGTGCCAAGTGCAACAATCCCAAATCAGTGATATCAGAGCCGTCCAATTTCACAATCTTCAATTTGGGAAGACTGCTGACTACTCTCAATGCCTCGTCCCCTACATTCCGGCAGTTGCCCAAGTCCAAAACCCTGAGATCCTTGTTACATGCCAACCGCATGATGGCAAGGTTGGTTAGGAGATTACACCATCTTAGGCTGACATGCATTAGAGAAAGGGAGGTGGCAGAGATGTCGTGAAACACCAAATCTGTGAGTTGGGTTCCGTGACACACCCTAAGCTTGTTTAGGTTTGAGCATGCGTGAAGGATAGCCCTGAAACCCGCATCTGTAACACGACAGAAGCCTCCAAGACAGATACTTTCTAAGTTTGAGCACCTATCAGCCATTAAGAGGATGCCCAGATCATTAACCCGTCTGAAGTAAGTGAACATGAATTCTTGGTTCCGGATGAGGGAGAGATGTTTTAATTTCCTGTGTAGATTGATCTGTTGAAGGCCTGAATTGGTAAGATCATTTGTTACATCTGGATCCATCACGGGTGCATCTAAAAGATCCAAATGGGTCAAGGACATAAGACCCTTGGATATTGCACTAACCAAAGAATCTGTGATGAAGTCCACTGAGAGACGCAGCTTTTGAAGACATGGTAATGCAGATGGTTGCATGTGATACGTTGGCTGGAGTGGGCCCACTTTTGGTCTGAGCAGTTCAATCATCATCACAGAATCGATGTAAACGATCTCAAGAACTCTGAGATTTGCTGCTGTGGCCCAGACTTGAGCAAACTTCTGACGGTTAAATCTTGAGACATCAAACATCAGGCTCAGTGACTACAAAAAAAGAAAAAAGAGTATCAGTTTATTATTTATTTATTTTTTGAACTATGATGATATATTAGAAAAAAGGCCGAAGCCAAAGCATACAAATTTGGTTGAACCTGTAGAATCTGAAGCATTGCTAAGATTGTCATTTCAAGGATTAAAAGAGTTAATTGGACCTGGTTGCACCAACCAAATTTGTTTTCCTCACTACATCTCAAGGGCAACAATGCACCTTTGTTCACTTTCTGCATACATCACCTCACATCATGCCTCAATCTGTCTAAAACGGTAGTTGCAAGGACTGCCACTATCTCATCTCAGGGTAGAACCTTCTTTGTAGTACTCATTGCTTCTCACACCCGATGCCTCACTTCTCTCCGACACCAAAAATTTCATCTCAACCAAAGTCAATCTAGAATGGAAAAGATTCTTCTATAAATTAGGATTAGTTATACAACATAACATACTCTTCAAAAGAAAAATGGAGAATACCACGAGGACAAACAAAATAAAATGTTGGCTAAACTAGATTCTACAGTAGGCAGTTGAGATGGGCAACATATATTCCCATAAAAGCACTGGCTCAGGATGCATTACTTTGAAATTCATAATCATTATCAGAAAGAAACTAAAATATTTCAGGCAGATTTCATTAGTTTCACCAGTTAATAGATTTTAAAAAATGCAAACAGTGAGGGCTAACAGGAGCACCACTCAGGCAGTCAGCTACATCTCATTGCAAACGATCTCAGAGACATTGTGTTTGACTCATTGGCTGTACTCAAGCCCATACATGCTTCCATAATAACCAGAGGAAGTATTGAAGATTAGTGAGTTGTAACTGCAAACTATCTGGTAGAGATCACATTGGATAGGGTGAAACCAAAATGTGGAAATGGAAAACACCCCTGGAATCCTCGAATCAGGGAAATGTAAGAATGTTAGTTTAGCAATGTGAATTTCTATGAAAATGTATTTCCTTTTCCATTCCAATTGTTTGTTTTGACATTTTGAATGGGTAAATCTACCTACGCCATGAACATGCAATAATGACAACTTTAAACATCACAGAAATAGTATTTTTCCATCAACTAAGGAATTCGATTTGACAGGTTTTTGTGGGGAAATGGTTTTAGTCACTTTTGGATGAATGCTTTGGAAAAGAAACTTGATTTCCTCCTCTTTTTTTTGGTTTTCAAACAGAGGAAACAGTCATATAAAAGGAATTCATTTCCTTTTCCATGGCAGACCACAGTTTTCTCTCTAAAGAAACAGGTCAACTGGAAACTTACAAGGCAAAATCAGAGAAAATTTAGCTGATTTCTGCAAAAGCAATAGTCAAATTAATATTTTTTATCATTAGAAGAACTACTCAAATACAATTCAATCTTACTTCTAACTGACGGCAACCAATAATCAACTCTTCTACATCTGATACTAGGATTTCATGCCCCCTCTTTTCACCTAGCGAACCCACTGAGAGTGATCTGTTAAGGAAAAGATGATGCTGTTACAAAATTAGATGAAATTGGAGAGAACTGAAGTCCCAAGCTGAAGCAAGTGTTAAGAATGATGATGAAAGTACTCTGTTATAATAGTATACTGAAAGAAGCCAATTTACACAAAGAAGAAGAAGAAGAAGACAAACAGAAAGAAAAAGAATAAAATGCCATATGCATGGTGTTACTATTAACGATAAATGCCTGCTTGCATATGAAACATACATGTTTGTCTACAATGAGACATCTTTTAAGTATGATAATTTATAAGAGACTACTTGCATGCATTCATCATTCATTCCTTCATTTTGATCATATTATGGTGCAACTTGGGGGCTGATTGTACAGATTAATCATGTAACCGATAATCTCAAGAAAACAAACATCCACAATAATAGTAGAGAATAGGCACGGAAAATAAAAAATTGGATAATCAAAACTTGCAATAGAGTTGAAATTCTAACAACCATTAAAAAGCCATAAATAATAGAGAAAAAAAATCCAAATACTCTCATAAAGTGTATTTAAAGGTACTAAACAGTGTTTTAAATAGTGCAGTGTATAGTGTAGCATTCACCCCCCTAAAGTGTGTAGATAAGCTACTTCTATATTTTTAATTAAAATTAATACAAAAAACATGGTAAATAATTAAAAAAAAAAAAAAAAAAAAGATCTAGCAGATAATATTCTTGATTTTTCGAATAAAATCATGTTCAAAACAAGTTATTGAAAGCCAACCCACTTATATTCAAGCCAAAAACAATTATGTCAACAAGTATGCTATCGCCTGTGTGGGACCCACCATTTTGTGTGTATGGCATCCAATCAGCATGTTAAGTGAACCCAACCATGGTGATGGGATGCCTAAAAATCAAACCTTTCTAATCAGTTGGGCCACACCATTATAAAAAATAATAATAATAATTTTTTTTTTAAAAAAGGGAGTAAGGGAACAACCATTGAAAGAGTTCCAGAGAAGCCTGATTGACCCTGCTGGACTGGACAGGTGGGATGCCATGCCATAGAAACACCATAGCAGGCTAGTGCCTATGTGGGCCCACCGCATCGCGTCTATGCCATCCTATCTACACATCAAGTGAGCCCAACTATGATGCAAGGATGCCTTGAAAATCAGGCCTATGCAATCATCAGGTGGGCCACACCAAAAAAAGCAACGGACAACCATCAAAAACCTCCATCGTAGCATGGTGGCCGGCATGATGGTTGGATTGACTTTGTTGGATTGGACAGTTTGGATTCCATGCCCTACAGACACCACAGCAAGCCCCACATAAACAAGTGTTGCAGAACAAGCTTATTCTACAGCAATGCATAGGAACCAACTCCCAAAAAGAAAAAAGAAAAAAAAAAAAAAGGAAAAAAAAAAGCCAAAAAAGAACCTAAATCTTCACCTAAAATCAAATAAGGGCAAGAACATACCCCTCTTGAGCTTTTGAAGAGATCCAATTGAACAAAAAACCAAAAAATTGAAGCTCCACAGCAGTGTGGACATGAAAATGGGGAAACTCAATCTTCTCTTTTGTTTGGGGTTCCAATGCTGCTAAAAATTTAGACAGATGTTCTTCTTCTCCTAGGGCTGATTGATCCCCTGGATTATTGTCTTTAAGGGTCATATGAATTAAGAGAATCAAACTCCCGAACTTTTGGGGCCGACAGTATGTGTGGTTGAAGTGTTAGGGCTTTCGCAGTGTTCTAAATAGATAGCATATTGCATAGTGTTCAGCCATCTGTAGCGTGAAGCGTTATCTACGTAGCATGTAGCGTAAGCTACAAGATATTTCTATTTTTTATTTTTATTTTTTAAAAAAAAAAAAAAAAAAAGAGAGAGGGAAAAATAGCATTCAAACATCTCTTTCTCTTTCTAGTTTACTGAAAAATAAAAATTCACAATCCACAAAATCACAAATCACAATAAATGACAAATAACATACTAATATTCAAGTATTTAACAATAGAAAAAAAATAGACGGCCACATGATGGAAAACAAGATCATACAAAACAATGGACAGCCACAACACGGAAAAACAGATCCACCTCGCTGGACTGGGCGATGGGCCACATTATAAAAACAATGGCCAACTGTGAGTCACCTAAGAAAATCAAGCCTATCCAACCATCACGTGGGCCATGGCAGAGAAAACAATGCACAGCCACCCAAACACCTCTATAAAGAAAAAAGAAAAAAATGCAAAGCATAACACACAGACGCAGACACAGACACACAGACACACACAGAGAGAGAGAGAGAGAGACACACAAACAGACACAGACACACACACACAACACACACATGCACACACATGCGCGCGCGCCACATGCCACAACAGGTGCCTAAAACAAAAACAAAAACAAAATTGCATCGCAACCCCTATCCTACAACATTGCATAGCAACCGGCCTCCTAAGATGAGAAAAAATTGTAAAAAATTCCAAAAGAAACCATAGATCTTCATCTGAAATAAAAAAAGAACACATTAACAGATATTAAGGCACAAGAACATACTATCAAGCTCAAGAAAATATTTAATCAATTAAAAAAATAATAATATTTGAGCTTCATAGCCATACGGATGTGAAAGGGGGGAAACTGAATATTTAAGCTCCAATGCTCTTGAAAATCGAGCAAATGGACCTCGCTGGGTCGATTGATTGGCCATATTCTCCTCTTCAATGGCTTTGGAGATCAAGAGAATAAAAAATTGAGCATTTGGGAGCCGGAGGGGTGCATGCATCGAGTATTAGGTTTCGAAATTCAAAACCCTTCAAGTTTTAAGACATTTTCTTAAAATGTGATTTCTATACCATTTACAAATAGTCAAGTCCTCAACCGTACATGTGGAGGCCCATTTATAGATAGTTAAGATTGTTTAATAAGGGTACACTGTACATGTACGGATGTACAAATATTCTGCATCCACAATTGGACCCACTATTTCGATGGTCTGGATAGGTCTACATGATTGGCACGTGTGAGAAGGATGGGTCACCACCATTTTACAACAACATTTTTTTGTAATTTGAAAGGTAACACTACCAGGGATTGAACCCTGGATCTCTCTCACACACACACACACACTGCATTGGCTCTACCAGCCCATCTAACCAGCAAGAGACATTGAAATAACAAAATTAAAATCTCTTCTTCAAAAAATAAAATAAAATAAGGTATAGCGTATGCTACATACGATACACACTACCAGCAGAATGCGCTATTTTGGTACGTTACGTAGCGCTGTAGCTATTCTATGCTGTGCAGCATGCTACAGCTGTGCAATGGATGCTATTTACAACATTGGGCTTTAGCCCTCTTTTGAGAACCTTTTTTTTTTAAAAGAAAAAATTTATTTATGAAAGGCACAACTTTTGTATAAGTTTTACTTTTTTATACCATTTAATAATGATTGTAGCTCTTTGACCATACTCATGGCATAGTTGTACGGATGGTTAGCATTGACTTGATAGGTGTGATTCTAAAGATATGCTCCATCCACGGTAGGGCAAACAGTTTGGAAGGTCCAATAGCTCTACCTCAATTCAACAAGTCTTGAGGATGAACCACCACCATTTTTCCAAATGGTGCCTAACTAATGAAAAGCCTTGGGACATAAAATTTATGTTTTTCATCTTTCAAACGCACATCCACTATAGTGTATGTTACCATGCCATACAATAGCATATGCTACAGATAATTTATGCTATTTTGGTGCACCATGTAGAGATATGCTACAGGAACTATTTCAAACATTGGTCCTAAACATTTCCCTAAAACCCTCCTACGTCTTTGCCCTTCATTTGTTCTAACCTCTACACATGCATTTTCATTAAGGTAAAAATAAATAAATAAATAAAACCTTAATGGTCCCTAACTAAAAGTGATCTTCAAAATGGCCTCATCATTTATCATGTCTCTACTGGTACAAGCTGGTCTGCTTTGAATGAAGGCTTTCTTTTAGCAAACTTTGAATAAGGCATCAAATCCTCCTTGAGCCAGTTGAAGATTGGCATTGCTAGTATGTCTCTCCACAGCTTCCTCCTAGCCTTCTCCCAGTTTGGCACTCAGTGGTTTGCCTGGGACCCTATGATGTTGCCAACCTTGGGTTTCTCCAAGATCGAACCCCCCATAGGCAATGGCCTTTAATGGTGAAGCTTGGATAATAATCTATGGTGTTCCTCTTCACACTTGATTAGACTCAGTGCACATGCGGACTGTGCATGGGAGCCACTGGAGGGGTTTAACTTCCTGGAAGGTCAACTGTAGAAGATCTATCATTTTGACTAGCCTGGATAGGGACTTCAGGTTGTGCTTCTCTGGTTGGTGTGAGTAGGGTTATGAGCACTTTGGTGAGCATGCTCCTCAATTCATGTGTCAACTAATGATTCTACCTGTAGCTCGCTCTGCCTCTTCTTCCCTCAATCAATGAGTGACTCGTAGTGACGAAGAACCAGTTTCCTTAGTGAATCGAGTTCTTGAGTGATCAGCTTTTTGCGTATAATAATCACTGAACATACATCTTGTGGTACCGCTTATGGTATTGCTTGTAGTACGGACCGTGGAAATTGCCTCTCTGATGGGGACATCACACGCACGAAGGAGGGCCCCGCCGTCGATCTACATCGATGACGTCGTCCAGGGATGGCCCCCTATCTAGAAGACAGAGTTTTGGTTCCTTGAAGTGGGCCCAATGATCAAGTAAATCCCATCATGGGATCCCATGATCGGGGCCCACTAGTCAGATTGATTTCATATTTTAAGTTTTTCTTATTGTTATTATTTAGAACATCATGAACGTTTTAGATTTCTTTGTTTAGTTTTTATTTTATTTTAATTCATCGTCAAGTAATAGGTTGCACACATAGCACGAGTTTTGGGGTATAGAGTTTTCCTATAAATAGGCACCCCTTGTAATTATTTTGATTAATTGAAGATTAATAAAAATTCTGCGTTTTCCTACTCTTTGAGTTGTGAAGCTTAATTGGGTGTGAAGCCCTCCCTTCATCGAAGAGTTAACTACCGTGGTGCGAAGCCACATTTATCCCGATTTGCCTCCATCCATCATCATCTTTACTACCCATCTTTTACCATCCCTTCTTCTCATCTCACCCCATCATTTATACTTCGAATCAATCATCTATTGCAGCAATTCTCCTCCCCACAACAGAATTTCAGAATTTGGCCCTACGGGAGGGCTGAAACTTCGGCGGAGCACCATGCACAAACCGTACATCAGATCGAGCAGAGATTTGGACGGTTTTGGAGTCCATCTCTGGCCAACCAGGGCCAAGGTGGCCTTTTTCTGAATAGTGGGCCCCACACACGTGCGGCCGGGATCATACGCACGTGCGTCTGGGCCGTTGTTGTTGTCCACGCGTGCGGTACTTCTTTGGTTTGTCTCTCTCTTCTCTTTCACTCCGCTTTCATCTAAAATCCCTAAACATAACCCTAAATTACTCAAATCTCCAATTTTATGCCCCTTTTATTACCTTAGGGTTCCCCGAATTGAAATTTCTAAATCCCTTAGATTAGGGACTGATTACTATGCATGTGTGGATGATTATTTCTTATTTTTAGAGTATCGTTCGATTCATAATTTTTATTGATCCAGCCCTATCATGTATAGGCCTGGACCCACATAGATTCCCCTTAATTGAATGTTTGGACTTTCATGTGGGATACGGAATTTGTGTAATTGTTTCTGAACTAACGTGATCCTAAGCCTGAAATCTCGCATATCATATTTACTTTTCATGTCCTGTATCAAATTTGGTATCAGAGCTTAGGGTTCTTATAGGGGAATACAATACTTGTTTAGGGTTACGATATTGGAGTCCTTCATGCATCCAGTCCATCACATGTAGCCTTTGGGAGTCCATAGTCCATTTTCGTCAACTATATCACTGAATTTTAGTAACACTGCATAGTTCCCCCATATAGAGTCTCATAGGATCATTTAGTCTTATTTAGGTACATATAGTTGTCCTAGAAAGTCCTTAGGTGGAGTTAACAAGTGTATGCCTATACATACGGGTCATGGTTTTGGCTTACACCCTACACTAAATATGGAACAACTACTAGAGTCACTAAACAAACTGTCCTAGCAGATCGAGTCTTGGAGTAAGTGCTTAAAACAAAGCATAGATCAACGCCTTGACCAAATAGAGGCCTCCCTTAGGACAAATCCCACCATTAAGGAAGATGACCAATCTCAGGCAGGTGGCCAGGAGGATAAACCAATGAATGGAGGTGGCCAAGAAATCAGTCATGGGCGTGCACCCGTACCCCACCCCATGAGGGACATTAAGACCATTATTTTGAGGGGTACAACATGTACGGCCTCATGGCTAGAGAAAGTGCACCAGAGGCTAGTGTAGAGTTACCCACTGAGGTCATTTCGGTAGTGGATGAGTTTCGTGATGTTGTTCCTGATGATCTACTAGATGAGTCTCCCCCTAGGAGAGATATAAAGCACACTAGAGCATGGGACACCGTAATACCTATAGCCGAGTTTACGTTTAATAGTTTTGTCGATAGGTCCACAGGTCCCAATCCTTATGAAGTCGTTACTGGTTATAAACCTGAGAAACCTATTGATCTTGTCCCTATGTCACTGTCCCATAGGCCGTCAGAGCCTGCAGGTCTTTTGCGCATTACATTCATTCATGGCATCAAGAAATCAGGCAGAAGATCATGACTAGTAATGAACATTACTCACTTTTTGTAGACCAACATAAATGTTTCAAGGAATTCAATGTAAGGGACTGTCATGATCTGTATCAGGCCAAAGCGGTACCCTCAGGGAGTCGTTCGAAAATTACACGTGTATAGCGCTGGACTATTTAAAATTATAAAACGAAACGGTCTCAACGCGTATGGGGTAAATCTTCCACCCTTCATGGGAGTTAGTTCCGCATTCAATGTGGAGGATCTAGTTGCATTTCAAGGGATCATTGATGCATTGTCTAGCCTTTCGCCTAACCATCCTGATTCCCCAGACCTTTCCCTTGATCCATGGCCTCCTCCCCACACATTTTTCCAACCTCTACCTCTCATACCTACCCCTCCTGACCCATTTTCCCTTCCTCTACCTCCCATACCTACCCATCCCGACCCATTTTTCCAGCCTCTACCTCCCATACCTACCCCTACCGACCCATTTTCCCTGCCTCTGCCTCCCAAACCTACCCGTCCCGACCCATTTTCCCATCCTCTACCTCCCATACCTACTCTTCCTGACCTTTCTTACCAGTCTCTACCTCCCATGCCTAACCTTCACACACCCAGAAAGGAAACAGATGATATCCTGGACCATTAGATAGTTTCAACGTCGGATGGCGGGTTTCAGAAGTACCTGGTTAAATGGAAGTCACACCTAACTTTAAACAGCACGTGGCTCACTGAGGAGGAGCTTCAGAGACTTGGTCCTGACATCCTGGAGCGGTTCAGCAGTTTTATTTTGCCAGTGGAGAAATCTTCGCAGCCGGGGAGAATTGATGGGGACATCACTCGCACGCACAGACGTCGCCCCCTATGCACGTACGCACGGAGGGCCCCACCGTTGATCTAGATCGATGACGTCGTGCAGGGATGACACCCTATCTAGAAGACAGAGTTTTGGATCCTTGGAATGGGCTCTATGATCAAGTAAAGCCCATCATGGGATCTCATGATCGGGGCCCACTAGTCAGATTGATTTCATATTTTAAGTTTTGCTTATTGTTATTATTTAGAACATCATGAACGCTTTAGATTTCTTTATTTAATTTTTATTTTAGTTTACTTCATTGTCAAGTAATAGGTTACGCACATAGCGCGAGTTTTGGGGTATAGGGTTTTTCTATAAATAGGCACCCCTTGTAGTTATTTTGATTCATTGAAGATTAATAAAAATTCTGCGTTTTCCCACTCTCTGAGTTGTGAAGCTTAATTGGGTGCGAAGCCCTCCCTTCATCGAAGGGTTAACTACCGTGGTGCGAAACCACATCTATCCCGATTCGCCTCCATCCATCGTCATCTCTACTACCCATCTTCTACCATTTCTTCTTCTCATCTCACCCTATCATCTACACTTTGAATCAATCATCTATTGCAGCAATTCTCTTCCCCACAACAGAATTTCAAAATCTGGCCTTACAGGAGGGCTGAAACTTTGGCAGAGCACCACGCACAAACCGTATATTGGATCGAGCTGAGATTTGGGGTGTTTTGGAGACCATCCCTGGCCGACCAGGGCCAAGGTAGCCTTTTTCTGAATAGTGGGCCCTACACACGTGTGGCGAGGATCATACGCACGTGCATCTGGACCATTGTTGTTGTCCACGCGTGCGGTACTTCTTTGATTTGTCTCTCCTCTTTCACTCCGCTTTCATCCAAAATCCCTAAACATAATCCTAAATTACTCAAATCTCTAATTTTATGCTCCTTTTCTTACCTTAGGGTTCCTCAAATTGGAATATCTGAATCCCTTAGATTAGGAACTGATTACTATGCATGTGTGGATGATTATTTCTTATCTTTGAGTATCGTTTGGTTCATAATTTTTATTGATCCAACCCTATCATGTGTAGGCCTGGACCCGCATAGATTCCCCTTAATTGAATGTTTGGACTTTCATGTGGGATATGGAATTTGTGTAATTGTTTCTGAACTAACGTGATCTTAAGCCTGAAATCTCACATATCATATTTAATTTTCATGTCCTGCATCACTCTCGTTTTGGGCGTCATCAACGTTGATGCTGTCTCATTGGCAAAAAAAGTTCTCCTATTTGCTCGAGTCAAGATCTTGTCAACTACCCGTTGAATCAGGAAGGACAATCCTCCGAACACAAACTGAATACATACCACCCCACTAGTCCTCATTCACCCATGTGTCCGAATTCCAAGAAGGCAATCATCCTGCTATTCATACTCTGAATTTTAGTTTCCTACAATATTGTTCGATAAACTTTATAGCTGCTTCATGTTGAACTCATTTTGACACCTTCCCTTCATCTCCCTCATTTCCTTCTGCCCTTCGGAGTTTTCATTATTACACTAGGCTGCATGATTGACCTCTTCTGAAAACCCCTTTACTCAGCAAGCTTGAATAAGATATTGAGCATTGATCTTTGTTATATTGAACAAGGCATTGTTCGCAGGGTATCTTTGTTAAATACTAAATCCCTGATTTTATGCAGTCATCAGGCAGTGGTTTGTCTCAATTTTATTCAAATAAATGCGGAGAGGCTCTGAGCAGTGTTTGCCGATCTAGATTAGCTTCCTTCGGTGATATCAAAGAATCCAATGATAGGCTTCTCCATGGCATTTCCTGTCTACACACTGGATTGAGCTGGGGTGGAACATGATCTATCCTAGGAGAAGGTCAGCACTTTTGAATTAAGGGTTGACTTGGAAGCAACTCTTAAGAAGGAAGAAATCCACTGGAGGCAGTCTCGCTCCAAGTGGATCAAAGATGGGGACTCTAATACCACTTCTAGAAAATAGCAAGTACCAGAAGAAGATAAAAACAAATAACCTTTATCAAGCATGGTGGCGAGGAATTTACAGATAAGAATTGTATTTGTGCTTCTATTGTAAATGCACGCACGCACGCACACAACTAGTTGGATGTACAACTAGTTGCCTAATTTAAGCACTAATTAATGTTAATAAATGTGGTATCTACGAAAGTTATTTCAAAGATTTCATAGAGGAAAAGGAGTTGTTGTCTTAGGTGGGCCCCACCGTAGTGTTAATGTGAAATCCACCCCAATCATAAGGTGAGTCATCCTATATTACACCCAGAGCCTGAAATTCAGCCCCATCAGTGTTTCAAGTGGACCACACAATTTGAAACAGTTTACAAAGAAAGCTCAACCTCCAATCTGTTTCCCTTGGTGTGGCCTACTTGAATCAAGCATAGCTTTTGATATGGCATCTAATGGTTGGAGTGGATTTCACATGCTTGTCACGGTGGGTGTTGTAAAAATCAATGGTGGACATATCTCTCACAACCATTTCCACTGCTATAGCCCACTTGAATCACAGGTCAACCTGATTTTTTGGCTCTAGGCCAAGCGTGGGATTACACATCTAATGGTTGGAGTGAATCTCATGTACACATCAAGGTGGGCCCCATAAAAAATAAAGAGCATGAGTCCATCTCATCCCTGCTTTTTTCCAGAGTTCCACAGAAGTATGACTGGGACTCAAATTGCTAGCTTAGAACATGGCACAAAGCTCAATACAATTTTAACATGGCAAAGTTCCGCGGACCCATGATGTATGTGTTATATCCATACCGTCCATCCATTTTCCTAGATCAGTTTAGGGCATGAACCCATAAAAGAGGTAGATCCAAAGTTCAAGTGGACCACACCACGGACAAGAATGAGGATTAAACACTTACCATTGAAAACCTCTTGGGGCCATAGAAGTTTTGGATCAAGTTAATATTTTTGTTTTCCCTTCATCCCGGTCTGTGTGACCTTATGAAGGGGTTGGATGGCAAATAAACATCATGGTGGGCTTTGGAAGGTTTCAACGGTGGGCATCATTGTCCCCATTGCTTTTTGTGTTGTGGTCCACTTGAACTTTGGATCTGCCTCAATTTTTGGCATATGCCCGAAATTGATTTGGAAAAATGGATGGACAGTGCGGATATACATCATGGTGGGGCCCACAAAACTTTGCCACATCAACATAGTACCGATGTCGTGTCACTACACAATCCAAGTGGGGAGTGGATTAGCTTGTTAACCCAGGTAACACTGTAGTGGGTGTTTCCCTAACAGTGGGGCCCGCCTTCATTTATGTGTTGTATATCCACGGCGTCCATCAGTTTTTTCAGCTCAATTTAGTGCATGGTCCCAAAAATGAACTAGATCTAAATTTCAAGTGGACCACGCCAAAGGAAATAGTGGTGATTGACCATTAAAAACTTCTTGGGGCCACCTAAATTTTGGATCAAGCTGATATTTGTGTTTTCACTTCATCCAAGTTTGTGTGACCTTATCAAATATTGGATGGCAAATAAACATTACGGGCCCTAGGAAGTTTTTAATGCTAGGCATTCAATGTCCACTGTTTCCTAAAGTGTGGTCCACTTAAGATTTGGATCTAATTCATTTTTATGACCATGCACTAAAATAATCTTAAAAAATTGATAGACGGCACAGACTTACAACATAAACACCAAAGTGGGCGTGATCCACGCCCCACTATA
Organism: Magnolia kwangsiensis; assembly: GCA_037074715.1. Classification (NCBI taxonomy): domain Eukaryota; kingdom Viridiplantae; phylum Streptophyta; class Magnoliopsida; order Magnoliales; family Magnoliaceae; genus Magnolia; species Magnolia kwangsiensis. The sequence goes on along the minus strand of CM073575.1, from coordinate 101,296,189 downwards.
TTCTTGTAAACGTATAACTTTTCTTAGAATTAACAGTTGTAGACAGACGCCCACCCTTCATTTTTTACAAGGCCCACGGTGATGTGAACATTAGATCTACCCTGATCATTAAATGTGTAATCCCATGCTAGGCCCATAGCAAAAAAATCAGGCTAATCTGGCATTCAAGTGTGCCATACTAATGGAAAACGATGGGAGAGACATCCACCCTTGATTTTCACAGGGCCCACCACGATGAGCATGTGAAATCCACTCCAACCATTAGATGCCACACTAAAAGCTAGGCCTGAGTGCAAAAAGGCAGACCCATACGTGATTCAAGTGAACCACACCAAGAGAAATAGTTTGGAGGGCGAGCTTTCTATGTACACTATTTCCAACCATCTGGTCCACCTGAAACACAAATGGGGCTGATTTTCGGGCCCTAGGTCTAATATAGGATGATTGAGTCAAGCCCCATACACCGTCTCACAACTTTGCAGACACCCGTCTTTTTCTTAAAAGTCGCCCGAGCCTGGTCACTCGCTTTTTCTGTGGCTCTAGTGGGTTCCCTTAACCAAGCCACTACCTATGAGTCATCGGTTCATTCTTCAATAGGAAAAATTCTAGCACAGGTATGAGGAGAGGAATCAAACCACCTGACCTACACCTGCACTAATTCAAAGCAGGGTTGGTATACCTTGCGTCCTTACTAAATTCGGTTTCTTTTTCTCGAAGAAGAGTCGGCTTCATCATTCCTCCTACACTCGCTAGTCCCAAACCAAATCAATGCACATCAAGTGTAGAAGAAGATATTACTGGACCATTCCATTTCATTAGATTTGGTTTATCTTTAGTCTAGCCAATCAAGTCCTTTTTGTTTTTCCCAAGCAGTTGCAGGTTCTCAAACATCACTTTAATTGGAGTAAGAAGGCTTCTGAGAACCAGCTTCTTAGCTTAAAAACATGGTTTCATGTTTCTAAGAGATGGCTAAAGGTGATATTGATGCCTTTAGCATTTTATTCATTGTGAATCTATGGTTTCATTGTTCTCTGGACATTTTATCAATATGATGTAATCGTCACACAATATATAAGACTCGTGATTGAGGCAATCCAATCTTCCACACGTAACAAGGAAGACCCTAAGCCAGGACACCAGTTTTGGAAGGCGAGCCTTCAATGAGGTTCTTTTATTATTTATTATTTATTTTTTTATTTTTTTATTTTTTTGGGGACCTCATTTTCATCTTCAAAACAACTATAAATTAAGGTGCTAACCCTTTCTACTAATAAGCTTTTCAACAAGCATGCAAAGGCTAAAAAGTTGATGCGCGCTTAGGCGCATACGTTTTTAGCTTAAGGTGAAAAAAAACCCTCTTTAGGAAGCACAATTGAGAACCTGAGATCTAATACGAACGATCAGTCGCTTGCTACTAGCCACTTAGACTCTTCCTTCATTAGATTCCATTAAGCCCAAATAAGGTTTTTCTTGTTTCTTGTCTATGCAAAACTGTGTATCACTCACTAGAAAATCCCTCAAATTCTTGCACGATAAGATTTCTTGTTACTGCCTTCGGAATTGAAATGGAAGATCTTGGTAAAGTGTGAGTTGACATGGTCTAATAATTCAAGAAAGGGATTATCATATTCCCACAATTCAATTAGACAATAGCTCCTCTGCATCCTAAAGCACACTACCCTCCATAACACTAGTAATCCACGCCAACCAATTTTTTTTGGAAGATTGCAAATATATTTAGGAGCCGAAGCAACCTAACAAAAAACAAAAGAAAGAGAAGAGAGGAAAATAGAGCAATACAACGGAGAGCATAGAACCCCCAAAAGAAACCTAAAGCTACCAAGAGAACAACTCGAGAAAGGAAAAAACAAAAGTAACCTAAAGAAGCTATATAACTCGAACCAACAAGCCAAACACAAACTACATAAACAAAGTAACCTAGGCCAGCAAGGAGTTGCACTCTAACCCAGAATAGAGGATATTATTAAGGAGTCATTCAACTTAATCGCTAAAGACCAATCCTTGATATCCCTTAGGGGCAAATTTGACACTCTTTTGGAAGAGGAAGAAATATTTCGAAAACACCTGCCATTTCTCTCTCCAAATCGCCCAAAGGGAGGCCATCACTACTATGTCCCACACTGCTGAGGAGTCTTTGGTTGTCTTCCAACCAACCCAAGCGACCAAAAGACCTTATCGAGCTTAGCATCACCCAAGGCTGGTGCAACTTGTAAGACAATCAACCACACCTCATTGGAAAAAGGGGCAGTGAAGAAAGAGATAGTTAACGGATTCTTCATTGTCTATGCAGAGGAGACAAACATTGGGTAGAATCATTCCACAACGCTGGAGATTATCCACCATGAGAGTTCTCCCACGAGCAAGAAGCCACACAAAGGCCACCCACCTTAGGGAGAGCTCCAGACTTCCAAATGAAAGAGGGGAAATCCACAGCTGACATCAAGGAGGGGCACCTTATGATATAGAAGAAGGATTTGGAGGTGACGCTTCTTGAGGGGCAGAGAGACCCACGAAGGAAGCCATCCAATCCCACAATACGGTTATGTTACAGGCCATACTGTGGGATCAGCTGTGTGGGGGCCGTAATGGCCCGTAAACCAAATCAGTTACATGACGGCCATAATGGCCCTTACGCAACTGTATCGGTCGTAACTGTTACACGTTACAGGGCCGAAACAGTCATAATGGACCTGTAATGGTCCAAAAATAGATTTTCAAGGAAAAAAAAGGGTTGTAATGGCCCATATTGTAATAGTAATAACGGTGGCCATTATGGCCACCATTACCTTAATGGAACACCTTGCCAAAACTCAAAGCAATGAACCACCTCCCTCAGACTGGTCACTGCAAAGACAAAAGCTTCACAGACTCTGAGGGACCAGAGGCAGCCACCTTGAAGCCATTGAATAGCCCAATTGACTCCCCTTTTCTAGCATATGACTGAGACCATATGAAGCTATAACAAAGAAAACGGGCAAGAGGGGTTCCCCCTGGTCGAGCCCTCTAGAGGGGAAAAAACCTTCAGGGGAACCATTGATTAGCACCAAAAAGTGTGTAGTGGATAATCATCTTTCTTAGAGATATTAAATACAACTCCATGAATGAGAAAAATGGAGGTTGTAGTAATGATAAAGATCTTTGAGCAAACGACCAAAAAAAAAAAAAAACATGTGAGACGGATCTGAATTCATCTGTCTTGTAGGTAGGATTGAGCTTGATAACTATACATTGACCACGACTATAAAATGACTAATGATGTTTGTCAAAGGAGTTTGATTGTTCTAATTAAAAGTCTTTGGTTGTGTATTATACTCATATTCCAACAAATCTTCGTGACAAGCTTGATTCGGTGCAACTCAAACCTTGCAAGTTCTATTTCACTCCCCGATGGGGGTTCTTTTCACCTTTCCCTCACGATACTACTTCATTATCGGTCACCAAACCAACCCAAAACTCTAAATGGGAGTGGAGATCCATGGCTAATTTTGTCCAATATCACAAACAATCATTCCAACTTAAGAAAATGACGATGTGGTAAAGATGCCAACATTTGATTTTGCAGATCCACCTAGGCAAGCAATTTTTTTATTTATCTTGTACGTATCTCACAAAAAGGGTAAGACACAAAGTCCATTTAGACATTAAAAGGACAAGCATTGAAATCAAGAGTAAATCCACAGATCCCAGTGCATGAAGAACTGTTGAGCAAATTCAAATGCTCTAGTGTAAGATATTAATGACTTTTGATCCTTTATAGACAAGCATTATGAAGCAAACTGATGGACTCTAATAGGCCTTATATACATAAGGGGGCACTTACATTTATCACCTTGCTTCAAATGTTTTCTATATGAATTTTTACCCATGTCAATAACAGAATCTTCTCCTAGAAAATCCCCAGTAGCACTACCCCTAGGACCATAAAATGATTTTGGTTTAGGTGTGTTCTAATTATATGGAACCGATCGATCTCCATTTACTTACAATGGTGATCCATAAATATGCGAGTCCTTATCCTGGGTTGTTGTGATGCAGGACATGAAAATTAAACATGATATGCAAAAAAAAAAAAAAAAAAAAAAAAATTCAGCTTAAGATCATACTAAATTAGAAACAATCACACAAAATTCCACATCCCACATAGAGTCGAGCACTCAATCAAAGGAAATCTATGCGGGTCTAAGCCTACACATGTTAGGGCTGGATCAATAAAAATTATAAACTAAACAATACTCAAAAGAGAGTAAATTCATCCACACATGCATAGAAATATTTCCTCAATCCAAAAGATTCACGGATTTTAATTCAAAGAACCCTAAGGTTTAAAAAGGGCATCAAAATAGGGATTTAGGACAATCTAGGGTTAGGGTTAGGGAAATCAGGTGAGAAAGGAGCGAAAGAGATGAAAGAGAGAACTTGGAACCGATTCCACATGTGTGGACAGCTAACCCGCCTAATGCACATGCGCTAGTGGTGGCCCGCACGTGTGTGGGGCCCAAAATCAGAAAAAGGCCAACTTGGTCCTGGTTGGCCAGGGGTGAGCTACTTCCCTCCAAGTTTCAGGCCAAACAAATGATCGGTTTGATCACGGTGCTCCGCCGAAGTTTCAACCCTCTTACAGGGCCAAATTCCGAAATTCTGTTGTAGGAGGAGAATCGTTGCAAAAGGATGATGGATATGATGATTGGTTGGTCGTAGGAGATGGTGAATATTGATGGTAGGAGATGTGGGTGAATCGAGATGGGTGTGGCTTCACACCACGGTAGTTAGCATTTCAAAGAAAAGAGAGTTTCACACCCAATTTGATTTCCACAACTCAGAGAATTAGAGAAGTAGGAAAACGAAGAATTTTATTCATAATATTCAATGGAAAAAATCTACAAGGGGTGTCCATTTACAATAACCTTATACCTCAAAACTCGCGCCATGTGCACAACCTATTACTTAGAGATAAAGTAACCACAAATAATAATTAATCAAAGCAATCTAAACCGTACACGATGTTCCTAATAACAAAAATAATCAAAACTCAAAGTACTAAATCATTTAGAATAATGGGCCATGATCATGAGAACCCATGGTGGGATTCACATGACGATCGGGTTCACTCCAAGGGACCAAAACGCAGTCCTCTAGCTAGGAGGTCCTCCTTGGACGTCGTCATCGATCTAGATCGACGGTAGGGTCCTCCTCCTTGCATACGTGCGTAGGGGCGTGCGTGTGCACATAATGTCTCCATCAACTCTCCCCGGATATGAAGATTTCACCACTTGTAAAACAAAACTCCTGAACCGCTCCAAGATGTCAGGATCAAGTCTCTGAAGCTCCTCCTCAGTGAGCCATGTGTTGTATGAAGCTGGGCGTGACTTCCACTTGACCAAGAACTTTTGAAATCCATCGTTCGTCGTCGATACTATCTGATGGTCCAGGATATCCTATCTCCTCTTTGGGTGTGGGAAGGGCAAGTATGAGAGAGAGAAGTTGGGAAGATGGGTCGGGACAGGTAGGTATGGGAGGTAAAGGCTGGGAAAATGGGTCGAGAAGGGTAAGTATGGGAAATAGAAGCTGGGTAGATAGGTCAGGACGGGTAGGTATGGGAGGTAGGGGCTGAGAAAATAAGTCGGGAAGGGTAGGTATGGGACGTAGTAGCCGGGAAGATAGGTCAGGACGAGTAGGTATGGGAGGTAGAGGTTGGGAAAATGGGTCGGGAAGGGTAGGTATGGTACGTAGAGGCTGGGAAGATAGGTCGGAAAATGGCCATGGATTAAGGGAAAAGTCTAGGGAATTAGGGTGGTCGGGCAAAAGGTTAGACAATGCATCAATGGCCCTCTGAAATGCAATTAGATCCTTCACATTGAATGCAGAACTAATTCCCATGGAGGGTGGAAGATCTACCACATACACATTGAGACCGTTTCGTTTTATAATTTTGAATGGTCAATCGTTACTCGCATGTATTTTACAAACGACACCCTGAAGATACTGCTCTGGCCTGATGCAGATCATCATAGAGTTCCTTTCATTGAGTTCCTTGAAACGATTATGATGGTCTGCAAAAAGTGTGTAATGTTCATAACTAGTCGTGGTCTTCTGCCTAATTTCTTGATGCAATGAATGCATGTAATGCGTAAAGGACATTACAGACTCTGATGGCCTATGGGATAGTGACATAGGGACAAGATCGATAGGCTTCCTAGGAACAACATTACACCAAATTGTGGTTTTATATGACCCAAACTGAATAGGAACAACACAACGATGCCAACATCGGTATTATTTTCTTGTGTAAAGGCGTGACGCACAACTGCAAGGGTCGCAGACTCTCGCACTCTCTCTTTCTCATCACTGAGGGCTTCTACTGGTTCATATTCTTCCTCCTCACCGTCACTTTCCGGGTGCACTACTTCTACTTGCCCATCAATAAAGAACACCTTGGTGCCCTCTCTTGTGCCATACTGGTGGGCAAAGTGACCAAACCCTTAACACGTAAAACACCTAGTTGCCTCGCTTCTGCGCGAGCTAGACCCGATAACCTCTTTACCCTTAGCATCATTGGGTCTAGACTAGAAGGTTTGTCTTGGTATCCAGTGCTAGGCTTAGCCCCAGAAGGGTTGACCTTAGTACTAGAAAGTGAAAATCAAACTGCCTTCCCACAGATACTTTAAGGTATTGCTCGACCTCCAACACTACTTGATACATCTGTTCAAGAGTGTCTATGTCCTTGTCGAGCAACTCTCTTCTAATGTCAGAACAGAGGCCCATTTTAAATCGAGCAAGAGTGAGTACGGGATCCTCATCAACTTCACAATGGGTCAAGTACTCTTCGAACTTCTCAATGTATTCCGCCACACTCATGGAACTTTGTCGAAGAGACTGTCATTCCTCAATCAACCATAAGCGATAAGAGAAAGGGAGGTACTTCTCCTTAACAGTTTCTTTCATTTCTCCCCAATGGACTATTGGGGGCTCCCTCGTCCTCTCTTTTTTTTGCTCGATAGTAGCCCAAAACCTCTTTGCTTGGCCCACAAGCTTCATCTTGGCGAATCGGACCCGACGAGCATCCAAATGTCATACCACTCAAAATATTGGTCCATATCCGCCGACCAATCTAGAAAAGCTTTAGGGTCCAAGTGGTCATCAAACGAAAGGGCATCTACTGAGGAGTTGCGCATTTGGGTCATTATGATCTAGATGCCCCTCGCGGGGTAGGTGCACGAGTGTGCGCCTATGACCAATTCCTTAGCCACCTCCATTTCTTCGTCTATCCTCCTGACCACCTGCCTGAGATTGGGCATCTTCCCCAATGGTGGGATTTGCCTGGGCGGAGGTCTCTAATTGGGTAACGCGCACATTAATCTGTTCAAGGTGCTGGTCATTACGTTGTTCCAAGCGCTTACCCAAATACTCAAATTGCCGAGTTAGGTTGTCCATTGATTCTTGTAACTTCTCCATGTTTAGCATAGGGTGCAAACAAAAACCGCGACCAGTATGTGTGGGCATACAACTACTCCTCAACTCAGACCCTCTAACACAGTTATATGCAACTATATGAGACTAGATGATCCTACAAGACTCTATATGAGGGAAACTATACAAAGCTACCAAATTTCTAGCAACCTATCTGCCCCAAGAGTCTGCCAACAAAAAATTCAGCCAAGAGATTTGGGGATTTTCTGATAGCAAAAAATTCAGCAGCCCCTAATGTGAATGATGGGTCCTAAATAGCCATATATGATGAGAGTCAATGCAAATTAAACGTAAGAAGACTAAACCTTAAACATGCAATGCATTCCCCTATGACAAACCTAAGCACTGATACCAAATTTGATGCAAGACATGGAAATTAAACGTGAAATGTAAAAAAAATTCAGGCTTAAGATCATACTAAATAAAGGAGAGTAAATTCATCCACACATTCACAAAAATATTTCCTCAATTTGAGGGATTCACGGATTTCAATTCTGGGAACTCTAGGGTTTAAAAAGGGCATGGAAATAGGGATTTAGGACAATCTATGGTTAGGGTTAGGGAAATCAGGAGAGAGAGGAGCGAAAGAAAAGAAAGAGAGAACCCAGAACCGATTCCGCACGTGTGGACAACTAACCCACATGACGCACATGCGCTGGTGGTGACCTGCACATGTGGGGCCCACAAATCAGAAAAAGGCTAGCTTGGCCCTAGTCGGTCAAGAGTGGGCTACCTTCCCTCTAAGTTTCAGGCCAAACAGATGATCGGTTTGATCACGGTGCTCCACCGAAGTTTCAGCCCTCTTGTAAGGCCAGATTCTGAAATTCTGCTATAGGGGGAGAATCGCTGCGAAAGGATGATGGATTTAATGATTGGTTGGTCGTAGGAGATAGTGGATATTGATGGTAGGAGATGGGGGCAAATCAGGATGGGTGTGGCTTCACACCACGATAGTTAGCCTTTCGAAGAAGGGAGGGTTTCGCACCCAATTGGATTTCAACAACTCATATAATTAGAGAAGCATGAAAACACAGAATTTTATTCATAATATTCAATGAAAAAAACCTACAAGGGGTGTTTATTTATAATAAAACCCTATACCCTAAAACTCGCGTCATGTGGGAACCTATTACTTAGAGTGAAGTAACCACAAATAACAACTAATCAAAGCAATCTAAACCGTCCATGATGTTCCTAATATCAAGAATAACCAAAACTAAAAGTACTAGATCCTTTAGAATAGTAGGCCACAATCATGAGAACCCATAATGGGATTCACATGACGATCGGGTCCACTCCAAGGGACCAAGATGCAGTCCTCTAGCTAGGAGGTCCTCCTTAGACGTCGTTATCAATCTAGATCAACGGTGGAGTCCTCATTGTGTACGTGCGTAGGGGGGCGTGCATGTGCGTGATGTCCCCATCATGTTGCAATTACAAGTTGAATGTCTAATTGTCCAAGCAATAATGATAGTATCATGTACTTGAACTGATGGCCTAAGTAATGGGGAAGATAATCAAAACATAGCAGTGAAAGACTTTATTAAGACAGATGGGTTGTCAAGAGCATAGAGGAGGTATGAAGGGCAGTTCATATTTAGTATGGATCGTCCATGGACAACAGTTGGAGTAGGCGACTCTCCTAGGGTTCCCTCATATGGATCCCTAGGAAAGAGGATCAAGTTGGCCCTTACAAACACTTGATGCACTCTCTCTTCAACCATTTGAGCGAAATGTGGCAAAAGGAAAATCCCGAAGTCACCTCATTTTCCCCACCCTATAAGAACTATGAGCAATCAATTATCAATCATTCACTAAGAAGCTATGGAAAAGAATCAGATTTTGAAATCTCATTGTTGAAGGCACGGATAGTGTCACGCCTTGAACTAAGTAAATAGGCTTACAAAATTCCCGAGCTCCGAATCCAGCGGTGACAGCCTCCGTAGTTACCTCATTCTTGGCTCCCAAATCACATACGCCAGGTTCCGATCCTTGGATTCCACAACGAGGATTTTCATGGTGATTTATTTTTTATTTTTTGCACATAAGCATAATAACCACAAGTGTACCAAAACTAAAGACATCATCACATTCCACTATAATATCAGTTCGAGTACAGTGCTGGAAGGGAAATACATAATATAACAAAAGTCCAAAAGATCAGGCACATGGTTATGCTTTAATGTTGCTACGATCTATCATAACCTGCATGTAAATAACATGTGTAAGCTTACTACGCTTAGAGAGTGTGTGCGTGTGTGCGCAATGCATATGCCAAGCATACAAATGTTCGAGTAAGCGTAATGATGGAGAGCTAGATTGACAAGTCCATAAATACTATCAGCCATACACAGGTTATGCTATGTACAGGCCTACAGGGCCAAATGTCATATGTTAATGATACAATTCAACATGCCAATCCTGATATCTAATCCACATCTCAGTACGGTTCTCATCTCTAATTATCGGGGTCTAGTACACTCTAACACTGGACTGCCGCCCCATCGCACGCATGACCTAACAAGTGGAAGAGACTTCACTATTTGCCTCGTCAGTGGTATGTCAATATCTATTCAGCTCGCCGATAGCGGACCCATTTCACGAGTTAGTCAGACTCAACCTAGCTTATAACCCCCTATACCCTAGCGGATAAGGTCACACCCCCTTCCAACTGACCCCGACACAGTGAGAGAGTGATCTACTAGTATTTGGCACTCGAGCGCTCATGTTATCCACTCGGTCTCAACGTTGGAGTATCCTGTGGCACACAGGGTTTAGGGACTTTCACCCAGGGACATCTTAAGTGCCCAATAAACATAACTAAATTTCTGATGTCCATACTTAAATTGCCAACCACGATGACCCTGTATTGGCCACAACCCTAATGTCGCTGGGGTGTGGATGCAAATGCATCATGCAACGCGTGAATGCATGAGTCTATCATCTAAGTCATGCAACCATGTCATGCAAGCCGTACATACATGCTGGGTGGCCCAATCTCATATGGGTTCACTAAAAATGCCCCAAGTTGTGTATGGGCAAGCAAAAAATCATGAATTACCATCATCCAAGTCATGCAAACATGATGCAAATGAGATATGATAACTTACAATCGTAAGCACTATGCATGAGATATGTAATACCGCATTAAGCATAAAGTGAGGTCAAATCAATATAAAGCATTGCTAGCTTGAATGTAAGAGCAATGCTACCTCTACCATAAAATAAGTTCACATTAATATGAATAAAACACCATATCAACGTAAAGGAAGTGCTATAGCAACTATAGCAATCATAAGCGTAAACGTCGCACAAATCACTAATGTAACGCCACATGAATCATCAATGAAGTATTGTACCAATACCAATGTAAAACATCACACTACATGATAGGGGAAATGCATCATTTACAATAGGTGGAACCTAGTTGGAAGCCAAGTCTAACAGGCCCCAGAGAGTTACACTTGAGTGGGCTTTCACGTCAATGGGCCCACTTAACAAGCTCACACACAAGAGCCAAACATGCAACAATATGCATCTAAACTAGGTGGCAATCACAGGGTCCACAAACGATCATGGTAGGCCCGACACGGACATCGAAGTGGGCCCTACAACCATCCCTAAGCAAGGCCCAAGAGGGTGGCCCACAACCCGTAAGAACAGGTCAAAGATTAGTTCAATTTAAGCATGCTGTGAAACCAAACAGTGGGCCCCACACACTTCAATAGCGAGTCCCATAGTGGGACAGTGTGGCTCTAATACATATGCCAAGCCGATGGCGCGACTACAACTCATATCAAAAGGTGGGCCCACGGACACATACATCTAGGGTAGGCCCATGGCCAAGCGCAAAACAACATGGATTTTGTGCACCTAAATGGGTCCACTACCACGTTGGATTACAAGTAAAGATCTCAATGTGCTCCACTATTTGTGGACCCAAAACATACATCGAAGTAGTCCTCACATAAGCCAACCAATTGGATTGCAAATGAACATCATAGCGGGCCTCATCACTTGGTGGGCCCAAATGGTTGGAGGGCGAGTAAACATTATGATAGGCTCGAGAAAGGTTTCGATAGTGGGCATTATCATGCCCCATGACCTCAGTGGTGTGATCCACTAGAGCTTTGAATCTATGGGCCCACGCCCTAAAATAATATGGTAAGACGGATGGGTGATGTGGATAGAATGCATACACCATGGTGGACCCCACAACGTGGGGCACACACTATTTGTGCAAGTTGTTTCCATAGCATGGCCTACCGCTGTGGGACCCAGAAATCACCACGGTGGGCCCAAGGAAGGTTGCAATACGTGAGCGCCCCAAAACAGCCCCGTATTGGGCAATACGACCCACTTAAGCTTCGGATCTGATTCATATTCGGGACCATGCATGAGATGAGTTGTTTAAACATATGGGCGGCTAGGATATACAACCCATCATCAAGGTGGGCCGACCTAGTGGGCCGCACCCACTGGACAATGACAACATGGAGAAAACACATAAATTCTGATGGACCTTTTAGGTGGACGAACTGGATAAGATATATACATCTGGTGGGGTCCACAGTTGGCCCACTCGCTAACCACACAACCCAGTACACAACAGGCTCAAGGAAGGTCTCAATGGCAAGCGTTCCAGCACCACTATTTTCTAATGTGGTCCATCGACGTTTGTATTGACTTCACTTGAGATCAAGACCTGAAATGATTGCCAAAATGGATGGACAACTGGGATGGAATACACACATCAAGGTGGGCCCAGGGTTCGCCCAAGGTAGGATGGACAAAGTGGACAGCGCGGATATAACACATACATTACGGTGACACCCCAGGAAGGTTTCAACAGTGGACATTCAATCCGCACCATTCCTTCGGTGTAGCCTAACCGAGATTCGAATCTGCTACGTTTCTAGCTAGACAAAAGGATGGACAGTGCGGATTTCTCATAGGCATCCCATGGGCCCCGCTATCCAGTGGGCCCACACAAAGAGAGATGAAAAAGGAGATGGCTAGTGCGGATGTGTAGCACAGAGTTGCCCAAGGAAGGTTTTAACAACAGGCATTCAATCCCCACTAGTTTTTGAGGTGTGGTCCATCCAAGTTTTTGGATCTGGCCCACCAAATGGGCCAGTAAGGTGGATGGACAGCTGGATGAAATACATGCAGTAAGGTGGGACCTGGGCCTGTCCACAACAGAGGGATCAGGTGGATTTGTCACGGACATCTCAGTGGCCCCAAAGAAGGTTTCAGCAGTGGGTGGTAAATCACCATCGTTCTTTGGTTGGTGGGCCCACTGGAGTTTCTGATTGAAGCTAATATATGTGTTTTACCTTTATCTTGGCCACACCTGGCTAGGAAATAGGTTGGAAGGCCTACAAACATCAAGGTGGGCCATGGGAAGTTTGCAACAGTGGACATCATTATCTCCATGGTTTCCTATGGTGTGGCCCACCTGAGAACTGGATCTGTCTCATTCTTGGGCCTAGATCCTAAAATGATCTTGCAAAATAGATGGGCAACATAGATGAAACACATACAGCATGATGGGTCCCACGAGTGGGCCACCTGCCTTGCCCAAAGAGGGCTTCCGCCCTTACGCACGGATGGGTAACGGCGTCCTCTGGACACTGCCCACACATTTTTTTGTTATATATATATATATATATATATATATATATATATATATATATATATATATATATATATATATATATATATATATATATATATATATATATTCCTGTTAATTTGCTCCATCCATCGGGTCAACCAGCTCATCGTGGACCTAGAGAGCCAGACATGGTCAGTTTTCATGGCACACACATCACAGTGGGCCTTAGAAAGTTTTGACAAAATTACCATTGCCCCCATTGTTTCTTATAGCGGGGCCCTCATGAGATCCAAATCTGACTAATCTTCGTGGCCAAGGCATAAAATGATATGGTGAAACAAATGAACGGTGTGGATTCAACCCATACATCATGGTGGGTCGCACATTTCACGTCCAAGGAGGCTTTCGCCCCTCACGTCATTGGGTAGCAATGCCCTTGCACATTAACTACCGTTTTTTATTTTTCTTCTCTCTCTCTTTTTTTTTTTTTTTTTTGGTATTTTCTGTTGAATTAGGCTCACAATTAGGTGATCCACTTTGTCCATCTTGTCAGCTAGCTCGCCATGGACCCAAGGAGTCCAATCTTGGACGAGTTCCACTATACACACACACACACACACACACACACACACACACACAGAGAGATCACAATGGCCTTAGAAAGTTTCAACAGCAGGTGTCATCATCACCATTGTTTTCTATGGTGTGGCCCACGCAAGATCTGGTTCTGGCTCAGATTTGGGCCCTAACCCTAAAATGGTCTGTTCTAACAGGTGGACGATGTGGATTATACACATACGCCATGTTGGGTCCCACAAGTTGAGGCCCTACTCCTCGCGTGGTTACCCAAAGCGTTTTTACGATGAACGGCCGAATTGGGTCGGATTGTCAATCGGACGGCATGGATGGTCAAGCTCCTCCTCTAAACTCCTCCAACCCTCCCTCAAGCTCTAATCTCCTTCTTAACCTCTCTCTCTCTCTCTCTCTCTCTCTCTCTCTCTCTCTACCAAATTTTAACAAAAAAAATGGGGATGACAAGGTTCATACATAGGAAGGCTTCTTGAGATAGAAAATTTGGGACAGGGAGGGAATTTTAGAAAAGGTAGAAAAGAGTAAAAAAATAAGAGGAATGATGAGTGTCGACTCTTGGAGCTTCTCTTGCATGAGGAAGGGAAAAAAGTGATGGGGCAGGTAGTAATGCATTGATGGGATGTAATTGGACTGCCTCGAGATTTGTGCAAGTGGGGTCCATGTCATGCGTGCGTTGTGCAGCCTACCTTGGATTGTACAAAAAACCACAACTTCTAATATGGGTGTCGAAATGAGGCATGTTGCACGGCATTAGAATCGCAATACCCATGCAATCACCAAGATATGTCTCAGGTCATTACGGTACCGAAATAGGGTTACGATCGAAGCTCGCCGATCTGATCCACCTAGAATGTGTCGGTACTGAAAACGAAGCGTACTGTCAATCTCACAGGATTACGGGTCTTACAACTATTGTTCACTGCGTGATTGTTGTGAACTAGAAACTAGAACCTAGTTTACATTAGGATTCCCTATTGTAACCCTAAAAACTCTCGAATAGACACCAGACGTGCGCATTCTAGAGTAATCCAATGCTAAGGGGTTTCTATCCTTTTCTGTAGAACATGACACCCAAGAGAGCTTTTGGTAAACCTCGCAAGTCACTGAGTTATTGGACCGAGGTTGGAAAGTGGTGTCTCCTAAGTCCCGAGCTTGTGCAAAGAACATCAAAGGCTATTGACATCATCAGGCAACGGATGCACAGCGCCCAAAGTTGGCAGAAGAATTTTGTAGATCGTCGACGTTGTCCCTTGGAGTTTACCGTTGGAGATCATGTGTATCTCAGGGTCTCGTCATGAAGGGTGTGGTTCGTTTTGGAGTCAAGGGGAAGCTTGCCCCAAGAATCATTGGACCCATTGAGATCATATCGTGGCCTATCGGCTTGCCTGACCCCTTCAGTTGTTTGGCATCAACAATGTTTTCCATGTTTCTATGTTGCGGAAGTATGGGTCAGATGTGGTTCCAATGATAGATTGGTTGTCGTTGGAGGATGCTTTTTACATTAAGCAGTTGGTTCGTATCTTTAAGCAGAAGTAGGTCCTCCGACCCAAGGTCATTCCTTTGGTGAAGGTTCAGTGGGGTCACCACAACTTAGATGAGGCGTTTTGGGAGCAAGAGGTTGAGATTCGCAAGCATTATCCTCATCTTTTCAATGTTTGATTGTGTTTGTTACATTTTTATATAGTGGTGTGACTCCCTTCTTTGGTTCATTTTGATTGCCTTGGATTTATGGTATAAATTTCGAGGAAGAATTTTTTTTAGGAGGTTCGAGTTGTAAGACCCGTAACTTTGTGAGACCAACCGTATGCTTCGTTTTCAGTGCCGGCATGTTCCATGCAGACCACATTGGCAAGCTTTGATCGTTACCCTATTTCAATACCGCAATTAGAGCTATACATGAGTCGAGTTAGCTGTTAGCTCGCTTGGATCGACTCGGAAAAGCTCAACTCGACTCAAATCGAAACTGTGTTCGAACCGAGTCGAGCCATTTTTTATGAGTCGAGTTAGCTGTTAGCTCGCTTGGATCGACTCGGAAAAGCTCAACTCGACTCAAATCGAAACTGTGTTCGAACCGAGTCGAGCCATTTTTTATGAGCTCGAAATAGTTCGAGTCGAGTCTGAGCTGGACCTAGCTCGACTTGGTATTGAGCTTGACTTGACTCGACTCGGCACGAACTCGACTCGGATCGAGTTTTCCTAATATATATAAGTTTAAAGAAAAAAAAAAAACCCTTCCCTTTACTTACTTCATTTCAGTTCGCCCGAGTCCCCAACGACCCAGACCCTAACCCTAACCCAGCGTCCCAGCCAACTCCCAAATCGCCCATCGCCCATCGCCCATCTCCCCATTTCGCCCACATCGGCCAGCAACCCTTAATCCCTAACCTATTTGCCGCCTCTCGGCCATCCGTTTGCCCTAATAGCATCGTCCGTCCATTCACCCAAATCGCCTAGCGAATACTCTCCTTCCAGCGTCTGTTCGGACGAGCAGCATATGAAAGTGAGTCCTCCTTCCCCTCTCCACTTTTTCCGGCGAGTAGTGTCCGTTCGACCAGCGACCACTGGCCGGGTGGCTCTGGTACAGTCGGACGAACCAGCTCGAACTGGACCGAGCTGCTGGCCAGCCGAGCACGAGCTACTATTCCAAGCTCGAAGGCCAAGTCGAGCCAAGCACGAGCTAAGACTCCTGTCCAAGTCGAGCACGAGTTGGGCAAAGCTTGGCTCGGCTAGACTCGTGTACACCTCTAACTGCAATGACCCCCGACTTGTACCTTGGCAACCGCATAGGCGTTGTGATTCCAATGCGGCGCGCCCCATTTCAACACCCAAATTAGAAGTTGCGGTTTTTGGTGCAATCCGAGGTGGGCTACCCAACGCACGCGTGGCGCAGGCCCCACTTGAATAAATCTCAAGGTAGTCTAATCACATCCCATCAATCCATCACCACCTAACCTCATCACCTTTTTCCATTCCCCATGCAAGAAAAACTCTAAGAGTCAACGCTCATCATTCCTCTTTTTTTTTTCTCTCTTTTCTACCCACTCTCCCTTTTCTAAAATCCCCTGCCTATCCCAAGTTCTCTGCATCAACAAGCCTTCATATGTTTGAACCTTATCATTTCCATTTTTTTTGCTAAAATTTGAGAGAGAGAGAGAGAGAGAGAGAGAGAGAGAAAGAGAGAGAGCTTAAAAGATTAGAGTGTGGAGAGATATCTAGAGAGAGGTTAAGAGGGAGATTAGTGCATGAGGGAGGGTTGGAGGAGTTTAGGGGAGGAGCTTGACCATCCAAGTCGTTTGATCAACGATTCGACCATTCATCATCATTGTGAGTGGAAGGGAGGACAAACTCTCATTTTCCTTACTTTCTTTCATTTTTCATGGACCCACAAGGGTGGGACCCACTTTGTCTATGTGATATCTAAAGTGTGGAGGGCCCCATAGTGGTGGGGGTCCATCCAAGGGCTTGATCTTTCCTTGCTCCTTTCCTTTCTCTTTCTTTTCGTGAATGTTGTGGCCCATTGTGGGGCCCACAGGTGGGACATGCTATAAGACAACATGCCCCACACACTGTCATAGCGTGGACCACCTTGTGTGGCCCGCTGTGACATTTATTTGTCATTCAACTTGTTTATGAGACCACACAAATCTGGGTGATGGGATTGTGCAAATATCAAATTGACCCAAGCTTTTTGGGCCCACCTTGGCATGGCCAAGTTGGTGGATGGAGTGGATCACCCGCGTGTGGACCCCACCAATCAAGAAATTACCTATGCATAAGAGAGAGGAGACATCCAGACGAAGGACGTTCACAGTGTCTGGGACACTTGAAGTTAAGCGTCAAGATGCCTTGGGCAAACACGTGAGTGGGGCCTCCACTCGTGGGACCCAACATGATGTAAGTGTATAATCCACATCAACCACCTATTAGAACAGACTATTTTAGGGATAGGGCCAAATCTAAGCCAAAACCAAATCTCACGTGGGCCACACCATAGAAAATAGTGGTAATGATGACACCCACCGTTGAAACTTTCTAAGGCCATCGTGATGTTTGTGTGTGTAGTGGAACCCGTCCAAGATTTGGACTCCTTGGGTCCATGGGGAGCTGGCTAACAAGATGGACGGAGCCGATTACCTAAGTGTGGGCCTTGTTAAATACAAAAAAAAAAAAAAAAAAAAAAAAAAAAAAAAAAGAAAGAAAGAAAGAAAGAAAGAAAGAGAAGAAAAACCATAAAAAGGGAGTTTACGTGCATGGGCATTGCTACCCAGCGACACGAGGGGTGGAAGCCCTCCTTGGGCGTGAAATGGGGTCCCACAAGATGTATGGGTTTAATCCACACCGTTCATCTGTTTCACAATATCATTTTATGCCTTGGCCCCAATGATTAGATTCGAATCTCATGTGGGCCGCACTATAGGAAACAGTGGGGGCAATGGTAATTTTGTCAAAACTTTCTAAGGCCCACCGTGATGTGTGTATGCCATCAAAACTAACCATGTCTAACTCTCTAGGTCCACAACGAGTTGGTCGACCTGATGAATGGAGCGGATTATCCCAGTGTGGGACCCATTCAGCAATATATATATATATATATATATATAACAAAAAAAAAACAGTGTGAGTAGCGTCCAGAAGACGTCACTGCCCATCCACGCGGCGGGGCAATGCTATGGAAACAACTCGCATAAATAGTGTGTGCCCCACGCCATGGCGTCCACCATATTGTATGCGTTCTAGCCACGTCACCCATCCATTTTACCATATTATTTTAGGGCGTGAGCCCATCATGGGGCTTATTCAAAGCTCTAGTGGATCACACCACTGAGTTCATGGGGCATGATAATGCACACCATTGAAACCTTTCTCGAGCCTATAATAATGTTTACTCGCCCTCCAACCATTTGGGCCCACCAAGTGATGAGGCCCGTTATGATGTTCATTTGTGATCCAATTGGTTGGCTTATGTGGGGACTACTTTGATGTGCGTTTTTGGTCCACAAATAGTGGAGTACATTGAGATATTTACTTGTAATCCAATGTGGTCATGGACCCATTTAGGTGCGCAAAATCCACCTTGATATGTGCGTGGCCACGGGCCTACCCTCGATGTACGTGTGGCCGTGGGCTCACCTTTTGATATGAGTTGTAGTCACACCATCTGCTTTCCTTAGCATATGTATTAGAAATGCACCGTCCCACAATGGGACCCACTCTTGAAGTGTGTAGGGCCTGCGGTTTGGTTCCACAGCATGCTTACGTTGAACTAATCTTTGACATGTTCTTACAAGTTGTGGGCCACCCTCTTGGGCCTTGCTTGGGGATGGTTGTAGGGCCCACTTTAATATCCGCTTCGGGCCTACCATGATTGTTTGTGGACCCTACGATCGCCACCCCGTTTAGATGCAGATAGTAGCATGTTTTAGCAGCTCGTGTGTGGGCCTGTTAAGTGGGCCCATTACTTGAAAGCCGACTCAAGTGTAGCTCTCTGGGGCCCGTTAGACTTGGCTTCCAACTAGGTTCCACCTGTTGTAAGTGATGCATTTCCCCTATCATGTAGTGCGATGTTTTATATAGTGTTTTCAGTAGCGCTGTAGCGTAGTGTGTAGCATAGCAAAAACGCTAAGTAGCGTATGCAAGTAGCATAATTCCCTGGTATTGTAAGCTACAGGGTATATAGCGTAAGCTATAGTGCATGTAGCGTACGCTACATATAGTAGATAGCGTAAGCTACCTGAAATCTCTTTTTTTAAAAGTGTTTTTTCTATTTTAGTTTAACACTTATTTTTAAATGGTAATGACTTATACCTATGACACATGACACTACATTAAACTAATCCGGACCATCCAAATTGTGGTTTATGTTGTGGATAGAGCACTTACATCAATCTGGACCATCCAAATTGTAGTCTATATCATGAATTTGTGGTGTTTCAATAAATAAATAAATAAAAGAAGTCACACTTAGAGATGTTTAAAGGCAGAGAGAGAGATTTTGCATGGAAATAGGTGGTTGATGATCCAGATTCATAGTCTAGAACTCATAGAAATTATGCATTTTGTAAAGCTTATCATATTTTTTATAATTGTAGTTAAAAATATTAAGGATGGTGTAGCTTATGCTACACATTATGTAGCTTACGCTATACGCCATAGAGGGCCAAACGCCACGTTATACGCTATACATTATTTAAAACACTGGTTTTACATGGGTGTTGGTACAACACTTCGTTAATGATTCATGTGAAGTTACTTTAATGATTTGTGCGACGTTTACGCTTATGATTGCTATAGCACTTCCTTTACATTGATATGGTGCTTTCTTCATATTGATGAGACACTTATCTTATATTAGAGGTAACATTGCTCTTATATGTGAGTTAGCATTGCTTTATATTGATTTTTGGCTTGCCCATGCACAGCAAGGCCACATTGACAACCCTACTATTTGGGGGCATTTTCAAGGGACCTATATGACATGGGGCCACCTGGCTTGTACTTACGGCTTGCATGACTCGGATGATGTACTCATGCATTCACGCATTGCATGATGCATTTGCATCCACACCCCAACGACATCAGGGTTGTGGCTACCACAAGATCATCCACTATTGATGAGCTGAGTCGAGATTGACATACCACTGACGAGGCGAATAGTGAAGTCTCTTCCACTCGTTGGCTCATGCGAGCAATGGGGCAGCAGGCTAGTGTCAGTGTACTAGACCTCGATGATTCCAAATGGAAACCATACTGAAATGTGGATTAGACATCAGGATTGGCATGTTGCATTGCATCATTAGCATATGACATTTGACCCTATAGGCCTCTGCATCGCATATCCTGTATAACTGATAGTATTTATGGACTTGTCAGTCTGGCCCTCCATCATTCTGCTTACTCGGACATTTGTATGCTTGGCACATGTATTGCACACACACGCATGCACTCTCTAAGCTTCATAGTAAGCTTACGCACGTTATTTACATGCAGGTTATGATTGACTGCAACAACATTGAGTCAAGAGCATATGCCTGATCTTTTGGACTTTTATTATATTATGTATTTTCCTTCTAATACTGTACTCGAACTGATATTATAGTGGAAATGTGATGATGTCTTTAGTTTTGGTACACTTGTAGTTATGCTTGTGTATAAATAAATAAATAAATAAATAAATAAATAAACTTGAAATTCCTCCTTGTGGAATCCCAAGATCGAAACCTAGTGTATGGGAGTCGGGAGCAAAAAAATGGAGTACTATAGAGGCTGTCACCGCTGGATTCAGAGCTCAAGAATTTTGTAAGCCCGTTCACCGAGTTTGGGGGTTGGAAAAAGATGAAATAATTTAGAATAGGCCATTTCACTAATAAAGAAATTGTGTAATTAATTAGACCAACTACATTGCCCTACATGCCATTTCCATACAATTATGGTTTCCCTAGTCGCAGACA
Source organism: Magnolia kwangsiensis (assembly GCA_037074715.1). NCBI lineage: Eukaryota > Viridiplantae > Streptophyta > Magnoliopsida > Magnoliales > Magnoliaceae > Magnolia > Magnolia kwangsiensis. Next base: position 101,275,045 of record CM073575.1, on the reverse strand, counting down.
TACCGGCAATAGGGAATCCCTATGATCCTAACTCCTGCCGTCTCTTCATCTTGTGAAACATCACCTTCTTGGAGCACGACCCTTTCTTTTCGACTAATCTGTCTATTCAGGAAATAAAGAGACTCGAGTTCCTCTTGGTTGTGAATATCTGAATAAGACAAACTAGCCCCGTGAATATCTTTGCTTTGGAACAAAATAATTAAAATTAAGCTCGGTTAATTGGAATGTGTCCTTCTCCACATAGGAGATCTTCCAATTGAGAAGATCCACTAACCTAAAACGAAGACTGCCACAAAGCGAAACACCAATGGTCCAACATGAGTCCCCAAAATTACCACCCCCTTTTGAGTAAAAAGCCACAAGGAGGGCTCGCCCAACAAAGGTCGTTATCCGATAAACGGGTGACCTCCGTAAAAGATATAGTAAATAGTGATTTTATTTTTTTTTCCTTTCAAAAGAATAACTAGTGATATAGTTTAGCAGGACTGCCTTGATCCATCATGTAGGAACAAGGTCCAAATCTCTCAATCTATTAGGATGCCTCAATTGTATGCATCACTATAGCTGCACAGGCTGCACTTGACACCTATTATAGCAATAAATGACTTGTCTTGCAATGACCTTATCTTGGATTCGTAAGACTTCTATCGAGACATCTCTAGGGGTAGAGAACCCGTAGTTGTCTTAGTTGTGCTACCAGAGGCTGTGAAGAAGTTAGAATAAGAGAGCACTCATCTTGGTGTGACTTACAGGACCAGGGGTTTGCCCAGCTCGGATTCAAGTCTCCAGTCAAGCCCAGCAAGTCAAGAAACTACCCTACTGAAGGAAAGAAGATATGTTGAGGAAGCCGGTTTTCTTCCTTTGAGTCGAGGTTATATAAAGAAAATGCTAGCTAAAGTAGAGAGCTAGTTGCTTCCCTTCCACCACTAGGGAGTGAAGAGGGAGAGGTGCAAAATGGAATCCAATGGAGGAAGAGGCTGACTAGCTATTAGTTGCGAGCTAAGTGGGTAATGAAATAGAGCCACTTTGGGGTTCCCTATGAGACATGGAATGGTGCCACTACGAAGAAGTTTCAAGAGTTATGAAGGAAGCTTCGAGATCATATTGGTCATGGGTTGAGAATGGGAGTTAAGCTTAATGAGATTTAATTTCACGTTGTTCCTCAGTAACTCAATGGTAGAGCGATTGGTTGGGCCCAGTGTTTTTAGTATCGACGATATTGACCGATATATCCCACGATATATCTTGTATCCCACCTATGCGATACGAAACTCAAGAGTAGTGAGATATATCCCACATGTTCGATCTGGCGAGCATTTTCAATTTTTGATAATTTTTTCTTGTAAATCATGTTAAATTAGTGTTAAATTGTTACAAATCCATGATTTTCATGTTTTGCATGAAAAATCATGGATTGTGAGCTTTGATTTCGAGATTTGGAGGAGATGGGCCGAGTTGCGAAAATTTGAAAAAAAAAAATTTTAATTTTCCAATTTCTCGCAAATCAGTTGCAATCTTTGTGTCCAAAAATAAAATCAAACATGTATGTAACGTGATCTACTGATTCTTCTATTGCTTTTGAATGTATTGCTTGTGTTTCCACACGTTGTCTTACATTTATTAATTATATAAATAGACCTTGAATATACTTGCATTAATTCAATTAGAAAACACATAGATTAAGACCCCATACAAAGAAAACATATTATGTGCACTAGGTTTTTGTAATGTTTAGATTTATAAGCGTGTATTGATGTCTTTTTTGACAACCATTGAAGTTTCATTGAAAAATTCGACCAATTTCCTAATGTTTCCCTATGTTTCCAACAATAGCGATACATTACACGATACAACCAATATATCTCATGCGATAACCGATACGTATCCATATCCCAAGGGTGCGATATGTAACGTGATACCGATATTTTGAACATTGGTTGGGCCTATAGGATGCAGTAGTGGGGAATTTTCTAAATTGGGCGAAAGCCTAATAGAGCAATGCTACGTGGAGGGAGAAGACCCACGGGTCATGAACTTCCTTTCTCAGAGAAGATTGTTTGCTATATTCTTACAGTGCCTATAGTGATTCATAACACTAGCCGGCGTTGCTTACATGTGGAGATACGCTCGAATTCTGCAGTGATTTCTTGTATCATGTTTTCCTGCATCTTCCAAGCCCTCCTTGATTTCTCAAATGCCACTACCACAAAGAATAGTAGGTTTGTTTACAAGATCTTTGGCTCTGACAACACATTATATAAAGCTGCCTACAACAACCACTTGACTCACTAGGCTGCAGCATCCATGACAACAAAAGCGACGATGCAAACAGGATAAGCAACCTTGTTTTCCTGCAAGTAGGGGTGCGACTTGGGTTTGGGTCATCTTAAACCCGATTGGCCCAACCTGAATTTAGGTTACACAGGGTTGAGGTTTGGTTGAGCTTGGGCTGGAAATCCTCCCGTGTTGGGTTGGGTTAAGGACTCAGGCAACTCGACCTTCTATGTGTTACACATAAATATGACTTATGTCTAATATACATTACATAAAGGTCAAATCGATACATTAGGTTGGGTAGCTTGGGTTGGATGGGTTGGGCCTCAGGTCAACCCTCAATGCGGCCCAACTCACTTGATTTGCACCTCTACCTGCAAGCAACTCAATCAAGGGCAGGCAAGGCTTGCTCGTCATTAACTTAACAAAGGGCAGGCAAAGCATGTAAAACATGAGAGCAGTACATATGGTTCTCCAGCTTCCATTTTGGACAACATTTTATCTATTTTAAAAATTACAGCATTTGTAGTTCATATACTTCATTTAGATGGAAGTAATGAGAAGCTCACAATAGCTACCGATGAGGCAATCGATAGGGTGAAAAAAGCAATAAGCATGCTCTAAATGGTGACCAAAAGTATTGGCCAATTTGGAAAACTATTGATGACAAGTAGGACATACAATTCTATAAAACACAAAAACATAGCAAGGTAATTTCTTAATCTGAATTTTTCTTATGGAAATCCTAACATCATCTCTGACAAAGAGGTGAATGAAGGCTTCTTAATTCACCTTTTCCAGAGCAAAGAAACCTGATTAGAATGACCCCCAATGACAATTGTTCGGTGTATCTGATGGAAAGATCAAACTCTTACAATTTTGATGTTATCAATCAGATGAAAGAATAATGACCGTAATCTTATCCTACATGAGCCCTTTTCTATCCACCCCCACAAAAACAAATAAGTTGGATTTATTTTTTCTTGACCTATCAGATTGCATGGTAAGGCTTGTTCAGATCCCAATATGCAAGATATCATATTTGCAGAATTCTTTACGTGAAAAAGTGGTCAATGCCTATTTGGGAGGGAGATGATGATCAAGTATAAGTTGGTATTAAGAAATTGGATCTAGTGGTTCTCATATGAAGGGGATTGCTTGTGGAAGCAAGTTATCAGTGTTAGGTATGGAATGATGGACAATGGGTGGGAGTCACGTTTGTGTCCCAACCATAGAGCTTAGGGGACACGTCTTGAAAATCCAAATAGAACAAGCACCCACCTACGACCAAGGGGAATGGAATGTCGACCACAGGGTAAGATGATCTTAGAATAGGAGGGTGAGTAACCGGTCAAGTCACGAAACTTAGCCATTTTGGTCAACATGACTGCAAGTGGACTGGGTTTATGTGTTTGAACTGACTGTGACCAAAGTCATTGCTACTTGAACCAAAAATAGGAGGGTGATTACCTCTCTCCTCTCTCTTTTAGAACATACGTTCATCCAATTGTCAGGGACCGATAAGCAAATTTACAAGTGGAACCAAATGGAATTCCTAAGTCCGATCTCTTTACATCAAGTTAATTGGTAATGATGAGCTCCAAGTCCCTTCCAAAGCCACTGCCTTTCAGAAAATAAAAATTATGAGTTCCATGTCCCTTCCTAAGTGGCATGGAATAGGAATGCCCCCCTGCATGTATTTTGTTGAATGGTTAGGTTTGATAAAATACTTAGGACTACCTACGTAATTGACTAAAAATTAATGTCAAAGGCTATTGTATGTGCCTAAGAGCATAAGCGACTTTGTCCATTTGCTCAATGAATTTGGTGGAATTTTTTGAAGCTTTTCAAACTGGAGTGAACAATTGATTCAAGCAACTTAGTCCGACTATTATAGAAGGTGATTCAAGCAATGCAATCAGATGGATAAAGTCTGGTTGCTGTCCTCGAGGAATTGCAAATCTTGTCAAGGAATCCCGCGACCTATGCTCGTCCACTTCTGCAATTCTCTCATGTGCATCGATAAGTCAATTCAAAGGCTGATCAGTTGGACAAGGAGGGTGCATCCCGGGAGCTAATTCAGACTGTCTTTGATAATAGTTTTGCATATTCGCTGATTTCTGTGTTGGGCATAGCTCCGGTGATTCTGTTTGGCATCATGGCTGTTAGGGCCTTCATTAATTTTGTAGCTGTTTTTGGTTTTCCATTTTGTTTTTTCTCTAAAATAAAAAATAAAATCCTAGCCCATTCTTTAAATTTAAAAATAAAAATAAAAAATAAAAAAACATTTTGCAGTTTGATCAGAGATAATGGTTGACTCAAGATGAATCAATCTTATGCGAATGAAGATCCAACATTATAGTTGTGAGCTGGTATGATAAATATCTCATTATTCTATTGGTCTACAAAGATAAATAAAATAATTAAAGAATTCAATTCGTTTAATCTTACTCGTGGCATTTGAAAAAATAGATTTGAGCATCATGCTAGACCATCAAAAGTTTCCTTTTAGTTATTGGAGTCAATCTCCAGTTTGTCCATGATTTCATTTTCTTTATTCAATCAAGTGCCTTTTTACATTTATCCATGTCAATTATAGTTTATGATCTTCCTTCCATCTTTGGAGATCGCATGTACTAACTTTTATGTATATGACAGGCCGAGGTCAGAAAATTTAACAACTCTTTTTTTTTTTTTCTTTTTTTTCTGTGTTGGTCTAGGATTTTTATAAATCGTGTTTCACCTTTGCAAGTTGATATCTTTTTTTTTTTTTCCAAAATGCCATCAAAACATAGTAACGCTCCTAGACAACTGTGTGTTGTGATCACTCAAATCAATCATATAAATTGAGACTGGGTGAAACAATTGGATTCCTAGGTAGAACCAAGTAGCTCGAACCATTTGGCACAAAAATAAGCTAAACGAACTATACCTTGTATAAATCCCTTGAAAGATTAGACACTTGCTAGTTTCTTAAAATCCAACACCTATACCTTATATAACTCCCTACTAGGCACCTCAAGAGGTTTGCTATCCCTGTTACAATTTCAATCTCACAATCAATTATTGTAAACCACCACCAGAGTTTCAATCACTTTGACAAGTTCTTCCCACTCCAAAGACCTAAAACAATGCTGCAATTAAGATCGATTTGGCAAATTGACTCAAGCCATTGTGTGCCCTAAGTTTTAGTTACACGATCCTTCTAACCATAGTGACATGTCTCAATTTTGCTAGTTTCTTAGCCCAAAAATTTCTCCAGAGATTTTCAAATTTTGAGGTTTTTCTACTATTGGGAAATCTCATCAAAATGGAAATATTTAATAATATTTACTGTACATTGTTAAGAGAAGGTCTCAAGTCCAACCGGTTGGACCTCAAGTTATGGTCCACCTAGTATGATGCAGGAAATGAAATTCAAATATGATGTGCAAGATTTTCAGGCTTTAAATCACACTAATTCAGAAACAATTACACAAAATTCCACATCCCACACAAAAGTTCAAACACTCAATCAAGGGGAATCTTATGCGGATCCAGGCCTACACATGCTAAGGCCGGATCAATCAAAATTATAAACCAAACAAGAATCAAATGAGGGTAAATTCATCCACGCATGCACAAAAATAATTCCCCCAATCCAAGGGATTCAAAAATTTCAATTCGGAGAACCGTAAAGTTGAAGAAAGGGCATAAAATTGGGAATTTGAATAATTTAGGGTTAGGTTTAAGGATTTTAGGTGAAGTGGGGTGAAAGAGAGGAGAGAGACGAATCAAAGAAGTACCGCACGTATGGACAGCAGTAATGGCCCATACGCACGTGCGTTTAATCCCGGCCGCACATGTGTGGGGCCCACTATTCAGAAAAAGGCTAGCTTGGCCCTGGTCAGCCAGAAGTGGACTCCAAAACCCTCAAATTTCACCTCGATCCGATACACGGTTTGTGCGTGGTGCTCAGCCGAAGTTTTACCCCTCTACCAGGGCCAGATTCTGAAAATCTGTTGTAGATGGGGAAACGCCTACAAATATTGATGGATTTGCAAATGGAATGCTTATAGGAGGAGAAATATGGATGGAAGAAGGTGGGGGTGAATCACGATAGGTGTAGTTTCGCACCACGGTGGTCAGCTCTTCGATGAAGGGAGGGTTTCGCACCCAATTGAATCTCTACAACTCAAAAATTTAGAGGAGTAAAAAAACGAAGCAATTTTATTAATCTTCATTGGAAAAAAAAAAAAAAAAGACTACAAAGAGTGCCTATTTATAATAAAACCCTATACTCCAAAACTCGCGCTATGTGCGCAACCTATTACTTGGAGACGAAGTAATAAAAAATAACAACCAATCAAAGCAATCTAAACCGTCCATGATATTCCTAATAACAATAATAAGTAAAACCCAAAGTAATTAGATAGTGGGCCACAATCATGAAAACCCATGGTGGGATTCACATGACTATTAGGTCCACTACAACAAACCAAAACGCAGTCCTCTAACTAAGAGGCACTCACTGTACGTCGTCATCGATCCAGATCGATGGTGGGGCCCTCTTCCTCCTTGCGTACGTGTGTCGGGGGCGTGCGTGTGCACGTGATGTCCCCATCATAGTAGATAACATGCGACCTTTTAAGTTTATGCAACATCCAACCCTTCCAATAGATTGGGCCCACCATGAGGACACCTAGTGCAAAAGTCATCCTTGTCTACTCATCAAGTGGGCCATACCATCGAAACAATGTCTAGTTATTGTTAAATAACATGATACAAGTGAGGTCCACTCAATGATTGGATGTGGCTGATTTTTGTATAAGGAAATTCTCATGGTGGGGCCAACCTATTGGACAGATTGGATGTTGCACGCACATGAAAGGTTGGAACTTATCTGATGGGTGGACCATAAATTGTGGTCCAACTAGTTGGACTTGAGACATTCTCCATTATTAAATTCATTTAGTTCAGTATATTCTTATAACAAAATCCCATAATATTTACTGTTTTAGGATTAATATCGTGATAGTATTGCAAAGAAAAAAAAAAAGGCGATATTTTCAAATCATCAAAGATTTTGAGAAATGTAAGTGTTTCAAAATCTTGGTGATATTTGTCACACTGCTTCTAACTAGGCTCTTCTCCCACTTCAAATCATGCTTCGAACACGCATTCCTGCTGCCCCTACCTACCTATATATACTTCGAAACATTTTGAAATAGGTGCTTCCCCATTCTTGCACCCAAATTGTAGCCACTTTGCTTCAAGCAACTATAGCTCTAACCTGAATGCATCCAATCAATTCCCAATTCACAAAAAAATTGATTCCTCAGTTTCCATGAATTCGTCGAAATTCAAGTCACAAAGTATCAGCCACTAATTCCACCTAAACTTTGGTCCGAAAGTCACTTCTTCATTTAAACCAAATTCTGGCCTAAACTTGACCCATAAATCCAAGCCTCAGACAACATCAAGTGAAGATCTAGAGTATTGACCAGAGTAACACCTTTGCTAGTTAGGTAACATGCTCAATCCTTATATTTTAAATTCTATTTTTTCTCTAAATGAGTCAAGCCAGTGTAATTAGCAAATCAATGCCACCAACCAAACATATAGAAGCTATGAAATTAGCAGATTGACGCCATAAATTGAACAAAAGATTTACTGAGACTGCCAGATTTCGAATAATTTCAGAAACAAAAACACTATGTTTTTTAAGCTCCTTTCAGTAGGATATATTCAAACTAAAATGAAAACCATCTGTATAAATTCGATAAGACTAACAAAAAAAAGAACAAAATCTATCAGGACACAGCTGCAGACCTTAGATCAGCACATTTGCAGCCGACCTCCGAAAGCAGCCTCCCACTGAAATTCTCACAGTTGTGAAGGCAGAGCTCATGCAGTGATGGCCTGACCAGATATGTGATCGAGGAGTCATTGAGGCGGCCACAGTCGAGCTTCAGGCTCCGGAGGTTGGGGTTTGGAGGCAGCAACGGACGGAGCAGATCGATCGTGGGTGCTATGTCCTGCGGCAGAAAATAGGCTGCTATCTTCAATCTACTTTTCACAATATTTTGAATCATTCTGCAGAAATGATAATGCGAATGTGTGTATGGGGGAATGATCAAATAAAGTCGACTCCATGGTTACCCTCGGGTGGAGTTGTGTGGGGGCCTCCAAGAAGTGTGTATGACATCCACTCCAGCCATAAAGTGCACTCCCCACAATGTCTGGCCATGACGCTGAACATCAAGCAGATCCAAAACTCCAGGTGATCCCACCATAGTAAACAACTTAAAATCAGGCCCCAATCCTCCAAATTCAAGTGGCATGGTGCAACTGAGGTTTGGATCGACCTGAATTTTTGGACGGTCCTTCATGCGCCTGATGAATTGGTTGCATGGCATAGATACAACACGGTGGGTCCCACACAGTCTGGACGTTTCCTATGGTGCGCAACCCCCTTATGCGAAGCCCCAGCAACCCTAACCTCTGTGGGGGCCTCGTGATGTCTGTGTTATATCCACTCCGTCCATCAGCTGACCCAGCTCATACTAGGACATGATCTCCAAAACAAGTAGTGAGGATTGAACACCCACCATTGAAACCTACTAGGGGGGCCACAGAAGTTCTGTATCAGGCTGATATTTGTGTTCTCCATTCATCCTGGTAGGAATCACCTTATGAACGGATTGGATGACATATAAACTTACTGTGAGCCCCAGGCAGGTTTCAACAGTGGCCGTTTCTATCCCCCATTGTTTGCTGTGATGCGACCCACTTCAGGTCTGGATTTGCCTAATTTTTTGGATAATGTCTTAACATTAGTTGTAGAAACTAATGTACGGAGTGGATGTCATACAGACATCGCTGTGAGCCCTCGCAGAGCTTATCGTTATAGGACTCCCAATAACCCCCGGTTAGAGGAAATTGAAAAAGGAAAAAGAAAATTTTTTTAAAAACAGACAAACAAAATTGTTCCGTGTGGTGTTGCCCACCTAAAGTTTTGAATCGGCCAGCATTTCCCGAGTGTATGGATGGATGGGATGAAACTTACGAGGAGATGGAAATCAGGAAGGAAGGAGAGGATGTGAGAGGAGATGGAGTGGAAGGATCTGCAACTGGAAGCGGTGGAACAGAGAGATGGGATGTCTAGCTTCGTTAAGATGGTTGCTATTACAGCAGACGGAAGATGCTGCAACGCTCCGTCTTCCTCCTTACATGCACTGCGTTTCTCCTCATCTTCATCTTCCATCCTCTCGGTCGCTCTTCAATCCTGCAACTTACTACACGCTATTGGAAAATGGGAAATCCACCTTGGAGGAGAAAATGACATGGAGACTTTTCTCTTGGAAGTGGTTTCTCTGGTGACAGGAACCAGGGATATCTCTGGTGGAAGGCGCTGCAGGGGATGTATATGTTTTATATTCAGGCCGTCCGTCCGTTAATGCCGCAGAATTCCGGGGACAATGATTCAATGACACTCATTGTTGAAACAGTCCTATGGTTCAGCATGAATGTTTATTTCGCTTCCATATGAGATTGATCCAAATCCTTTTTGGTCCACTGAGAAGTCTTTAATGTTCAGTGTTCAATGACCGTTTCTTGTGAGGTGGTCCACTTTAATTTTAGATCAACTTTATCTGTGGTCCCATTTTCTAAAATGAGCTGGCAAAAGGATGAACGGCGGTAAAAACACGTATGTAACAGTGGGCCTAACAGAACCTGCCACAGGGATATCGCTTATGTAGGAGCGGATTAGGTGAGACCCCGGATCCACCCGGGTACTTGGGACCTCTGATTGTAGGGCTTACCGTGATGCATGTGCCTTAAATCCACACTGTCCAACCATTTTAAAAAATTCATTTTAAAGTATGATCCCAAAAATATAGCTGACTCAAATCTTAGGTGAACCACACCACCAGAAATAATAGTAATTGAATCCCTATCATTAAAAACTTCATCGATTCCACTGAAATGTTTATTTTATATCCAACCAGTTGAGAAGGTCACAAACACTTAGATGAAGAGACCATATGTATATCATCTTAATCCAAAGCTTTTGTGGCCCGCAAGAAGTTTTGATGGTCAATCACCATTGTTTCCTGTACTATGGTACATATGGGATTTGGAACTACATTTTTTAGGTCATACCCTAAAATGAGTTTTCAATACGGATGGATGTCTTGGATGTAGTCACATACATTACAGTGGACCTCCACAGTTAGGGGTCCCACCCGCCTCATTGCATCCAGTTTGAAATCGGATTGCATGATTAGTTACTCATTGCGTAGTTATTGTACTAAGCTCTGATGGACCTACTGTGAGTGTATGTCATTTATCCATGCCATTCATTCCTTTTTTTGAGCCCAATTTAGTAGTAGAGCCCGAAATTGAAGCATATCCAAAGCTCAAGTGGACCATAACATAAGAAATAATTGGAATAACGACTTTCACTATTGAAACTTTGTTAGGCACCATAGTGGTGCAGTGATGTGTGTTTGTCATCCAACCTGTTCATAAAATCACACATAAATTGATGAAGGGAAAACACAAATATAAGCTTGATCCAAAACTTATGTGGCCCCCAAGAATTTTTCAATGGTATACATACAATTCACATTGTTTCATGCGGTGTGGTCCATTTGAGCTTTCTATATGCTTCATTTTTTTTATCTCAAGCCCTTAAATTATCTCATAAAATGGATGGATGAAGTGGATAAAATACATAAATCATTATGGACCCCACAGTGTTTACTTAGTATGCTTAGTGTATTAGTGTATTGAGTTAGTCAGTACCAGCGCTGGACATCGGGTTAAGTCAAACCGAGTTAGAGTGTACCCGACTCAATCCAGTTTTGAAATATACCTGACCTGAACTCAACCGGACTCGTTATGAGTCCAGCATGCCTGACTCGGTCCGAGTCTAGGTCTAGCCTGGACTAATCCAGACCGAGTGAGGTCAAGTTGAGCTTTTTTCTCATCTATTTTTTATATATGTGCTTGAGTTATTCAGAATAAATATTGTCAAAGACTCAGAAGTAATTTGTAAAAAATTAAAATAAATAAAACAAATAAAACAAATAAAATAAATAAATATTGTCAAAAATCAAAAGTATGTTCAAAATCTCAAATTGAATTCCACATTCAAACCAATGAACCATTCATTCATTCAATATCCTCAGTATTTGAATGCCTTTATGGCGTATAACCCAAGTAACCTTGTCCATAATAGTAACTCCCTCCTTCACCTTTGTCGACAAAATCATCATTTGGTTCTCTTTTTACAGCTTGAACTGCGGAAGAACTCTAAGCTAAGTTCGAGCTGGAGGTGTCTAAAAGATTGTTGTTTACCTCTTCTGAATCTAATGGTGAAGTTGCATTTCTCTCTCATAGATTTAACAAGTTTTTTCAACATCTTTTTATGATCTGATTTGTATAGGATTCTCAACCACCAATAGAATGTTTGCAAGATTTTTAAAAAACTTTTATAATGTATCGCTTGGCTTATGTCCTATACTTGTGCCTACTTCAACATCATGTTGTCTTGGAGGGGATTGATGTTTTTTGGTTGTAGATGTCAATTTCAAGCTTTGTTTTACGACTTCCTCATAATTTCATTCTTCTTATTCCCTTAATAGTCTCTCTTCTTCTTCTCTACTAACTGTAGGGATAGTTCATCTGCTTGACCCTTCTTTAATTATAATAGACATACTTTTATATGGATGATTGTAAGGGAAGGGGTGGTGAAAGCCTTTGTATTTGAGTTGAGAATGCTTGGAATAAATCCCAGAATTTTAGAAGAGCTTTGCTACATGAGGTAACATATCATCCTCGATAAACAAAATGTAATTTTAACCAATTTATTTTGTTTACAATTTGTTTTCTACACAACTTGCATTGTAACTTTATCTTTCCATCCTGTGATTAGACTTGGGCTCCATAATTTCAAATATCTGTTGATGGATCATCTTTTAATGACATATCTATAAGTGTGAGTTTTGAAAGAAATAATATTTGGTTAGGTTTATACAACATAAATAATTAAGGAATGAAGATAAACACATGCAACCAGCTAACCAAATGAGATTTAAACAACAATAAGTTATTTAAAAGCATAAACAAAAAGAGAAAAAAATATTAAAATACATAAATTGATAAGTGACAAGCATAAAAAATATAAATTCATCCATCAATGTTATAATTCAAGTCCACAAATAATAACTGTCAAATTGTCGTAAGCGAATGCAAAGGTAATAAAATGCAGTGTCTTATCATGCTCTTCCTCAAACTCAAGTTTCCTTTTTTCCAAAATCGGACTCAGCCAATCATGTGTACAAATGAATGCTTCAATTAATTCTAGTGTAAGTGAGCTTCGATACTTATTCACAACCCTACTTTCCATGCTAAAAGTAGATTCTGACGCCACGATTAAAATTAGAATTGATAATATGTGATTCATAAGCTTTCGACTTCCATAATACTGTGATTCATAAGCTTTCAACTTCCATAATACTGTGACTCATAAGCATTCTGTTGGGGATTTTGACCTGCGAAATCACATAGATCTAGATCTAGGATAACAATTCAATGGCACCAAGTACACACAAGAGAACTCAGATTTAACGTGGAAAAACCTTGCGAGAAAAAACCACAGCACAAAGCGACGGATCTCCACTATGAAAACAGAAATTACAAAGAGAGAGGACTTACCCGATTCGAACAACCTTGAATCTCACCCTTGCTACACCCTTTTCGTAACCCTCAGGACCCTTTAGAAAGCCATAGAATCATCTCACATACCCTAGAAAAGCCCTAGGAACACCTATTTATAGTTTAGACAACTTTCCCTTTCGCACCTTGCGAAAGGCCAACTCAAAATCCGCAGTCCGCATCGGATTTGGAAACGAATCTGCGAAACTATGACTGGTCGAGCAGACTTCTCGACTGGTCGACGGACCCCTACGACTGGTCATGCATAGGCCACTATCGGTCGAGCACCTCGAACCCCAAAAGCATTGCTCGCTGGACTTTGAGTCTTGCACTGCTTGACTGGTCGAACAGACTCCCACGACCGATCGTGGTTGATCCACGACCAGTAGAGCAACACAAAAAAAAACAGATTTAAGACTTTTTTACTAACAATCTCCACTAAGTCTTCAATCTTCAACCGTATAGCTCGTTGAACTCATCTTTTATCTCTGCATCACATCATAGTTTCTCATGCACACTCCGTTTTCCTTTTACACCATCGCCAAGCCCAGAGAAGTTTCATAGAACTTGAACTTCTCTACAGAAACGATCTAGGAGAGCATGTCGGTCGGATCAGAATCTATATGCCCAACCATCCTTGCTCCTGTCTTCTTAAAAGGAAAGACGTAGTCTTCTTACCGTCTCACCGCTACTCAATATTGCTTGCCGGGGTACTTGCTCACAACACTGATAGCCTGTGAAATAACCGGCCTAATCCAAACCCTGGCATACACTGTCAATCGTATTCTAATAAGGCTCATGAGATATCCTGTTTTTCCTCATCTGTTTTTGTGACAAATCCTGAGGAAAACTTGAGGAGAGATACGTAGGGAACGCTCTCTGGCTTTACCCGGCCCATCACATCCTTGATCAATACCTACACACAAGGTATTCTTCCTGTTATTACCAAAGCCTACTCCTCCTTCAGTCTCAATGCCAAGAACCATCTTTGCAGCCCCCCCAATCCTTCATCCTGAATGTCCCACTTAACTGAGTCTTCAGTACATTGATTTCAGATATGTCATAATTGGCGATATACATGTCATCAATTCTTGACTCACCATGAAGGAATTAAAGCCACTGCCTAGGCGATAGTTCGAACCACGATCTCCTGCAAAGTCTTTTCTCAACCCTTTTAACTTCGAACTGCTCTAGTTACTTCATGTAGATCTGCTCTTCACTTTCCCTTACAGAAGTGCAGACTCCACATCTATCTTTCCAGCTCAAGATCACATTGGTCAACCAGCGTCAATCACGGATCTAATAGATACCTATTATACCGTCGGCATGAATATCTCTGAGAAGTCGATCCCTTCTCTCTGAGCATAACCCTTCACTACCAACCTCACCCTGTATATATGTTGTATCCTCCTGAAGATCCACCTGCATCCAACCACTTTTCGGCCCACTGGAAGCTCCATCCGCTCCCATATGTCGGTCTAGTACAACGAATCCATCACATCGCCCATAGTCACCTTTCATTTCTCGGTACCAGGCTCACCTAGAGCCATCTGAATAGAAGATGAATCCTTCTGTGATATTAGAGTCGTTCATGTACCTCGCCGATATCCTGCGATCATGCCATGTGATTCTTCTCACAGGTGGCTGCTCCACTTACTCTGTATCCCTGTCCACGCGTCTCAGCCTTCCTGCTCTACTCGCTCATGTGGTCATGCCCAACATGCCACACACATGCAGAGGTGGAATCTGCTACATCCACTACAACTCCACCTTTTGAAGTGCTCCTGATTAACCTGTACAAGTTACCGAGTCATTGCCCTTTCATGATTACCCGTGCCCCCTTAGATACTTTAAGAGCACCATCAATACCTGTGTACTTGCATCCTTTTGCCTCAAGTACACCAAGAAAAATCAGATTCTGCTTCAAATCAGGAACGTGCCTCACATCTATCAAGGTATACTCCACCCCATCAAACATCCTGATACGCACAGAACCAATAGCCACAACATTACAGGCAATATCATTGCTCATAAATACCTGTCCACCATCGCACTCCCTGTAGCTAGTGAACCAACTTTGATGAGGAGTCATGTGAAAAGATGCTCCTGTGTCTAGCATCCACTCGTCCTTACGATCATTGTATGACCGTTTGAGCGAAGACACAAATGAAATATCACCATCACATCCATCTAACGTGGCAATGTTGGCCTCCCTGCATGAAGCCTTAGAATCTTCCCTCTTCGATTTAGGATTTTCATAATCCTTCTTCACATGTCCTTCCTCCCCACAATTCTAGCACTTTACCTTTCCTTTGCCCTTGCCCTTGGATTTAGATCTAAAACCTGAAGAACATGTACCTTATCTAGAATTCTTACCCACTGTAAACAGTGCATCAGAAGATATCCTCATGTCGTTGTTCAGTTGTCTCATAGCCTTCCCTTGAAGGGCTGAGATAACAGTGTCGACACTCAGGGCTTTATTCATGCTGCACATAGTGTCCTTGAATGACTCATAAGACGTCGAAAGAGAATTCAACAACATACATGCTTGTTCTTCATCTTTCATTACTTCCTCCATATCCAGCAATTTGTAAACTAATTTATTAAAGTTGCTGATGTGAGCCTCCAGATCTCCATCCTCTGCCATCTTGAAGTTATATCACTACTGCTTCAAGTGTAGACGATTTTCAGAGGATTTCTTAGCATAAACATCTTCTAACTTTACCCATAACTTAGCCGCAGTTTTCTCCCTCATGACGTTGTAGAGAACCTCATCCGTGAGACAAATGGATCGATGATAAAGCCTTCTTATCAAGAGTATTCTAATCAGCATAATTTATAATAGACTTTCGCTCCTCAAGAGAACCATCTTTGCCTTGCTTGATTAAGGAACTTATCATCTTGATTTTCTATAACTCAAAATTATTTTTCCCTGAGTACTTCTCAATCTCATACTTGGTGCTCGCTATTATTAGTAATCCCTCAGATTTAGATCTGTGCCCCAACGATCGCTCTGATACCACTTGTTGGAAATTTTGACCTGCGGAATCACACAGATCTAGATCTAGGATAGCAATTCAATGACACCAAGCATACATAAGAGAACTCAGATTTAACGTGGAAAACCCTTGCAGGAAAAAATCACGGCACAAAGCGACAGATCTCCACTATGAAAATAGAAATTACAAAGAGAGAGGACTTACCCGATTCGAACAACCTCGAACCTCACCCTTTTCACATACCCTAGAAAAGCCCTAGGAACACCTATTTATAGTTTAGATAACTTCCCCTTTCGTACCTTGCGAAAGGCCGACTCAAAATCCGCAGTTCGCATCAGATTCGGAAACGAATCTGCGAAACTACGACTAGTCGAGCAGACTTCTCGACTGGTCGAAGGACCCCCACGACCGATCGAGCACCTCAGACCCCAAAAGCACTACTCGCTGGACTTTGAGTCGTGCACTGCTCGACTGGTCGAACAGACTCCCACGACCGGTCGTGGCTGACCCACGACCAGTCAAGTAACACCAGAAAAAAATAGATTTAAGACTTTTTTGCAAACACTTTCGACTTCCATTAATGAGAGCACAGGAAACTATTAAGGATAAAATGCTAGAGCACCAAGGATTCACTTATCGCTATATCTTAATGTTAATTCACTTTATTCAATTAGATAACTCAATTGTAATCAAAGTCTTATTCTATCCAGCATGATAATAGAGTGGTTAAATCATCATTTATTAACTCAAAACAAATTTGAACTTCAATTGAATTGGTTTCCATATTATGCATCAAAGTATTAATTACATGGAATTTAAAGCATTTATCGTGCCCGGAGCTACGATAGTCAGTAGATTTTACATATCAATCCCTTACAAAATATATAAGAATTTACTCTTAGCTTTTTTAAGCATCCAATGTGCATGGTGTCAATAATAGATCAAAGTAAACTAAAGATATATCTTTATTCAAACCAAATATCAATAAATTTGTTCAACATTCAAATCAAACACTTGAATCAAAGTAAACTAAGCATTAAGAATAACAACAAGTTTCACTTCTTGGCCATAGCTAAGAGATTAGTCAATCAAAGACATGATTGAATTAAAACTCAACAAGAAAAACATAAAAACTAACTAGAACAAAATGATTGGAGAAAAAGGGGCCTCCATGGAGGCTCTAAAACACCTTGCTATATACCTTCTACCCTAATTCCTCTTTAAGAAAGCTTAGAACATCCATTTAAATAGGAAAAATTTGCATTAACTTCAATTTATGCACTTTTATTACGCTTCGACTGCAACCGATGATGGGTTTTGATCACACCGAACTTAACCTTCGGTCACACCGAATTAACCCTCGGTTGCAACTGAATTTCTTTGATTTTCATTTAAAGTCTCTGTCTTTCTTAGGTTGCAATGAGCCCGGCTTTCGTCGCATCAAAGTAGTCTTTTATTGTAGTCAAATTAGGTCCGAAAATCATTATTTGTTGTTGGACTATTCTATGCACATTCTGTTGGACTGAACTGATCTTAGCTAGGACCGAACAGTCTGTTTATTCTATTGTAGCTCTTGTGATTCAGCCAGTCTTTTCTCTATCTCCTTTGCACTTAGTTTTCTTATATCTTTGGCACTTATATTCTTCATCAATCGTCTCCAAATCTCCAAATCCTCTTTTGGTCATTCTTTCAACATTAAATCTTCTCTCTAAGTGTAATTTTCATCTTAGATCTCCAAATCACTTCGTATAGGAAAACATACGTAATTGAATCAATTAAGCCTATTTAAGTTTATAAAACCAATACATAACAATGGTAAAATATATAATATTTCACACTCAACAACCCCTCACCCCCCAAACTAACATTTTGCTAGTCCCGAGCAAAACATGCGAAACACTAATTTCAAACCTTTTTAAGGAAACAACATTCCGTGTAACCTTATACATATGTAAGTATGAATCAAAGATATAAGGATGAAATATGTCGGTCTAAAACCTGATATCAAACCATTAAACTAAGTTCCCTTTCATTAATTAATTAGTAGAGTAAATTCAAACATCAAGTTCTTAGTGTAGTCATTGAATTTCTAACTTATACTCCATTAATAGTTAACCTTTTTTCTTTTCTCCATAATGCTAACTATGAAGATTTCCTCAAAGTTGATAGATCAACACAAGTTACTGATTTCAAATCCTTCTCATTTTTCATTTATTTTGCTTATTTTTTAATTTTTCATCGACGGCTTTCATACTATCATCATTTCTTTCTTTCTTCATTGTGTTCTAATTTCAGCACATATAATAGGTAGCCATTTTCGATTCAATTGTTTTTAGTTGGTCATTTTTCGTCTTTTTATACCAAAGGTAGATAAAGATCTTCAGACTTGGTTCCTAACACTTTTAAGTAACTATCAACTCAAACATTTAAGAATTCAAGTTAACTTTATACAATATTAGTTAGACATGAATTGTGAACTAGACTCAATTGATGTTTAAATTTTCTATTAATTAATTCATTAGAAGAACTTTATTAAAAAAAAATAATAATCAACTACACTCTAGACTTTCAAAAATTACTGTATATCTTATCATCATACACTCAAATATATTCAACTACATAGAATATGAATTTTTAAAAAGAATTTTGAAACTAAAAATTAAAAATTTTGAATTTTTTTTCTCAAAAACTAAGAAAATACTAATTAGTTCCATTTAATCTCACCCCAACTTAAAAGCTATATTGTCCTCAATGTAAAAAATATGTGATATATCATAATATAAGACAATGAAAATAAAAGAGGAATGAGTAAGAGAGAGAGCACCTGAGGAAGAACAATAGAATGACATGACTTCTTCACTACTTAAAGGGATTAGTAGTAAACAAAAATAAAACTAAAACAAAATTAAACTATTTTAACCTAATCCAAAAATAACAATAAATGGATAGATGGGCCTCCATCAAACTACAAGGTCAGTCCCAATAGGCATAAGCATTCGGAGGGATGGACATATTCTCTTAATCGAATTTCTCAATAAATGGTTTAAGTCAATGACCGTTCACTTTAAAAATGCTATCATTCATTGGATTTTCTATCTCGACAGTTCCATGAGGACAAACCGTTTAGACTTGAAAGGGGACAATCTAACGAGATCTCAATTTACTAGGAAAGAGATGAAGTCTTGAATTATACTGAAGGACTTTTTAATTTGGTTCAAAAATTTTCTGAAGAATGTTTCTATTATATAAAATTTTCATTTTGTCTTTGTAAATCCGAGAGTTTTTATAACAATCATTCTAGATTTCTTCAAGTTCATTTAATTGTAACTTGTGCAGTGAGCCGACTTTGTCAAGATTGAAATTGAAATTTTTTATAGCCAATATACTTTTTGTTCCAACTCTATAGGCAAGTGGCAAGCCTTCCCATAGACAAGTCTAAAGGGTGACATACCAATGAGAGTTTTTTATGTTGTATGATATGCCCACAACACATCAGTCATAGAAGTGACCAATCCTTGCAATCCGGGTTAACCGTTTTCTTAAGAATTTGTTTAGAACCTTTTCGAATTCTGAGGGGGTGGTGCAATCACAGGGAAATGGGTCATCATGACCTCGTCTTTCATTTGTCAAGTGGTGTAAATGCCTAACAAAAGGTGGTAGTGTAAACCACTCTTTGCAGTTTGTGATTTCCAAGGGAAATCCTGGGGGATCTCATGTGACCTTCTCGAGGACAGGACAAGACTCTCTTCCTCTCTCGGTGGTCTGTGAGAGCATATGTGTTTGATGGATGATAATCACCGAACCTCCCTTCTACTCATACTGCATCGCAGGTAGGTCTTCTTGCTTTCTCCTCTCCAACGCTGTCTTCTTTGAGTTTTTTGTATGTTACCGCTGGGATAGACCCGACATGTACACCACAACTAACTGATTCCTCTTCTTCCTCTTCACAAGTGAGGAAGACTGTAGTTTTTAGCTACAAGAATCCTGTCTTTAGGGCACAACTCTGTCCTACTCAACACCGTGTCCCTTCCGCTCCACCTCAAGTGCAGGTAGGTCTTCTTGCTTTGTCCCAAAAACGTTGTCTTTGTTAGGTTATTTGTATGACGACGCTGAGATTGATCATTTATGAAGACCACAACTAACCGATTCCTCTTCATCCTCTTCATAGGTGTGGATATACTGTAACATTCAGTTAGAATAATATGGTGGGTGGTCGGAACTCTATCCTAATCACACCATCTCCCTTCTGCTCCTACTCCATCGTAGGTAGGTGTTCTTGCTTTCTCCCAAAAATGATGTCCTCTTTAGGTTCTTTGTATGGCGACGCTGAGATGGAGACAACATGTAGGCCATTTGTCTTGGGTCTTAGGGAAAGTGATGGATGGATTGGATTCCTTACATCTACCCACTCGACTGCCTTCTTCACTTTCGATCTATACATGCATGTATTCTTCTTGTTGGATGCAAATTGTAAAGTCTTGTATGCGTGTTGTTGTTAGGCCTGTTATGATGTACGTGCTGGATCGATTGCGTCAAGTGGGACACACGACAGAAAACAACGGGTATGATGTAACTGATAGTCGATGAAAATAATCTGTGGATCAGTTTGAATGACATATAAACATCATGGTGGACCCTAGAAAATATGAACGGCGGAGATGTCGTGTGGTTCATTTGGGTATCAGATCGACTGCCTGTGGAGACTCATGCATCTCTTGTCAAATACATTTTTCAAATTGAACTTGATTGACTACCTATGGAGAGTCGTGCGTTGTTATCCCCACGTGGCACACGTGTGCGATGATCCGTACCAAGCATCATGCAGACTCTTCCATAGGGTGGTTGGTAATAACAGATTGCTTTGTCTAGACTATCTTAACCATCTAAAAAAACATGCCTTTTCGCACTGATTGTAAGCCATTGACCTTCGTTCATCATTATTCTCCATTCCTTGACGTCAATTCTAGTGATAGGTTTTAGATAGATATCTCAACTGAATGGTGGAATATGTCTTTTGTCAACCCGCGTCATTGATGAAATGTAATCCAGACCGTCCAATCACTAATCTAGTGTATTTACGAAATGTAATCCAGACCGTCCAATGGTGGAGCTACTTCTAGATGTGTCATGTGCTAGAAATATCACATAAATAACCCTAAAAGAATGATATGAAATTGTCAGTTTGGAGACATCTATGGATGATCAAAATGATAAAGGTCAAATGACAAAGTTTAGTAAACGAATCTCTGAAGAAAAGTAATATAAGTAATTAAATCAATCTTATTTCATGTAACAAACCATTCACATATCACTACTTTGGATGGTCTTGGTTCACTTACATGTCTGCCACATGCACATAATCTGTGGATTTCTCATTTGGATTTTCCATCAGATCAGTTAAGGCATAAATTGTGGCGTACGGCAATCCAGCGAAACAGTAATCTAGAACATTGATATGATGAGTTGATCCCTGGACAGTCAATGTATCAAGAATATAATAACAATATATTGAAAATTCTAAGGTATAAATGTAACACCCCGAACTTTTAATACCCAAACGCCATCGTAAGCACCAAATGAGTGGGAGACACACATTCAACCAATATGGACACTTCTCCATCCTTACAAAATCTGACCACTCAGACCAACCCTCATCCATAGACCAACTTAAATGATTGACCAAGAATAAGAATAGGGTCTAGATCACAATAACACAAATCATAAACAAAGTAGAGTGTTGATAACCAGATTCAAAGAAATTTGATCTTCAGATCAGAGAAAACCTAAGATTAGATCTAAAACGTGAAGCATGGGCCACCTGAACGTTAGATCAGACCTACTCTTAGAACCTAAGGGTCCTATGCATATCAGGAACTGAATGGATTGAGTGATTAACCAAAAACATCCCAAAGACACCACACAGAGGCTGCACATGCATGGAGTGCACGCAACTACAAAGCACCATAGGATAAACCGGTCAAACCTAGCTTGACCTGGCTAATCCCAAAGAGAAGCAATTCTCTTCTCTCCTTTTCCTTTCTTCTTTTCTTTTCTCGCTTAAAGCATTTTCAAATGAGATGCCTCTGCATGAATCCACGGTGGGCCACCACATGGGCAGTTAGGAAATTTTGTCACGCCCGAAACTCAGAAACCGGGCTCACAAAATTTTCGATCACTGAATCCGGCACCGACAGCCTCCGTAGAACCCCATTCTCGGCTCCTAGCTCCCATTCACCAAGTTCCGATCCTGGGATGCTACGAGGAGGATTTTCAATGTCAGTCTGATTCGTAATAAGTATAACCAAAGGTATAACCCACAAACAACAACCAAGAACTCTATTACATTTCCACTATGATCAAAAACTTTACAAGTACAATGAGCATAAAGGGAAAATACAGTGGTAAAGAACAAAAACTCCAAAACGCTCTGCAACGTGCTCCTGCCTCAGCGCTGCTGCGAACCAACGTCACCTGCACGCAACGGTCGTGCATAAGCTTATAGAAAGCTTAGAGGGTGGTGAAAGTGTGTGCGCAAGGTAGTAATATGAACATGCAATGTCAGAGTAATGCGGAATATGCAGATGGAACCATAATATCATGAGCCGTACCAAGGCTTATGCGATGCAAGACATGAATGGTATCGGCCACCCTAAGGCCATGCAATGTGCAATGCAACTCAAGCATACAGATCCTCATCTATGTCCATACATCAATACAGCTCAAAATATGGGATATCACCGGGGTCTAGTACACTCTAAACCAGATTGCCGCCACATCGCGCGCAACAAGGTAAGTGGAAGAGACCACACTATCCGTCTGCCAATATCGGGCGTGACTCGTCGATAGCGGACCCATTCCTCGAGCTGGTCAAACTCAGCCTAGCATTGCCCCCTACTCTCGGGTGGGTAAGGCCGCACCCCCTTCCAACCGACTACGACACAGTGGAGAGCATAACCGTCTGGTAATCGGCACTCAACGCTCATCAACCCACCCGGTCTAGACGTTGGAGCAACCTCTTGGTACCATAAGGGTTTAGGAACTTTCACTCAGGGATATCTATAGTACCCCATGTAGAACAAGATTTTCGGTATCCAATCCTTCCAACCACGATACATCTATGGAAGTTACGACCCCGGTGTCGCTAGGGCGTACAATATCTATGTCATACAAATGCGATATGCATGATTCACGCTATCCAGTCATGCATCAAATCCTGCACATATCGTGCGCTCATGTAGGGCAACACCGCCTAACCGGGAGCCCATAAACAACCTGTCCGAAGGCATATGCTATGATCAGTCAATCCTCATATCAAGCATACATATGATGCATATGATCATGGGTCATGAAACTATACTAAACATGTAAATGAGTGATGAACCATTCTTACAATGCAGATGGGCCTAAACGGCCTATACTCAACAAGTACTGCCTATCAAAGGGGCCCTAGGGGGAGTTGTAATGTGGACATCCAACCAACATTACACTCGCAATGTGGATGTCAAACCAACATTGCTCCCAAGGTACGATCGTCACAAACATCTTTACATAAACCGTGTTGGGATCACACATTGCAATGAACTTTAGGTACATCCCATTGGGCCTTAAATACCTCAAATGGGCAACATCATATGGGCCTTTTATTTATCAAATGGGCCACGTCGATGGGCCGCACCACGTTGACCTTTAGAATGCATCAAGTGAGCCTAAACCCGTAGGCCTTCTACAAATCAGATGGGTCTGTAGTCATAGGCTTTATACAATTTAAATGGGCCTTATCCATAGGCCTTTTACAAGTCAAATGGGCCTAACCCATAGGCTCTTTTATAAATTAAATGGGTCTAGACCCAAGGGCCTTGGAATATATCAAATGGTCCAATCCCATGGGCCGTACATCCACATCAAAGTGGGCCCCAATAAATGTCACAACTACATTAAGATGAGCCTCAAATCATGCTAAGATGGGGTCTACTTGGACCGTGGATCTGGCTCATACTTTGACTCATTCCATAGAATGATCTGCTTAAAATAGATGGGTAGATTGGATACAGCATCTCTGTATCACAGGTGGAGCCCACGTGAAGGCCCACCATTGTGAATGTTGTGAAAATATATAGTATATAAACAATGTATATAATATATATATATATATATATATATATATATATATATATATATATATATATATATATATATATATATATATATACATACAATATTTTATATATATACAATATAATATAAATATGTATGTATATATATGTATACACACACACACGCATGCACACTCACACTACACACACACAGCACGCACACACTCTGCACACACGCTGCACGCACGCTGCTGGTGGCGTGCATAAAACACATGCATCAAGAGGGCTCTACCGTCCAGCGGACGGTGGAAGCGATACAACAGCAAGGTGGGCGCCACCGTCCACTAGACGGTGGACTTAAGACACACATCATTGTGGGTCCCATGTGGGGCCCACTGTAATGCTTAGGTGACATCCAACTCGTTCATAAGGTCACTCGGACCTGGATGAAGGGAAAACATAAATTTCAGCTTGATCCAACACTTCTATGGGCCCAGGAAGAGTTTCCATGGTAGATGTTCATTCGCACTGTTCCCTATGGTGTGGGCCACCTGATAAATGGATGGGGCTGAAATTCGGAGGGGGCCCACTACTGGGGGTGGCCCACCTCGTGAGCAGGTTAGATAATAAATAAACATTTTGGTGGGGCCCACACGTAGGGCCGTGGGCCCCCTACGTCTGTCCGCCCAAGCCAATGTGCAGGCGCTGCACGCAGGCGCGTACAGGCGCTACCCGCTGACAGAGGCAGAGGCAAAGCCTCTGCCATGAGATTTTTAGAAAAAGGGAAAAACTCATTTTTTTTGGGGTTTTTTACATATGGGGCCCGCTGCGCCAAAATCCGTCCCGGCCATGGCGATCAGTGGCTCGAGGCCGTCCCAATGAGTCCAGAGTTCAAATTTTTATATGCTTAGGAAGTGAAATAAAATACGAAAATAATGTTTGAATGGTGAGGGTGCGATCTTTGATGCTATGGCCCACCAGGTGATTGGATCGGCTCCAAATCTTGGCCTAACGCATGAAATTTGGTGGAGAATGGGATGGACGGCGTGGATTGATTACATACATCACGGTGGGGCCTAAGCAAGGGGACCACTCCAAAAAATGCCTTTTTCTCCTTCTTTATTTTTTTTGTACAGGGACGTCCAGCGTCCCAGACACTGGACGGTGGGTCTCTTTAAAAATATACATCGTGATGGGCCTTTTTGAAGTGGGCCACCACTTACGGATGAAGGGGGGAACAACATGCAAGGTGGGCCCCACTTGAAGGACTCTCGAACAAATAAATACCTCGAGGTGAGGTCCATTCAAGTGGGCCACACAACCCCTTGCATAAAAATAAAATAAAATAAAATAAAATAAAATAAAATAAAATAAAAGAAATAAATAAAAGAGAGAGAGAGAGAGACATGGAGTGTGGGACACGCCTCGTGATGGAGGGCTCCGCCACTATGAGCCCTCCCTTGAATGAAATCATACAATAAACGGATCCCTTTGAACATGGGATCATCAAAAATGTAAATCAACGGTGGAGATCCATTCCCCACCGATATGGACGGTCTAGATGACCTTTCTAAATGAAATAAACATCATGATGGGCTCCATGGAGAATGGCCCCATCATGGAATGATCATGATGATCCAAGTGGTCCATCGACCACCTTTTAGGGTCCCAAGTGAGATCCACACCATGGATCGGTGGGCCTCACTTGGTCCACCATAAAAACAAGAAAGACTACCCTATAGAGGCACCCACCGTCCGATCTTCTTGTTCCTAGGGGTTCTTTGGCACCTTAGCTTCAACTTCAATAGATGAGATGAGAAATGGAGGGTTGAGATGGGAGATGTTGGGGTAGGAAAGTGGGCCACTTGGAGTTTAGGGATGCTTGAAAATTTCCATACATATGGACTCTTTTGCTTGGAGATTTTTGAAATGAGAAAGAGAGAAAGAGAAAGAGAGTGATGTATAGAGAGATGGATGGATGGATGAATGATGGTTGTGTAAGAAAGTATTGACTTTTGAGGCTTTTGTGTAAGAGAGGTATGGGTGGTGAAGACTTTTGTGGCTTTTTGTGTAAGAGAGGTATGGTTTTGGGATACTTTTGTGGTTGCTTGGGAAAAGAAAATAAAGTGATATGTACTTGACATGTGATGGCTTGATGGATTGATTGATTGATGAGATTAATGTGATTGATGTGACACATCGTAGAGATTCCCTTGGATTTCGCAACGCGCGGCATTTTCTCGCACCGAACGTTGGCCCACATCTCTTGACCAGGGTATCGCCTCAGCGCGCGAGTCGCGGTATAGGAACTGCAACGACGGCGCGGTCGCTATGGTATTGGTCTCGGGTTGAGTCGACTCGGATTGTCGGTACATGAATCAGGGTCACGCGTCGATATCGGTTAAGGGTCAAAGGTTGCTGAAATTCGACCGGTAAGACCGCGAAAGTCTATGGAACGGTACGGACCAAGATACGGGTCTTACAAATTTGGACCGTTCATCAGCTACCACTCCAGATTTCAATCGAAGTGAGCCATGCACAGGGAGGAACCAAGCACTCACGCCTCTCCCAGTGACTTCGCAAGTCGTGATAGTGTGGCCAGCCCACCAAAATAGGAAACCTTTGATTTCCTGGCATAAAGAATCCTTCTCTCTTTAAAGAAGGGGTTTCAGATTCATCTCAAATAAGGAAAGAAAATTAAGAGAGATCCCACCACTTCCAATCGTGCCGGCTTTCATACCACATCGCACGGTGTGGAAGGATTTTTTCCTTTGCAGAAGGCCTTGCGATCTCACATTGATTGTAGATTCGATGGGCCAGGGAGCACTGGACGGCCAATCCGACCCACTTTAAAACGTCAGAAAGAAGAAGTGGGTTGGGACAAATTTGCCATGAAAATGGGAACGAATCAGGTCCAGCAGAACCATCCAATCAGAGGTCCAAAGAAACCTGCTGGTAGGTCATCATACGCCTAGTAGCCTAGACGATTAGATGGGAGGATAATCCAAGAAGATTGAAATGCAAAATGTTACATTCACACTTCGTGCAAGAACGACCTACATTGCTATTACACACGCCACGCAATTCACACAAGATCTGACTTGTGTAAGAGGGATCGGTAGGCTATAAAAAGCCCTTAATGCACGACTAGAAAGACACAAATAAGGAGAAAGAAAGAGAGACAGGTGCAGAGAGAAAGAAGAGGAAAGAGAGAAGAGTAGGCACCAGGAATAACCCCGAAATCCATCAAACCGCTGACGAATTCAGTTGGAAACAACCTCCACTAGCTAGCTTACTTTCTTTCTTTTCTAACCTTTCCTTTCTAAATTTCACAGGTAGCATTCTATCTCACAAAAACAAGGCAACTCCATGGTAGATTGGACTAAAACATGCTAAATTAGAATCTATTGATACCTAACTATTTAGGGGATAATCTGAACTAAGATTGCCTTAGATTTCTTAAATTTAATTAAAAAAATAACTTTAACTATCCAAACTAAGTGAATTAGAGTAGAAGATGATTCAACGACATAAGGTGAGGTCTTTCCTTTAAACATTACAATTTAATTGATTACACCCCTTTTTCCTATTTCAAAGTTATTTTACTGTTTATAATCTCATTATGAATCACCACTATAGAAATTCACATCATTTTGTTATTCTGCACGCAAGTATCGTGTCGGGCATCCCACTCAAAGTAACCATTATAAATTTGTGGACAATGCGTTATGGGTAGCGACCCTCTTGGTTGGCACGTAATTCCGTGGATTAGTTACATGGTGCACAATTGATGTAAGTAACTCGCCATGTGTGTTACATCAATTCTTGGAATTAGATGTCACAAATAGTGGCTCCATGAATACATCGTGTCACAAAAATCCTCCAATCGCGTTGTTGTGCTGCCTCGAGATGTTCACATAAATCTATGCTAACATGGGACATGCCGACGAATCTCCGTAGTGTGAGAATGCAAGGCGAGTCGGATATATTAAACTACCTTCCACATTATGATCATGATTGCTGAGTGTGATAGATTGCACATATTTTACTAGGTATGCATTCTATATAGAATGTTGCGCATATTGATACCCTTGTATATGTGGAATATGAGAAGTATTAGTGCCCTTTCAATATCCTTGTGAATTAATTTAATTATTGTAAACTTTAAAGGAATACCATCACTATGAGTAGGGCATTGACCCTCTCCAACCGTATGGATGATGCAAGTGACGTATAGATTGAAGACCCAAAGGAATACCTCTCTATGGAAGGCTATACTGAATAAACAAGAAAATAGTTTCATGATTTAGCTTTATTTACGTTTCTGTTGCAACTTGATTATGTAATAAGATCCCATTTAAGAGAGCATTTAATGATTCATTGAACTTTCCCTTTTGATTGGAATAATAATAATAGTGAATTTCCTTCTCATGAACTTATACTCGAATATTTGAAATGTATAAATCTAATAGAAGTCACACTATCTAAACAATGTGTGAATGAGATTAATGCCAGAATTCCTAGGGCGAGCAAAGACTCGGGCCTCGGAATTTCGGGGCATTATAATAAATCATTGTTATTACATTTGGTTGAATCTGAACTATGTCAACAAATTTTTGAAATTGTCTGCCAATTTGTTGGGCCCATCCCAGGAGAGTTATGTAAGTCCTACTTTAACAAATGGTGGCTCAATTGAGAGATTTACACAAAGTAATCAATATATACTTAGTTAACATTTAAATATCATGTCACCGTTCTGATTAAATTCACATGCATGCTATATAGAGGGAAGCGATTCAATATGGCTAGGAGTAGCTGGACAGATGAAGACTTGGAATTCTTCATGCTAATATTGGGAGAGGGATTTGCTGTAATAGTAGTAGAGGAGTATTGCCGCACTTACCTCTTTCATAACCCTCATAGGTCCATTGATTATGATCATGCCCATATTATTGAAAGGATTATTAGGGCAAGGGAGACTGATTGCGTCTCACAACTACAGATGAAGAAGAGAACATTTTTCAATCTCTGCTCAATTCTATGAGACAAGGGTTCACTAGTCGATGTGAAACATATAAGTATGGAAGAGCGACTTGTCATGTTCCTTCATACATTAAGTCATAATGTCTGAAACTGAGTGATTGGACATCATTTCATAAGGTCAGGAGAAATCTTTAGCCGATACTTTAATCAAGTATTGGATGCAATCATTTGTCTATATGCAGATTATGTCACACTTCCTACCCTTGAAACCTTTGTCGAGATTTCCTCAAACCCAAATTGGAGTGAGTACTTTTAGGTATGAAAACACATATATTTATGCAAATTTTGTTGGTCCTATGGCCATTGAAATGCCAACGGTAAACTCTTTAACATTTCTCAAGTTTGAATTAGGATTGTATTGTTGCAATAGATGAGACACATATCCCTGCTTTTGTATCATCTGAGAATAGTACAATCTATCGAAATAGGAAAGGGGTCATATCTCAAAACATTATGACATCTTGTAAATTTGACATGAAGTTTGTGTACGTCCTAGCGGGATGGAAAGGTTTCACATCAAATGCACATGTTTTGCAAAGTGCTTTGACTCACTCTCGCAATCCTTCCATAATCTCCCGCGATAAACGCATTGACATGTATCCCCCTGACTTCTTCATGGAATCAAACAAATAAGGCATGCTATTGATAAAAATTTCATTTCGAAATGTAGGTAAATATTACGTGGTAGATGTCGGATATGCACATTCTCCTAATTTCATGGCCCCATATTGTGGCGTACAGTATCATCTCAATGAGTATTGGACAGGTCGAAAACCATCCAATGCTTGAGAGTTATTTGATTACTACCATACACAACTACGAAATGTTATAGAAAGATGTTTTGTAGTTTTGAAAGCCAGATTCCCAATCCTCAAGACAACTCCACAATATCCCGGTCCACTCAAGTAAAGATAATGCTTGCATATTGTGTATTACATAACTTCATTAAGATATCATGAGAAGATGACATGGTTGAGTTTGAGGGGTCGTCGACTAGTGGTGCAGATATTGTATCCCCTTCACTTATAGAAGTATCCTTGGTTGAAGAAGGTCGTGTGCTTCTGACTATCACCCCACATGAAAGAGATAAATATGCACGAAAACACGATGAAATTGCATTCAGAATGTGGAACCATGCTCAACCTGTGAGTCAAATAAATTGGATTTCTAGATCACTCATGTTCTTTATGCTTATTTTGAGTAATTAAAATATCTACTTTATGTGAATGGGATATGCTTGCTATTGTAGTTTTTTTCATGGATGTAATATATAATATTTAAAATGACAAAATTTTCTTCATGTATTCTCAATTGCTCTTCTTGTAGATTACGGTAGACTCAAGTTGCAACATGTCACCCAATAGACACTCCATTTTGTCAACTCCCATGAAAAATCTCATATCATCACCTACTATAACCCCTCGGAGAACTCCGAGAAAGTATACCATGAATAGATTACCTGAGAACCAGTCTTATGGGGGTATTCTTTGTTGGACAAATGATATGGACAACATCTTAATCGATGGACTGATGGAACAAGTCCTTGTAGGACCAAAAAGTGGTGCTGGCTTTAAAAAAGAATCTTATATGGGAGTCGTTAACAATATGAGGTTGAAGTTAGGCCTAAAGATCAATAGTGGGAATGTAAAAACTCACATTTGTATAGTGAAAACAAGTTACTTCACTATGAGAAATTTGTGCAGTGCGTTAGGATTCAGATGAGAACTTGAGTTATAAGTCATCGTTGCTTTAGATGAAGTATAGATGGACTACATTAAAGTAAGACTTGTAGTATGACATACTTACCATGCAGGTTTACACAAATAACTTTTAATTTCATTTGGCATATGCAATGGTAATGTCGGGTTATTTTTTGTATTGTTACTAGTCTCATCCAGATGCTACTCAATTTTGTGGCAAGCTGATGCAAGGTACGATGATCTTGGGCTCATATTCAGAAATGACAAGGCTATTGGTAAAGCTTGTGCTACTGGAAACTTTCCCCTAACTCTACTACTATGAGATGGAGAGATACCAAGGTTTTGTCAACCCACACTATCGATCTTAATGATAACATCAACATAATATCTTCTGAAGATCTTGGCGACACTGCACTGGATATGCACTGGTCATACGATAGTCGTGGAAGTAATAATATTCCCCATTCGAGTCCGACGTAGAATGAGAATGCCTTTAGAAATACCAATGAAACAGTTAATTCTAAGAAGAGACCGAGAGTGGAGCGTCCGGTTGATATAATTGGTACTTGGATGGTCGACATTGGTGGAATGATGAAGTCAATTGTGATATCAATCAACAATGTTAAAGACTTCAGACAGATGTCACATATTATACCAGCTTTGGAAGAATTAGAGGGACATATAGCTGATGAGGTATTGTGGGCGATGAAGTTGCTAACTAAGGAAGAATCATATGGGGCTGCGTTTCTTAACCTCTCCAAAGAAAAGAGAATTTCATTCGTCAGGATGTTGCTGAATGGGAATGGACCTAATATTTAATGGGACTTGGTGCATGGTTTGACTGTTGGAATCAATAAATCATAGATAATGCATTTTTGGACAGTAATTAATTATTAACCATTGTGGACATGTTTTAAGGAACTATATAACTTTGGATAAATTATTTTTTTTTTGGGACAAATTATAGATATATTTCCCACACTAATATTTGAGCACAATAAGAGTGCACTACGAGCAAGGGTTTGATATACGTGTGCCTTAATCTTGAGCATGCATTGCTATCTATTTGAATTACATGCCGGTTTAACATATGAATGAAGTAAGTTGGACACTTGTTTTAGTCAAATAATGCCTGGTACGTATGTGCTTGTAATTATGGATAATTAGATTATGGATAACCTCACACTGATTAATGACTTCTTCTTTTGAACAAATGGGCAAATTCTACGTAGTCTTCATTAGAAGACAACCAAGAATATTGTAAGTGCTATATTGTATAAAACACACCGTTATTTGTCAAATTTCGTTTGGACAAAAAATCTTGAGTTATAGTCCGTCTAATGTGGATCAAGATGGAAAGTTCAAGTCTCAAGTCATTCAAGTTCATCATCTACTATGGAGACCAAGCTTCAAGTACTAGACATGAAGTTGGAAAGTTCAAGCATAAGTTATGAAGTTGGAAAGTTCAAGTTCAAGATAGAATGAGTTCAAGTTCTACTACACTTAAAGTAGAAGATCAAGCTCCACCTTCAATATACTTCAAGTTGAAGATCTACTATGCTTTAATGAACATTTAAGAAGAAGAATAAGCGTTAATCTTTAATGTCCAGTTTTCTCATGTATAATTAACCCTAGAAAGACCTTAGACTTAGGTACTTTTAAATGATAAACTTATATGAGTTTTTATACTTTGGTTAGGCTTTAGTTCGACTAGTCTAAGCCTTGGTTTAACTAGTCTAAGATGTGGCTTGATCAGTCTAAGATAGTTTTCAATCAGTTCAAGTTTGAAATCCAAAAATGGATATTTCTGGTGGTTTCTCGACCAGTCGAGCAAAATGCTCGACTAGTCGAAGAGGGACCTTCGACCAGTTGAGGGTTTCTTGACTCGAAGTCCAACAACTTAAATTTGGTACCCTCGACTAGTCGAAGCTCGTGCTCGACCAGTTGAGCAGGGCCCTTGACTAGTTGAGCAGGACCTTCAACTAGTCGAAGAATAGTTTTATTTGATCACACCCAAAATTTGAAATTTGGTTAGATTTTAGTGGAGTCGAAGAAGACCTTAGACGAGTTGAAGCAACAACTTTTTAGCCTATAAATAAAGGCCTTCTCTCAATCCGAAATTACTCATCCAAGCTAACAAAAGCCTTCACTTAGAAAGAGAGAAGTCCCCACTATCTTTAAGCTATTACACGCTATTTTAATATTTTGTTTATATAGCTTTTGCTTTAATTCCTTGATCTCTTTTCATGAATCTTACTTTTTAAAAGAGAATAATCACTCTTCTTTGAGATATTAAGGAATTCAAATAAGTAGCCCCTAGTTTGAATTACTTTAAAATCGATTTAGAACCTAAAACCTTTGTTTGTGTTATTGGACATTGAATGTTCTACTTCAAGCAAAGCAGTTTTACATGCTACTTTAAGAGATTCATCTTCAAGAAGAAGATAAGTACATTTCTATATTCTATATTTTTAGTTTCTTTGAGATAGCTAGAAAATATCAAGTATTGGTTTTGACTGAGATAGCCAGAAAATCTCAGCGCGGGGTTTCTCTCTGTGATAGCCCTTTTAAAATCATAATTGTGTAAGGCTTTAAGGTGAACTTGTGAAAGCCTTATTTTTAGTGAACACCAATATCATGTGGGGTTGTGATTATTAGGAGTGGAGTAGGTGTGGCTGTTTGAGAACAGTTGGTGTACACATCGAACCACTATAACTCCTAGTATTTGTGGTGGATGTTTAGTTTTTGCATATGTGGTGAATAATTGTAATTTATTTATGCAAATGTGGTGAATGCTTGTAATAGATAGTTCTCTTGTCTCTTGCTTGGTTTGAGATCTTGATCCTTACAAACGTTTGTGAAATCAGGTTGTCCTACTTAAAACTTTGTTTTTGGTGTAAGGTTGTCTTACGAACTAAGTTTGAATTAATTTTTCAATACTAATGCTATTGAGATTTTTAATTTATTCTGATTTATTTATTATTTCAGTACTTTAAATTTTTATTTGACGTAGTCCTATTCACCCCCCTCTAGGACTGTTAGCTCGCCTGTTTCAAATATATTACTCTTGGGAAGAATGTCAGGCCTAAGTTGATGGGTACAACCATGCTCGTTTTAAGTCATACAAATATGCAGATGAAGCGACTAAAGCATGGAGCGCATTCATCGGTGAAGTCATACAGAATCACACTTGTGGTGGTGTTGATGGGGTGATGCCCATGAGCATGATTGCTGATGATAATCCTGTCCATGGTTATTATGCACCTGAAATACCAGCTCGTAGGGGATCATCAATAGAGCATACAGGCCAGCTTAGGAATTCGATTGGCTGTAGTGACTTTGATCGTGACCTAACCTTGCTGTTGTTTATTGTATTCGGTGTTGCTATTATGGTTATGACTTTTCAGCTATTGGTGCTCTATCGTTAAACAAATATGTCATGGATGCATCGTAGAAAATGCGCATTTTGTGGTCATATTTCCTAACTATATAGGGTAGATCCATTATATAGGGTAGATCCGTGAACCTTGTGTAGTTATGAATGAATAGTTTTTTGGTAGACTTCAAAATGTAGAAGCAATTTACTTTTCTTGTATATGATTTTTTTAATGATTAACATACATTAGTTTTGAACCATATGAGTCATGAAACTGATATTGACTCCATCGCACAAAACTTCATCTAGGTGAGCACGTATCTCCAGGATGCAATGCAGGATAGCAGATGAGGAAGATTAAAAGCTGGAGTAAACCCCATAACTGAAGAAAATAGGGAGAGTGATGTCCATAATTGAAACTGTCATAAGGTCCAATTTTATGTAGAGTAGACTGACTGAAATCTTCTTAAGTCGCAAAATACATGCATTTTTCTGTGGGCGTTACTCTCCTCACAATTTTCTATTGCGGGGTCCACTAGAGCTTTAGATCTAACTCATTAATTACCAGGATATCCCTAAAATGACATTTCCTACTAGTTGGACGGTGTGGATATAAAGCATACACCATGATGGGACCTACAAAACCTAGTGAAGTAACATAAGTCACTATTGTCTCACAACTCAAAAGAGATGTATGGAAATCCATGTTTGTTTCTCAGACCACTTTTGTTGGGCTATGGTCAAACAAGGGAAATACTAATCATGTCGTATTTCCATAGATATTTTGGAAATCCAAACAAGAAAAATTGGTGATGATTGCATATGATATTTCACCCCCAAATACAAATACAAGTAATAAATGCTCTGAAAAGTGGCATTTATCAGATCGTTTTGAAATTAAGCAGGCCCTTAATCTCTCTATTTAATATTTCAGCTTGACTGCTCATATAAGGATGATAGGGGGTGCTCACTTTATGCGAAATACTATATTTCTTCATCAATGCTTCAAAAGGTTTATTGCAAATGTGAGATCATCCATCACTTATAATGAATCGAGGTGTTTCGAACTGGGATAAGATATTTTCTTTTAAGAACTTAATGACCGTGCGATGGTTATTTTTCTTATATGGAATTGCCTCCACCCACTTGGAGACATAATCAACAGGAAGTAGTATGTATAGATTTCCAAAGGATTGGGGCAATGATCTTATGAAATCGATGCCCCAGTTATCAAATGCTTCAATGATAAGATTGGGGTTGACTGGCATCATATTTCTACGAGATAAACCTCCTAATTTTTTACAATGCTCACACGCTTTGCAAAGTTCATGTGTATCTTTGAATATAATGGGCCAATAAAAGCCATACTGCAAAATTTTTGTTATGGTTTTCTTAGTCAAAAAGTAGTCACCACATGCGTGAGAATGATAAAAAGAGATGATACTTTGTTATTCATTATTAGGCACACATCTCCTAATGATTTGATCTAGGACATATTTAAAAAGACAGGGATAATCCTAGAAGAACTTACGTACCTCGACAAAGATTTCTTCCTATCTTGTGCAGTCAAGTGAGTAGGAATTGTACTTGTGGCAAGATAATTAGTAATATCAACATACCAAGGTAATTGAGAGACTTTAAAAATTGTTCATCAGGGAACATATCATTTATAAGTGTTGTCTCCATAGAATCTGATAGAATAAACCGAGAGAGATGGTCAGCCACTATATTTTCTACTCATTTCTTATTTCTAATTTCAAAGTTGAATTCTTAGAGTAGAAGGATCCATCTTAACAAACGAGACTTAGTATCATCCTTTAAAAGAAGGTATTTCAATGCCACATGGTCAGTGAAGATAATGATCCTAGATCCTATCAAGTAGGACATAAACTTATCCAAAGCGAACACTACGGCTAGGAGTTCCTTTTTCATAGTTTAGTTTACTTGGGCAGGGTTTAGAGTTCTACTCGCATAGTAGATAACATATGGCTTGTTCTCTTTTCTTTGATCCAATACTTCCCCAATAGTATAATCACTCGCATCGTGGTTGCATGACAGGAGTGCTAATCAACATGCCTAGTATTCCTCTCTCCACTCAAAGGGAGTATCATTTTGAAGAAGGTTACATAAAGGACGAGAGATGAGACTAAAGTCCTTTATAAACCTTCAATAAAATCCAGCGTATCTTAAGAAGGATTTCACGTCGCATATACTCTTGGATGGAGGTAAGTCGATTTTTTCTTTATTTACTTCAATTCCATTGGATAATATGATGTGTTTAAGGACTATCCCTTTATGAACTATGAAATAACATTTTTCCCAATTTAGCACAAGGTTCTTTTATTCACATCTCTTCAGCACCAATTTTAAGTGTTCAAAGCACTTGCTGAAGGATGTACTAAAGACAGTGAAATCATCCATGAAGACCTTTAAAAATTGCCCCACTATGTCAGAAAAATTCTCAACATGCATTGTTGGAATGTGACAGGGGCATTACACAATCCGAATAACATCCTTTGGTATGCAAAAGTACCAAAAGGACATGTAAATGTGGTCTTTTCTTGGTCTTCAAGAGATATATCTATTTAGTTATAACCTGAATACCCATTTAGGAAGTAGTAATAGGAATGACCTGCTAACTTTCCTAAGATTTGATCAACAAAAGGCAAAGGAAAGTGGTCCTTCCTTACGATTGTATTTAATTTTCGATAGTCGATGCACATTCTCCAACCAGTAGTGACTTTGACTGGAAAGAGTTCATTTTCAGCATTGGCTACGATGATGATCTTGGACTTCTTGGGTACCACCTGAGTTGGACTCACCCATTGACTATCAGATATAGGGTATATGATACCCACATCCAATAACTTTAACACCTCAGTTTCTTTCATATTTAGATTTAACCAGCATTGTGGTTGTTTAGAAGTTTTCACATTAACTTTGAGGTGAATGTGATGAGTATAAATCAAAAAATTGATTCTCTTAAGGTCACAATTGTCCATCTAAGGGCTCGTTTGTGTTCCTTGAGAGTAGAAATGAGCATATTCTCTTATTCATCATTAAAGTGGAAAGAAATCACCACTAGATATGTTTCATCTTGACCTAAATAGACATATTTATATCAAAGGGTAATGGTTTTAGGTCAAGCTTCGATGCCTTGACACTAGTCGATAGAGGCTTTACAATAGTTTGGGGTAATCTTTCAAATTTAGGCCTCCACTGGTTAATTTTAAGTACCCGCATAGCATCAAACAAGGCATCCATTTCCTTAATCATGTCATCATCTAAATCAGTAGAGTCGGCCAATCACATCTTTAAACCGTCAGAGTATAAAGTCAAAAGTGACTTATCTTCCACAAATGAGTCGATCAAATTTATTACATGGACATCATAACCATCCTCCAATTGTTTGCACTTGTTAAACACGTTCAACTCAAGTTTCATATTTCCAAATGATAGATTCATAATCCCATTCCTACAATTTATTATGCCGTTTAATATTGCTAGGAATGGTCGGCCAAGAATGACAGGAATTTGAGTGCTCGCATCAATGACAGGCTGTGTATCCAAAACAATAAAATCTACTGGATAGTAGAATTTATCGACTATGATTAGAATGTCCTCTATCATCCCTCTTGGTATATGAATCGAATAATCATTAAGTTAAAGTATGGTTTTAGTGGGTTTTAATTCACTTAGGCCAAGTTGTTCGTAAACCAATTATGGGATCAGATTCACACTCTTCCCCAAATCAA
The DNA here is from genome assembly GCA_037074715.1 of Magnolia kwangsiensis. NCBI lineage: Eukaryota > Viridiplantae > Streptophyta > Magnoliopsida > Magnoliales > Magnoliaceae > Magnolia > Magnolia kwangsiensis. The sequence goes on along the minus strand of CM073575.1, from coordinate 101,237,101 downwards.
GCAATGTATGTTCAATTCAGTGACCCTCAATCACAAAAGAGATGGTTGGGTTATTGTTGAGGGTCAAATATTGTATATTATCCCCCATTTATATCTTGATTTTATGAACATAATACTGCTTAATATCCTGTTTTACTCATGTTTGTGTTGCAAGGTGAATTTAAGAGCTTAGATTGGAAAATGTGATAAAAGCATGGATTTGTCACTCAAAGATCACCAAGGCAAAGAATGGATCTTAGGATATAAAGATTGAAGATTTCAAAGTCCCAAGATTCAAGAAAACCAAGTAGAGAAGGAACGAAGTCGAAAGAACAAGTGTATAATTCATATTAACTATGTCATCGATCACCGTTCGATGATATCTAGGACACATTCGATGACATCGAACACGGGTCAATGACATCGAATTTATGATAGAAAATTAAGTTGGTTGCTGGATAAATTGAAGACGTTTTTTGATGACTCGAGGACTTGTTTGATGACTCGAAGCCTTACTCGATGACATTGAAGATAGTTCGATGACATCGAATTTTCTATGGATTTTCGATAAAACTCACTGGGACTATTTTGGATGCATTATCGATTCTTAGAACAATGCTCGATAACATTAAAGACACCTTTAATGACATTGAAGGAAGGTTCGATGACATAGAAGGTTACGCAGTCTGGATGAAGTTACAATAGTATGAAAAAACATGTATAAAAGGCACCTTTGATGACATCAAAGGTTGTTTGATGTCATTAAACGTCTTATGCAGAGTTGTGTAGAATTACTCAGAGTGAATAAAATTGAGGCAATTTGTGAATTTTCCAAGGAGGTGCAAAAGGAGGCGTTGCATAACTATAAACAGGAGTCCCTAAGGCATCCCTAGACTCATCAAATGTAATCATCAATTGTAGGAATGGAGTCATGAATTTGTCTTTTGGGAATATGACATTGGAGCTTAATATCTTTTTCAATATGAGTAAACAAGAAGAGGATGATGACAATGCCCATGATGTTAACTTGATTGATTCTTTCGTGGAACATAAAACACTTCTGACCTTATCCTCCGACTCTTTAGAGACTTGCTTAGCCCACTCCCATGATTTAGATGATGATATGATTAGGGAGATAAGAATCATGCTTGATACTGCGTTGATACTGCAAGTTAATCGATGAAGGCCACAATTTGAAAAATTACCCCAAACTGATGTATTTCCTCTACTGTCTAACCTTAAGACACTGAAGCTTGACCTAAAATTTTTGCCCTCTGAATTGAAATATGTTTATTTAGGTCAAGATGAGACATATCCAGTGGATATTTCTTCTCACATTGAGCTAGAACAGGAGAGTATGCTTATCTCTACTCTTATTGAGTATAAATGAGCCCTTGGATGGTCGATTACGGATCTCAAGGGAATTGACCCTTTGATTTGTACTCATAGTATTTATTTAGAGGATAATGCGAAGACCTCCCGACAACCATAACATAAATTAAATCTAAACATGAAGGAAGTGGTTAAGGTTGAGGATCTCAAACTATTAGATGTGGGTATCTATACCCTATATTCGATGGTCAATGGGTGAGTCCAACAGAAGTAGTTCCTAAGAAATTCAGAATCACCATCGTAGCCAATGTCGATAATGAACTCATGCCAACTAGAATCACTACTGGCTAGAGAATGTGTATTGACTACAGGAAGTTGAATACTGTCATAAAGAAAGACCACATTCCTTTGCCCTTCATTGATCAAATCTTAGAAAGGCTAGCTAGTCATTCCTACTACTGCTTCCTTAATAGGTATTTGGGCTACAACTAGATAGAGATATCCCTTGAAGATCAAGAAAAGATCACATTCACATGTCCCTTTGACACTTTTGCTTACCGAAGGATGTCATTCGAACTGTGTAATGCCCTTGCCACATTTCAGCGATGCATAATGAGTATTTTTTCTGACATAGTGGGGCAATATTTAGAGGCCTTTATATATATCTTCTCTATCTTTGGTCCATCCTTCAATAATTGTTTGGAGAATCTTAAATGTGTGCTGAAGTGATGTGAGGAAAAGAACTTGGTACTGAATTGGGAGAAGTGCCATTTCATGGTTCGTAAGAGAATTGTCCTTAGACATATCGTCTCATCCAAGGGAATTGAGGCAGATAAGGCTAAGATTGATCTTATCTCTAACTTACCTCCACCCAAGAACATACGAGACATGCGATCCTTCTAGGACACGCCAGATTTTATAGAAGATTCATAAAAGACTTTAGTAACCTCTCTCATCTTTTATGTAATCTACTTCAAAAGGATGCATCATATGAGTGGACTGAGCAATGCTATAGGAAGCTTATTCTAAGCTTACGGGCATGTTAACCACCGCACTTATCATGCAACCACCTGACTGGAACCTTACTTTTAAAATTATGTATGATGTGTCTGACTATGCTATTGGGGCCATGTTGGGCTAGAGAGAAGAGAAGAGACCCTATGTTATACACTATACAAGTAGAACTTTAAATCCTGCTCAAGTGAACTACTCTACTACGGAAAAGGAACTTTAGTTGTAGTATTCGCTTTGGACAAATTTAGGTCCTACTTGATCAGATCCAAGATCATCATCTACACAGATCATGTGGTGCTCAAGTATCTTCTTTTTAAGAATGATGCTAAGCCCCGCTTGATAAGATGTATCCTTCTACTCTAAGAATTTGATTTGAAAATAAAAGATAAAAAAGGAGTAGAGAATGTAGTGTCTGACTACTTTTCTTACCTTTATTTCTCTAATTCCCTTGAGATAATACATATAAATGACATATTCCCTGACGAATAATTGTTTAAAGTCTCCAATTCACCTTGGTTTGTAGATATTGTTAATTATCTTACTACAGGTTTCATGTCAACACATTAGATTGCGCAAGATAAGAAAAAATTCTTTACCGAGGTATGCAAATTTTTCTAAGATGATCCATATTCGTTTAAAAATTTTTCAGACCAAATATTAAGGAGATGTGTGCTAGATAATGAACACTAAAGTGTCATATCCTTCTGTTATTCTCAGGCTTGAGGTGGTTACTTTTCTACTAAAAAGACAGCCAAAATTCTATAGTACAGCTTTTACTGGCCCACTATGTTCAAGGACACTCATGAGTTTTGTAAAGCTTGTAAGCATTATAAAAAATTGGGAGCATTGTCTCATCAAAATATGATACCTTTGACCCCATTTTAACCATTGAAGCATTTGATTATTGGGGCATCGATTTCATGGGACCGTTCCCCCAATCTTTTGAAATTTTGTATATTTTGCTAGCAGTAGACTATGTCACTAAATGGGTTGAAGCGATCTCGTGCCGGAACGATGATCATCAAACGGTCATTAAAATCTTAAAAGAGAATATCCTTTCCCGGTTTGGAATGCCTCGAGCCATCATTAGTGATAGAGGTTCATATTTTTGTAATAGGCCATTTACAAACTTAAAGAACAAATATGACATCTCCCACAAAGTGAACACTCAAGTGAGCAAGCTGAGATTTTCAATAGGGAAATTAAACATATTATGGAGAAAACGGTTAACCTTGATCATAAGGATTTGTCAATCCACTTGACCGATGCTTTTATGGGCTTACTGTACTGCATTTAAGACTGAAAAAAGTAAGCTAAACATTCCTAGAGGGGGGGGGGGGGGGGGGGGGTGAATAGGACTATGCCAAATAAAAATTAAATTACTGAAATAATAAATAAATCAGAAAATTCAATCACACTAGTATTGAAAAATTGATTCAAACTAGTTCATAGGACAACCTACACCCAAAATAAAGTTTAGGTAAGACAACCTAATTTCACAAATAATCGTAAGGATTAAGATTTCAAACTAAGCAAGAGAAAATAAAGCTATCTATTACAATCATTCACCACTTTTACATGAATAAAATTATAACCATTCACTACAAACATAAAAAGTAAACATTCACCATAACACTAAGAATTATAGTGGTTCAGTGTGTATAACAACTGTTCTCAAACAGCCACACCTACTCCACTCCTAATAATCACTATCCATGTGATATTGGCTTTACTAAAAATAAGATTTTCACAAGGTCACTTTGAAACCTGATACAGTTGTGATTTTAAAGGACTATCACAAATAAAAAACCTCTCACTGAGATTTTCTGGATATCTCAGGAAAACTAACAAATGAGATTTTTTTGGCTATCTTATTAAAATCAAAATACAAAAGATAGAATATACTTATCATCACCTTGAAGATGTATCTCTTGATGTAGCCTATAAAACTGCTTCTCTTGAAGTAGATTTTTCAATGTTAAGTCACATAAATAAGGGTTCTAGGTTCTAGATTGATTTTAAATCGATTCAAACCAGTGGCTACTTGTTTGAATTCCTCAAGATCTCAAAGAAGATCTCAAAGACGAGTATCTACTCTCTTTATAGAATAGAATTCGTAAAAGAAGAGATCTAGGAATTAAAACAAAACGCTATTAAAGAAATATTAAAAATACAATGCAATAGCTTGATAACAATGGGAACTTCTCTCTCTCTTGATGAAGACTTCTACTAGATTAGATTGGTAATTTTGGATTGAGAGAAGGCCTCTATTTATAAGTTGAGACGTCGTTGCTTCGACTCATCCAAGGTATCCTTCGACTCGTCTAAGGTTTAACAAATTTTTAAAATTTGAGCGTGATCGGATAAAACAGAACTTCAACTCGTCAAGGGTTTCAAAATATAGTTGTTGGAGTTTGAGTCGAGCACCCCTTGACTGGTTGAAGGCCCCTCTTCGACTGGTCAAGCAGTCTTCTCGACTGGTTGAAGAAGTAACAAAAAAATCCATTTTTCTAAATTTAAACTTGGAATGGTCGAAGGTTTCTTAGACTGGTCGAGCCATAGCTTAGACTAGTCGAACCTAAGCTTAGACTAGTCAAAATATGGCCTAACAAATGTATAAAAACTGATATAAGATTGTATCATGAAGGAACCTAAGCCTAAGGTCTTTTCAGGGTCTGTTATACCTGAAAAGACTAAACATTGAAGTAGATGAGATGATTGAACTTCATGAAACTTGTTCTTCTATTTGATTCTTCAATAGAACATGTAGTTGAAGATGAAGCTTGATCTTCTAGTTGAAGTGTAGTAGAACTTGAGCTTGGTAAAGCTTGAACTTTCCATCTTGATCTACTTCATGACTTGAACTTCAGTAGAGTCTTTAACTTAGTAGATTTTGACTTGAAGTAAGGTCTTGAACTTTCCATCTTGATCCACATCAGATGGACCACTTCATAATCTATTTTGTCTAAATAAAATTTGGCAAACAAAGGTGTGCTTTATACAATATAGCACTTACAATCTCCCCCTTTGTCAAATTCATGACAAAAATTTAATATAACAACAACTAGAATAACATCTTGAATTTCATGTTGTAGAAGGTGCAACTTAAATGAATGAGTAAAGATTTTGCATTTTGCTACTCCCCCTTAATGTAACCTCTCCCTGTATTATGACATACCACTCCAATGCAAAACTCCAACAACCATATATCAACATTTTCCATTCCAACCATATATTATATATCATATATCATCAAATATCATTATTTATATAATTCTAAGCGTCTTCATTCATTCTACTTTCTACTTAAAATTAGCAATTCTCTCTCACTTTTTATCACAAAATGACAAAGGGAAGACCATTCATGTAAGGCTCGTATCATATTCTATACCGTTCCATATGCTTCCGCGGTTCTCCTAGTCAAATATCGGTAACCATCGACCTATATCCAATGTTTGTGCGCGATCTTAAGCTGAATCCTATATATCAGAGTTGACTCGACTCGAAACTTGTACTCTAGCTACCGCGCTATCACCACGGATCGCACACTAATCCGATACCCGGGCTAGGAGATGCGAGACCGCGTTCATTCCAAAAAAACACCACATGTTGTGAATTTTGACAGAATCTCTACAACATGTACCATCAATCAAGCCAAGTACACCCTCCATACCCAATGCCACCTCACCCTACCATAAGTACAAGCAACCATTAGCTCTTTTTCTCAAAGTCAACCCTCTCTCTCCCCACCCATTCCACCTTTATACAAGTTTCAACCCAACGCATGCTTTCCCATTCCCATGCCTTACAACAACCACTCCATCCATCCCTTTTCATCCATCATTTCTCTCTCTCTCTCTCTCTCTCTCTCTCTCTCTCTCATTTTTATCTTCAGTCTCCAACCCCAAGGGCAAACACCCAACGTCCAAGCTCTCTCCCAAAGCCAAGGGTGGCCCATTTTCCTACCCTCTCATCTCCCATCTCAACCTTCCAATCTCCATCAACCTCTATCAAAATTGAAGGCAAAGAGCATAGGAGTCCAAGGAGTTAAAGAAGGAGTGATATAGGTGGGTGATCTATCGTCGATTTGCATTTGAGGGCCCACTTATAGGTGGACCCATTTTGATGCATGTGTTGTAATCAAGAGGGGCCCATAGTGGCGGGGTCCCTCCATCACCGTCTCTCTCTCTCTCACTCTCTCTTCCTTTGTATGGTGATAATGATGAAGAGGTGTGTGGCCCACCTGGTGTGTGTGTGTGGCCCACCATGAAGTATATATTATATCCATGCCATCCATATATTAGCCCACCTTGCTGGACTGTCCAACGGCAGGCCCACTGGCCTGTCCGTTTGGACAGGCCTAATTGAAGAGAAAACACAAATATCAGTTTGATGAAAATGTGGGGTCCATGTAATGTTTATGCCATCCAGATCGTCCAAACACTGGGTTTGGACAGAGGGAAAACATGAATATCATCTTGATCCAGATCATGGTGTCCCACCCACGTGGCACCACCATGATGCATGTGATTTACCTTCACCATCCACATGTTAAGGACGGTGGGCCCCTGATGCCCTGGTCCTACATCCAGTCATCTGACCAGGACGCTGGATGACTGGCGTGTAAAAAAAATATAATAATTAATATAATATAATATAATATATATAGAGAGATAGGGAAGTGGGGCGGCCCACCTATGTGGGACCCACCGATGACGTATGTGTCGTATTCGCACCATCCACTTCTGGAGAGTGCTAGATGGGCCACAAGTAATGTATGATTCTTATCCACATCGTCCAAAATTCTAGACGAGTGGGACTCACTGTAACATCCTGGAAAAATCCGTACAGAGACCCGAGTACCACCTCGAGCAGAAATCACTTAGGACTAAATCCTTTAGAAATTTAATGAGAATTAACTAGCACTAAATTAGATTACCTGGGAAATGATCACCAATCACTTTAAATACGATCTGCAAGACCCAAAACTTATAGAATTGTTAACGCTACATTACCTTGAAATCTAGGATCAATGTCTAAACCCGGTTGCTCTTGGGAGCACATTGAAACTCCATATCAGACCTGGACGACACATCGAAAGTCCGATAGCGATGAACTTAGAAAATTATGACTGCCTGGTCAGACTTGACAACCACCTTAAAAATGAAGTCCAGATGATGTACTGGGACGATTTACTTGAGTCCGGAGCGAAGTGTGTGAGAAATATGAATATTTTTAGAAATAAAATCCGAATTTAAGTAATATGAGTCGTGTTGTATGCAGGCTAACTATAAGCATTCAGACCGTCATAATCTGACCCAAATACACCCTTGGATCAGGGAAAATGTCCCACACATGCAAGTGTACTTGTGGCCCTGATCGAGTGCCAGTGACCGTTGAACTGAAACTGGTCCGCCACGGTCGATCTGTAAACCCGATCGGACTGAAAACTTATCTTGACCAAGATCCAATATCAAAGAGCTTAAGTCCGACCGCATTCAGCAAGGGGACCTCTAGAAATGCTGCATTGGATCAGAACAGACCCGATTTAGACATAACCTAAGTATACCATGGCCCTGGGGCTGTTTCCCACAGTTCTGGGCTTATATAAGGGTCTTAAACCCCCTCTCACATATTTCATATGAATTCTAAAACCCTAGCAAAGAAAGAGAGTGAAAGAGAGAGAGTGAGTTGGAGATTCATCCTGAGGTTCTTCCCAGCTACACTACGTGCTAAATCTGACTATTTGTATTGCTATACGGGAGATCCCGATTCCATACTTGGGTAAGAAAACTTAACCCTAATTCGTTCTAGGATTTCAAATAGTCTAAGTAATGATATAGCTAACCAAATTCATGCTCTAGGTTGCCAATTTGCCGTTGACAAAGACTAAACGTCTAAATCAAATTCATTACGCGTTTATAGGCGTAAGGTGCAGACTATATACATTTAGGTTATGATTTTCAAGGCTTTTAATGTCAGTTAATGATTTATTACTGACGTGGGTGCCATTACACATGCCAAATGTGACATCTGTTTCGTTTTATGTATACTTATAAACTATGTTGTGAATAGGGTATTTCATGTGTTTGTTGAAATGTTTGTATGCATTTGGAATCTGAATTTGTGATTGTCATGATTAGCTATCGTAGGTACATGGTTATTATATATGCAACAACTCCTTGGCAAGAGGATTTGCCCTAATACGTATTATGACCAACATACATGATGTATGTTGAAAAGTGTAGTCTAAGTGTTTGTAAAAATGCCTGAATGAGTTAGTAGTTAGTAAATTGTGATTTATTAAGGAGTTGAGATATAAATCCTAATTTCCTTAGCTGTGTGTATGATTTCCCCTATGTACTGTATAGCTTGTTTATTCATGTTTAACTGTGTGTATGGTTTCCTCCATGTACTGTATATTCATGTGTAAGTTATATTCCATAACATGCTCACATGATTGTAGGATTTGACTTACGTATTCATTACTGCTTGTTTATCTCAGATGCTTATTTATTGTGATTGCACATGGATGGGACTATATCATAATCCAGGTGATTGGTAACAGGCCTCGAACTGGTGGCTGAGGTTGTTTTCGCCACACAGGATGTGATCGATGAATCCGAGCCGTACTTGGGATGTCGACAGTGGTTAGGCCACATGGAGTGCTTATAAACTTCATGTCGATCAACTCAACGTGCGTTCGTCATAACCGAGCTCGTTAATTAACCCGATTGACCCGATGTATGTTCACCATGTTTGGACGCTACTGCTTGAATCTAAGATACTAAACTCACCAATAAAACCCCGTTAACCTTGGTACCTCGATCCGCTAAGACTCATGAGCCAGACATGGTTGTATGGGACACCGTGGTCGAGCTGTAGGCCTATGCTGGGGTGACGAGCCTCCCCGTAGTGACCAGTGAGCAACTCAAACTCGTGAGCTAAATATGGTGGTATGGGACACTGTATTCGTGCTGTTGGACTACACTGATTAGTGACAAGCCCTTTGTAGTGATCTTGAGCATACCCTAAAACTACATTGAGGTGACGAGCCTTATTGTATCAATTAAGGTATAACTGGGCTTGTATTTATTTGTGACGAGCCCTTTACAGCAACCTAGAACCATAACATCATATGAGATTTACTAGGACTGACGACCCTAGAATGGATCATTGTTTGAAAATTGATATAAGAGCGATACCTTAGCTTTCCAATCTTGCTGTATGAAAAGGATTAATAAGAACTTGGTAATCATGTACATGCACCGAACTACATGTGCCGTTTGGCATTGGGCAGAGCACTGAGGAAGTGACTGACATGCGTGACCGTGAGATAAAGATCACAGAGGGAGTGTAGGCGAGGGCATGCATCATTTCTTTATACATTCTTACATTAATCAGAGTACTTAGGAATGTTTGATTATACTGCTTTATCATTACTTCTTAATTGAATTGATAATATGTTAACCTTTGCTGTATAGCTCCACTGAGTTGATCACTCACTCCCACGTTCTGGGACGGTGCTTAAACACCAACCAGACCCTGTCTTAGTTGCAGATGACGATGCAACACTCGAGGTAGATCCAGATTTCGAGGAGGATGAGGAGGTGTTCTCCTACATGCAGTATTCAGGTGGGTTCATGTGAGCCGTGTCCTGATCGACGGGGATTCAGGGTAATACTTGTAGTGGGCTATCACATTTTGACATTTATATTTTGAAAGAATACTTGTAACTATTGACTTGACAGCACATACATATTTTGGAGACTTATATTGGTTTATATATTGGTTTCTGTCTTCCTCTTGCATATTACAACTATCCCTGGATTATGTTTTGCTGATTTAACTTAATCTAATTCATGTTTTATGCACTAATACAGACAACATACATCCATCATTAAAAATGTTGCATAAGTGATGTTTTAGAACTCGGGAGCTGAGTTATGCTCGACCCCCGATTTTCACGGCATTACACCCACCTCGTATGTGTTATATCTACACCTTCCACAGCCCAGGGACATGGACCCCACCATTAAGGTATGTGTCACATCCAAACCGTCCATCTAACTAACAAGTTGGCCTCAAGGCTTGAGACTGAAAATAAGACAGATATAGTATCAAGTGGACCATACTACAAAGAACAGTGGAGTTGAACATCTACCATTGAAACCCCTTTGGGTTACAAAAGTTTTGAATCAATATAATATTTATTTTTCCTGTGTAAGACCCGTATCCTAGACCGTACCGTTCCGTTGACTTCAGCAAACCTTTCGGTCGAATTCTAGCAATCTTCGACCTATATTCGATATTTACGCTCGAACCTAAGCCGAGTCCCGCATATTAGAGTCGACTCGCCCCGAAACCTATACCTTAGCGACCGCGCCATCGCCGCGGTTCTAACGCCGCGACTCGCGCACCGACCCGATACCCAGGGTAGAAGATATAAGCTTGCGTTCAATTCAAAGAAACACCGCACGTTGTGGATTACGAGGGAATCTCTACGAGATGTCCCATCAATCAATCAATCAATCCCATTAATCAAGTACACATCATACATCAAGTCAAGTAAAATAACCCATACCTTTCTCTTACACAAGCAAGCCCAAAGTCAACTTTCACATCACCTCATCCATCACCAAACCCATCACCCATCACACCACATCACTCCATCACTTATCACCCATCACTTCCCTCTCTCTCTCATTCATTCTCAAAATCTCTCCCAAGCAAAAATTCGCACGTCTAAGCTCCTTCTCCCAAATCCCAAGTGTGGCCCGCCTTCTCATCTTCCATCTACACCTCTCATCTCTCATCCACACCATCAAAGGTCCATCATCCACCGTCCAAGGCTAAGGCAAGGAGCATTGGAGGCCAAGGGAGCAAGGAGGAGGCTTAGAGGTGGGTGATCCACCGTTAATTCACATTTTTAGGGCCACTTGTTGTGGGACCCAAATTGATGTAAATAATGTAGAGAGGGGCCAATAGTGGCGGGGTCCCTCTATCTCACCGTATATCTCTCTCTACCTTCCTCCTCTCCCTTGAATGTGGTGGGACCCACCAAATTGTGCTAAATCAACTCCATTATCAAATGGGTGGCCCATCACATTTTAGGTGAGATAACCTAAATGGTATGGTATATTGTATATATATATATATATATATATATATATATATATATATATATATATATATATATATATATATATATATATATATATATATACATATACGTATGTATATATGCATACATACATCAGGTGGGCCATGTCCCTGTGGGACCCACCGTTTGCACCTTTTTTAGCAAGCTGTCCAGCGTCTCTGGACGCTGGACTGGCAGCACACGGCGCATTTAAAAAAAAAAAAGAAGGAAAAGTATCCATTTAGAGTGGGCCACTCATGCAAGCCCCACCTTGATGTTTATTCGAGATCCAAGCCATCCATCCTTTCTCTCAAATTATTTTAAGCGTTGGGCCAAAGAAAAAGCGATCAATCTGATAATCAAGTGGGCCATACCATAGGGAATAGTAGTTTCATCGTTAAAAATCAACCTGGATCCTTCTATTCGTCGAAAGCAGGTCGCATATTGGTCTCATTTGGACGATCAGGAGTCGTAGAATCCAGTAAATGATTTAGATTTTTCATATGCGGGCCCCACATAAGAAAAACCACAGAATTAGTGGTTCCTTAAAAAAAAAAAAAAAAAACTAAAGGCAGCACTGCTGCTGCACTGACAAGGCAGGCGCTGCCTGCGGCTGACGGTGGGCGGATGGACGGGCTGCCTTCACGGGTCCCAGCCGTGGACCCCACTGTGATGCGTTCGAACATCTGCACCGTGCATTTAAGGGCCCCCTTTGAATAGGGGTCTTCCCCAAAAATCAGCCGTATACGGGACTCAGGTGGGCCATACCATCTAAAATCATGTGAAGACATGCCTGAAACATATAAAAGCACTTGGTGGGGCCTACCTGAGTTTTGGACATGGCTGAAACTTGGTATGTCAGGTGGGACACACATAATGAGTGGGCTGGATTGGAGGACCACCTTGTGGTAGGCCCCCAACCGCGGCCTCATGAATGGTTTGGATGGCAATAAACATGACGGTGGGCCCCCTGGCCACGTTGTATGGCAAATGAACATACAGTGGGCTCCACGTACGTGTGACCCTATTAACAGGTTGGACATCAAGTACACATCACGGTGGGCCCCTCCCCTGCCCGTGTGGCCCCTGTAAATAGATTGGGTGGCAGGTGAACATCACGGTGGGCCCTGACCCACGTGATCATACGAACAGGTTGGATGTCAAAATAAATACTCCAGTGGACCCCAGCTTTCCCAGGTCCACGTGATTCTTTTAATGGATTGGATGTCAGATGAATATCACAGTGGGTCCCCCCCTGACTGCGTGACCTTATCAAAAGGTTGGGTGGAAAATAAATATTACAGTGGGTCCTTCCTGTCCATGTGACCTTATGGATAGATTGTATGGCAAATAAGCATTTTCAGTGGGCCCATGGTCCCCTTGACCTTATGAATAGGTTGGATGGAAAATAAATATTATGGTGAGCTTCCTGTCCATGTGACTTTATGAATAGATTGGATGAAAGATGAATATTATGATGGGGCCCCATGGTCATGTGACCATATCAACAGGTTGTATGGAAACTAAACATTATTGGTGGCCTCCATGGCTGTGTGAACCGATCACGGCTTGAGTAGAAAATAAACATTTCGGTGGCCACCACGATATGAGAGCGACCCCACCATGATACTTGTATTTTATCGATTCCGTCCATATGTTCTATATCCATGTTATCCATCTTATTTGAGGCCCACTTTGATATATATAAGGCCTATGTGATTAGGCCCATTCGATGTACATAAAGCTCATGTGATTGGGCTCATTTTTAATGCATGCTGAGGCCCATGGGTTGTGACTCATTGCAAAGGACCTAAGGCCCATTGGTGAGGCTCATTGAGGTGATCCACTTGATGAATGTAAGGCCCATATGATACAGCCTAGTTGATGTACTTAAGGCCCAATTGGGGGTAACTAGGTCCTTTGCAATGCGTGATCCCCCCATGACATATGATGATGTTTATAGCAAGTAATGCCTTAGGAACAATGATGGTTAGATGCCCACATTGTTAGGATGACGTCGGTTAAATGTTCACATTGTCACCCTCCCTAAGGCCCACTAATAGGCCCATACTTGTAGTAAGTAGGCTTTCTCGGCCCATTTTTAGTTATATGAAGAGCCCATCTATATATACATGTTTAGTATAGATTCACGATTCATTATCATACGCATCATATGTATGACTGATGTGAGGAGTGACTGATCATAGCATATGCCTTCGGGCGAACTATTTATGGATTCCCTGGTAGGCGGAGTTGCCCTACATGAGTGCATGGTGCACGTAGGACTGTTGCATGACTGGTAGTGTGACTCACGCACTTACATTTGTATGATTGTGATTATTGTATGCCCTATTATATGCCCTACCGACATCAGGGCCATAGTCTCCACAGATGCATCATGGGTGGCTAGATTGGATATCGAAAATGTTTAGTTCTAGCATACGGGCGCCATAGATGTCCCTGAGTGAAAATCTCTAAACCCGATGGTACTAGAGGATGACTCCAATGTCGAGACCGAGTGGATACACGAGCGCACGAGGGCCGTATACCAGTAGGCCGCGTCTCCCACTGTGTTGTGGTCAGTTAGAAAGGGGTGTGACCTTACCCGCCTGAGTGAGGGGGCAACTTCTAGGTTGAGTTTGACCAGCTTGAGGAATCGGTCCGCTATCGACGAGCCGGGTCCAATATTGGCAAGAGAATAATGAGTCTCTTCTGCTCTCCCAATTATACATTCGGATAGGGATGGTAAGCTGGCGTAGAGTGTACTAGACCTCGGTGATTATCCAAACTGAGAACCGTATTGACTTGATGATCTAGTAAGGAGCTGCATTGATATATGGATGAGGACTGATATGCTTGACTTGCATTCTGCATCGCATGGCCTGGATGTGGCTAATCGCATTCATATCTTGCACCGCATAGCCTTGGTACGGTTGATTGCGTTCATGCACTCATTAGCACATTACAGCATTATTCTGACCTTGCATTCTGAGCACGCTCGTATTGCGCACACACTTTCACCACCCTCTAAGCTTTCTATAAGCTTATGCACGATTGATGCATGCAGGTGACGCCAGGACGTAGCCTTAGTCTCGCCACAGTTGGAGCGTGCAGTTGAGCTTCTGGAGTTTTGTTATTGTTACTATTTTGTATTTCCCTTCGCATTGTACTTAAAGTTTTTGATCATAGTGAATTTTATGGTGGTGTTCTTGTGGTTATTGTCCATGGATTATGCTTATGTTATGCTCATTACAAATCAAATAGATATTAGAAATCCTCCTTGTAGCATCCTAGGATCGGAACCTGGTATATGGGTGCTAGGAGCCGAGAATGGGCTACTACGGAGGCTGTCGGTGCCGGATTCAGCGATCGGGAATTTTGTGAGCCCGGTTTCTGAGTTTGGGGCATGACATCCTGCCTGTTCAGGTCTTTGTGACCTTATGAACATACTAGATGGGAAATAAATACTATGGTGGGGCCCATTGGAATTTAACTTGGAAATCATTATCGTCACTGTTAGATGTGGTATGGTCCAGTTGATCTTTTGATATGATTCATTTTTTATACAATACTCTATATTGATCTATAAAAATAGATGAATTATGTTGTGATCGGCCCATTTGATGTGGCCCATTTGATTCAGCCCATTTGAATCGGCCCATTGAATCGACCCATTGATTCGGCCTATTTGATTTGCCCTATTTGATTTGGCCCGTTTGATTCAGCCCATTTGATACGGCCCAATGTTATATATACTGGGCCATGAGTGAGGCCCAATGTGATGCGTATATGCCCCATAAGCGAGGCCCATCATGATGTATATTAGGCCCTTGTATGAGGTTGTGGGCCCATTATGCGATTGGCCCTATGACCGTCATTCCTTAGGAGAAATGTAGGTTACAGGTCCACATTGATGGGCAATGATGGTTGGACGTCCACATTGTGACCTTCCCTTAGGCTTTATTAGGCCCCATTCTCTAGTAGGTTAACCCAAATGCTTGGGCCCAATTAATTTTAATTGATCCATCATTAGCCATCCACCTATGGACCCTGCCTTGCGTCGAGGTTGATTATCGATACTGATTATTGGTGCCGATTGCCGATACGGCTATTGTTGCTGATTATGAGTTTGTGAAGCATAACATTATGATACATGCCTATACACATCATCTGTATGTTTATTATGTAATGTGATTGGCCATTGCATATGTCATAGTGCAGGTGGTTTATGGGAGTCCCTGATAGACAAAGTTATCCCACATGAGCACACGGTATGCGCAGGATTGATGCATGATTGGACTGCGTGACTCATGTACTTTGCATTTGTGTGATTGTGATTACTGTATGCCTTAGTGACATTAGGGCCATAGCCTCCATAGACACATCGTGGGTGGTCGGATTGGATACTGGAAATACTATTTTTAACATCGAGACGCCATAGATGTCCTTGGGTAAAAATTTCTAAACCCAATGGTACCAGAGGATGATTCCTATATCGAGACCGAGTAGATACATGAGCGCATGAGGGCCGAATACTAGGAGGTTGCGTCTCCCACTATGTCGTAGTCCGTCGGAAAGGGGTGTGGCCATACCCGCCCGAGGGTAGGGGCATTGCTAGGCTGAGTTTGACTAGCTCGTGAATGGGTTCGTTATCGATGTGTCAGATAGGTATTGACAAACTATTGGCCAAACAAATAGTGAAGTTTCTTACGCTCACTTGGACTGCATGCTTGGGAAAGGGGTAGTGTGATTTAGACTGTACTAAACCCCGTTGATTATCCAGAATGAGAACTGTACTGATATTTGATGCTCTAGTGATGAGCTACATTGATATGTGGATTTGGATGAGGATTGACATGCTTGAGTTGCATCTCGCATCGCATGGTCTTGATATAGCCGATAACATTCATATCTTGCACCGCATAGCCTTAGTACGGCTGATTGCATTCATATATGCATCAACATGATTCTGCATTACTCTGATATTACATTCTGAGCATGTTTATATTACGCACACACTTACACCACCCTCTAAGCTTTATATAAGCTTATACACAATTGATGTGTGAAAGTGATGTCAGGATACAACCATAGCCTCGTCACAGTAGGAGATACACTTGAGCTTTAGGAGTTTCGTTATTATTATCTTGTATTTTCCTTCATACGCATTGTACTTTAAAAGCTTTTGATCATAGTGAATTTTATGATGGTGTTCTTGTAGTTATTATTCGAGGGTTATGCTTATTACGAATCAAAATTAATGTTAAAAATCCTTCTTATAGGATCCCAGGATCAGAACTTGGTGTATGGGTGCTAGGAACGAGAGTGGGGTACTACGGAGGCTGTCGGCACTGGATTCGACGATCGAAAATTTTATGAGCCCAGTTTTTGAGTTTGAGGCATGACAATTCATGTGATTATAATAGAAAAAGAAGAAAATGCATAGAAACATGATAATTAAAAGGAGTTGTCACAAATGTCATCAAGAAGCATTAAGAGAGTAAGGTTTGAGAGTTAGCAACCAACACACACAAAGTTAAAAGATATATATCTTAAGGATAAAAGAAAATGAAGCTAATCGGATCCAGAGAAAGATGGACAAGGTATTGAAGGATCAATCTAGTGAAGTCTCTTTGTAATGTGATGAAAATATTTTTACATGTATTTCATAGAATCTTTGTGACTTTCAGCTATAGTATCTTGGGATACCTTCAACTCAACAACTTTCTCTTCTAATGACTCAAGCCGATCATCAACCTGGGAAAGTTGATAGTCAAGATCGGCTTCATCATCCGATTCATCCAGCTCTACAAAGATGGCATCCATGGATGTGTCTTCAGTAAAGGAGCATCTTCTTCCTCTTCTTCATCCTCATGTCCCTGACTGGGAAGGAATGCCAGGTTCATCTTATGGATATTTGTATTCAAATAGGAGGGATGACTCTAGTGCCTCAGTCGATGGAATGACAACATTGCAATAAATAACAAGGCTTGTCATGAGATAAGCAAAAGGTACTGACCCATGGCTAGGTGTAACGTCTTTGAAAAATCCGTACAGAGAACCGAGTACCACCTCAGGCAGAAATCGCTAAGGACCAAATCCTTTAGAAATTAAGCGAAACATAACTAGTGCTAAACTAGATTACCTATGAAATTTACACTAATCAATTTAAATACGACCTACAAGATCCAAAACTTATAGAATCGTTAACACTACGTTACCCTAAAATATAGGATCCATCTCTAAACCCAGTTGCTCTCGGGAGCATCATGAAACTCCGTATTGGACCTGAACTGTGCGTCGGAAGTCCGATTTCTATGAAACTATACGCTTATGACCGCCTTCCTAGAATTGACAACCATCTCGAAAATCAAGTCCTAATAGCACCCAGAAATGCATAAATTGAGCCCAGAGCGAAGTGTGTGAGAAACGTGAATATTTTTAGGAAATGAACTAAAACTTAAGTGAATTGTGTCGGTTCGCTTGCAGGCCAAATCTAAGGATTCAGACCGTTAGAATCTGACCTAATTACACCCTCAGATTAGAGGAAATTTCCAACACATGTCAGTGTACTTGTGACCCTGATCGAGTACCGGTGACTGTCGAACTGAAACTAGTCCACCACGGGTGATCTGTAAATTTGATCAGACTAAAAACTTAGCTTAACCTAGATCCAATGTCAAGGAACTTAAGTCTGACCGCATTTAGCAAAGGGCCCTCTAGAAGTGATCCATTGGATTGGAACAGACCCTATTTGGCTATAACCTAAGTATACCTTGGCCCTGGGGCCATTTCCATCAGTCCTGGGCCTATATAAAGGTTAAACCCACCCCATTTCTATTCCATACGAATTCTCTAAAACCCTAGGAGAGAGAAGAGAAGAAAGAGAAGGAAAGAGAGAGAAAGTGTGAGAGAGAGTTGAAGTTTATTCCTGGGATTCTTCCTTGCTGCTCCACGTGCCAAATCAGTCCATCTATATCGTTATACGGGCGATTCCGATTCCAAACTTGTGTAAGAAATCCTAAACCTAACTTGTTTTAGAGATTCAAATAGAACAGATGGTGAAATAGCTAACTTATTCCCTATTATAGGTGGTTTTCGTGTCGTAGATAAAGGCTTGATCTACAAACTGAGTTTGATACTTGTCTATCCGTGTAAGGTGTGAACTATAAATATTTAGGTTATGATTTTCAAGGCTTTTAATGTCAGTAATGGTAAATGACTGACTTGATTGTTGTCACATGTGTTTGGATACGAAATTTTCCATATATTACCTATAGATATAAACTATGTTGATTATAATGCATTTCATGTGTTTGTTAAAATGCCTGAATGAATATGAAATTATGATTTGTGCTCGTCATGTTTATTGCTTGAGAGTACATGATTGTTGTACGCATGGTGAACCCTTTTTGAAAAGGGATTTGCTATAATACTTGTTATAATTACCTTACGACCTATATATAATATGTGTAGCCTAGGTGTTTGATAAAATGCCTGAATGTGAAAATGCTTATGTAAATGCATGAAAGGAGGCCATTGAGATATGATTCTCGATTACCTTATCTATGGCTACGACTTCCTTCATGAAACCTATTGTACTACTATGTGCTGTGTGGATGAATGCCTATGTATGTTAACATGTTCTCTATATGTTCGTTAAGATGCTTATATGAGATTTACATTTGCTTTGTTTGCTACATGCTATCTCAATTTCCAAACATGCATGCTTATTGTTGAAGTGTGTTTGGGGCTACGATGTAGTCCAGATAGTCGGTAATGATATGTGATCGGTGGTTGAACTGCTTGACCACGACGGACACGCCCGATGAATCCGAGTCGTACGCTACTTGTCGACAGTGGTTAGGCTATACGGAGTTTCTTGTGCGCTCCATGTCGATCGGCTCGACGTATGCTCGTACCAATGTATGTTCACCATGTATGGACGCTACTGCTTGAATCTAAGGCACCAAACTCACTAGTGAAAACCCATTCAACCTTGGTACCTCGATCCGCTAAGACTCATGAGCTGGACATGGTAGTATGAGACACTGTAGTCGAGCTGTCGGCCTACGCTGGGGTGACAAGCCTCCTCGCTGTGACCAGTGAGCAACCCAGACTCGTGAGCTGAATACAGTGGTATGGGACACTGTATTCGAGTTATCGACCTACACTGATCAAGTGGGGAGCCCTTTGTAGTGACTTCGAGCATACTCTGAGACTGCGTTGAGGCAACGAGTTTTTCTGTAGGCACTAGAGTTTAAACTAGGCCTACACTGATCCGGTGATGAGCCCTTTATAGTGACCTAGAACCACAACATCCTATGAGATTTTCTGGGACTGACGACCCTAGAAAGGATCATTATTTAGAAATTGATATAAGGGAGGTACCTTAGCTTCCCAACACTACTGTATGAATTAACCTAATTAAGTATTGGCTAACATGAGCATGCACCGCACTGTATGTGCTTTGGCAAGGAAGAGAACTTTCGGGAGTTTGCCATGCACGCCGTGAGATGAAGACATTGAGAGAGTGTTGGTGAGGGCATGCATCATTAATACATATCATGTTTGCATTAATCAGAGTACTTAGGGATGCTTGATTGTATTGCTTTATCATTATTGCTTAATTGAATTGATAACATGTTAACCTTTGCTTTATTCCTCCACTGAGTTGATCACTCACTCCCACATTTCGGGACGGTGTTTTAAACACCAACCAGACTCTGTCTTAGCTGCAGGTGGTGGCGATGCCTACGAGGCGGAGCCCGACTTCGAGGATGATGAGGAGGTCTTCTCTTACATGTAGTTTTCAAATAGGTTTGTGAAGAGCGTTCTGATCGATGGGGCTACAGGGTTTACATACTGTAGATGGACCACCATATTTTGACATTTTGTATTTTGAATGATTCATGTAATTGTGTAACCTGGAACATTATTATACTCTGGAGATGTACCACCTCTTACATGCCTTATACATATTTATTACAGTCTTCCACTAGCGTAATTTAAATTTGTCTCTAGAGTATGATATGCTGCTTTAGTGTAATCTCACTCATGTTTAACGTACTAATACCAACCACATTTAACTCATCATTATCTATGTTGCATAAGCGATGCATTGGAACTTGGGAATTGGGCTCTTGCTCGACCCCCGATTTTCAGGGTGTTATAAGTTGGTATCACAACATGATTTGGATTAAACTGGACTTGGGTTATGGTCACACAACGCACACTGACATACTTTGACTTAGGAGGGTGCGAGAAAATGTAGGAACAGGCATAGGGTTCCTAATTTCGCCAATCGACGGAATTAATTGAAATCTACCACCTAGATCGGGCCCGTACACGCTCGTGATCACTTGAGGCGATCTCAGATCACTTCTAGTTCGTCGATCGACGGGTTCAGATGAAGATTTAACCCATTTCAACCTCAAACAATCTAGAAAACATGAATGTATGCGAGATGGGACCCGAAACGACTCAAAACAGAGTTGAGGGCCAAATCGTACAATTCGGGGGGGACCTAAAGTGGACGCCACATGTTTTCGCCATCCCGAGGGGGTGTGGACCCCGCCCCCGTGCTGACCCACCACCGGCGGAGCAGACGCCCAGCGGGGTTCCCGCCAAATCGGCGGGCCCCACCAGCTGACGATCCAAGGGGCCCTCCACACATGTGTGGAACCCCCCTCTCCTCTCTAAAACCCCATTTTAGGTTGTATTTGCAAAGAACTAACCCCCCTCCACCCCATGTTCTCACCCAAATCTCTCAAATCTTTCATTCTCTCTATTCCATCTCACAAATCCACCTTCAAAGCTTTAAGTCTTCTTCCATCATCATCACTACCTCCCTATTTCTCTTTTCAAGTGATTTAAACCCCACTAACTCCTTCAATCCCTCCCAAATCTTCTTCAATATCTCCCAAACACCACCTTTTCCTTCAATTTTCACACCATCTCCCTCTTTTCTTCCCATTTGAGTGCATAAACTCACTTGAATGTCTCATACTTCTAAGACCCACCAAGCCATCCTATTTTCCATGGCTTTCTTTGCGGTGGTCATCGCCATCTTGTCCATCTCTACTCTCTTGTCTCTCATGGAGAGGAAAAGAGTGGCCTCGGATGAGGCCGGGCCAAGCCAACCACGTAGTCCTACGAGGAGGGCAGATGCCGAAGTAAGTACTGGTGCCGAGTGAGAACGAAGGTCCAAGTGGGACCTCGACCCTCGGATTCTGTTGGAGAGATCCTTATTACCGAACATCGGTCTCTGTAGGTTCCGTAACCGCAAGGTCGTGTTTGAAGCACACATTGATGAGAAGATGTTTGGGACGTACTCGGTCATCGAATTTCTCGTGGATAATGGGTGGGGTCCCATATTCGAGGCAAAGGAGCTTACAAGCTAGAACACGGTGTGTACCTTCTATGCCCTCATTCGGAGTCCACTGTTGAAGCCTCTCCAGTTTTCCATTCTTTTAGGAAGGCAGGAGGTTACGATTAGTGTAGATGACATTGTTCGTGTCATGGGTATTGTAAAGGGATTGGTGAATGCTAGTGAGAAGGATTGTGCTAGTGAGTAGGAAAAGAGACTCCGCATGCGATTCCTCTGTGGCCAGCACGAGCATTGGAGGTGGGGGACTAACCTCGCTGCAAGAAAAAGACAGATGACTTCCGTCTGCTCCACAACATATGTACGTTTAACTTGTACCCCCGAGTAATAGCTAGACGAACCCTAGTACTGGCCCGATTCATGCTACTATGCCGGATTCTCAGCCGGCCATTGGCCCCACTAATGGGCCTGTACTTGTTGCACCATCGATTCCAGAGCAAAACCGTGCGTCTACTTTGGCACCGTGCATGCCCCGGTCTGCTCCCCTTACTGATAGGTTGGAGCAAATGATGCTCTTAATGCAGCAGTAGTAGCATCAGCATCAGCAACAACAGTTCTTGATCTCCATGGCTGGTATCTTTACCTAGAGTATGGGCATGACTCCACCTACATCACCTATACACCCTGCTAGGAACACGAGTGCCAACGGTACATTTGAACAATTCCAGCGCTTGCAGCCTCCTACTTTCACGGGTACTCATTGACCCGAGGAGGCTGAATATTGGCTTGACCGTATCTCTAAGATGCTGAAGCCGTTGCACTATACTGAGGCAGAGCAGGTTGAGATAGTCACCTTCATGTTTGAGAAGGAGGCCAGCCTTTGGTGGGACAGCGTCCTACGGACTGTTGCGGTTGGATATGTGTGGAAATGAGCAGCTTTTGAGAATCGCTTCCACGAGAAGTACTATCCCCTCACATATCACCATGAGAAGGACAGTGAGTTCCTCCACCTCCGATAGGGAGGGATGATAGTGGCGGAATATGAGAATAGATTTAAGGAGCCGGGCAGGTACGCTTCGTTGATATTGGCCAATGAGCCGATGCGTATGCGGCAATTTTTCGAGGGTCTGTGACTCGATATCTGCTTAAAAATGTGCTGCGCTAGCATACCCAACTATGCTGAGCTAGTGAGCATGTTTATGCGAGCTGAGTAGGATGGGGATAGGCAGTCCCGTATGCGAGCACCCATGGCTCCTAAGCTGTGACCAGACATGCCGAGCAGGCTATTTCTTGATAAGAGGCTACGTACAGATTCACCTCCCAGGCTTGTAGCATCACCGGCTCAGCTGGGACAGACAGATTTACAATGCACATACTGAGGGAAGGCATGTCATAAAGATAGGTATTGTTTCAGTAGGATGAGGGACAGCGGATTCTCATTGCCTCAGAGGATCAACCGTCCGATGCCTCAAGCCATTTCCGCTCCACCCCTATGGACAGCACCAACACACCCCTCCTTTCGGTCGCCTACACCTCGCTTCAGGCCACCTTAGCGACCCATGGCACTGTAGCCGAACCATGCACAGCAGGTTCATATGCACTCACTTTCAGCTGAGGCATCCGAGGCAGCAGTTACGACACCACCAGCTTTCAAAGTCACATTGTATATGCAAGGTATACCGGTCTTCTTATTGGTGGAGACTGGGTCCACTACCTCTATAGTATCATGCGCTGCAGTCAAGCGACTGGGGCTGGAAACTAGTCCCATGAAAGGGGTGAGACTTCTTGCCGCCATAGGGACTTTTTTAGACATTACCAAGATGTGTAAGGATTGCTCGTTAGACTTGGGGGGCAGGACAGTTCGCGTCGACCTAATCATTGCCCCACTATGCATTATGACGTTATCCTCGGTATGGACTGACTCACTGAGATCTGAGCAGAGATCGATTGCGAGGCTAGGGTGGTGACAGCCTATGGATCCGAGGGCATGGCTTTTACTTTTGCCATTCAGGTCAGTATGCCATGCCATTTGCTTTGTTATGCTTTTTTGTTGAAGAATGTGGATGGCCCAACGCTTGAAGCTATGCCTATAGTTCGGGATTTTGAGGACACATTCAGAAAGATACTGGGATTACCTCCTCGATGTGAGATTGACTTTACTATCGATCTTATGCCTAGTGCGATACCTATTTCCTTGCCGACATATCGCATGCCTCCATATGAGATGGAGGAACTGAGGAGAAAGATTGATAGTTTATTGGAGGCAGGTTTTATATGACTGAGTGAGTCTCCTTGGGGAGCGCCCATGTTGTTTGTGAAGAAGAAGGAAGGATCACTGCAATTATGTATTGATTATTGCAGGTTAAATCAGGTAACGGTAAAGAACAAGTATCCTTTACCCAGGATAGATGATCTGTTTGATCAGTTGAAGGGGGCACGATATTTTTCAAAGATTAACTTACAGTCAGGGTATCACCAGTTGTGCGTCAAGGAGGAGGACGTGTAGAAGACAGTTTTCAGGACCAGTTTTGGGTACTATGAGTTTCTCGTGATGTCATTCGGCCTCATGAATGCACCGGCCGTGTCCATGGACCTGATGAACATGGTGTTTTGGCCGTTTCTGTTCCGATCCGTCATCGTGTTTATAGATGACATCCTAATATATTCCAAGAGTCGAGAAGAGCATGAGGAACACTTACGAATAGTCTTGGATACTCTGAAGAAGAACCAGTTGTTCATGCTGTAAAAGAAGTGTGACTTATGGAAACAGGAAGTCAAGTTCCTAAGACACGTGGTGTCTAAGGATGGGGTAACAGTTGACCTCGCTAAGGTAGCTGCAGTTCAGGACTGGGAGCAGCCCGGTTCGGTTACTGAGGTGAAGAGTTTTCTTGTTCTGGCAGGGTACTACTGCCGATTTATTAGGGACTTCTCCAAGATTGCTAGACCGCTATCTCAGTTGACATGGAAGGATTTGAAGTTCACCTGGAATGAGAAGACAGAAGTAGCTTTTCAGGAGCTGAAGGGCAAGCTAACGTCCGCCCTTGTGCTAGTATTACCAGAGCAAGGGGTCAAGTATACTATATATATCGACGCGTCTCGCATTGGTTTGGGTTTTGTCCTTATGCAGAAGGATAGAGTGATTTTTTATGCCTCGAGACAGTTGAGGAAACACGAGGAGAACTACCCTACACACGACCTAGAGTTGGTAGTCGTCATCTTCACACTGAAGCTCTAGAGACATTACCTCTATGGAGAGAAGTTCGAGCTCTTTTGCCACAACAAGAGCCTCAAATAGATATTCACTCAATGGGACCTGAATATGAGGCAGCGATGAGGGATGGAAACCTTGAAGGACCTCAAGTTCGAGGTTTCCTATCATCTGGGCAAGGAGAACCTTGTGGTTGACGCATTGAGCCGCAAGAAGACCATATAGTTTATGGCTCTGCTAATGGTGGCAGAATGGGGTATGGTCGAGTTCATGCGAGACTTCGAGCAGAAGCTCACCGTGGAGGAGCTGTTCGAGAGCGTCACGCATGTTTGTGTGCAGCCACTTATTGATGATAGGATCATTGAGGCCCAGAAGGACAATGGACGATTGTCTGAGCTTCGAGAGTAGGCTAGCGACGATGAGGACGCCGAGTGGAGAGTTGGTACAGATGAGGGCTTACATTACTGTGGCCACCTATGCGTTCCCGACACTCATGACTTGAGATGGGAAGTTCTTGAGGCAGCCCATAGTTCGAAGCTTGCAATGCATCCTGGTATCACGAAGATGTATTGAGACATGAAGAGATCATATTGGTGGGTCGACATGAAGGTCCACATAGCAGATTTTGTGTCCCATTATCTCACGTGCCAGTAGGTCATGGCAGAGCATCGTCGACCTCCTGGATTACTTCAGCCCATGCCCATAGTAGAATGGAAGTGGGACTTCATCTCTATAGATTTCATATCAGGGCTTCTGAAGACGAGGAAGGGATATGACTCCATTTGGGTGATCATGGACCGGTTGACGAAATTGAAAAGACCTAGCTATATATCCTAGAGGGGGGGGGGGGGGGGGGGTGAATAGGACTATGCCAAATAAAACTTATAACAATGGAAATTAAATAAATGCGATAGCTAACAAATAATATAAACAAACCACAATGCAAGAATGTAAAACAACCTCAAAATTCAGATCTTGAGAGGTTGATACAAATGTTGTTCTAAGGACAACCTTACACCAAAAACCAGAGTTTATGGTAGGACAACCTTATTTTTAGAATGGTCTTTGTATCAAATCTCAAATCGAAGAGGAATAATAAAAAATTAAATACAAATTACACTGAAGAATAAATTACAATTATAAATATATTTTGTTCTAGGGACAACCATACACCATAGGAATGGCAGGGCAACCTTACTAGAACAATTAAAGAAGCTAATAAACGAATAGCAAGAAATAAATGCTAAACTATTACAACATTCCCACAATGCTTGAAATAAATGATTACAACATTCACATACACTTATACATCCCACAAATGAATAATTAAAGATATAAAATATAAACCATTCAACCACCAAACACAAGGGATTATAGTGGTTCACCTGTGTGTTCACCAACTGTTAAACAACAACCACACAGAATGCTACTCCACTCCTAATATCCTGACACAGGGGTATTAGCGTTAACTATCAAATTAGGTTTTTACAGGTTCACCTAAAACCTTCACAATTGTGTCTTTCTCTGTGGGCTTACACAATTAAAAAACTCCACTTCTTAGTTTTCCTGGTTCTCCTCAGATAACCAATACAGTGAGATTTTTCTGACAAATCCCAAAAGAAACCAAAATAGAAAGGAATTTACAATTAAATGTAAAATATATAATTTTCTCCTTCGTTGTAGCAGCCCCGTAGAACCAAGTCAGAGTAGATGATTGAATGTCCAAGTTCAATGTCTAAAAATCACATTACAATGGTTCTATTTCTAATTGATTTTAAATTAAACCAAAATGGGCTAGCTTTAATTGATTTTGATTCCAAAGAAAGGGAAATAACAATTCTTCTTTTTAGATTAGATTGGAATACAAGAAGCAAAATCAATTAATAAAAATAAAGAAAGAGAATATTAAATACGCACACTTAGCTTAAAATAGAGCACATACTTATCTCTCAGAAGGCCAAATTAACTAGCTTGAATTGTCTCTCTTATTCTGAGATTCTTGCTCTATTTATAGCTGAGCAAAACACGTCTTCGACTGGTCTTAGGACCTCTACGACTAGTCGAAGAACTAATTGAAATTTAAAATTTCAGGTGCGATAAGATAAGACGGTTTCAAGATTGGTCGTAGGTACCCTACGACTAGTCGTAAGTCACCTTCGACCGATCGTAGGTTGTATACGACTGGTTGTAGACAACAGATTTTTAACATTGTACTTTGAATAAAAAATATACTACTAGTCAAAGAACCACTTGACACTGTTCACACGACTGGTCGAACAGCCTCCAGGACTGGTCGTAGAGTAACCAAAAAATTTCAAAAATCTTCAACAACTTAGGACTGGTTGTGGAATTTCTTGGACTGGTCAAACCAGTGCTAGGACTAGTCGAACAAGGTCCAGGATTAGTCTTAGAATAAACCAAGTTCACTTATAAAACATATATGGATTATATATCTAAAATGGCCTACTCTAAAGGTCAACCTAAGGTCAGTCATACTTTAATAGTGAAGCAAGGATATTGAAATTTGAAGACAAGTGACCTTTGAATATAATTAAGCCTGAGATCTTGAACTTAAAAGCTTCTGAGATCTTGAACTTGAAAGCTTTGCTTGTCTATCGAAGATAATCTTATTAGACTATCATCATGACTCTTCATGTCTTGAATGGATCTTTTGTTCATCACAGATACAGCTTCAAAGCAGTGTCTTTGTCACCACAAATTTGACAATAACAAGGGGCTATAAACTATAACACTTATAGAAATCGACCCATTTTCTCCCCGTTAGAGTTTTGAACTTTACAGATGAGTTTGTCAGGTCGTACATCAAGGAGATCGTTTGTCTGCATGGAGTTCCCCTAGAGATTTTGTTGGACCGAGACACACGATTTAAATCCATCTTCTGGATGCACATCTAGGAGGCAATGGGTGTGAAACTGAATTTCAGTACCGCATTCCACCCACAGACTGACGGGTAGATGGAACGGGTAAATCAGATATTAGAAGATATGCTGTGAGCTTGCTTATGTGATGAATTTCAAGGACAGTTGGGACGACTGTCTCCCTTACACAGAGTTTACATACAACAATAGTTTTCAGGCGAGCATTGGCATGGCTCCATATGAGGCCTTATATGGGTGTCCCTGTCGAGCACCGTATTGCTGGGCAGAGGTTGGTGAGAAGAGTCTGATTGGCCCAGAGTTACTACAAGTGACTTTAGAGAAGATCGACATTATTAGGCGTTGACTTCTGACAGCACAGAGCAGACAGAAGAGCTACGCTGATACAAGGTGACGACCACTAGAGTTCGAGGTCGGGGACTATGTATTCGTTCAAGTTTCTCCTATGAAGGGAGTCCTTTGGTTTGACAAGAAGTGAAATCTCACACTGAGATTTATTAGCCCATTCTAGATACTGGATCGAGTGGGGGTGGTAGCGTATCGCCTAGCGCTGCCCACACTTCTCATAGGCGTGCATAACATATTTCATGTATCTATGTTGAAGAAGTACGTTCCTGATCCTTCGCACATTATCAGATAGGAGCAGGTGCAGTTGAGCAAGGATGCTATATATGCACTACGTCCGACGTGCATCCTAGATAGGAAGGAGCAAGTGTTGTGCAGTAAAGTGATTTCGCTTGTGAAGGTACTGTGGACACATCACATGGAGGAGGAGGCTACTTGGGAGACGGAAGCCGAGGTCCGAAAGAACTACCCTCAGATTCTCGAGTACGAAAATGTACTAATTTTGAGGAAGAAATTTTTCTTTAAGGGGGGTAGATTATAACGTCTTAAAAAAATCCCTACAGAGACCCGAGTACAACCTCAGGCAGAAATCGCTAAGGATAAAATCCTTTAGAAATTAAGCGAAACATAACTAGTGCTAAAATAGATTACCTGTGAAATTTGTACTAATCACTTTAAATATGATCTGCAAGACCCAAAACTTGTAGAATCGTTAACACTACATTACCCTGAAGTCTAGGATCCATCTCTAAACCCAGTTACTCTCGGGTGCATCATGAAAATCCATATCAGACCTAGACCGCGTGTCGAAAGTTTGATTTCTACAAAACCATACGATTATGACCATCTTACTGGAATTGACAATCACCTCAAAAATCAAGTACTAATAACACCTAAAAATGCATAACTTGAGCCTGGAGCAAAGTGTGTGAGAAACGTGAATATTTTTAGGAAATGAACTGAAACTTAAGTGAATTAAGTCAGTTCACTTGCAGGACAAATCTAAGGATTCAGACCGTCAGAATCTGACCCAATTGCACCCTTGGATCAGGAAAAATTTTCAACACATGTCAGTAGACTTGTGGCCTTGATCGAGTACTGGTGACCGTCAAACTGAAACTGGTCCACCACTGGCGATCTATAAATCCGATCAGACTGAAAACTTAGCTTGACCTAAATCCAATTTCAGAGAGCTTAAGTCCGACCGCATTCAGCAAAGGGGCCTCCAGAAGTGCTTCATTAGATCAGAACAAACCCTATTTGGCTATAACCTAGGTTACCTTAGCCCTGGGGCCATTTCCATCAATCTTGGGCCTATATAAAGGCCTAAACAAACCCCATTTCTATTCCATACGAATTCTCTAAAACCCTAGGAGAGAGAAGAGAAGAAAGAGAGTGAAAGTGTGAGAGAGAGTTGGAGTTTATTCCCGAGATTCTTCCCTGTTGCTCCACGTGCCAAATCAGTCCATTTGTATCGCTATACAGGCGATTCCAATTCCGTACTTGGGTAAGAAATCCTAACCCCTAACCTATTTTAGAGATTCAAATAGAACAGATGGTGGAATAGCTAACCTATTCCCCGTTGTAGGTGGTCGTCATGCCGTAGACAAAGGCTTGATCTACAAATTGACTTTGATACTTGTTTATTGGTGTAAGGTAGGGACTATAAATATTTATGTTATAGTTTTCAAGGCTTTCAATGTCAGTAATGGTGTATGACTGACTTGATTGCTATCACATGTGTTTGGATATGAAGTTTTCCATATATTACATATAGATATAAACTATGTTGATTATAATGCATTCCATGTGTTTGTTGAAATGCCTGAATGAATATGAAATTATGATTTATGCTTGCCATGTTTATTGCTTGAGAGTATATGATTGTTGTACGTATGGTGAACCCTTTTGAAAAGGGATTTTCTATAATACTTGTTATAATTATCTTACGACCTGTATATAATATGTGTAGCCTAGGTGTTTGATAAAATGCTTGAATGTAAAAATGCTTATGTAAATGCATGAATGGAGGCCATTAAGATAGGATTCTTATTAACCTTATTTATAGCTACGGCTTCCTTTATGAAACGTATTGTACTACTATGTGCTGTATGGATGAATGCTTATGTATGTTAACATGTTCTTTATGTGTTCGTTAAAATGCTTATATGGGATTTACATTTTCTTTGTTTGCTATATGCTATCTCAATTTCCAAACATGCATGCTTATTGTTGAAGTGTGTTTGGGGCTACGATGTAGTACAGGCAGTCAGTAATGATATGTGATCGGTGGTTGAACTACTTGACCACAACGGACAAGCCCGATGAATCCGAGTCGTACGTTGCTTGTCGGCAGTGTTTAGGCCATACGGAGTTGCTTGCGTGCTCCATGTCGATCGGCTCAACGTATGCTCGTACCAGTCGAGTTTGTCAACTAACCCGGTTGACCCAATGTATGTTCACCATGTATGAATGCTACTGCTTGAATCTAAGGTACCAAACTCACTAGTGAAATTCCATTCAACCTTAGTACCTCGATCCACTAAGACTCATGAGCCAGACATGGTGGTATGAGACATCGTGGTCGAGCTGTCAGCCTACGCTGGGGTGACAAGCCTCCCCATAGTGACCAGTGAGCAACCCAGACTCGTGATCCGAATACGGTGGTATGGGACACTGTATTCGAGCTGTCGGCCTACACTGATCAGGTGACGAGCCCTTTGTAGTGACTTCGAGCATACTTTGAGACTGCGTTGAGGCAACGAGTCTTTCCGTAGCCATTAGAGTATAAACTAGGCCCACACTGATCAAGTGATGAGCCCTTTGTAGTGACCTAGAACCACAACATTCTATGGGATTTCCTGGGACTGACGGCCCTAGAAAGGATCATTATTTGAGAATTGATATAAGGGATGTACCTTAGCTTCCCAACATTGCTGTATGAATCAACCTAATTAAGTATTGACTAACATGAGCGTGCACCGCACTGCATGTGCTTTAGCGAGGAAGAACACTTTTGGGAGTTTGCCATGCACGCCGTGAGATAAAGACGTTAAGGGAGTATAGGCGAGGGCATGTATCATTAATACATATCATGTTTACATTAATCAGAGTATTTAAGGATGCTTAATTGTACTGCTTGATTGAATTGATAACATGTTAACCTTTACTTTGTTGTTCCACTGAGTTGATCACTCACTCTCACGTTCTGGGACAGTGTTTTAAACACCAACCAGACCCTGTCTTAGCTGCAGGTGGTGGCGATGCCTACGAGGCGGAGCCCCAACTTCGAGGATAATGAGGAGGCATTCTCCTACATGCAGTTTTCAGGCGGGTTTATGTAGACCGTTCTGATCGATGGGGCTACAAGGTTTAGATACTGTATATGGACCACCACATTTTAACATTTTGTATTTTGAACGATTCATATAATTGTGTAACCTGGAACATTATTATACTTTGAAGACGTACCACCTCTTACATGCCTTATACATATTTATTGCAGTCTTCTGCTGGCATAATTTATCTCTGGAGTATGATATGTTGCTTTATCTAATCTCACTCATGTTTAAAGTACTAATATCGACCACATTTAACTCATCATTATCTATGTTGCATAAGTGATGCATTGGAACTCGGGAATTGGACTCCTGGTCGACCCCCAATTTTCTGGGCATTTCACCAGGATGGATACGAAATTGGATAATTAAATAACATATCAATAAGGGATGATGAATAGAAATGCCAGACACAACAGCGTGAAGTACATGAGTCATGAAGGGAGTAAGTTCAGACTTATTCCTAAATCATGGATAGACATTAGATGTGAAAATGAGATGAAGGGCTCTATATTTAGGAATCATCTTGTTGATATGGAGGGAATTTTCAGAACTCCATTCAGCATTAAATCAACATAATTTGTGAGTAATATTCCGTCGCTCAGATTTAGTCATTTTTTCTGCAAGGGTTGTAATGGGTATGCCTTCATCATTGACATTAACATTAAGTAAACCTGAGATCAGGTGTCGATCAATAAAGGCTGTCCCTTCTCTAAAATTAATAGAGAATGTCAGATTATTAAGGGACAATTCACCTATTGGGGCATACATCCCTTGTGCTATTAAGCGATATGCATTTTGCCCCAACCAAGAATGTTTTCCCAACTAATGGCAGCAAGGATAGGTAAGAGATGGAATGGAGCAATGTGGTCTACGTTCACAGTCCTTTCAATGATAATTTTCCTAGAGCAAAAATTCCTAACATACTCTGAATCTTCTTTGGGAGATCTTAGGGTTCTCATTCTAAGTGGGGTCGACTTGGAAGAGGAGCCACGAGTAGCCTTCCTCTTAGTGTGATGCTGCATTTAGAGATTGCAATAAAGAGTATAAAAAAATAGATAGGTTTGGCTTAGATTATATTTTTGCACAAAACCCATTATAGAAAGGATGTAAATCAAAAAGTAAACCACAAATGGAAGATTAACTAGCAAATAGGAACCCAAATCTATAAGGAAATTTGAAATAAGCTACTTACAATGATAAAATGGAGATGATTTTGACGAGTGAAGCCATGACTAGTCAAGGAAGAAAGCAAAAATGAAATGGAAAAAGTGTTTTTTCCTCTTTTAATGAGCAAACCCACGCACCTCGACTGGTTGAGTATGGTGCTCGACCCGTTGAAGGTCGACTGGTCGAGGACGTACTCGACTCATCGAGCGGCTAAAAAAAATCTCATTTTTTAAAGGTTGAAATTTAAATGTTTTGCATTTTACAAAGTATAAACATGTAATAAAAAAATGCATAAATAACATGATTTAATTAATTAAAAGTACACATACCAATATCATGCTTTAATTTGAAATATCTATTCCTGTCAAGCGCTTTGGTCATAATGTCTATAAGATGCTTTCAGTCTGAATATATTCTAATGAAATGCTCTTGTCCTCAACCAATTCTTGAATATAATGACATCGAATGTCGATATGTTTCGTAGGAGAATGTTGAATAAGATTATTTAAAATTTTAATTGATCTTGAATTATCACAATATAATATCATTGTATCTCACGTAATCCCATAATCAGCTGACATCCTTTTCATCCATATCAGTTGGGTGCTAGCATTGCCAACTGCAATATATTCAACTTCACCTGTTGAGAGAGATACAAAATGTTGCTTCTTGTTGAGCTTGGAAACTAAACAATTCCCTACATAGAAACATCCATCACTAGTAGATTTTCTATCGTCGATGTTTCCTACCCAATCTGCACTGGCATATCCAGCAAGTTGTACAGTTGTATTATGGGGATACCATAGACCAAAATTAGCGGTACTTGTAACATATTTAATTATCCATTTAATAGTGATTAGATGTGATTCCTTAGGATCAGATTGATATCTAGCATAGGATCAGATTAATATCTAGCACAAATTCTAACACTAAAAGTAATATCAAGTCTACTAGTAGTTAAGTATAGAAGGCTACCAATCATGCTTCAATATAAGCGGGAGTCCATACTTTTACCTGTTTCATCCTTAAAAAGTTTGAGATAGTTTAGGATAGTTTACTTTCTATTGGTTTAATTCTTGTGCTAACCCATCTTCACACTGAAATCATTGAAAGAAAAAGTCTCAGAATTCCTTCTTCAGGTATTACCTTTTCATCACTTCCCTTTTCTTTTCATTGTCTCTTTTGCTTTATATGCTTATTTATTTTACATTGAGGACAATGTAGATTTTTAAGTTGGGGATGGGGGATTAGGTAAACTAATCAGTATTTTCTCAGTTTTGAGCAAAAATTTTAAAAATTTTCAATGTTTCAAGTTGAAATCTATTTAGGAAGCAATGAATTGTCTACTTAAGAATGATTTGAGTATGATAAGATAGAGATTGAATTTTGGATTATCGGAGTTTGATTAATTAAGTAACCTATCACCTAAGTGCTTGCGCTCAATTGATTAAAAGGAGGTTTGAATATCATGTTAATCTAAGTTACAAGACACATTCAATTTGTCTTCTGTAAGATATACTAGAATTTCTGATTGTTAGCATGTGAATCATTAATAGATGGTGAGAATCGAGTTTGGAGAATTTTATCCACCTTAAAAGAAGAAAAGAACTAGTTAAAAAATAGGAGATTGACAAAGTCGTCATGAAAAAAAATGAAAAAAATGAAGAATCTGGAAAAGAATAAAAATTGATCGTTGATATAAAATAAAAATTGGAAAAAGAAGGAGAAGGGGATAAGTTCAGAATCAATACTTGAGTTTTAAATTGATCTTGAAGTGATGAGCATGTCCAACATGATGAATTGATAGTATTCTTACGGGAGGTAAGTTGATTCTCACTGAGCATATTGAAAAACTTGATATGCAAATTATGCTTCAATTTCATGGACAAAGAATTTACTTGATTGGGTTCTTATGTAATTCGGCTCTAGGCTTTCAAAATCACTTTTGTATCTTATTTCTACCCTTTCATACTTGAGTAAACAAAAGATTGTTTTCCTAAAGAGGTTTTGGACATTGAGCATTGAGGCTTATTTC
The DNA here is from genome assembly GCA_037074715.1 of Magnolia kwangsiensis. Lineage (NCBI taxonomy): Eukaryota > Viridiplantae > Streptophyta > Magnoliopsida > Magnoliales > Magnoliaceae > Magnolia > Magnolia kwangsiensis. The sequence goes on along the minus strand of CM073575.1, from coordinate 101,202,314 downwards.
ATGCATATTTTGCTCGGGATTAGAAAAATGCTGGTTGAGGATTGTGTTAAGGGTCAAATATTGCATATTATCTCCCATTTATATCTTGGTTTTATGAACATGATAATGCTTAATGTCCTAATTTACTCATGTTTGTGTTGCAAAGTGAATTTAAGAGCGTGGATTGGAAAAGGTGCTAAAAGCATGGATTTGTCACTCAAAGATCACCAAGGCAAAGAATGGATCTTAGGAGATAGATTTAAGATTTCAATTTACCAAGATTCAAGAAAACTAAGTGTAGAAGGAACAAAGTCAAAAGAATAAGTGCATAATTCATATTGACTGTGTCATCAGTCATTGTTTCATGACATCGAGGACACATTCAATGACATCAAACATGGGTCGATAACATCGAATTTATGAGAGAAAATCAAGTTGGTTGCTGGACAAATGGAAGACGTTTTTTGATGACTCGAGGACTTGTTTGATGACTCGAAGCCTTGCTCGATGAAAATGAAGCCAGTTCGTTGACATCGAATTTTCTATGGATTTTCGACAAAACTTGTTAGACTATTTTAGATGCATTATCGATTCCTCGATCAACGCTCAATGACATTGAAGATAGCTTTGATGACATTGAAGGAAAGTTCAATGACATAAAAGGTTACGTAGTCTGGATGAAGTTACAATAGCATGAAAAAACACGTACAACAGGCACCTTCGATGACATTGAAAGCTGTTCAATGTCATTGAACAACTTACGCAAAGTTGCAGAGAATTACATGGAGTGTGTAAATTTAAGGTTGTTCACGGATTTTTCCAAGGAGGTGCAAAAGGAGGTGTTGCACAACTATAAATAGGAGTCCTCAAGGCATCCTTGGGTATCATTTAGGGTTTGGATGAGCGAAGCAGAAGGGTGGAGAGCCGTCACCAAGCATTTTTCTCCTTTCTTCTTGAGTTTTTCATGCTTTCTTTTATGGCTTTAGATCTAATCATGTCTATGGTTGGCTGAACCTCTTAGCTAGGGCCAAGAGGTGAAGCTTGTAGTGTGAGGGGATGCTTCTATTACTTTGATTCATGTTTATGCTGAACTCTCTTTGATTCTAGTTTGATATCTAAGGAATACTTTTAGTTTTTAATGGTTTGTTGTGACTTAAATTACAATAGATCTGCAATAGCTTTGAGTATTTCCTTTTCATGCTTTGAGATTGTAAAATTAGTAAATCTTGTTCTTCACCATTGTCCCTTGGGCATGGTTAGATGATGGAATCCCTTCTAACTTCACAATTCTCTTATGTTTGATTATGAGATTGGTATATCCTGTTGTTTTCCATAGTTTACTGGGCATGGCTAGGTGATGGAATCACTTCCAATACTCACAACTTTCATCCATTGAGAATTAGGTCAAAGGAAGTTTAAATTTGATCTTAATTTTTATATCTTCCAACTGGATAAGATAGGACTCTGATTCTAGTTGTGTCCTTGAATCATCACCCTCATTGCTACAAGTGGATTCTTGGAAATCCTAGTTCCCACCTTTAAATTCTTAAGTTTTTAATTAAACACTTCATAATTACTTCCTTTTATTTCTAATTTAGATTCACATCTTCTTCTAGTTACTTTTAAAATACACATAAGATTAGTCCTTGTGGATTCGAGATTGGTCTCACCGAGATTATTACTACATTGCGACCCTACACTTGGGATTGTGAATAGTTACTGGGATCTTTGTATTTCTGGGGCATATCTTCTTCTAGTTACTTTTAAAATGTTTTCTTCTGGGTATTTTATCATATCTTGGTTGTACTTGGATCTTTTAGGAAATTGGCATATGACAGGATTTGTTTTATGACATCCAATAGAGGGATATTGATTTTCACCTATTTAGCACCTCTAAGATATCCTAAGTGTTTTGTGGAGGTTTTGGTGAGATCAACTTTGGGAGAACAAAACAACTTTTTTATATTGTTTTTCCACTTCTTTCTCATGTGTAGTGCTACTAGGCCCATCATTCCTCTTAGATTCTTCCAATTCCTTTGACTTCTTAGCCTTCAACAGGATGTTCTTGTCAACTATTTTACCACTTCTGGGAGTGGTGATAGACTTTGCTTGTTCCGTATGCTGGTTAGAAGAGCTTAAGTCACTTATTTCACATTGTGATTTTAGGTTAGATGAGGTTGGGTTGGAAGTGTCTCCTTCTCCTAACAACAAGTTGTGACTCTATTCTTTGAATAGGCGATGCAAACATTCCTAATTATGTTTTAATATCTTTAAATGCTTGCAACATATTTTAATTGATTGCTCTTGGTTTTGGATGAATTTCTATACTATATCATCTTGGGGTCTTTTCTAATTTAATAATGGATTGAAGATTAAACGAAAAGCTACTTGAGTATTTCTCTCTGTGTTGGCCATTTGCCCATTCCTTTAGCAGAAGTTTGGGTTGTTCCTCTAACTAGAATCGTACATGTTTGTAATAGGAGTTTCGACTTCTTTACTATTACAATTTAGCTCATAAAATGTTTCCTATTTGTAGTTACTCCTTGAAAAAACTGCTATTTTTACAACTGTTAAAAAAGACCCAAAATGGAAAATTGTGGAGGAGGGGAGATTACTAGAGTTGTTGGGTTCTAAATAACCTAATGATGGGTGCTTATAGAGCTAAAATGGTCTCCTTAAGTCCCTTTTCTTAAAGGAGGCATTTGGATTGTAAGTTACTTAAGTTACTTATGCCTTAAGTAGCTTATATTGGTTTCTATTTATTAATATGAAGTGGTTAATTATCTTTAAGTAAAAAAGTTATTTATAATTGATCTTAAATTAAACTTATCTCAAATAAGTGACTTATTGAAATAGAGAGCTAGCGATGTCTTAGAGGGGGTGAATAGGACAATGCCAAATAATCGAAATATGTAGAGATAACAAAAATCTTAATCACTTGAGTATTGAAACCTTGATTCCAAATAATTCATAGGACAACCTTTACTTAAAATTTTAGGCAGGACAACCTTATTTCATAAATGTCTTTAAAATCAATCTTTCAAACTCGCAATAGTATATAAAAGGATTATAACATTCACCATAAGAATGAAATAATAATTAACATCCAATCACCAAAAATAATAGAGAATTCATTAAACAATACAAGGAGTTATAGTGGTTTGGTGCTTACAAACAACCATACACGTGCTCCACTCCCAAAATTACTACTCTCCTAATTTTACCTTTCACTATAAAAAGTTTTCACAGGGTCAACTTAACAACCTGACACAATAAAAATCCTACTGAGATTTTCACAGGTTATCTCAGACAAAACCTTACTGAAATTTTCACATGCTATCTAAAAAGAAAACCTTATTGAGATCTTCACAGGCTATCTTAGAAAAAACCTTACTGAGATTTTCACAGGTTATCTAAAAAAGAACCTAAAAAGAATTTCAAAAAGTATTCTTATCTTCAAATGTAGAAGATGTAGCAGAAGCTTGTAGTAGGACTTCTTTCTGGAACGTAGATGACACTATGTTCAATTAAACAGAAAGAGTCTAGGGTTTTATAGATTTTAGAAAATGTAAAAAACCCAAATGCTACTCGATTTAATTATCTTAGATCTCAAAGAAGTGTATAGATTACTTTATTAGATTAAGAATCAAATGATCTTGAGAAAAATGGAATTGAATAAGCTATAAAACAAAATGTATAAATACAAACATATATCTTGCCGAGGATTTGAGCTTCTCTCTCTCTCTTGCAGAAGGATTACAGTAATTTTTCATGCTTCTTTAGAATTAGAGAAGGACTCAATTTATAGGCAAATAAGTTAGAACTTTGGCTAGCCTCAGACTGTCTTTGGCTAGCCGGAGTCCACAGAATTTGGTTCAATGGCTTTTGGATTGTGCGGGATAAGATTTATCCAAAATTTGGCTAGCCCAAGGACAAATTCGGTTGGCTGAATTTCACAATTCGGCTGACCAAATTTTCCACTCGGCTGGTCGAATTCCTGCAAATTCTAAAAGATAGTATTGCTGGAATTTCACCCTAACTTTCTCAGGCTAGTCGAATTTCAAGCTTAAGCTAATTGAACTAAAACTTAGGCTAGCTGAATTTTTAACAGAAATTGTTATTTTGCTTTGGCTTGAAGTTGGGCTGGCCGAGGAAGTTAGGCTGGCCGATTTCCATAACAAAAACACTTATAAAAAAAATCTATGATAGAGAATTTTTGAAAGTACTTAATCCTAAGGTCTTTCTAGGGTTATACCACCTGAGATATAGTAAATATTTGAGTCACTTTGTCTTGAATTACGGGCAATGATTTCTTTGAGAAGATGTGCCGATCTTGTCTTGATCATAAGCCAATCTTAAGATGATCTTCAGGTTCTAACTTGAAGCACTTTTGTCTTACAAAATTTGACAATCTATGTGTGCTTAGCATAATGGCTCTTACAATCTCCCCTTTTGTCAATTTCGTGACAAAACACACAACATTATACTATGCATCCATTAACTGATTTACAAGATTAACCCGACTTGAGATGTAGCAACCTTGAAGTTGATGTGATTATCCTTGTAATCTTTGTAGCCATTTGTGATGCTCAAGTGATACTCTCCCTACGAAATACAACATAAATAAAAATAAAAATGCAAACATTCCATTCATTCATTTCATATGCCCCCATTTACTCACACACCAAACACCAATTTCTCCCCCTTTTTGTTTCAAGTTGACAAAGGAAGAACAAACGACACGAGAGATAAATATCAACACAAAGTAAATATGATAAGCGATGAATATTAGTAAGCAAGAATATAAATAAGCAGGAATACCAAAGAGAATAAGATAGTGTATGAAGTATTAATCAAATCAACTCATACAACTATAATATAAGGAAATAATCCAAAATATCACAAATATCCAAAATATCCAGAATATCCAACCAAACCCAAATATCCAAATATGCAAACAAGCCATCAAATTTGTTTAGTACAAAACTAACATAAGTGAGAAAGATTAATAAATCAAGCTCAGTCCTACCCAGAAGAAGATGGTGCAGGCATTAAAGGATCATTAAGCCGCAAACTCCAGTTGATGCAATAGAAGTACTTTTTCATGTACTTCATTATAGACTGTTGGGTTTGGGCTAATGAAGCCCGTGATACATGCAGAGCCTCAACCTTCTCCTCTAGTGTAGATAACCTCTCGTCAAATTGAAAGGGATGATAGTCAGACTCAGTCGGATCATCAGAATCTTTTAACTCATTAAAAATGTCATCCATAGTTGTCTCCTCCCATCTCCTATTCTTCTTGTCCTTCTTGTTGCTCAAGAAGGTGAGTGAGGTTCATTATATTTAGGTTCACGTTGTTGAAAGGGAGTTCGGATTTCGGTTCCCCTTACATAGGGATTTGGAAATTGTAATGAAAAACGAAACAGGACATAAGATATCCAAATGGAATCGACCCATGCTTTGGATGCAAGTGAAATTGAATAATGATGTAACAAATTAAAGAAGGTAAACATACATGAATACCTGAAAAAACAGAATGGATGACTCTAACCATGAAGGGAGTAAGATCAGTCTTATTCCCCGCTCTTGGATAGACATTTGAAGTAAATGTTCTTAAGATGCGGTATTTAGAAAATAGTTTGTTTGAGGGTAAGGCATTACTATATCACCATTCATCATTGAAACCATATAATGCTCTTGTAATCGATTGCTTTTCAGAGTAAGAAATTTTCTCTAAAAGTGTGGTGATTGGAATTCCATCATCTGCAACGTCTATCTCTGTCATGCCCCAAACCCGGAAATCAGATTCACAGGAATTTCGATCACTGAATCAGGTGCCAATAGCCTCCGTAGTACCCCATTCTCGGCTCCCAGTGCAACATAGGCCAGATTCCGATCCTGGGATCCTACAAGGAGGATTTTCCAACATACATTTTGTCTTGTAATAAGCATAACCATAAGTTTACCCAAATCATAAAGGAAACATTATCATCACATATCTACTAATATAATCACTTGAATATAATACTGAAAGGAAAATACATATATCAAAATCAGAGCTCCTAAAAACTGCTGCACGCTCTAAACTCAACGCTGCTGCAACCTAACGCCACCTACACGCATTTATCATGCATAAGCTTACAAAAGCTTAGAGGGTGGTGTAAGTGTGTGTAAGGTAAGTGCCGAGTATACAATAGAGTCTGTAAATTATACATCATCGAGATAAGCAGGAAAAATAACAAGGTCATGAATCATATGATATTAGAGTAAGCAGAAATATACTGGTAAGGCCATGAGTCACATAATATCAGAGTATGCAATGCAGATCATAATGAGCCAAATATTATATTGCAGATGTGATGCAATGTGCAGATCCTATCAGGTCCTTTTAAGCCATATAAGTACAGAAACATAGTAATCCAAAATGTCATATGTCATTGGATGAAATGTAATATGCGATGCGAATGAAATGAAATATGCAATGCAAATGAAATGACCAAGTTAGAGTGAAGTCGGGATGATAATACGTAGTATCGCAGGCTACGGGGTCCATCACAAGGGAATTCTATCCAAACCAGTCCTATACCTAAATTTGGATAGTCAAACACAATGTGGTAAACTCCTGATCTTAGGTTAGTCGCGTGCCCCAACTGAAATTCTGGCCATTGTGAAGGTACACGTAACAAATAGTTGCGCACCGCCAGCCCGAGTAGATAGTGAATGGATGAATGAATGAGTATGCAACTCCTACTCAGTAGCCTGTCAGCACAGTAGCCTACCAACCGCTGGTATCTCGCCCAGGCCTTAACCCCACCCACATCACACCCGCCCACATCAGCGTCGCCCACGTGTACAACAGTGACAGGGTGTCATAATATCATGTCAGTCCTCATATCAAGTCTACATATCAGTACGGTTCCTCTCTGAGAAATCACTGGGGTCCAGCGAGCGTAAGAGACCTCACTATCCGCCTAGCCAATAGTCTGCCAATACCTATCCGGCATGTCGATAGCGGACCCATTTACGAGCTGGTCATACTCAGCCTAGCTTATAGCCCCCTCACTTGGGTGGATAAGGCCACACCTCCTTCCAACTAACCACGACACAGTGGGAGACACGACCTCATGGTATATGCATTGACGCTTATATTCCACTCGGTCTAAACGTTGGAGCATCTCCTAGTACCAAGGAGATTCTGAGATTTTCACCCAAGGACATCCTACATGCCCATAGTGCTAGAACCAAGCATTTCTGGTGTCCCATCTGGCCATCCATGATATGCTTGTGGAGACCACGACCCTGATGTTGCTAGGGCGTACAATGATTAAGTCACATATATGCGAGATGCATGAATCACACTACCCAGTCATGCAACAATCATGTACATACGACATGATAATGCAGACACTCCGTCTCATAAGGAGTCCCGTAAATATTCTGCCCAATGGCGTATGCTATGATCAAACATTCCTCATATCAGGCATACATATGATGCGTATGGGCATGAATCATGGAGTTAAACTAAGAATTTTATATGATGATGAAATATCCTCACAACAAAGATGAGCGTTGATGGTCTACACACAATAAGTATGGGCCTATCAATGAGCCTTAGGGAGAATTATAATGCGGACATTTAACCAACATTATTCTTACAATGTGGACGTCAAACCAACATTGTTCCCAAGGCATAACCCACCATAAATGTCATTACATAACCCATGGTGGAATCACACTACAATGGGCCTCAACCCATAGGTTCTAAATACATCACACGGGCCTCAACCCATGGTCCCTATACACATCACAGTGGGTCTCAACCCACGGGCCTTTATACATCACAATGGGTCTCAACCCATGGGCCCTAATGCATCGCAATGGGCCTTAACCCATGGGCCCTAATGCATCGCAATGGGCCTTAACCCATGGGCCCTAGAATACATCACAATGGGCGTTAACCCATGGGCCCTAGAATACATCACAATGGGCCTTAACCCATGGGCCCTAATGCATCGCAATGGGCCTTAACCCATGGGCCCTAGAATACATCACAATGGGCCTTAACCCATGGGCCCTAGAATACATCACAATGGGCCTTAACCCATGGGCCTAATACATCACAATGGGCCTCAACCCATGGCCCTAAATTCATTACAATGGGCCTCAACCCATGGGCCATCAGTACACTAAAGGTGGGCCTCAACAACGGGCCATAAACATGGTAAGTGAGCCACATCAGATGGGCCATATGCATATCAAATGGGCCATACCAATAGATAAGTAGTGGTAATGATTTCCACCATTAAAATTTCTAAGGCGTCCTATTAAACGGGCCTAAAAACCCATCCAGAATGTAAGATTACGGAGTTTCCACCATCCGATCAGGTCAAAAATTTATATGCAGCCTAAGAACTACAAATTAGCCATACACGTCAAATTTCAGCTCCTGTATCCTTCTAGAAATGGCTAAACTGATAGATCAGCCCCTGAAATCATGATTTGGGGCCCGCCTGATATCTGGATACGCTTCAAATTCGGTCTCAACACTTTAAATAAGCTGACAATGCGGATGGACGGAGCAAATTTCTCACGATCATCACCATGGACCTATATGTACATTACATGCATATCACGTACATGCATGACATTTCTCATTTACGTAAACAGTGTTTACATTGTGCATTTAAAATTTTCTTAGTACGGCCCACTCCACATTTAAATCATCGATCCGTACCGTCTATTGTGTTCAGAAGGAAGATTTAACCCTTGCCAAAGTGGCATTCTGAAACCATGCAGGCTGTTGCAACATCCTAGCCGTTAAATACAAGATGGATGACCAAGTAGACAAACCCGTGGACTGCATGGATTTCACTCCAAAAATAGTCCCTTCCAGATGGTTTTTTGTTCTAAAATCAATGGATGGAGTGGATTGCTCACAAACATCACGGTGGGCCATTGAGATGGACGGTTTGGATATAACAATACCTCATGATGGAGGCCCAGGGACAGATGATGTCAATACAGTCAGCTATATATAGCTATGTGCAGTGCACTATCCAATCCATTATACAGCAGGTGGGTCCCACGTAGAGCTACCATAACATATAATATATTATAATATATATATATATATAATTATATTAATATATCTAATATACATGTAAACCCACTCCAGTGTCCAGTGCAATGGACGGCCTGGATATAGATATCATCAAGGTGGGGTCCAACACATCACCAAGGTGGACCCCACATGCTAGATACAGCACATGCATTAGGTGTACCCCACGCACGGTCAGATGGATGGCTAGCTGCAAACCACAAGATCATGGTGGTGGGGCCGTTAGAGTTTGGTGACGTCAATACACGGGCTATATAGCTGGTGTTGTAGACCAGCCAATATGTTCCAACAACAGGTGGGTCCCATGATTTCAATGGTGGACGTTCACTCTCAACACTGTTTCCTGTGACGTGGACCACTTGAGTTCCACGTACAGCTAATTTTGGAGAGGACCCGCTGCCCTAAAGGGGGCCACCAAATGCACGGTGTTGATTTTCAAAACACATCACGGTGGGGCCCACGGCAGGACCCACGGCCCTGCCCGTCCGTTAATAGTGCAGCAGCGCCTACTACTTACCTTAGCGGCAGCAGGTGCTGCAATTATTTATTTATTTATTTATTTATTTTTGAAAAACCTGTCTTCCTCTGGTTTTTCACAGGTGGGGCCCGCATCAGGTAGATCCGACCCAGCCAATGGCTCCTATGGCTCAAGACAAGCTAAACAAGACCAATATTCTATATATTTTTAGGGTACAACAACATCAAAGTGCATTTTAATGGTGAAAACCACTATTTCTTATGCTATGGCCGGCCAGAAAGCCGGATTAATCTCATTTCTTGGCTCAACGGCTAAAATGAAATGGGGAACGGGATAGACGGCGTAGATTAGAATCATACATCAAGGTGGGGCCTGCATGAGCAGCCCACCCCAAAGGCTTTAAACCAAACTAATATTTCAGAACGTCCGGCGTCCCTGGACGCTAGATGGCTTGGGTATGCACGTACATAAGGTGGGCCTGCTCAGGTGGGCCACCAAATGGAGGATGGTGTGGGTACAATACATATGAGATGGGCCCCACTTTTAGATGGCTTGGGACACTACATACCTAGTGGTGGGGTCCATCCAAGTGGGCCACACGACCATCACACAAAAAAAATAAATAAATGAAAAGAAAGGGAGAGAGAGATAGAGTGGGACACGCGTGTGATGGAGGGACCCCAACACTATGGGCCCTCCGATCCATGATTTATATAATAAATCAAGTGGGTCCCATAACATGTGGGCCCATAAAAATTAAAATCCAATGGTGGAGATCCCTTCTCCACGAAATTAGACGGTCTAGATGAGCCATATACAAGCTAGGAAGGTAAACATCATGATGGGGTCCATGAAGAATGGCCCCATCATGGAATGATATTGATGATCAAGATGGGCCATCGGCCACATCTTAGGGTCCAAAGTGAGATCCATACCATTGATTGGTAGGCCTCACTTAGCCCATCTTAAAAACATGAAAAACTAAGCTACGGAAGCACCCACCGTTCGATCTTCTTGGTCCGTTGGAATGCCGGTCTCCTTGTGCTTCACTTTGATGGTGGAAGATGAGAAGTGGATGGCTAGGATGAAAGATTTGGGGTGAAAAGTGGGCCACACTTGCACTCTTGTCTCTCATGAAAATCCATGGATGTGTGAGCCTCTTACTCTTGGTGTTGCTTGGAAAAAGTGAAGAGAAAAGAGAGAAATGGGATGGTTGAAAGAGAGGTGATGGATGGGTGTGATGGGTGAAAGGGTGAGTGATGTGTGATGTGAATGATGGGTGAGGTGAGAGCTTAGTTGACTTTTGGGTTTGCTTAACTTGTGAAGAAAGGAAGCATGGGTGTTTTGTACTTGACATGAGAGGTGATGGATGAGATTGATTTGACATGTTGTAGAGATTCTCTTAGGATTGCTAACGCGTGGCATTTTTTCTCGAACTGAACACGGGTCCACATCACCTCATCTGGGAATCAGATCAGTGCGTGAGTCATGGCGTTGGAACCGCGGCGACGATGCGGTCACAATGATACAAGTCTCAGATTAAGCTGACTCAAATCTACGGGATACGACCTAGGGTCACGAGCAAACATCGATTACTGGTCGCGGATTGTCGGAATTCAACGGGAAGGATCGCGGCAGTCGACGGAGCAGTACGGACTAGGATACAGGTCTTACAATCTCCATTAAAACATATATGATGTAAGGCATAATAGTGAATGTTTCTTCTATAAATTTAATAGAGAATGACAAATTCTCAAGAGAAACATCACATATAGAGGCATACATGCCATGCATGATGGACCGGTAGGCCGTCCCACCCCAATGCAAAATATGTTTCCAACCATCCTCAATAAGAATAGGTACAAGCTCAAAGCGATCAATATGATATAGATTTAATGTCCCTTGTGCGGAAGTCTCAGACATTTTTCAGATCATCCTCTGGTGACCATAAGGTCTGTACACCAAGAGGAGTTGATCTAGAAGATGAACCGGCTTGAGCCATGCGAACATATTTTTAGCTCTACGTTCCATTGTGAATGTATAAGAAAATTTTTACGAAAAAGGTAAGGAAGAGAGTAGATCAGATTTTAATGAAAAACTATAAGAAAAAGGGTTTCAAATTGAGAAAAAATTACTCAAACTTGCAAATCTAACAATCGACAACCTAAAACTTGAAGGAAATTGAAAACAAATCACTTACAAGAGAGTTCGATTGATGGCTTGGTCGAATGGGGCACCGGTTAGCCGAAGAAGATGAATTGGAGTGAAAAAAATTGGAGATTTTTCCATTTTAAAGCAAACCTGCATGATCTTTAGCTAGTCCGAGCATGTGCTGAGCTGGCCGAAAATTTTTAAAAAAATTGATTTTTTTAATTTTTATTAATATTTTATTTTTCATTTTACTTTTTCATGTATTTCATAATTACGAATAAACATAAACTTAAATGCAAAGAAAAGAATAATTAATTAACAATACACAATCCAATTTCATGCTTTAGATTTAAAAACTTAACATTGTCAAGTGGCTTAGTCAGTATATCTACAAGCTGCTTCTCAGTTTAAATGTATTCCAGCATGATAGTTTTATCTTCAACTAATTATCAAATAGAATGATATCGAATGTCAATATGCTTTGTATAAGAATGTTGAATAGGATTTTTAGATATATTTATTGCACTAGAATTATCGCAATATAATGTCATCATATCTTGCATAATTCCATAATCAGCTAGCATTCTTTTCATCCACATTAGCTGAATGCAAGCATTCCATGCAGCAATATATTCAGCCTCTCCAGCAGATAGAGATATAGAATTTTGTTTCTTGCAAAGCCATAATACTAAGCAGTTTCCAACATAGAAGCATCCACTACTGGTAGATTTTCTATCATCAACATTTTCTACCCAGTCTGCATTTGTAAAACCTGCGATTCGTAAAGATGCATCATGTGAATACCATAAGCCTAAGTTTGCAGCACTTACGATATATCTGATTATCCATTTGGCAGCAGATAAGTGAAATTCTTAAGGATCAGATTGATATCTAACACATATTCTAACACTGAATGAAATATTAGGTCTACTAGCAGTTAATTATAGAAAACTACCGATCATACTACGATATAGTAGAGAGTCTATACTTTTACCTGATTCATCTTTTGAGAGTTTAAGAATCGCAACATCGAAGTATTGAAATTTTTACCATTTTTAAAGCCAAACCTTTTTACAAGCTTCAAAGCATATTTATTCTGTGAGATGAACATACCGTTTTCAAGTTGTTTGATTTTCAATCTAAGGAAATAATTTAGTTCACCAACCATATTCATTTCAAACTTGGATTTCATGAGATCTGCAAACTCAGTAGATTAATTAGCACATGCAGATCTATAGATTATATCGTCAACATAAATTTGAATAATCAGGATATCATCATTATATTTCTTGACGAATAGGGTTTTGTCAACACTACCCATAACAAAATTACGACTAAGTAAGAATTTAGTCAACTTTTCATACCATGCTTTAGGAGCTTGTTTTAAATCACAAAGAGCCTTTTTAAGACAGTAAACATGATTTGGAAGTTTGGGATCTTTAAAACCCTTTGGTTGTTCAACATAGACTTCCTCATCTAAATCCCATTTAAAAAATCACTTTTTACATCTATTTGATATATTTTAAATTTTTTATAGCATACAATGGAGATAAATAATTTGATTGATTCAAGGCACGCAATTGGTGCAAAGGTTTCATCATAATTAATACCTTCTATCTGAGTATAAATGTATACAACAAGTCATGCATTATTTCTGATAATGTTTCCCATTTCATTAGTTTTATTTTTTAAAATCCACTTAGTTCTAATCACATGTTTGTCAGCAGGTCTAGAAACTAAATACCATACATTATTTTTAATAAATTGATTTAATTCATCTTGCATAGCATTTATCCAACTTTAATCAGTGAGCGCTTCATTTACATTACCCAGTTTAATTTGGGAAGTAAAGAAGACATGATTACAAATATTTTCAAGTTTCCTTCTTATCTGAATGCCGGTGTGAAGGTTACCAAGTATTTGATTAGTTGGATGGTCTTTTACTAACCTTAACTTAGTATTGTCAGATTTAGATGAAGATTCAGGTATATTAACCAAATTGATATAATCATCATCATCTTGATCAAGACTAGGTGTGATCGATTGATCATCTATCACAACATTTATAGATTCTTGTATGAACCTAGTTCTTTTGTTAAGAACATGGTATGCCTGACTATTTAGAGTATGACATAAAAATATTCCCTCATCGCTTTTGACTTCAAAATTTCCCAAGTTTTCACAGTCACATAAAATAAAGCATTTGCTTCTAAAAGTTTGAAAATACTTAACAGTGGGCTTTTTGTTAAACCATAGTTTATAAGCTATTTTATTTTTAGCTTTTCATATATACACACGATTAATTATATAACATGTAGTACTAACAGCTTCAACCTATAAATTTTTAGGTAAGTTCATGTTATTTAGCATTACACTAGCCATTTCTTGTCGAATTCTATTTTTTCTTTCAGCAACCCCATTTTGTTGAGGTATTTTTGGAGCAGAAAATTCATGCAGTATTCCATGATCATTGTAGTATATCTCAAAATTTCCATTTTCGAATTCAGTTCCATGATCACTTCTAATTCTGACCATAGATAACTCTTTTTCAGTTTGGATGCATTTTATAAGTTTTCTGACTTCATTAAGAGTATTTGATTTTTCTCTTAGAAAGGCGACCCAAGAGTGTCTAGTGTAGTCATTAATTACCATCAGAAAATATTTCTTTCTGCCTCTACTCTCCTTTATAGTTGGTTCGACTAAATCCGTATGAAAAAGTTCAAGAGGTTTAGCCGTGGATAACGAGTTCACTTTCTTATGACTACTCCTAACTTACTTGCCTATTTGACATGCGCTACAAACTTTTTCTATCTTTTTCAGTTTGGGTAGGCCACGTAAGGGATCTCTTTTACTGATCAATTTATATAAATCTATATAATTTACATGTCCAAGATGTTGATGCCATAGATCAGTCTCATCTGTTTGGACCATATAACACGAATGGTTTGTTAAGTAAGAGTTATCAATTATATAGCAATTTTCAGACGTTTTGTGACCATTTAATATTATATTTCTTTTCTCATTTATTATCTCACATCTATGATATGAAAATTTTACGCTATATTTATTATCACAGATCTGAGATATGCTCAGAAGATTATGTTTTAATCCTTCAAAATATAAAATATTTTCAAAGAGAGGTAAGTTAGGAAGTTGTAGATTACCTTGACTAATAATCTTGTAGTTGGTTCTATCTCTGAATGTAACTGAGCTTCCATTTATTTGGTTGATGTTTGAGAGTATAGCCTTATCACCTATCATGTGTCTCGAACATCCACTATCTATGTACCATCTTGAATGGCTACTTGCTTTGAAAGCTGTGTGGATTATAAGACACTTAATCTTTGGAACTCATTTCATTATGGTTCTAGGTTTAGGAGGATCTCTTACTTTACGCTGTGTTCGGGAGTTAGGATTTCTCATTTTTCTATATACTCCAGACTTACCAGAGTTGGATTTCAATAGCTATTTAAGCAAGTGCACAATTTTATCAGCTAAAGGGGGAATTCTGTTATTATTCCTTTGATGTTTATAGTAGTTAACACTATTTTTTTTATATTAGAGGCATGAAAAGGTTTTAAATTTTTGAAGTCATTCCTTTTATAGTTTGAATCTTTTAGAGTCTCTGCTTTAGAGTTTGAGGATTCTCCTTTTACAAAGGTAGGAGCAGAATCCTTAGATTTAAAAGAGTTATTTTTGATATAACCTAGTCCAGACTTGTCACCGCATCGCCTAGATGAGGTTAACAAATTTTCAAGTTTATGGTCACTAAGGATATATTTCCAATTATCCTTTGAACTTTGAAAGAAGGAAACTTCAAGTTTTAGTTTCTCATTTTCGATTTTAAGTTTTTATAATTTATAAGACTTAAAACTCAAATCTAATTTCATTTTTTTAAAAAAATCAAAAAAATGAGATTTTTTTAAAATAACTTTTTTAAGTTCTAATTTTAGTTTAGAATTTTTTTTTTTTTTAGAATTTTTAATTTAGCCACAATTGTACAATTTTCTCTGTATAGGGCATCATATGCATCTTGAAGATCATCTTCATTTTCAAAGTCACATCTTGGAGTTTCATAATCATATATGTAACATCCTGAATTCTCACAGCCAGAGTTTATACTCGTGTTCGAGAAAATCGGGTGTTAATAATGTATAAATTAGATGCTTTAAAAATTACACCTTATTATTATTATTATTTTCATTTAGATAACATCCAGTTACATTCATGACGGTAACCATTCACGAGAATAAAATTAACTGTATTTATTATTTCATTAGAGTAAAAGAATTTAACAAATTATCAAATGCTCTCTCAATGAGAGCTTATTACATTATCGAGTTCGCAGTGAAAATATAAAACTAAATCATAAAACTATTTTCTTATTCATTCAATATAATCTTCCATGGGAGATGGTCCTTTAGGTTTTCAATCTGTACATCACCTGCATCATTTGTACGATTGGAGAGGGTCAATGCCCTACTCATAGTAATGGTTATCCTTCAAGATTATTAGTAATTTAAGCGATTCATAAAAGTAATGTAAGGGCTTTGATTTGCTTCGTACTCCACCACTAGGAGGGGTATCAATATGCGTAACCAATATATATGAATACATGTCTAACAAAGTTTGTGTGCCTCATCATACATAATGATCATTATCACAATGTGAAAAATAGTTCAACATATCCGACTCTCCATGCATTCTCACACTACAGAGATTTGTCGGCGTGTCCAACGTTAATGTGGATTTATGAAAACATTTCAAGGTGACACAGCAATGGGATTGGGGGATTTACATTACATGATGTGTTCATGAAGTAACTATTTACGACTTCAATCCTGAGAAGTGATGTAACACATATGGTGATTTACTTACATCAATTGTGCACCACGCCAACCAACCCATGGAATTACATGCCGACCAACAGGGCCACTACCCATAATGCATTACGTCCACAATAAATTTTTGAATCATTAGTTGTGATACCTCTAACATATCACTTGCATTGATAGAGAAATAATTCGAATCGTGGGAGTTTTGGAATTCCAAGATATATGCCCAAGCCATAAAGGTAGATAACACGTGGCTAACAAAATAAGGAAGACAGTAACAATGACTAACTCAACAGAGATGAGAGTAGCAATGGCCAACTCAGTAAAGAGGGGAGTAGCAATGAGTAACTCAAGAAAGTGGAGATTGGTAATGGCTAACTCAACAAAGAGGAGAGTAGCAACTCAATAAAATTGGTAAAGGCAAGGGCAAGGCTTATATCCATCACCCCCACATAAAATAATATATATCACTCATAATTAACATCATACCATAATTCCCAATGGGTAAGTAATTGTTGGCGGTAAATTAAACAATTGTAGGGAGAGAATCATAGTAACACGAAAGTATAACATGAAAAAGGCAGATAAAGGACATCAAATTAGATTAGTGTAAGCTTAAAGGAATCCCTCACCTCTTAGTTCGATCCCACTCTAGTGTATTTAGATCTACAATATCGCACCCAACTCTAATATGTTTAACATGTTTCTTAGGTTGCTATAATCGACTCAAGTTAGCGTTAGTCCAAGATTTAAGCCTAGCTTTCACTCTAATCATAAGAGAGGAGATTTTTGGTGAAATTTCAAGGGAATGAGCAAAACATGGAACCTAGTTCTTGTGGAAGGTTGCAAGGGATGGGTAATTCACCGTTTTTGTATCAGGAACAACTAGGTCGATGGCTGAGGTGCTCCCTTGACAAACTTCAACAGTTGGCCTTCTCCTCTTCCTTCTTCTTTCTTTTTTGTCTTTTTTTCTTTTTCTTCTGGTG
Source organism: Magnolia kwangsiensis (assembly GCA_037074715.1). Lineage (NCBI taxonomy): Eukaryota > Viridiplantae > Streptophyta > Magnoliopsida > Magnoliales > Magnoliaceae > Magnolia > Magnolia kwangsiensis. The sequence continues at coordinate 101,184,767 of CM073575.1, read as the reverse complement.
CGTAGACTGGATGTTTCTTCCTTTACTCTATGCCTCAACCTTTTATAGAATTCCTTGGAGTGTCTCTAGCGGGAGGAAGAAACCCGTTCTAACATGACAGCCTAGCATACTCTGTTTTTCACATGTAAATTTTGGGTTGAATCTGCGTATGCCTTTTGATCTATGGCATGAGTTTAACACTCTCCTTATCCTAATATACTAGGGAACTTCTTGTTTAAAGGGCCAACAGACAGGTGGTTACGTCATGATCTTGGGCGTTAGAACTTCCGATGAATGATCGAAGAATGTGTTATGGTTTAGGCGGAAAATAGAACATGAATCACTTAAAGACAGGCTTAAGGTGCATTACGATGTCACTATCTTTAAGGTGATATTCACACCATACTAGTGATTAAATCAATTTGCAAGAGGATTATAGGAAATCCGCCTCCAGGATACAATAAGCCTCTTCTCCAAGATCGGAGAAATGTGAGTTTCGGCCTACAAAACTGAAAAACTGCACCGTGAACACACTTTTACAGCAAACACTCCTGACTTTTGTACTGTTAAAATTTATCCCCTAAAAACTATTTGCAATTTATTGCCTGAAAACTATTTACAGTTTAACGCCTAAAAACTATATCTTTCTAAAAATGAAAATGGTGAAGAAGAAGAAGATGGAGAGGAGATTGTTGGAATCATGAATTTGGATTGACCCAAAGATGGGTTTATGTAGAATCACAAGAGATGTTAAAGACCCTTTTCATGAAAAAACATCTTCTTCCATGGTGTCTTTTCAAAAATGGTGGTGTCTTTTCAACAATGACATCCCTCTATTTCAAATTCAAATGATGCTTCCTTTAACAAGAGGCATCACCATTCACAAATGAATGGTCACCAACAATCACTAAAGCCACAACGTTTTTTCCAAAAATCCTTTATAAATTAAAATTTCTTTTCTTCTTATTTTGAAAAAAAAATCAATAATCCCCTACTTTTTTTTTTTCAAAATATAAAGGTCAGGGTATGTAAGAAAAATATGCACATAGGAGAAGGTGTCTTACGGACTTGAATCTTCACTTAGTGTAAACAAATCGAAGTTGTATAAGAATCCTTAGTGACTATGGTCTCGAGCTAAGTATTCTGTATAACACAACCGGACATGTCACACATAAATATTTCAATTATCATGTGTTCTAAAATTATAGCACATTATCGGCCTAATATTTTGTCCTGGATTCATGAGTTCATGAGAGTAGCCAAAACTCTCGAACATCAAAAAGTAGCCCCACTTCTAATATTCATAGAGGTGAGTCCTTATGAATGCTTAGAGGTGGGCATTGAGCCGAGTCGAATCGAGGTGGGCCAAGCTTGGCTCGGCTTGTCCATGCTATACTCGAGTTCGAGCTCAGCCTCGAGCTTAACATTGAAGCTTGGCTTGTTTGCCAAAGCTGTCGAGTCGAGTTTGAGTCGAGTTAGTGGTTCGAGTCGAGTCGAGTTTACCTCGAGTCGAACTTGAGCTTGTTCCCTCGAGTCGGGTTTTGTATAAATGATTTGAAAATGTAGATTGTGGATTTTGTATGTTCTATATTAAAATGCAGAAAAATAGGGCATTCTGCAAATGTATGTGAAAAATGCTTAGGGTGCAATGGGTTCTTCATGAATGGTTGAAAAAGGCAGAGATTGTGATGGTTATTGAATAAATGGCTGAAAAATGTAGAGCTTGATATAGGTTTTGTAGGAATGGTTGAAAAATGCTGAACAAGATGTAGATTTTCTTATGCGTTGTTAGAAAATACAAAAGCATATTTGAGTTTCAAGACTCAAAAACAGGGGAATGCAGATCGTGGGATTTACATTCCAGTGGCCCGAAAGTAGGCAGAGTAGATTCACATTCTCTTTTTTTTTCAAAAGAAAATGCAGTCGAATTAAAAAGCCTTTTGACTTTCAGTTCAAAAAGTACACATTTCAGACCACTCAACTGCAAAAAGCAAAGACCGGGAATTTGACCCAAATGTCGAAAAATTGAAGACTCGATTAAAAAAGGGAGGCTAGAGTTGGGTCGGGTTGCTATTTTGTTTTTTTTTTTTTAAATTATATTTATATTATATATATATATATATTAATATATATAATATTTATTAATATACTTATTAATCGAGCCGAGTTGAGCTCAAGTTCGAGCTTTAAGTCGAGTTGAGTCGAGTTGAAATGCCCCATGTTTGAACTCAGCTTGAACTCAACTCGAGCTTCCAAAAATTAGCTTTACTCAACAAGAATTGACCATTCAAGCTGAGTCAATCTGAGCTGACTCGAGCTGAGTCGAGCGAGTTTTTCGAGCTGACTTGACTCGTGAACATCCCTATAAATGCCCTTGTAACTATAACACCATTGAAAAGACTCATTTAGAGCAGCAACTCATACTCCTTTTATCATTACAGGTACCCAGCACTATACATACATTCAAGAATGAGACAGATAGAAAACACACAGTGCTGATCGAGACACTTCCCTTGAGGTACTTTGTCCATTGAATTCATTAACTTAGGTTGGGTTTCTCTCATCTGGTATTTGTGAAATTGGCTTAAGTCTCATTCCTCTTGATGTTCTACTAACAACATCCCTTACCAGTCCCTTGGTGAATGGGTCCACTAGGTTCTGAATAGATTGTACATACTATATTATTATAACACTGTCACTAAGTAGTTACCACACAAAACTTTGCCTTAGACTGATATGTTTAGTTTTCCATTATAAGTCTTGTTATATGCTTTTGATAGTGTCGCTTCACTATCATAGTAGATAGAAACTGGTGGTAAAGGCCTTACCAATAATGGTATTTCTAATAACAGGTTTATTAACCATTCTGCCTCTTTACTGCTATCCGCCAAAACTATGAATTCAGATTCCATGGTAGAGTGAGATATGCAAGTTTGCTTCTTGGATCCCCAAGAAATAGCAGCTCCTCCAAGTGTAAAAATTCATCCACTGGTAGACTTGGATTCATTAGAATCAGTGACCTAACTTACATCTCTATACCCTTAAGAACATTAGGGTAACCAGAAAAGTGTAAGCCATAGTTAACTGTTTTTTTCAAGTATTTGAGTACTCTAGAGACGACATTCCAATGATTTAAACTTGGATTACTTGTAAACCTACTCAATTTACCTACTGCAAAAGTAATATCAGGTTGAGTAGAAATCATAGCATACATAAGATTATCAATCACCTTGGAATACTCTAACTGAGATACACTACGATCTTCACTTTTAATTAACTTGATATTAGAATCAAAAGGAGTAGAAACTGAGTTCTTATCATAGTGATCAAACTTTTTAAGTAGCTTTTCAATATAATGTGATTGAGATAGAGTTATACCATCATTGTTTCTTAATAACTTGATACCTAAAATCACATTAGCTTCACTCATATCCTTTATGTCAAAACTAAATGATAAGAATATTTTAGTGTTATTTATAACTTCTAAACATGTATCAAAGATTAACATATTATCTATATAAACACATATAATTACTCCTTTATTATTAGAGAGTTTCGAATATACACATTTATTAGATTCATTAATCTTAAAGCCATATGAGTTGATTACTTTATCCAAAATTTCATGCCATTGCTTAGGTGTCTATTTAAGTCCATAGAGTGACTTGAACAATTTACACACTTTATTTTCCTGTCATAGAACTATAAAACCTTTTGGTTACTTCATATAAACCTCTTCATCGAAGTCACCATTTAGAAAAGTTGTCTTTATATCCATCTTATCAAACTCTTTCAAGTGTAGATATAGACTTTCAGATTCAAGTCCGTGAAACTTTGGAAGGAGCTGGATCACTCCTGGCTTGATATCCATATTTCCTGTATTCTTTAAAACATCATGTAGAAAGGTGCGCTCACCCCTGTCAGTTGTAAATAATCTCATAAAGTATGAGGCGGGGGTGCTTAATATACCTCATTCTCATCCCAGGGTTCCTTAAATGGAGGTTGATGAGGATTTGGAGGATTTACAGGTTAATTTGTAGTAATAACTTCAGTTAACTCTAAGGATCTCAAGTGATATCTAATCTGGTGATGGATAAGCAACCCTTTAACCAATCCTCCTTCACTTAAGAGATGTCGAGTGTTATCACGAACCTACTTATGCATGAAACACTCTCAGCCCTCAAGCTAACCTAAACCTAAAAGAGAAAAAACTATAAGTGTTATGGTTTTATGCTCCTTTAGTTGTCAAATTTTGTGGTGCCAAAAACTTAAATCTATGTCTTGTGTAGCTCATTGTTATAAATGTTCAAGACATTACTTCATCGCTCTAAGAACTTTGCTTCAAGTTAAGAATGAAGAACTACTTCAACTACTACAGAAGAATGCGAGTACAAACTGCTTCGAGAAATGCAAGTACTAGCTACAACAGTAGAAGTGATCTTGTTTAAGACTTAAGCCAACATACAACACAAAGATTAATGATTATTCAAGCTTTAAAAGATCTCTTGTTTCAAGTGCTACATTATGTTCAAAAATCTCAAGCTTCATTAATAAAGGTCATCTACTATCTGACGATAAGAAGTTTCGAAGTTTATATCTCATTTTCAAGGTAAGATTGACCTTAGATTGTCCTTAGGATAGGTCACTTTGGATACATAAATTAATTGAATCATTTTACATGAATTTGGATCGTTCTAAGACTAGTCTTAAACCTTGTTCGACTAGTCTTAACACGTTCACGATCAGTCCAAGAGATTTCAAGACCAGTCCTAAGTTTGTTACAATTTTTCAAATTTTTTCTGTTTGTCCACGACCAGTCCTGGACTTTGTTCAACTGGTCATGTGAACAGTGTTAACTCATCCTACGACCAGTCCTGGTTCTATGACTCAAAGTCCAGCAACCAAACTCTGGGTCCTACGACTAGTCGTGAGAATGCTATGACCAGTTGTAGAGGGCCTACGACCAGTCGTAGACACTTTACGACCAGTCGTGAAATAATTTTATCTGATCGCATTAAAAAATTCAAAAATCCGTTCTCCTACGACCAGTCATAGTGTCCTCAAGACCAGTCGAAGGTACGATTTCTGCAGCTATAAATAGTCGATGAATTTCAGAGTTTGATACAACTGAAATTCAAGTAAAATCAAGGGACTACTCTGAGATAAGTTTATGTTTATTTTAAGCTACATTGTGCTCATTTAATGTTCTCTTTTGTTAGCTTTATTAATTTAATTTTATTTTTACATTCCAATCTTAATTGAAAAGAGGAGTTGTGATATTCCTTCTTCTTGGAATCAAAATCAAATAGAGCTAAGCCCATCTAGTTTAATTTAAAATTAATTAAAACCTAGAACCATTTTAAAGTGAGTATTGGACTTTAAACTTCTACATTCAATCATCTACTCCGATTGGTTCTTCTGAGCTACTACAAAAGGAGAAATCCAGGTATTTTATATTTATTATAAATTCCTTTCATTTTGGTTTTATTTAAGGTTAAGCTAGAAAAATCTCAATTTGTTGGTTATCTGAGGAGAGCCAAAAAACTCAGAAGTGGGTTTTTGAATTGTGTAAGCCCTTTTTTAAAAGATATAATTGTGAAGGTTTTGGGTGAACTTGTGAAAATCTATTTTGATAGTAAATTCTAATATCCCTTATGTGAGGATATTAAGAGTGGAGTAGCAATTTGTGTGGTTGTTTTATAATAGTTGGTGTACACACAGGAGAACCACTATAATTCTTTGTGTTTTGTGGATGTATGATTTATATTTCCTATCTTTTATTATTCAGAATTGTGGGATGTATGTTTGGATATGAATGTTGTAATATTTACATTTCAAGAATAGTGGGGAATGTTGTAATAATTTAGATTTTAATTCATGCAATTTATTTCAATTCCTTGCTATTTATTTATTCCTCTTCAGTTTGAGTTTTTGATATAAAGACCTTTCTAGAAATAAGGTTGTCCTACCATAAACTCTAGTTTTTAGTGTAAGGTTGTCCTTAGAACAACATTTGTATCAACCTCTCAAGACTTGAATTTTGAGGTTGCATTTTAATTCAGCATTGTGAATTGATTTCTTTAATTAGCTATCTCTCTTTTTTTAATTCCGTTGTTATTTTTATTTTAATTTGGCATAGTCCTATTCACCCCCCCCCCCCCCCCCTCTAGGACATATAGCTTGGCCATTTCAAAAACTAAAGTAATTAAGAAATCTAGAAAAGAAGGCGATAGAATTAGAAAGAAGTTATCAAATTAGAAGTTTCTATATTAAGATCCTGCAAAACAGAAAAGAAAGTTAGTTTCTAAAAAAATTAGGAAAATTCCTAACCTAGAAATAAAAAGATAAGTTAGTTTCTAAAAATACTTCAGAAAAAGCCAAACCTAAAAATAGAAAACAATTAAACCCTAATCTTAACCTAATTTCAAAACTAATTAATTTCAGAAAAACACAGTGTTAGTCCCCGACAATGACGTCAAAAACTTGTTCATAACCCTAAGTATAGGGTCGAAATGTAGTAATAATCTTGGTAAGACCGTTGTCAAATCCACAGGGACTAAATCTTGTGTGTATTTTGAAAGTGATTAAAATCAGAACTAGAAGAAGATTTAAATTTAAAATCTAGAATAATAGGAAGGAAATGTGAATAGTTTAACAAAAACTTAAGAATTCAAAGATGGTAACTAAGGTGCCCAGGGATCCACTTGCAGCTATCAGGATGTTTTCTTATTTGATTCAAAGAATACAATTGGAATTGGAGTCTTATTCTATCAAATTGGAAGATATATCAATAAAATCAATCTGAATTTTTGTTGACCTAATTCTCAACGGATGAGAGTTGTGAGGATTGAAAGTGATTCCATCATCTAACTATGCCCAGGAGATGATGGCAAACAATAAGATATACCAATCCCATAACCAAACATAGAAGAATTGTGAAGGTTAGAAGATATTTCATCACCTAACCATGACCAAGGGATGATGGTGAACAACAAGATTTACTATCTTCACAATCTTAAATCAGGAAAAGAAGATACTTAAAGATATTGCAGATCAATTGTAATTTGAGTCACAACAAACCATTAAAAATTGAAAGTATTCCTTAAATATTAAATTAGAATCAAAGAAGTTCAACAATAACAAGAATCAAACAAGAAAACCATCCCAATCATGCTACAAGCTTCACCCCTTAGCCCTAGCTAAGGGATTTAACCAACCATAGACATGATTAAATCTAAAATCCTCTAAGAAAGCATTAAAAACTAAGAAGAAGAGAAGAAGAAACTCTTGGATGACGGCTCTGCCCCTTTGTTCTACTCCTCAAAACCCTAGATATCTAAAAAAGTGTTTAGGAAACCCATATTTATAGCTTTGCCCATCTAGATTCGTAAAACCAAATCAAGTTACGAAATCTATGTAACTCATTCGATGATATCGAACAACCTTCGATGTCATTGAAGGGTCTTTAAATTTCAAAAGTCATGCCTTTACACACTGCATAACTTTTCCGCACTACATAAGTCTTTATATCATCAAACCTTCCTTCGATGCCTTCGAAGGGTCTTCGATCCATCAAGAATGTGCCCAAAACAGTCCAGCAAGTTTCTTCATAATTCTTTAGAAAATTCGATGCCATCGAACAGTGTTCGATGTATCGAACAACGCCTCGATGTCATCGAGAGAGTCTTTGAGTAATCAAGAATGACACTCAATATATCTAGCAGCTAACTTGATTTTCATGTAAAAATTTGATGTCATCGAACTGTGTTCGATGTCATTGAACCATGGCTTTGATTTCATAAAACAGTGGTTGATGACACAGGTAATGAAGTGAATTTCAGCACTTTGTTCTTTTGACTTCCTTCCTTCTCTACTTAATTTTCTTGGATCTTGGTGTCTTAAAATCTTCAATCTTGGTATCTAACGATCCATTCTTTGCCTTGGTATTTTTGAGCATTAAATCCATACTTTTAATATTATTTTCAATCCAAGCTCTTGGACTCACCTTGCAACACAAACATGTATAAAGTATACTATTAAGCATTATTATGTTCATAAACCCAAGATATAAATGGGAGAAAATATACAATATTTGAGTCTTAACATTTGGTCTAACCAAAATCACAAAAAACATACCAGTGACTAAAGATGAAATTTAAAAGCTAATTCGGTCTGACTGAACTGAAGGGAGGATTAGGTGCGACCGAAAGTGCACAAAAAGCTCTAGCAATAAAAGGAGTTAATTCGGTTCGACTGAAGATTAATTTGGTCTGACCAAACCCAAGCTCGATCCGACCGATATCAGGCAATTGATGAAACGATCTTGTCAAGCTTCGGACTTGACTTTGGTTCAACCGATGCGTAATGCGGCTGTGTAAGTTAAGGTGGTTTCATGATCAGATTGCAGAAATTCTAAGTTGGTGTGTAAGATGGAGCTTCACAACTATAAATAGGAGTCTCTATGACGTTCCTAGGTATCATCTAGGGGTTTAAGGAGCAGATTTAAAGGGTGGAGAGCCACCGCCAATTTTTTTTCCTTCTTTAGTTGTTTTCATGATTTGTTTAAGAGATTTTGGTTCAATCATGTCTATGGTTAACTAAACCTCTTAGATAGGGCTAAGAGGTGAAGCTAGTAGTGTGATTAAGATGTTTATCTTGCTTTGATTGTTGTTTATATTGAACTTCATTAATTTCTAGTTGATTTTAAGGAATATTTTCAGTTTTCTTTGGTTTGTTGTGACTTAAATTATAATAAACACTGCGATAGCTTTAAATATCTTCTTTTTCTATTTGAGATTATGAGATTGGTAAATCTTATTGTTTACCATCGTCTCCTGGGCATGGTAGGGTGATGGAATCCCTTCTAAATCTTCACAATCTTCTTCCATTGAAACTAGATCACTGAAAAGTTTAAAAATTTAATCATCTCTTCTTCTAACTGGATAAGATAGGACTCTGATTCTAGTTGCACCTCTTGAATTAAGTAAGGTAGCATCTTGATAGCTATAAGTGGATCCTTCGCATCCTAGTTCACACCTTTAAATTCACAGGTTTTAATCTACCTTATTCATAATCACTTTCAATTTATCTAGAATTCAGATTTAGATCTTCTTCTTGTTCTAGTTCTAGTTCTTTTCATAATACCTTTAAGTTTAGTCCCTATGGATTCAACCTCAGTCTCACTAAGATTGTTACTACATCGTGACCCTACACTTGCGGTTATGAACAAGTCCCTGATGCCAAGTTTACTAGGGTGATGGAAATGTCTCCGAACGAAGCCGTGGGGTTAGCTAGCGGCTCTCTTCTATAGGGTAGGTCTTTCCTTTTGTAATAATGATTTTTGTTACTTGGTTATTTTTCACATCTTCTTATGTAGATTTATTTTCAGTTCGTCCCTTCTCTCTTAAACGTTGCTGTAAGATATTGCGCAACAAGATGGAGTGTGAGGAGGCAGAGGTGGATCCATTGTAGAAGGGTGTTAATCCGAGCAGCTTCGCTCTAAGAACATTGCTCTAAAGGCCCAGGTGGAGGGGACGAACATTGAGCTGGAAGCGTCAAAGTTACTTCTTAACAATGCTCTGAAGAAGGTCACCTAGTGGAAATCCAACCTGGGCAAGTTGAGGCACGAATACAACGTGAAGATGAAGGAGGCCCAAGAAGCTATCCTGGTGGTTCAGAAGGTGGCTGTGGAGGAGTTCAAGGCCTCCAAGGAGTTCGAGGAAGACAAGAATGCGCTCTTTAGTTTCGGGTATGACAAGTGCCTCAAGGACATTAGGGAGTTGTATCCTGAACTTGACTTGGCTCCTTTCGAGAGCTACCCTACTAAAGAACCGACCCCTCTGGAAGCCGAGTAGCTGACCTCGGAGAAGTAGTGATCCTTTTTGTAAAAATTTTTTCTTCTTCATATGTACTCTCCACATTTTTTATGAATGAAAAAAACCCTTCTCCTTTCTTTTACAATGATTATTGTGCTTAAATTTTCTAAGTAGACTTGCCAGATTGGTTTATCTTTAGTTAGAAGGTCAGCCTAGCTGCAACTATCCCCTTACAAGGGGGTCGAGCTGTCCGCATAGGGGGATCATTTCCCTTTGCCTTAAAGGGTCCTTCATTTGTAGGTCGCACAACTTGAATAATGTTGTTAGTTAGTGGTCTGACTTCTTCTTTAAGGGTTGGATGATTGGTTATGATTGTTCTTCTCTTGCACTAAGAGAAGTCCTTATTAGGCCATGCAGTAGGATCAGTTAATGGTCCGACATCTTCTTTAAGGGTCAGATGATTGGTGGGAGGATAGTTTTTCCTTATTTTTAAAGGAAATCCTCGACAGATTATGTAGGTCAAACCATTATAGGCAATGAGTAGAATGCAAAATTTTCTAACTTTGGAAATTTTATTGAAAAATTTGAACAGTAGACATGTAGATTGGCACCATAGGTCGACTTTCGAGCTGAAGACATAGATCTTGACCTAAGATCTGGTCGGACTTCACAAGTAGTAGATCTTCAAGTGTTTGGCATTTCATGGATGTTGCAAGGGTCTTCCTTCCATATCCTTAAGTCGATAAGTCCCAGGTTGAGTTATGTCCGTCACTTTATAGGGTCCTTTCCAATTCTGTCCTAGGGTCCCTAAGCTGAGCTCATTATTTTGGAAGGTTCTGTGGAGGACCAGGTCTCCTTCTTGGAACCTTCTTATCTGTACTCTTACATTGTAGAATCAGGAGACTTGTTGTTACCGAATTGCGACCTTGAGCTGGGCTTATTCCCTCCTTTCTTCGAGTAGGTTGAGGTTTAAAGCCATCTGTTTGACATTCTAACTTTCTTCGTAGGTTTGGATGTAACATCTCGAATTTTCACGGCTAGAGTTTGTACTCGTGCCCAAGGAAACCGGGTGTTAAGGATGTATAATCTGGGATGCTTTAGTAAAATCACACCCTATTTTTTCGTTTGGTGTACATCCAGATACATTCAAGAAGGTAATCATACATGAGAATAAAATCAACTGTATTGATTATATTTCATCAGAGTAAATAGAATAATTAAATGCCCCATAATGAAAGGTTTATTATAACATCAAAGTTAACAGCGGAAGTATAAAACTAAATAGTAAAATTGTCTTCTTATTCTTTCAAGATAATCTTCTATAGGGAAGTAGTTCTCTAAGTCTTCAATCTGTACATCACCTACATCATCTGTACGGTTGGGAGAGGGTCAATGCCCTACTCATAATGAAGGTTATCCTTTAAGATTAACAATAATCCAAGAGATTTATAAAAGTAAAGGGTACTAATACGTCTCGTACTCTACTAATACATGAGATATCAGTATGCACATATAACCTACATGAGATGCATGCCTAGCATAGAGTGTTCAACTCATCATACGTAGTGATCGTCATAATGTAGAATATAGTTTATAGACAATCCAACTAGACCCGCATTCCATAACTACGGATATTCGTTGGCATGGCCAATGCTAACGTGGATTTACGCGAACATCTTAAGGTAACACAACACGCAGTTGGGGGATTTATGTAACACGATGTGTTCATGAAGTGACTAATTGCGACATTCAATCTTGAAAAGTCGATGTAACATGTATGCCAATTTACATACATCGATTGTGCACCACGCTAACCAACCCATGGAATTACATATCGACTAAGAGGGTTGTTACCCGTAACGCATTACATCCATGATAAGATAATCGATTCACTAGTTGTGATACCTCATAACACATCACTTGCACTTATAAGTAATATAACCGAATATGGAGGTTCTGGAATAACAAGACACATGCCCATGCCTTTAAAGATTGACGGCACAAGGCCAATATAATAAAGAGAAGAGTGACAATGGTCAACTCAGCAAAAATGGTAATAGCCAACTTAACAAGAGAAGAGTGACAATGGTCAACTCAATAAAAGGAGAGTGGCAGAGCTAACTCAAATAAAAAGACGAATGACATAGCCAACTTAAATATAAAGATGAGTGGTAGAGCCAACTCAAATATAGAGACGAGTGGCAGAGCCAACTCAATAATGGATGAGGTATGGGCAAGGCTTACATCCATGGCCTCACATAAATTTAGAGAAATCACTGGCATTTGACATCATGTCGTAATCCCAAAATGGCCGATAATATAAAATAAATCAATTGATAAGATAATTCCCAGAGAACATGTAAACATGAAATATAAGATAATTCATATAATAAAAGGCATGAAAGAGGCCAATAATTGATGTAAAACATATAATAGTATGGAAGATTCAAATTGATATGTAAAAGTCCAGACATATGTAAAGGCAAGATCAAATTCATGAAGACATGAAAAGACAAGATACAATTATCAACTTAAATTATAGTAAGCCTAAAAGATAAAACCCTCACCTTTACAAGGGAATTGCTTTCTAAGATGGTCAGCACTCATCGTGTACGGCGTAGGATCAAATTTTAGCCTAATTCATATGGTTAGATTTTATCAATATGTGGTTAGGATTAAATATTAAAGTTTGCAGATCTGGATTTATACTAACCAGCGATTTAACTAGGAGCATGAATTAAATTAAAATAACCTACCCTGTTTAGAGAATTCCTAGTCTAATAGCATGGGCTTCAGCAATACTCGATGTTGAGTCGACTCATTTTGACTCGATCCTAAACAGTCTTTCATGTTGGGAGACTAATAGTCGCCCCCTGACATGATCAGACCTGGATTTCTGTTGGCCTCCTACGGATCTTGATGGAACTCGGTTTCTTCTTTCTTCCTTCTTTCCATTCTTTCTCTTCTTTCCTTCTTTGCTTTGCTTTGCTTTCCTTTCTTTTCTTTTCTTTTCTTCTTCTCTTTTCCTTCTTTTCTTCTTGCCCAGCAAGGTTACTGGACCACGAATCAGATCTTAGCTTGATCAGCGACTCGATTAAGTCTCCTGAGTCGAAACCTCTCTCTCTCTTGGCTCGATCAGCGACTCGATTGAGTCAGCCCGCACAGTAGCTCCCGAGTTGAAACCTCTCTCTCTCTCTCTCTCTCTCTCTCTCTCTCTCTCTTCTGTTCTCATTTTCTTCTTTTCAGGTTTTGTGGCCATGAGATGCCCTTTTATAGAGTGCGGCACACCTTCCAGAATACTCTATGAAGGCTCGCACGCCTGTTACATAGTCGGTCTCTCTTGCACAATGAATTCTGGAAAACAACTTGCGCTGAAATCAAAATCGGTGTACATACTGACTAAATCTCCTGATTTGACTTCTTGGGAGTGATTGGGCCCTCACTTTCTCGGGTTTGAATGGCTCTGATCAGCCCGAATATCACTCATTAATTTCTCTTCCACCAATGACCTGAAACCGCACCGTTTCTCCTTGGTGCAGCTTGCGGACGAGGGTGCAATTTTATCTAGGAGTGGAATGGACCAGGTTCTGATCGAAATTGACCTAGTAATATGATGGATGGTTCCGATCATCCCTATGAACGGTGGTGGGTCCCAAGATTTATCACAGCGGTTAGACATAGGTTGGTTTAAAATCTAGAATCTACGGGGAAGATTTCTCCTGCTGGTTCCTGACCTAGAACTGAAGGAGATGGAATGGGGTTTTACCCTTTTTTTCTTCTGCACACTATTGACGGTCTGAATTTTCCAGTAGAGATTGTGATGGTGGCCCACCTTATCACAGCAGGTGATCGTCCGGCTCTGTTGTGAACCCAGGAGGTGGTTTTTGAAATATATTAGGTCAAGGAGTTCTTGATTGGTTTGAGGTTGCGGTGCGGTGCGGGTTTGCACCATTTGTGTGTATGTGCTACACCGGGTGGGGTCCACTGCGATGATTCTTAACTGATCTACATCATCCATTCATTCTTCCATCTAATTTGAGGGGTTGAGCCAAAATTTGAAACATATCCAAGGATTAGGTGGGCCTTAAATTGGCGTTTAGTGGATGATTTATCATTCGGGTCACTTTTACAATGATCTAAGGCTTGATATTTGACGTGTATGGTTATTTTAGGCTAACTAAGCATTGTATAAAGTTTCACGGTAAACGGGTCGTGGGAACTGGGTGAACTAGGATTCCAAGGTCCAGGTTAGTAACATGGTCATAGTTATTGCTGATCTTAGGGTTTTGCGGAATTTAATGGCTCCACGGGATTCTAGGTGCATTTCTAAGAAATTCTTATAAAGGACTGCATATCTAAATCTCTATGGATAGGGAGTTATTCGTCGTGCCCTTCGTGGGAAGGTACATATGTCAAATCATGTGATGGATGGTCCTACCTAGAAATCAAGGGTTAGATGGCTTGATTTATGAATGATGATCAATCCTAACAGTTAGGTTTAGGTTAGGGCAAGTATGTAAGGGTTGGAACAGTTAGATTAGTGTTACATACACATTAAATCTTATGGTAACACGTTAAATCTTATGGTATTGAAAAGTTTAGGGTCATCTGTTCGAGGATTAGTATTGTTCCCTACTTCTTCGAGTAGGTCGAGATTCAAAGCCATTTGTTTGACATTCTGGCTTTCTTCGTAGGATTGGATACGTGCAGTAGGGAGGACAATCTTGACCAGGATGATGGCCTCATCTCTGAAGGCTAAGGAGAAAGGAGTTTCTCCTGTGGCCATTCGGGCTGTGGTCCGATATGCCCAGAGGACATGAGGGAGCTCCTCAGTCTAGGCTCCTTTAGATTTATCAAGTTTGGTTTGGAGGTGGTTCTTGATGATTTTGTTGATCGCCTCGAATTGACCGTTAGCTTGGGGATGCTGAGGTGATGAGTAGATGTTTCATATTCTGAGGTTCTCGCACATTCCTTGAAATTGGTCATTGTCGAACTGCTTCCCATTGTCAGTGATGATTATGTGTGGGATTCCATATCGACATATGATATTTCTCTAGACGAAGTCGGTAAATTTTTTCTCGGTAATCTTGTCTAAGGGCTCGACTTCGACCCACTTAGTGAAGCAATCAATCACAACAACTGTGAATTTTCTCTGCCCTTTACCAGTTAGCAATGGTTTGATAATATCTATCCCCCATTGGGCGAATGACCACGACCCAGTCATAGGGGTCAGTTGCTCAGGTGGCTAATAGGGTATTGTCGTGAACCTTTGACATTTGTCGCATCTCTGGGTGTACTGCTTGGCATCCTTTTGGATGGTTGGCTAGAAGTACCCTTGTCGGATGGCCTTGTGGGCAAGGGAGTGACTGTTAGAATGGTTGCCGTAATTTCCTTCGTGTATTTCTCTCAGGAAGTACACGACTTCTTCTAGTCTGAGGCATTTAAGGTAGGGCAAAGAGAATCCCTTTTTATACAAAGTATCATTGACCATGGTATACCGAGACAACCTAGATCAGAGCCTACGCGCTTCAAGTCGATCTTCGGGTAAATTTCCTTCCTGAGGGTAGTTGACTATTGGGTCCATCCAACTCGGTGTCGAGTTTAGGGGAAGAACCGTTCCTAGGTTAGATTTGCTAATACTTGGCTCATACTAGGCAAAGAGGTTGGTTTGTTGGGACTATGATGGTATGGGCTTAGAAGATGGGTCAAAGTCGGCGGGATGATATGATTAAATCCAGGGAAAGCTTCTCGATGTTTGGATACCTAGTTTCATTAGGAACAAGGGCTTTGCTAACATAGTACACTGGAAGTTGTTTCCCTTCTTTCTTTTAGATAAGGGCTGAGTTGACTTCTGCTGTTGAGACTGCTAAGTACAAGAGGAGCGACTCTCCTTGCTCGGGTTTTGACAATAACGGGGGTGAACTCAAGTATTCTTTTTAATTATTAGAAGGTGAGCTTATAATCATTGGTCTACTCTATCTTCTGCTTTCCTTTTAACTATTTGAAGAAGGGCATGCACTTGTCGGTGGCTCGAGAGATGAACCGGTTTAGGGCAGCCACTCTTCCCATGAGGCATTGGATTTCTTTTATTGTCCTAGGCAAGCTCATGTCTAGTAGAGCTCAGATTTTGTTAGGGTTCGCCTCGATCCCCCTCTAGTTGACTAGGAAGCCGATGAATTTTCCCGAGTTGATGCCAAAGGCGCATTTGCTCAGGTTTAGCTTTATCTGGTATTTCCATAGTTTTGTGAACATCTCCTTGAGGTCGGGATATTTAATGCTCTTGACGAGCATGTCTTTGACGTAGACCTACATGCATCGTCCGATTTGTTAAGCGAACATTCTATTGACAAGTCACTGGTATGTGGCTCTAGCGTTCTTTAGCCCGAAGGGCATGACCTTGTAGGAATAGAGTCATTTTTCTGTGATAAAGGTCATCTTTTTCTTGTCATATGGATGCATCATGATCTAATTATATCCCGAGTAAACATCCATGAAGCTTAGGAGCTCGTGTCTGGGAGTGCTGTTGATCTATGGGAGGGGAAAGATGTCATTGGGGTAGGCTTCGTTCAGGTCGGTGTAATCTACATAAACCCGCTAGTTCCCATTAGATTTTTTTGCCAAGACGATGTTGGCGATCCAGTCTGGATAGTAGATTTCTTTGATGAAGCCTGCTTGGAGGAGTTTGCTGAGCTCTTCACCGATGATAATGTACTGTTCTAGCTCGAACACTCGTCGTTTCTGTTTTACTGGTTGGTGGTTGCCTCAGGCATCCTCTTTGGTGAAGGTCAGCTCACAGGATGCTACTTTCTATTCCTTCGGAGGCCTGCTAGTGACGTGGAATTGATGCTCCGAGCTGCTCTGACTGATGCTTTGGGCATGAGCTCTTTGTGCTCGGTTTGAGTCTCCTCCTCTAGCAGGTCCACTGAAGATAGTGCGGATTTCTCTGGTAGCTTCGTTGTTAATAGACTATTCGTTCTTCAAATCTTCTGTTCTTCTCTCTTGTTGATGTATTCTCACAAATGTCTGTTTCATATGAGGAATTCGATCTCCTCTTTTATATCAAAGTAGTCACTGGTGGAGTGGCTGTGGTCACGGTGGAGGTAAAAGTACTTTCATTTGTCCTGTTTGTCGACATCTATCTTCATCCTATTCGGCCACTTGAGGAGTCATTTATCTCAGACCTCTATGAGCACCTGCTCGAGCGTAACATTGAGGGGAGTGTAGGAGCTGAACCTATTGTCGGGTCTCTTGCTCGACCATTGCCCCTTGGTCGAATTGTCATCCCTCCTTTACTTGTTGCCGTGATCCGATGTTCACTCTTCTTTAGACTATTTCTCCTTAATCGATCCTCCTCCATTCCTTGTAGCCTTCCACGAGCTGAAGAGCTCTTCAACATTAGAGTACTTTTGAGCTTGGTTGAGGAGGTCGACCAGAGTTATGGGGGGGTTTTTGTCGAGCAAGAAGAGGAACCTCCCTTCCCTCAGGCCGACCATCATAGCTGTCAGGGTGATCTGGTCAGAATAGCCTTCCACCTGCATTGCTTTCAGGTTGAAGTGCTTGATATAATCCTTCAATAACTCATTATCCTTTTGGATAATGGTGAGGAGGTGAGTCGTCAATTCAGCCTTTCCTTTCCTCTGATGAAGTTAGTGATAAACGCTTTGCTGAGTTGGGTAACTAAACTGATGAATCGTGGTTTAAGCAGTTGATGCACCCTGAAACTCCATCCATGGCCTAAAAGATTGTAGGTGCTCGGTTAGGTCGGTGCCCCCGGAGTAAGGGGCGATGTGCAGCATCCAAAATATGGATGAGATTTGAGCGTGCATGATGTTGGTGGTGAATGGCAGTTCAGTCTCCTTCAACATGGCTTCGATTGAGGTCGGAGCATGTGCACAGTAGGCTTGTCGTATGTCACGGATCTGACCTTGCAATTCGTTGAGCTTGGCCTCCTAGGGATCTTCATTTTCAGCTGTTGCATTGGCTGGGTTACACTCAGCCATGGTTTCAAGAGCTTTACCACATCTCTTATTCTCCAACTTGTGATGCAAGTTAGAGGGAGCTAGCGCGGTGGTGCTCGAAACGTGGGAAGGAGCTAGTGCTGGTGCTTCGCCGATCTGTTGGTTTTGTTGGGATCCGATGGGTGTTCGAGTGTGCGCGGAGATTTCTGTTCCTGCTCGGGCAACAACTTCCTCAGCCCCCTGACCGGGACGAGGGATCTGTGGCTCTAACAATATCTTTATCAGATTGATGTTGTTGTTCAACGCCTTTACTCATTGTTCTAGAGAGACAAGACGACCTCCCCAGTTTTGGGACCTCTGTATTGGGCCCGCGGGCTCAGAATCAGCTTGAAGTTAAGAAGATGAGTCCCGATGGTCTTCGGATTGTTCTGGAAGAATGGGGCTGGGCACAGTGGTAGCGGTCTGAGCTTTCTTTCTCCCATTTGCCATTGTTGAAGCATTGCAAGTGAGATGAACGGCTTTGATGTCGTTCTCATATATAGCGCCAAACTGTTGATGTAAAAATTTAGTTAGCCTTCCCTGGACCTTTGAATACCTGCACAAGGAACGAACAAAGGAGAGCTTTGCTGCAACTGGAGACCCTCCAATGCCTAAGTCAGATAGGGATTGTGGTTGTAAACATGGTTTTTAGGGTTAAGATTATTTGCACCTTTCATCATTAGGGATGCTTCTATTTATAGGTAAGGAGAGGCAGTGGCGTATGAGGTAGTCTCTATGTTTAGCAAGGACGTATTGTATAGGGATTCAGATCTCGTTCATGTCGTGAGGATCTCTCGAGATCTTTGTCCGAGATCTTAAGCAAATTCGTGTAGCGATCATCTTCCTAGATCCTCGACTAGGATTTCGGGTAGATATTTATCGGAGCCAGGTTGGAATTAGTAGAAGAGAGGTCATGCCAACCTGGGTCTGTGCTGATCTAATTCCTTTGGGTAGTAGTCGAGTACCTTTTGACATCGGGCAGATCAGTGGGGTCTTCCGACATGCTCTCGAGAAGTGACGAGAGATCGAGTTCGACCTCACTTCCTACTCGGTCTGGGGCTAAAGGTTGAGTCTTTTAATTGTATCTGTCATTAACTGACTTGACGAAGTGCACAGAGTTTCGACCTAACTAGGTCGATCCATTTTTCCCATAAAATTATTATAATTATTATTTATTTTGTATTATTTCCTATGGTGTGGCACACCTAGTTTTGGATCAGGCTAGAAAACCAAATGGGCTACACCATTTGTATTCGGTGGTTTCAACACGGTTTTATATTGTTTCCTATGTACGGGTTCATGTAGTCGGAAGCTGTGTGGGCCTATAGAGTTGACTATCATAGATCCACTATGTCCGTCAGTTTTCCAAGACAAGAACAGGACAGGCATTGACAAATCATGCAGATCAAAACTCATGTGGGCCACACCACACAAAATAGCGGGGATTGAACCCCTATCGTTGGAAACTTTATGGTGGTCACAAAAGTTTATATCTGGATGATATTTGTGCATACAATTTATCTGAATGGCAATATCCCTATGAACGGTTTGGATATCATATAAACATCATGGTCGGCTCCTGAAAGGTTCCAACTGAGGATATTTCCTTTCCTACTATTTCGTGTGTTGTAGCCAACATAAGTTGTGGATTTGCCTGAATTTTAAACTCCTATCCTACTATGATCTTGAAAAATGGCTGGATGGAGTGGATTTGCAATGGGCATCTCTGTGGAGCCCACACAGCTTCTGACTACAGGAATTTCCTGTGCCCGGGAAAGAGGCAATCCACATCCAGCTTCCTATGTCGCAGGGCACTTGATTTTTGAATAAGCCTTTCCCATCTTCATAGTAGGGTGCACTGGATGCAAGGTGTGGATGCTACATAAGCATCAGTTGGGGCATATATATATATATATATATATATATATATATATATATATATATATATATATATATATGATAAATGCTCACACACAACTAGTTGGACCATTTAAATTGGTCCAGCTAAGTGTGCATTAAATATCAAGGATTCCTCTTTTCATCCTCATATAATGCACTATATAATGCACTTCATGTGAGGATGAGTGACATTGAGTCTTACATGAGTATGATGGAAATTATTTGTCATAAATCTAACCTGTTCATCAAATAAGGTCCACTAATGAAATTTTATGTACTAAAAATTAGTAAATGGTCATCACCACTAAGGGCACACATCTAACTTGAATCTTGACTATTGGAATAGATTTCTAACAATTCACTTTTCTTGTAGATGATATCATAATATTAATAAAAAAAAATGATATTTTTTCATTCATATGCTTATAGTGGACCGTACCTAATTAACGAATCGGATTTCCAAGATATGTGGTGCATCACCTGAATATATCACGTGTACAACTTTTTTAGTCATCCCATTTTCTTTGTAAACATTCCTCTAGCTTTCTCGCTCTTCATTTACTATACTTTTCCCTCATTTAATGCTCTCCCTATCCCTAAGATTACATTATTTTACAGAGTTTCATCTTTATTTTTCTCTCCTTTTCAAGTGACGTAACACTCATATATACACCACTGAACACCCGGGCTGTATTATGTTGATGTGGCTAATTCTGTGGGCCTACCATGATGTGTGTTATATCTACACCATTCATCCAGTTTTTCATATTATTTTAAGGCATGAACCCAAAAATCAAATAGATCACAGCTCAATCGGACCACACTCTACGGTGGATTATATGGCCACGGCCTGTTGGTGCTCCGTGGGCCGACTATTATGCATGTATTTCATCCATTCCGTTCATCTATTTTTACAAATCATTTTGGGGCTTTGTCCCAAAAATGAGAGAGATATAAAACTCTGGTGGACCACACCATAGGAAAACAATAGTCATTGGATATCCACCATTTATATCCTCCTAAGGTCCATTTAATTCATCACTATTTCCTATAATGTGGTCCAGTTGAGATTGGGATATACCTCATTTTTCATATTATACCATAAAATAATTTAGAAAAATAGACACACGACATGGATGAAATACATACATCATGGTATATCTCAGGCTCGTATATTAGACCATACCATTCCTTAGGCTTCCGCGGTCCTCTCGGTCGAATTCTGGCAACCCTTAACCTGTAATCAACATTTGTACGTGACCTTAAGTCCTATCTTGAAGATCTGAGTCGGCTTGACTTGAAACTTGTATCATAGCGACCACGCCATTGCCGCGGTTCCAACGCCACGTCTTACGCGCCGATGTGATACCCAAACCAGGAGATTTGGGCCCGCGTTTATTTCGAGGAAAACACTAGTCGTTGTAATTTTTAAGAGAATATCTATCTTAAACATCACATCAATCCATCAATCAAAGTCAAGTACACAAATTTACCTAGCTTATCCCTCTCCCATTCCCAAAGTCAACTCTCTCTCTGTCTCTCTCCACCCATCCCTTTCTTACAACTTTATCACTCCACCCATCACCCATCACTCTATCCCTTTTCATCCCATCACCTCTCTCCCTCTTTCATTTTCTCTCTTCACTCTCAAGCTCCTAAGGAGAGCAACCGTCCAAGTAATTTCCATAGGGAAAGAGGCCTAGTGTGGCCCACTCCCTACCACCCAATCTCCCATCTTAGCCATCCAATCTTCATCATCCACCATCAAAGAGCAAGCTAAGGAGCCTAGGAGTCCAAGTAGCTAAAGGAGTGCAATCAGTGGGTGATCCACTATTAATTTTCAATTTGATGGCCTACTTGTGATGAGACCTAATTTGATGTATATGTTGTAATCATATGAGGGGCCCATAGTGGCGGAGTCCCTCCACTACACTCTCTCTCTCTCTCTCTCTCTCTCTCTCTCTCTCTCTCTCTCTCTCTCTCTTTCTTTTTAATCTTGATGATGATGATGATTGTATGGCCCACTTGATCCAAGTCATCCACGAGATGGACCCCACCTTGAAAGCTGATTGGCCGGTGTACCTACAATATCTATATAGCTGGTGTACAAAGATAGCAAGTTTTGGTGGGCCTCGCTCGTGGGACCCACCTGATTTATGTATTTTATCCTAACCATCCATCCCTGGGATGGTGGGACACACCTTGCATGTGTGGGATCTCCACCGTCTAGTAGGGATGTGACACCCACCTGAAATAGGAAAACGGATTGGCTGGGTAGCTCACACCAATTATATAGCTGGTGTATTGACGCCACCAAGCTCTGTGGTTCCCACTGCTGTGATATCAGCAAGTGTGGTGGGTCCCACCATCTACACCGTCCATGGACTGGAAAGGTGGGAGCCCAACATGATGTATATGTTTCATCCCATGTCATCCAAACCATCCATTTGGGGACCCTACGCCGCAGCTCCAGCTGCTGCATGACGTCAGCAAGTTCTGGGGTCACACATGATGTATGCATTATATCACAACCATCCGTCCATTTGCTGGACGGTGTGACCCACCCTTCACGTGTGGGATCTCCACTATCCAGCTAGTCGTGGGACCCCACCCTTAATGTATGTATTTGTACCATCCATCTTTAGATGGTGCCATATGAGCCCTGCCATGATGTAGGTGCTATATCCTAGCCATTCATCTGTGTGGGACCCTCCCCACACATGTGGACCCACCTTGGGAAGTGGGATGACTGGTGTACCTCACACTGTGTCATGGTCGGTTGGAAGGGGGTGTGGCCTTACCTACCCAAGGGTAGGAGGCATTGTTAGGCTGAGTATGATCAGCTTGTAAATGAGTCCGCTATCGACGTGCCGGATAGGTATTGGTAGGCTATTAGCCAAGCAAATAGTGAGGTTTCTTACGCTCACTTAGACTACGTGCTTAAGAAAGGGGTAGTGTTATTTAGAGTGTACTAAACCCTGATGATTATTTAATGTGAGAACTGTACTGATATTTGATGTTTTAGTGATGAGCTGCATTAATACATAAATTCAGATGAGAACTGGTATGCTTGAGTTGCATCTTTCATCGCATTGCCATGGTATGGCCGACATCATTCACTCCTTGCATCGTATGGCCTTGATGTGGTCGATAGTATTTATGCCTTATATCGCATAGTCTTGATATGGCCGATAGTATTCATACCTTGTATCGTATAGCCTTGGTATGGCTGATAGTTTTCATAGATTCACCAGTATATTTTACATTACTCTGATATTGCATTCTGAGTACGCTTATATTGCGCACAAACTCTCACCACCCTCTAAGCTTTCTATAAGCTTATGCATGATTGATGCATGTAGATGATGCTAGACTGTAGCTGAGTAGGAGCAAGAACATGCCGCAGAGCTTCTGGAGTTTTTTATTATCGATATGGTATTTCCCTTTATGCGTATTGTACCTTAAAGTTTTTTATCAGAGTGGATTTTGTAATGGTGTTCTTGTTGTTATTGTTCGTGGGTTATGCTTATGGTTATGCTTATTTTGAATTAAATTGATTTTTAAAATCTCCCTTGTAGGATCCTAAGATTGGAACTTGGTTCCAGGAGCTGAAAATGGGGTACTACGGAGGCTATCGACGCCGGATTCGGTGATGAAGAATTTTGTGAACCCGATTTTTGAGTTTGTAGCGTGAAAGAAGTTTGTATCAAAGCATAACTTAGGAATAACTCAGGATAATATCACATATCTACTATAAGTTTAGGATAATTAGGTTCCAAGTTTGAATAACTTAGAGATTTTCTATTATTGACCCTTAACGTATGTGCCTTTGAGAGTTCTCAAGGTAATAGGCATCTTTGTTCTTCCCTATAGGACATACTGCCCAGGAGAGTGACCCAAGTGACTCTCTCTCCACCACCTATAACTCCCACGCTACAACCGACAACTCCTACTCCACCACCAAAGATCCCTACTCCCCAGCTTGAGGATGTCGTTCCTCCACCTAAGACTGGTGCGGATCCGATCGTACCCATGAGTGCCTCCCAGTTACATCAAATGTTGTAGGCTATGATGGCCGCCCTTCAGGGGTAGGGCAGATACCCTATTATTTCGCCAGCCCAGGCAGAGCAGGAGCATAACTCAATCCTCCGCGTTTCCATGGCGAGCCAGATGTAATAGTAGCCGAGAGATGATGCTCCGATGTGGAGAAGATTTTTGATACGATGACATGTATGACCTAGCAGCGGGTCCGGTTAGCCGTATTTCTTCTCCAGAGTGAGGCCGAGCACTAGTGGACTTTTGTTACCCATGTTGCAGGGCCTGATTTCATCTGGACATAGGAGGATTTTGTAGAATGATTCGACCAGTAGTACTTCCCCGAACACATTCTTTGGCACCGAGTGTTAGAGTTAGAGACCTTGGGCAGGGAGACATGTCTATGGTGTAGTATGAGGCTTGTTTCATGGCACTATCAAGGTTCGCGCAGTATTTGGTTGATGATGAGGAGCGGAAGGCCCACCATTTTGAGAATGACTTGTGTTACGGTCTTTGAGGCCGTATTGTTGGGCATGAACTCCCAACTTTTCAGGCAATAGTATGGAGGGCTCAAATTTATAAGACTAAGTGGGCCACCATGCAGAGCAATCGAGATCAGAGGAGAGACTGGAAGAGGCAGGCCCCCTCTAGTAGCTCCCAGCAACATCAACGACCACAGAGTCACAAGAGCCACCCATCCGCTAGTAGCACCAGTGACACCTCCAGCTCCACCTCAAAGGCCATTTACAAGGACCTGTTTTGGATGTGGTGGGACAGGGCACCGCATGTATGAGTGCCCTCACCCTCAGCAGCAGTAGCCGAGAGGGCCACAACATCCTCCACCGTAGCAGTGACCGCAACCACCTCAGCCATGAGGCTCCAACAGTAGTAGAGACAGCAGTATAGGCTGCCTCAGCTACAGAAACAACAACAACACCCTTAGAGGTGACAAGAACCTCCCCAGCCAGTTCAAGATAGGTTCATGAGGCTTAGTAGGACCCGCTGTCCTTTGGAGGAGTCGTTGAGAGTATACTCCCAGTCTCTGCATGTATCGCCCGAGTTTTATTTGATTATGGTGGTTCGCACTCATTCATGTCTGAAGGATTCTGCCATTTGACTAAATTGCTGACAGAGTCTACTTGTGAGGGATTGATCGTATAGACGCCCTTGGAGAATACTTCAACGTTAGGCTGATTTTGTTCATCTTGCCCTATTCTGATTAGTGATACTTTCTACTTGCTGATTTGTTCGTGTTGCCGATGTCTAAGTTTGATGTCATCCTGGGCATGGATTGACTTACCGAGTATCTAGCCATATTAGACTGTTCCACAAGTACCATCACGTTTTGTATTCCCATCTTGCCACAATTCCAGTTCGTAGTTGACCCAGAGGGGAGCCGCTATCTTGTTCGATGTCCTACGCAGGTGAGGAGCTCGTAGCAGTGAGCGTTGATCAGTTACTTATGGTTTATGATTTTTTTGATGTATTTCAGGAGATTTTGGGATTGCCACCGCATCGCCACATTAAGTTTCAGATTGATCTTGTGCCTGGTACCGCGCCTATCTCGAAGGCCCTATACCGTATGACACCAATGGACTTACGAGAGTTATAGCGGCAGTTAGATGAGTTACGTGAGTTGGGTTTCATTCGTTCGAGTAGTTCACCTTGGGGAGCACCGGTACTCTTTGTCAAGAAGAAGGATGGGTCGTTGAGGCTCTACGTGTATTACCAAGAGCTCAACTGGGTCACGATCAAGAACAAGTATCCATTCCTGAGGGTAGATGATTTATTTGATAAGTTGCAAGGTGTACAGTTCTTTTCAAAGATTGACCTGCATTCTTGTTATCATCAGATTCGAGTTTGAGAGGAGGACATTCCGAATACAGCTTTTAGGATGCACTATGGTCACTTTGAGTTTTAGGTCATGTCCTTTGGATTGACCAATGCACCCGCGGTCTTCATGCAGTTGATGAACGAGGTCTTCCATCCTTATCTCGATCAATTTGTTATGGTATACATCCATGACATTTTGATATATTTGAGGACCATGAACAATATCTAAAGATTGCATTGCAGACCCTCTGTGCCTACCAGCTGTATGCAAAGATGGAGAAGTGTGGGTTTTGGCAGGAGGAGGTGAAATTTCTCAGTCACGTTATGACAAGGGAGGGTGTCACAGTGGACCCCTCGAAGGTTGAGGCAGTACGTTAGTGGGGTCAGTCCACAAACACTCCGAGATATGCAGTTTTCTTGATTTTGTGGGATATTATCAACAATTTATCGAGGGATTCTCCCGTATTGAAGCACCGTTGACCAGGTTGACTTGGAAGGATGTAGAGTTTGTGTGGAGTGACACCTGTGAGAGAGCATTTATGGAGCTGAAGGACCACCTCACGTCTGCTCATGTCCTTACTCTTCCTTCTGGGAGTGATGGATTTATTGTATTTATAAATGCCTCACATATTGGTTTGGGTACTGTCCTAATGCAGCATACGAGGCCAGTGACTTATGCGTCTCGCCAGATTAAGGTCCATGAGATGAACTACCCCAAGCATGATTTGGAGCTAGCAATAGTCGTCTTCACACTGATGGTGTGGAGGCACTATCTCTATGAGGTTATGTTCGAGCTCTTCTTCAACCACAAGAGCTTGAAGTACTTATTCTCTCAGTCTGAGCTGAACATGAGGCAGAGGCGTTGGATGGAGCACCTGAAGGACTATGATTTTGTTCTCCAGTACCACCCAGGCAAGGCAAACATAGTGGCGGATGCCCTCAGCCGTCAGCCACGAGGGCTGGTGGCACACATGATGATTCAGGAGTAGAGGATGCTCAAAGATATAGCAGAGTATGACTTCGAGTTTGGTCTGCAGTCTTGTATCGTTCAGCTATCAAACTTTTTGATTTAACCCTCTCTTGTTACAAGGGTGATTGAGGCTCAGTAGACAGATGAGTCGTTATAGGGTTACCGAGCAGAGGCAGCATCTAAGAGTCAATTCGATTAGTAAGTTAGTTCTGATGGTGGACTTATGTGTCCCGAATATTCCTTAGTTGCATAGAGATACTATAACTGAGATACATCGATCGCGGTTTTCTATCCACCCTTGCTCAACGAAGATATATCAAGATATGAGGAAATAATATTTTTGAACGGGGATGAAGCGCCAGATCGCCAGTTTTATGGCTGAGTATGACACATGCCAGTGTGTCAAGAGTCCCCCTGTTCCATTGTAACCGTTGAGTGTCCTAATGTGGAAGTGGGAGCACGTGTCGACAGATTTCATTATGGGCTTACCGATAACTCAGCGCGGTCATGATGCCATCTGGGTTGTCGTGGATCGCCTAATAAAGTTGACACATTTTCTCACAATTCGTGTGACTTGGTCTTTAGACTGGCTTATGCGGTTATTCATTAAGGAGATTGTGAGACTACACGGTGTTCCAGTTTCAATCATTTCTAACTGAGACTCAATGTTCACGTCTCAATTTTGGAGGAGCTTTCAGAGAGCGATGAGGTCTGTTTTGTAGCTCAGTACCGTATATCATCCACAAACTGATGGACAGACTGAGAGGGTCAACTAGATTCTAGAGGATATGCTTCGAGCTTGCGTGATTGACTTCGAGGGTAGCTGGGATGAGCATCTGTGATTAGCTGAGTTTGCTTACAACAATAATTATTAGGCGACCATTGGCATGACTCCTTATGAGGCACTATATGGCAGACCATGCTGATCACTGAGTTATTGGACCGAGATTGGAAACCGACGTCTCCTAGGTCCTGAGCTTGTGCAACAGACATCAGAGGCTATCAATATCATTTGGCAGAGGATGCGTACAATTCAAAGCTGGTAGAAGAGTTTTGTTGATCGTTAGTGTCATCCCTTGGAATTTGCTGTTGGGGACAGAGTGTATCTCAAGGTCTCACCCATGAAGAGCGCAATTTTATTTAAAGCGAAGGGCAAACTTGCCCCAAGATTCATATGACCTTTCGATATCAGTGGGCGTGTTGGTGCCGTAACCTATCGGCTTACCTAGCCATTCAGTTATCTAGGATCCACAACATTTTTCATGTCTCTATGCTGAGGAAGTGTGGGTCAGACATAGTTCATGTTATTGATTGGCAGCCGCTAGAAGTTCGTGAGGATGCTTCTTATATTGAGGAGCCAGTTCGTATCCTTGATCGGAAGGAACAAGTACTCTGAACCAAGGTCATTCCCTTGGTGAAGGTGCACTGGGGTCATCATTCTATTGATGAGGTATCTTAGGAGCACAAGGCCAAGATTCGAGTGTGCTATCCTCATCTTTTTAATGATTGATTATATGTTGTATCTTATATTCGGTCTTCGATTTTATATGATGATGATATGTTTCCTCTTCCTTATGAGTTATGTCTAGTTGCAATGATTGTGTAAATTTTGAGGATGAAATCTTTATTAGGAGGAGAGAGTTGTAAGGCCCGTATCTTAGACCATACCATTTCGTAGGCTTCCACGGTCCTCCCGATTGAATTCTGGCAACCTTCAACCTATAATCAATATTTGTGTGCGACCCTAAGTCGCATCCCAAAGATCTGATTCGACTTGACTCGAAACTTGTATCCTAGCGACCGCGCGGTTGCTACAGTTCTAACACTGTGTCTTGCGTGCCGATGTGATACCCTAGCCAGGAGATGTGGGCAAGTATTTATTTCGAGGAAAACACTGCATGTTGTAATGCTCA
The DNA here is from genome assembly GCA_037074715.1 of Magnolia kwangsiensis. Lineage (NCBI taxonomy): Eukaryota > Viridiplantae > Streptophyta > Magnoliopsida > Magnoliales > Magnoliaceae > Magnolia > Magnolia kwangsiensis. Next base: position 101,156,326 of record CM073575.1, on the reverse strand, counting down.
AGAGAATCTCTATCCTAAACATCACATCAATCCATCAATGAAAGTCAAGTACACAACCTTACCTAGCCCATCCCTCTCCTATTCCCAAAGTCAAATCTCTCTCTCTCCACCCATCCCTTTCTTACAACTCCATCACTCCACCCATCACTCATCACCCCATCCCTTTTCATCCCTGAAAAGGCCTAGCTATATGTCTTAGGGGGGGAGGGGGTGAATAGGACTATGCAAAATAAAACTTATAACGGTGAAAATTAAATAAATGCGATATCCAACAAATAATATAAACAAACCACAATGCAAAATGTAAAGCAACCACAAAAATTAGATCTTAAGAGGTTAATACAAATGTTGTTTTAAGGATAACCTTACACCAAAACCAGAGTTTATGGTAGGACAACCTTATTTCTAGAAAGGTCTTTGTATCAAATATCAAATCGAAGAGGAATAATAAAAAATTAAATACAAACTGCACTGAAGAATAAATTGCAATTGTAAATATATTTTGTTCTAGGGACAACCATATTCCATAGGAATGGGAGGGCAACCTTACTAAAACAATTAAAGAAGCTGATAAAGGAATAGCAAGAAATAAATGTTAAACTATTACAACATTCCCATAATGCTTGAAATAAATGATTATAACATTCACATCCACTTATACATCCCACAAATGAATAATAAAAGAAATGAAATATAAACCATTCAACCACTAAGAACAAGGGATTATAGTGGTTCGCCTGTGTGTTCACCAACCGTTAAACAACAGCCACACAGAATGCTCCTCCACTCCTAATATCCTCACATAGGGGATATTAGCGTTCACTATCAAATTAGGTTTTTATAGGTTCACCGAAAACCTTCACAATTGTGTCTTTCTCTGTGGGTTTACACAATTTAAAAAACCCCACTTCTGATTTTTCCTGGCTCTCCTCAGATAACCAATACAATGAGATTTTTCTGGCAAATTCCAAAAGAAACCAAAACAGAAAGGAATTTACAATTCAATGTAAAATACCTGATTTTGTCCTTCGTTGTAGCAACATCGTAGAACCAAGTCAGAGTAGATGTTTGAATGTCCAAGTTCAATGTCCAAAACTCACATTACAATGGTTCTAGTTCTAATTGATTTTAAATTAAACCAAAATGGGCTAGCTTTAATTGATTTTGATTCCAAAGAAAGGGAAATAAAAATTCCTCTTTTCAGATTAGATTGGAATACAGGAAACAAAATCAATTAATAAAGTTAAAGAAAAAGAATATTAAATACGCACACTTAGCTTAAAATAGAGCACAGACTTATCTCTCAGAAGGCTGAATTAATTAACTTGAATTGTCTCTCTTATTATGAGATTCGTGCTCTATTTATAGCTGAGTAAAACACGTCTTCGATTGGTCTTAGGACCTCTATGACTGGTCGAAGAACCAACTGAAATTTGAAATTTCAGGCGCGATAAGATAAGACGGTTTCATGACTGGTCATAGGTCACCTTCGACCGGTCGTAGGTTGCATATGACTAGTCGTAGATAACATATTTTTAATGCTGTACTTTGAATCAAAGATATACGACTGGTCGAAGAACCAGTCGACACTGTTCACACGACCAGTCGAACAGCCTCCAGGACTGGTCGTAGAGTAACCAAAAAATTTTAAAAATCTTCAAAAACTTAGGACTGGTCATGAAATTTCTTGGACTGGTCAAACTAGTGCTAGGACTAGTCAAACAAGGTCCAGGAATAGTCTTAGAATAGACCAAATTCACTTATACAACATATATAGATTATGTATTCAAAATGACCTACTCTAAAGGTTAATCTAAGGTCAGTCATACCTCAATAGTGAAGCAAGGACATTGAAACTTGAAGAAAAGTGACCTTTGAGTATAATTAAGCCTGAGATCTTGAACTTGAAAACTTCTGAGTTCTTGAACTTGAAAGCTTTGCTTGTCTATCGAAGCTAATCTTGTCAGACTATCATCATGACTCTTCATGCCTTGAATGGATCTTTGTTCATCACATATACAGCTTCAAAGAAGTGTCTTTGTCACCAAAAATTTGACAATAATAAGGGGTTATAAACTATAACACTTACAATCTCCCACTTTGTCAAATTAGTGACAAAACACATTTCCAAGATATGATACATAACTTATAATATTTGATTTAAGAATCATGCATTAGTTATTATCAACTGGCACACATTTATGAACCTGCAAATAAATATTGAACATACAGTCCACCTCCGTACATACAGTCACATTCTCTACATACTCCCCCTGAGTAACATATATCACAAAAATAATAAAAAAATATTATGCACAATGCTACTCACTCCACAATGCTAATCCAATCCAATCATGAGGAGCACAAGAATCATTATTCATTCTCCTCCTTTTTGTCACAATATGACAAAGGAAGCAAAGAACAAATGACTAAGGAGTAATAAGTAAGGAGATAAATAAGAGGTAAGACAAGATATGAGAACATAGCATAAGCAACACACATAATTCATAAACGGAGCCAAGTCAACTAAAGCTAAAGTAACAAATCCGGTTAAGTGAGTACAATAGTAAGATAGTTATTACAGACTAGAAAAATTAAAAAAATTAAAAAAAATAATCTGAACCAGATGGAGTAGGGATGGAAGGATCAAGTTGATGCATGCCCTTATTCAAGCACCTAAGATACTTGCGCATATACTTGAATTGTAAATCATGGGCAACAGACATGTTTTCCATCCTAATATTGATATTCTCAACCTTAGTTTCTAATGCATGCAAATGTGCATCAAAAGTAGAAGGCTCAAAATCTGGATCATTTGCAAAGTCAGAATCAAGTTCTTCAAAAATATCATCAAGAGGAAGATCACCAGCTTCTTCCTCATGTTTAGCTTCAGCCTCACCAACACCATTTCTTTGGATAGGAAGAAATTTCAGCTTCATCTTATTGATATTAGAGTTGTTAAATATCAGATGATGGATAGGGGCTTCACCAACCGACACATCGACTAACATTTGCATAGCCAATACAGTCATCAAATAACCAAAAGGGATATCACTATGACCAGGATGGAGTCTAAATTGACTGATAGAGTGACAAATCAAGGATGGTAATTAAAGATGAGCACCTCTGGTAATATTATGAAGCACACGAACCATGAAAGCCATTAACTAAGTTTTATTACCCGATCGAGGATACAAGTTGGACACAAAGTTCCTATAAAGAACTCTGTATTTGGGTAACGAAAATCTTGAGGGGAGTATATTTTCTTTACGCATCCATTAAACATCCAGATTGCATAGATCCTTAGTAAGCATGCATTTTTCAGTCTATGAGGGTTTTTCAGACAATGTATGAATGGGAACTCCCTCATCATTCACAGGAATTTTCATAAGAGCTAAAATCAAGTGACAATCAATGTCAAATGGTCATTCTCTTGTGGCAATTTTAAGCGTTAGATTTTTTAGTGAAAATTCACATATGCAAACAAATATGGACTGGGCAATGGATCGATATGCTGGCCCACCCCAATGCAATAAGTTATCCCAACCTATAGCTTGGAGCATAGGAAGGATATCAAAAGGAGCAGTATGATTAATATTAACAGGATGTTCAACAATAACATTATGCAATCTGATGTCCCGAACAAAGGGTGGATCATCCTCGGGAGCCCTAACATGACGCGTAGTGATAGAGGCCGATCTGGAAGAAGATGGACCACGGAAAGTTTTTTTTCTCCCCTTAGATGTCATTTGCAACAAAGATTTCAAGAAAATAAGGAGTTGCAAAGGATTGAGAAGAGGGTTTTCTCAAAAGAAAAATCACAAATCATAATGAAATTCAAAATAGATAACTTCAAGAGAGAAATAGAAATAATCTAGACACAAATCTATAAGAAAAACTTAAATGGAGCACTAACCATGAAGATTTCGAAGTTTGGCTTTGACAAATCGGACATTGGCTCATTGGTGACTGAAAATGAAATGAGGAAGATGAAGTGGTTTCCCCAAATTAAAGTGATTTCATGCGTTTCTCGACTGGTCGTGGATGTACACGACCGGTCGTACCACGACTGGTCGTGTATATTCACGATCGGTCGAGGACTAGCCAAAAATGCAACTTTCCTTTAAGTTTTACAAAATTTTCTGCATGATTTGTAAAAATTGAAATATAAACTAGCAAGAATATACAATATGATACAAAAAGGCATAAAGTATCATCTTAAAATGCACATGCCAAGATCAAATTTCATTTGGTTAAACCCGCTTTTGTCGAGAGGTTTAGTGAAAATATTAGCACGTTGATTATCGGTAGGTATCTATTCTAAAGATATAACCTTTTCTTCTACCAATTCACGGATATAATGAAATCTAATGTCAATGTGCTTAGTACGAGAATGTTAAATAGGATTTTTTGAAGTATTTATGGCACTGGAATTATAACAATATAATAAAATAGAATCCAGTTTAATTCCATAATCACTTAGCATTCGATTCATCCAAACAAGCAGCGTACACGCATTACCATCTGCGATGTATTCAGCTTCAATTGTTGAAAGTAATATAGAACTTTGTTTCTTGCTAAACCAAAAAACTAAACAAATTTTGATATAAAAGAAACCACAATTAGTTGATTTTCTATCATCAAGATTTCCAGCCCAATCAGCATCCGAGTGTTCAGCTAATTGAACACTAGTCTTATGTGGATACTAGAGACTGAGATTAATAGTACTTGTGACATATCGCACAATTCGCTTGACAACAATCAAGTGTGATTCTTTAGGATTAGACTGATATCTAGCACAAATACCAACACTTAGTGCAATATCAGGTTTACTAGCAGTTAAATACAATATGCTACCAATCATGCTCCGATACAATTTCGGATCAACGTTTTTACCTGGAGAATCTTTTGAGAGTTTTAAGGTAGTACTCATAAGAGTATCAAAGTTCTTACCATTCTCAAATCCAAATCTCTTAATTAAATTCAAAGCATATTTAAATTGAGAAATGAATATTCCATCAGGTTGTTGCTTTACTTGCAACCCTAGGAAATAATTGAATTCCCCAATCATGCTCATTTCAAACTGTGATTTCATTAAATCTGTAAACTGATTAGTCATGTTAGTACAAGTAGATCCATAAATGATATCATCAACATAAATCTGAACCATTAAAATATGATTATTATATTTTTTAACAAACAGAGTTTTATCAACAGATCCCATTTAAAAATTATGACTTAATAGAAATTTTGTTAGTTTCTCATACCATGCTCTAGGAGCTTGTTTTAATCCGTAAAGTGCCTTTTTAAGGCGATACACATGATCAACATTTTTTGGGATATTCAAAACCCATCGGTTATTCAACATAGAATTTTTCATGCAAATCACCATTTAAGAAAGCACTTTTCACATCTATTTGATAAATCTTAATCTTTCTAAAACATGCAATGGATATAAACAGTCTGATTAATTCAAGATGTGCTACTGGTGCAAAGGTTTCATCAAAATCAATACCTTCAATTTGAGTGTAACCTTGTACCACTAGCCTAGCCTTGTTTCTAATTATATTTCCAAGCTCGTTAGACTTATTTTTGAAAATCCATTTTGTTCTAACGAGGTGTTTATCTTTGAGTCTAGGTACGAGATACCAAACATCATTTCTTACAAATTGGTTAAGTTCTTCTTACATCACAACAATCCAGTTTTCATCAGCAATAGCTTCTTTTACGCTAGATGGTTCTATCTGGGATGTAAAACATATCCTCAAGTTGTCTACGAGTACGAACACTAGTGAGAGGGTTTCCAAGAATTTGAGTAGTTGGATGATCTTTAACATCCTTAGTTTAGAATCATTCTGATTAGATGAAGTATCAGGTTTATCAATTACAAGAACTTCATCATTATTTGAACTTTAGACTGGTGTGTTTAAGTGATCATCAATGACCACATTGATGGACTCTTGAATCACATCGGTCCTTTTGTTCAGAACCTTATAAGCATTACTATTTAAAGAATACCCTAGAAAGATCCCTTCATCACTTTTCATATCAAAATTTCTCAGATTTTCACGATCTCGTAAAATATAGCACTTGTTTCCAAAAACTCAAAAGTATTTGACAGTAGGCTTCTTATCGAACCACATTTCATAAGCCGTTTTATTATTATCTTTACTAGTGCAAACTCGGTTAATAATATAGTAAGTTGTATTGACTGCTTCAGCCCAAAGATTCGTAGAGAGCTTCATACTATTTAACATAACATTAGCCATTTCTTGAAGCACTCTATTTTTCCTTTCCACTATACCATTTTGTTGTGGAGTTTTGGGTGTTGAGAATTCACGTAATATTCCTTGGTCACTACAGAACTTCTCAAAACCGCTATTCTCAAATTCAGATCTATGATCACTATGAATCTTACTTATTTGAGAACCTTTTTCAGTTTGAATCCTTTTGAGAACTTTTCTTACTTCTTCAAGGGTTTCTGATTTATCCCTTAAGAAGACTACCTATGTATATTTGGTAAAGTCATCTACTATTACCAAGATATACCTTTTGCCACCTCGACTCTCCATTCTGGTAGGTCCTATCAGATCCATGTGGAGAAGTTCGAGTGATCTTGATGTGGTATTGGAATTCACATTTTTGTGTGAGTTCCTTGTTTGTTTGCCTAACTGGCATTCACCACATATCTTATCTAATTTTTGAAGTTTGGGTAGACCTCTTATAAGTTCCCGTTTGTTCAATCTATATACATTTCGGTAGTGTACACGTCCAAGACGTTTGTGCCATAATTCAGTCTCGTCTATATGGACCATATAACATGTTTGATTAGATGAGCTGGATTCGTTAACAATATAGCAGTTTTCAGATGTTCTACGTCTAGTTAGTATTACAGAACCCTTGTTGTTTAGAATCTCACAGCTTTAATTAAAAAATCGAACACTATGGTTATTATCGCATTTTTGAGATATGCTTAGCAAATTATGTTTTAGTCCTTCAACATATAAGACATTCTTAAATAACGGAAGGTTATAAAGTTGAACCGTACCTTAGCCCATAATTTTACAGTTACTGTCATCACCAAATGTGACTGAACCATCAGTTATATCTTTTAGATCGATGAATAAAGCCTTGTCGCCTATCATATGCCTGGAGCATCCACAATCTAGATACCACTTTGAATGGCTTGTAACTTTAAAAGCAGTGTGGGCAACCAAGCAAGTGACCTTTGGAATCCATTTCATAACCATTTTGGGTTTAGGTGGATAGTTGGTCTTCTTTCAATTGTAAGATTTATAAGTATGACCTATTGAGTTAGACTTTAGAAGCTCCTTAAGTAAATCAACTATCTTTTCAGCCAAAGGATTTTAGTTATGCTTCTTATAGTTGAAATAATTTTCTTTAGGTTTTTAAACAGATTTAGGGTCTTTAGAAAACACTTGTCCTTTCCCTTTTGAGTTTAAGGTCTCTCCCTTTACAAACTTAGGAGGTATATTTTTTGGTTTAGGAGAAACATTCTTATCATAACTCAGACCGGATCGATCGCCACATTTTCTCGATCCTGATAAGAGTTTTTCTAATTTAGAATCACCTTGGGCATATTTTCAAGTTTCCTTTAAACTCAAGAGAGAAGAGACTTCATGTTTTAGTTGGTCGTTTTCAGATTTAAGATTTTGAACTTGGGCAGTTTTAAAATCCAAATCGCATTTTATCTATTTAAAACAGTCTGAAATATGGAGCTTTTCTAAAACAAGAGATTCATAAATTTCTTTGAGTTTAGAAAATTTCTCTTTTTGAAGTTTCAGTTTTACCGCAATTTTACAACTCTCCTTGTATAGGGCATTATAGGCGTCTTGAAGATCATCTTCATTTTCACATTCACTGTTCAGATTTTCTTCACTTGTTAAATCATTATCTGAAAATGTGAATTTGGCTAGAGTCACAAGGGCTTTTACTTCATGTCCCGACTCAGTTTCAAAATCTTCAGATTCAGAAGAAGCTTCAGAATCAGAGGATTCATCCCAAGTATCTAACATACCCTTTTTCTTGGGTTTGTCCTTTTTAGGACACTTGTTAGCAAAATGCCCATATTCTTGGCAGTTGTAACATTGACTATCTTTCAAAGATTTTCAAGTTTTAGATTTAGGTTTAGATCTTTTGTTATTATTTCCTTTTTAAAAATCAACTCTCTTTTTTTACTTTTGAAGATTTTATAGAACTTTTTTGCCAAAAGGGCCATATCATCTTCAGAGTTATCTAAATCAGAATTTTTTTGAAAATTGCTTTTAAAAGTTTTAAGAGCAATCGATTTTCCTTTTGTAACTTTAAAAGTTAACTCATAGGTTTGTAAAGAACCAACTAGTTCCTCAACCCTCATATTATCCTTATTACGAAGTTCCTGGATCGCAGTTACTTTAGAGTTAAACCGTTCAGGAAGTGAGTGTAGTATTTTTGCACACACTTTACTTTCTGGGATTTTATCACCAACACCCCACATAGAGTTTACAACGTCATTTAATCATGTATAAAAGTCCATAAATGTTTCATTTTCCTCCATATGAATTTCTTCAAATTTGGTTGTAAGGAGTTGGACTTTCGATTTCTTGACAATTGATGTACCCTCGTGTGTCATTTCTAATACATCCCAAGCTTGCTTTGCAGACTCATAGGATATAATTCTTTTGAATTCATTCGGTGATAGTGCGCAAGTGATTACATTTAGTGCTTTAGCATTGCACTATTCTCACTTTTCTGAAGTGTGGTCCAAGAGAAATAAGGTGTTATTCTCATACATTTTGAACCATCAACTCCAGTTACTTCAGTGGTAGGAGGGTTTCAACCATTCACAGTGGCCAGCCACACACTTTCATCCATGAATTTTAAGAATATTCTCATCCTGGCTTTCCAATAAGCATAGTTGGAGACATCAAAAGGTGGTGGCCTAGTGACTGATAGGCTATCAAAATTTGACATCTTAAATAGCTTAAATCGTTAGCTCAGAAAATAAATCTAAGAATTAAGAATTAAAAATGAGCTATTAGGCGCTGATACCACTTGAAAAGTCCTAGCTATATGTCCTAGAGGGGGGAGGGGGTGAATAGGACTATACCAAATAAAACTTATAATAGCAGAAATTAAATAAATTCGATCGCCAACAAATAATATAAACAAACCACAACGTAAGAATGTAAAGTAACCTCAAAATTCAGATCTTGAGAGGTTGATACAAATGTTGATATAAGGACAACTTTACACCGAAAACTAGAGTTTATGGTAAGACAACCTTATTTCTAGAAAGGTCTTTATATCAAATCTCAAATGGAAGAGGAATAATAAAAAATTAAATATAAACTACACTTAAGAATAAATTGTAATTGAAAATGTATTTTGTTCTAGGGACAACCATACACCATAGGAATGGGAGGGTAACCTTACTAGAACAATTAAAGAAGCTGATAAAGGAATAACAAGAAATAAATGCTAAACTATTACAACATTCCCACAATGCTTGAAATAAATGATTATAACATTCACATCCACTTATACATCCCACAAATGAATAATTAAAGATATGAAATATAAACCATTTAACCACCAAACACAAGGGATTATAGTGGTTCGCCTGTGTGTTCACCAACTGTTAAACAACAGCCACACAGAATGCTACTCCACTCCTAATATCCTCACACGGGCGATATTAGCGTTCACTATCAAATTAAGTTTTTACAGGTTCACCCAAAACCTTCACAATTGTGTCTCTCTATGGGCTTACACAATTAAAAAAACCCTACTTTTGAGTTTTCCTGGTTCTCCTCAGATAACCAATACAATGAGATTTTTCTGACAAATCCCAAAAGAAACCAAAATAGAAAGGAATTTACAATTAAATGTAAAATACCTGATTTTATCCTTCGTTATAGCAGCCTCGTAGAACCAAGTCAGAATAGATGATTGAATGTCCAAGTTCAATGTCCAAAACTCACATTACAATGGTTCTAGTTCTAATTGATTTTAAATTAAACCAAAATGGGCTAGCTTTAATTGGTTTTGATTCTAAAGAAAAAGAAATAACAATTCCTCTTTTCAGATTAGATTAGAATACAAGAAACAAAATCAATTAATAAAGCTAAAGAAAGAGAATATTAAATACGCACACTTAGCTTAAAATAGAGCACAGATTTATCTCTCAGAAGGCTGAATTAATTAGCTTGAATTATCTCTCTTATTATGAGATTCGTGCTCTATTTATAGCTGAGTAAAACACATCTTCGATTGGTCTTAGGACCTCTATTACTGGTCGAAGAACCAACTGAAAATTGAAATTTCAAGCGCGATAAGATAAGACGGTTTCATGACTGGTCGTAGGTCACCTTCGACCGGTCGTAGGTTGCATATGACTAGTCGTAGACAGCAGATTTTCAATGCTGTACTTTGAATCAAAGATATACGACTGGTCGAAGAACCAGTCGACACTGTTCACACGACCAGTCGAACAGCCTCTAGGACTAGTCGTAGAGTAATAACAAAAATTTTAAACTCTTCAAAAACTTAGGACTGGTCGTGGAATTTCTTGGACTGGTCGAACCAGTGCTAGGACTGGTCAAACAAGGTTCAGGAATAGTCTTATAATAGACCAAATTCACTTATACAACATATATAGATTATGTATTCAAAATGACCTACTCTAAAGGTCAACCTAAGGTCAGTCATACCTCAATAGTGAAGCAAGGACATTGAAACTTGCAGACAAGTGACCTTTGAGTATAATTAAGCCTGAGATCTTGAACTTGAAAACTTCTGAGTTCTTGAACTTGAAAGCTTTCCTTGTCTATCGAAGCTAGTCTTATTAGACTATCATCATGACTCTTCATGTCTTGAATGGATCTTTATTCGTCACATATACAGCTTCAAAGCAATGTCTTTGTCACCACAAATTTGACAATAACAAGGGGCTATAAACTATAACACTTACAATCCCATCACTTCTCTCTCTCTCTCTCTCTCTCTCTCATTTTCTCTCTTCACTCTCAAGCTCCCAAGGAGAGCAACCATTCAAGTAATTTTCATAGAGAAAGAGGCCTAGTGTTGCCCACTCCCTATCACCCAATCTCCCATCTTAGTCATCCAATCTTCATCATCCACCATCAAAGACCAAGCCAAGGAGCCTAGGAGTCCAAAAAGTTAAAGAAGGAGTGTCATCAGTGGGTGATCCACCGTTTATTTTCAATTTGATGGCCCACTTCTGATGGGACCCAATTTGATGTATGTGTTATAATCATATGAGGGGCCCATAGTGATGGGGTCCCTCCACTACACCGTCTCTCTCTCTCTCTCTCTCTCTCTCTCTCTCTCTCTCTCTCTCTCTCTCTCTCTCTCTTTGTTCTTTATAATGATGATGATTGTATAGCCCACTTAATCCACGCTGTCCACGAGATAGACTCCACCTTGAAAGATGATTGGCCAGTGTACCTACAATAACTATATAGCTACTGTACAACGACAATAAGTTCTGGTGGGCCAAGTTCGTGGGACCCACTTGATTTATGTATTTTATCCTAGTCGTCCGTCCCTGGGATGGTGGGACCCACCCTGTATGTGTGGGATCTCCACCGTCCAGCAGGGATGTAGTACCCACCTAAAATGGGAAAACGGATTGGTTGGGTACCTCACACTAGTTATATTGCTGGTGTATTGACGCCACCAAGCTCTTTGCGTCCCACTGCTGTGACGTTAGCAAGTGCGGTGGGTCCTACCATCTACACCGTCCATGGACTGGACAAGTGGGAGCCTAACATGATGTATATGTTTCATCCCATGCCATCCACTATTTCATCCAAACCATCCATTTGGGGACCCCACGCAGTAGCTCCGGTTGGTGCATAACGTTAGTAAGTTCTGGGGTCCCACATGATGTATGTATTATTCCCAACCATCCGTCCATTTGCTGGATGGTGGGACCCACCCTGCACGTGTGGAATCTCCACCATCGAACTGGTCGTGGGACCCCACCCTTAATGTATGTATTTGCACTATCCATCTTTGGACGGTGCCATATGAGCCCTATCATGATGTAGGTGTTATATCCTAGCCGTTCATCTGTGTGGGACCCACCCCACACATGTGGACCCACCTTGGGAAGTGGGACGGCTGGTGTACCTCACACCAGCTATCCAGCTGCTATATTGGTGTAGCAAGTTTTGTGGGTCCCTCCATGATGTTTACGTAAATCCACACCGTCCATGTGTGGGGCCCACCGTACGATGTATGTGTTACATCCAAATTGTACATTCGAATGGTGAGCCCATTTTAAGGCTTGAGACTAAAAATAAGACAGATCTATTTATCAAGTGGGCCACATTGCAAAAATTAGTGGAGATTGGACATCCACCATTGAAACTGTTTGGGGTCACAGAAGTTCTAGATCAATATGAAATTATTTTCCCTCTTGATTCAGGCCTTTGTGATCTTATGAACAGATTGGATGGAAAATAATCGTTGTAAGACCTGTATCCTAGCCTGTACTGTTCCGTAGGCTTCCTCGGTCTTTTCGGTCGAATTCTGATGACCCGTGACGTATAAATAGTAGTTGCACGCGATCCTGAGTTGTATCCTATATTTCAGAGTCGGCTTAACCTAAGACTTATACCCTTGCGACTGCGCCGTTGCCGCGTATTACGCGTCGAGGCGATACCCAGGCCAGGAGATGTAGGCTTGCGTTCAATTCGAGAAAAACGCCACGCATTTATAAACCCAAGAAAATCTTTCAAATCAATCACATCACATCCCATCAATCACCTCACATGTCAAGTACAACATCCATCCCCAAACAACCCCAAAGTCAAAACAACCCTTACATGGTAAGTACACCTATCACTCCATCACCTATCACCCCATCATTCTCACCCATCTCTCTCTCTCTCTTACACCTCTCTCTCTCATCTCTCTCTCATTTTCCTCACAGGCAACCCATGTCCATGCTCCATAAGAGAGCTAGGTGTGGCCCACCTTCTTACCTCCCAATCCCACCACCTAAAGATCATCTCGATTGTTGAAATGCATCCCTTGGAGCTCTAGGATGTGTTGATGGAAGAAGAAGTCCAATAAGATCAAAGATGGGTGATTTTATGTTGTGATTTGTGATTTAAGGGCCAACATATGGTGGGACCCATCTTAATGTATGTCTTATCCATGCCATCCGTGCATTTGGTGGCCCACTTGAGGAAGGCCCACCTTATACATGCGTTGTGCCCAAATCATCCAGTGTCCATGGACGCTGGATGTGAAATGAAAAATAAAAATATTAACTTGATTCAACAAGCTTTGAGAGAGGGCTACTCATGCAGGCCCCACCTTGATGTATGAATTCAATCCACATCGTCCATCCCATTTCCCATTTCATTTTAGGCGTTGAACCGAAAAATGATGCCAAACTGATTATCTGGCATGCCATAGCATAGAAAATAGTGATTTTTACCATTAAAACCCACTTTGATGTTTCTATACGCCAAAACACATCGAAAATTGGGCTTGATGGGTCGTCTTGAGCTGTAGAGTCCAATGGTTGGGTCTGATTCTCTTGATGCAGACCCCACATAGGAAAAATTACAAAAAAAAATAATTTTTTTTAGAAAATAAAAATAAAAATCAAAGCAGCAGGTGCTGCTACTGATGTCCAGAGGACGCGTAGCAGCATCCTGCTACACTGGGACGTGAAGGAGGGCAGGGACATGGGTCCCTGCCGTGGGGCCCACCATGATGTGTGTTGACATCAACACCGTGCATTTGGTAGGCCCCCTTTGGGGCAGTGGGCCACCCCTAAAATCAGCCGTACCTGGAACTTAGGTGGCCCACATCACAGGGAACGGTGAGGATTGAACATCTGCCATTGAAACCTTTTTTGGGTTGCAGATGTTTTGAATCATTATGAAATTTGTTTTTCCTCTTTAATCTGGGTCTGTATGACCTTATCAACAGATTAGATGGCAAATAACATTATGGTGGGCCCCACGTGGGACCCACTGATGTTGTGTTTAAACCACACCATCCCCCGCGTACTAGGAGTGGGATGGCTGGTGGGTGTACCTCACTCCAGCCACAAGCTGCTATAGTGGCATCACCAAGTTCTGTGGGTCCCACCTGTATCATCCATGTCGTCTGTGTATATGGGACCCACCATGATGCATGTGTTGCACCCACCATCGTCCAATCCCTGGACGATGGGACTGATCCTGATGTATGCGTTTTCATATACATCGTCTATCCAATTGATGTGCGGGCCAGCAGCTCTCCTAGATGCTGTGGGTCCCATATGATGTATGTGTACATCTAAAACGTCCATCTACACAGACATCGGAAGCTCTGTGAGCCTAATCACGTGATATATGTTATAGCCATCCACCCATCTAACACGTATGGGGCCCACCCCACACGTGTTGCATGTGTGGAATGGGACCCACCTTGATGATGTGTTGAATATTAGCTCCGTCCATGGCAGGTGGGGCCCACCTTACTATATGTATTCTATAATCAGAACATCCATGGAATGAATGTCCAAGGCCTGGTGTTTAATTATATATATATAATAATATATATATATATATATATATATATATATATATATATATATATATATATATATATATATATATATACATAATATAAAATAATAGTAGTATATAATATTATATAGTGGGCCCCACGTGTGACCCACCTTTGTGAAAGAGGCCTGGCTGGTGTATGTTAACAACTGTTATATTGATGCTGTTTATATTATAATAACATAGTATATTATGATATAATATATATTGTTGGTGTATATCTAGTAAGCCACCACGTGGATTCCACCTTAATTTATGCATTTGATCTGCACTGTCCAAATGTGTTAGACAGTGGCAGTCACCTTGATATGTGTTTTATCAACACCGTCTGTCCAGTAAATTCTGTGGGTCCCACTGTATAATGTCAACAAGTTTCTGTTGGGCCCACATACGAGGTATGTGTTGTGTCCTCACCATCCAATGCAAGGACAGTGGGATTCCACCATGATGTATGCATTTCTCCACCTCGTCCATTCATTGGACGTGGCCCCACTATGGTAGCGTGGGGGGCCCACCTTGATTTAATGTATTGCATCTACACCGTCCAATCCATGGACGGTGGATATAGATTAACTGGAGTACCTTACACCAGCTTGAAAACTGAGGTATTGATGTCACCAAGTTCTGTGGGGCCCACTTGATTTATGTTGTGTCTTCCACGCCACTCATCTATTTTACATCCATGACCATCCATTAGTGCAGCCCATAGGTGTAGCCCACTTGATGTGTATATGGCCCACTTGTGCGGCCCATTGGTGTAGCCGACTTGATGTGTATATGGCCCACTTATGTGGACTTGATGTGTATATGATCCACTTGCGCAGCCCATGAGTGTAGCCCACTTGATGAGTATATGGTCCACTTGTGCGGCGCATTGGTGTAGCCTACTTGATGTGTATATGGCCCCTTGTGCAGCCCATTGGTGTAGCCCACTTGATGTGTATATGGCCCACATGTGCGGCCCATGGGTGATGTGTATATAGTCCACTTGTGCGGCCCATTGGTGTAGCCCACTTGATGTATATATGGTCCACTTGTGCGGCCCATTGGTTTAGCCCACTTGATGTGTATATGGCCCACTTGTGAGGCCCATTGGTATAGCCCACTTGATGTGTGTATGGCCAACTTGTGCAGCCCATTAGTGTAGCCCACTTGATGTGTATATGGTCCACTTGTGCGGCCCATTAGGGTAACCCACTTGATGTGTATATGGCCCACTTGTGTGGCCCATGGATGTAGCCCACTTCATGTGTATATGGTCCACTTGTGCGGCCCATTGGTGTAGCCCACTTGATGTGTATATGGCCCACTTGTGTGGCCCATGGGTGTATCCCACTTGATGTGTATATAGTCCACTTGTACGGCCCATTGGTGTAGCCCACTTGATGTATATATGGCCCACTGGTGTGGCCCATTGGTGTAGCCCACTTGATGTGTATATGGTCCACTTGTGTGGCCCATTGGTGTAGCCCACTTGATGTGTATATGGCCCACTTATGCGGCCCATTGGGATAGACCACTTGATGCGTATATGGCTCACTTGTGCGGCCCATTAGTATAGCCCACTTGATGTGTGTATGGCCCACTTGTGCAGCCCATTATTGTGGCCCACTTGTGCATCCCATTGGTGTAGCCCACTTGATGTGTATGTGGTCCACTTGTGTAGCCCATGGATGTAGCCCACTTAAAGTGTATATGGTCCACTTGTGCAGCCCATTGGTGTAGCCCACTTGATGTGTATATGGCCCACTTGTGGGGCCCATTGGTGTAGCCCTCTTGATGTGTATATGACCCACTTGTGCAACACATGAGTGTAGCCCACTTGATGTGTATATGGCCCACTTGTGCGGCCCATTGGTACAGCCCACTTGATGTGTGTATGGCCCACTTGTGCAACCTATTGGTGTAGCCCACTTGATGTGTATATGATCCACTTATGCCACCCATGGGTGTAGCCCACTTGATGTGTATATGGTCCACTTGTGCGCCCCATTGTTGTAGCCCACTTGATGTGTATATGGCCCACTTGTGCGGCCCATTGGTGTAGCCCACTTGATGTGTATATGGCCCACTTGTGCGGCCCATTGGTGTAGCCCACTTGATGTGTATATGGCCCACTTGTGTGGCCCATTGGTATAGCCCACTTAATGTGTGTATGGCCCACTTGTATGGTGCACTAGTGTAGCCCACTTGATGTGTATATGGACCACTTGTGCGGCCCATTGGTGTAGCCCACTTGATGTGTATATGGACCACTTGTGTGGCCCATTGGTGTAGCCCACTTAATGTGTGTATGGCCCAGTTGTACGGCCCATTGGTGTAGCCCACTTGATGTGTATATGGTCCACTTGTGCGACCCATTGTGTAGCCCACTTGATGTGTATATGGTCCACTTGTGCAGCCCATGGGTGTAGCCCACTTGATGTGTATATGGTCCACTTGTGTGGCCCATTGGTGTATCCCACTTGATGTGTATATGGCCCACTTATGCGGCCCATTGGTGTATCCCACTTGATGTGTATATGGCCCACTTGTGCGGCGCATGGGTGTATCCCACTTGATGTGTATATGGCCCACTTATGCAGCCCATTGGTGTAGCCCACTTGATGTGTATATGGCCCACTTGTGCTGCCCATTGTTATAACCCCCTTGATGTGTATATGGCCCACTTGTGCAGCTCATTGGTGTAGCCCACTTGGTGTGTATATGGCCTATTTGTGTGGTGCATTGGTATAGCCCACTTGATGTGTATATGGCCCACTTGTGCGGCTCATTAGTGTAGCCCCCTTGATGTGTATATGTCCCACTTGTGTGGCCCATTGATGTAGCTCACTTGATGCATATTGGCCTATTGGTGCAACCCATATGATGGGGCCCACTTGCTTAAATCTATGGACTATGGGCAAGGCCCATTGTGATATGTATTAGGCCCATGACACATGGCCCTTTTGATGTATACTCAGCCCATGGGTCGTAGCCCAATGAGATGTATACTCGGCTCATATATCGTGGCCCATTGTGATGTATTTTCGGCACATTTGGCCAATTATGATTTATTTTGAGGCCCATTATGATATGCATTAGGCCCATGGGTTATGGCCCGTATGATGCATCTGAGGGCCATGTGCAGGGCCCACCTATTGTGTATATGAGGCCCATGAGTGAGGCCCATCGTAATGTACATTAGGACCTTGTGTGAGGCCATGGACCCATGATACATTTGGCTCTATGTGGGCCACTCCTTGGGAGCAATGTTGGTTAGATGTCCACATTGATGGGCAATGATGGTCTAATATCCACATTATGAGCTTCCCTTAGGCCAATTATTGAGGCCGATTTTGATTCTAATTATCGAGGCCGATTATCGAGGACGCTTCTGATTGTCGATACTGATTCTGATTGTCGAGGCCCAATGAGATGCATATGCTGCCCGTATTTGAGGCCCATCGTGAGGTACATTTGGCCCATGTTTGAGGTCCAATGTGATGTATATGCAGCCCATATTTAAGGCCTATTGTGATGTGTATTCAGCCTGTGTTTAAGGCCCAATGTGATGTATATGAGGCCTATGTGATGAGGCCCATTGTGATGCATTTGAGGGCCAAGCGATGGAGCCTATTGTGATGTATGTTAGGCTCATGTGAGAGGTCCATCGTGATGTGTATTAAGCTTTTGAGTGAGGACAGTGGTGTTGTATATTAGGCCCTTGTATGAGGCCATGGGTCCACTCTATGTTAGGCTCTATGTGGGCCATTCCTCAGGGGAAATATTAGTTAAATCTCCACATCATCGAGGTTGATCATCGATGCCGATTATTGATATCGATTATGAGTATATGACAGTATAACATCATAATACATGCCCATATGCATCATGTGCATGTTTGTTATGAGATATGATTGACCATTACATATGTCATAGTGTCGGTGGTTTATGAGACTCCCTGATAGGCAGAGATCGTCTCACATGAGCGCACGGTATGCATGGGATTGATGCATGATTAGATTGTATGATCTATACATCTTGTGTAAGCCCCGTATCCTAGACCGTACCATTCTATAGACTTTCGTAGTCTTACCGGTCGAATTCCGGCAACCTTCGACCCTTAACCAATATTTGCGTGCGACCCTGATTCATATGCCGTCAACCCATATCGACTCAACCCAAGACCTTTACCATAGCGACCGCGCCGTCGCTGCGGTTTCGATGTCGCGACTTGCGCGCCGAGGCGATACCCTAGTCAAGAGATGTGGGCCAACGTTCGGTGCGAAGAAAACGTCGCGTGTTTCGAAACCCAAGAGAATCTCTACGAGGTGTCACATCAATCCCATCAATCCATCACATGTCAAGTACATGTCAAGTACACATCACCTTTCACCCATTCCCAAGAAACTACAAAAGTCAAGAATCTCTTACAAGCCCATACCTCTCTTATACCAAAAGCCCTCAAAGTCAAAAAGTTCTTACACCACCCATGCTTTTCTTACACAAATGGTCACAAAAGTCAAGAATTTCTTACACCCATCACTCACCACATCCATCACCCATCTCTCTCTCCCTTTACAACTCTCTCTCTCTCTTTCTCATTTTCAAACTCAAAAAAATCTAAGGAGGGAAATCTCATACCTATGAGAATTCTCCAATCCTCTTCCTCTCTTTCAAAACTTCAAGTGTGGCCCACTTTCCTACCCCATGATCTCCCATCCTAACCATCCATTCCCCATCTCCTCCATTGGAATCAAAGCTAAGGTGCTAAGGAACTCATAGGAGTAAGAAGATCGAACGGTGGGTGCTCCTCTAGATGTAAAAAATTTGATTTCTATAGCCTAAATGTTTTCTTTCTTTCATAAGGGAAGTGTAGGACCCACCAATCAATGGTGAAGATCCCACACAATCCCATGGTTGTGGCCTAATGGCCTACCTTAGGCATACATGATCCATGCATGGGGCCTTTCTCTATGGGCCCCATCATGGTAGTTTTATTTCATATCATATTATGTTTGGGTCATCTAGACCTTATAACCATGGTGGGGATGGCATCCTCACCATGCATTTTAATTATAGGCCATGCATGTGCAAGATCCATGTTGTAAATGTAAATCTAGGTATGATGTGCGGGTGTGATTGATCTTAGGAGGGCTCAATAGTTGCGGAGCACCTTTCCCTATGGCCGGATTGTCCTTCTATCTCTCTTTTCCATAATTTTATTTCCTGATGTGTGTGGCCCATTAATGTATTTCCCTTTTTACTTAACTTATATAATAAATTTTATCTAAGTACATGTTGCTGTCCAGAATTTTCTGGACAGTTTCTGGTTATTTTTAGACCAGATTTTGGAACTGTTTGGGGGACTATTCATACCTATTAAATATAATTTTCTGAAAGGTGGGGATCTCATCTTGATGTTCCCAAAATTTCAGCCCCAACTAACCTTCATTGGGGTCCCAAAGGTGTGGTCTAAGTGAGGTGGACAGTCTGGATTTTCTACACTGTTCCAGCAACATTCCACCATGGACAGTTGGATTTTTAAATTTTATTAAAATACCTACGGGTGTTTAAAAATTATAAAAATTTTCAGGGGGGTGTCCTACTTATGGTAGGACTCACCTACAAAATTTTGGGGCCAATGGACTCTTGTACACACCATGGTGATAGTAGGACCGGCCCATTATAATATGGTGTCCAGATCAGTCCGATTTTAAGGACAAATTGATTTATGTAAATGAATTAAAATATTTACAGTTGTCTAAAAATTCTAAAATTTTTTAGAAGTATAGTCCACTTATGTTAGAACTCACCTACCAAATTTCAGGGCCAATGGACCCATGTACACACCGTGGTGAGGGCCGGACTGGCCCACCACGTTGGGACGTGCAGGTCTGTCCGATTTTTTTGGACAGTCTATTTTTTTTTAAATTAATTAAAATACATAGAGATATTTAAAAACTATGAAATTTTGTGGGGGTGTGGCTCACCTATGGAAGTATCACTCTGTGAAATTTCAGCCTCAAGTGACGTCGTTTGGATATCCAAAAGAATGGGCCAAGATGGTTGGACTCCCAGATTTTTTCTGCTGTGCAGTCCAGCAATATGCCTTGATAAAAAATCATAATTCAAAAATATTTCTTCTGATGGTGGGCCACCTTTTTGGGTTTCCTCTCATTGTATGCATGATGAGGGACTTGGCCCTCAATTTTCAGAGTTTTAGAGGCCTTGGACCCACTCCAATGGAGTGCCCAAATTTAGGACAGCAACATGTTATAATTATGCTGGCCTCGGGCTGAAATTTTAAGGAGTGGGGCCCACCATATTATAAAGATCTTAGAGAAAATAATTTATACCTTTAGTTTCTTAAATGTTGGGTTTAATGAATGCACTTTTGAGGCCCACCACAGTTGAATTTAATTGGGTCCATGAATGTAGCTAGTTGTTGAACTATTTAAGGCCCATAGAGTGGACCCATTTGATGTGTTCCAAGGCCCATGGGATTAGGCCCATTTGATGTAATTTAAGGCCCATAGAGTGGACCCATTTGAGGTGTTCCAAGGTCCATGGGATTGGACCCATTTGATGTATTTTAAATCCCATGGGATTAGGCCCATTTGATATGTATAAGGCCCATGGGTCGAGAACCATTTGATGCAATTTAAGGCCCACGGGTTATGACCCATTGCAGTGCACATAAGGCCCATTGGTGCGGCCCATTGATGTGGCCCATTTGATGAGTAAAAGGACCATATGACATGGCCCATTTGATGTATTTTAGGCCCAATGAGGTATACCTAAGGTCCATTGCTGTAACGCCCGTGAAAAATCCGTACTTGGGCTCGAGTACCGATTTGACCCGAAATCGCGTAGGAATAATTTTCATGGAAATTAAACGTAAGTTAGCTAGTGCAACGCTAGAGTAGCTGGGAAATAGTCCCTGATCACTTTAAATACGTTCTACAAGACCCAAATCGAGTAGAACAGACAACTCTACAATACTCTATAACCTTAAATCAAACTCTAAGCAGGTTTGTCCTCTGGACCACATTAAACTTTTGTATTGGATTTAGACCGCGCGTCGAAGGTCTGATACCTCCTATCTTAGACCGTTAGAACCGCCCAGCTGGACTTGACAATCATCTCAAAAATCAAGTCAAACCGATAATCACAGACGATTTCGTTGAACCCGGACTGAAGCGACCGCGAATAGGGACGAATTTGGAATTTCAAATTCAAATCAGGCACACGACTTGACGCGTCAGTATTAAGCGTTCTGACCGTCAGAATTCATCCAGATTACACCCTCGGATCAGGTAAAATTTTTATTTATTATCATGAGACTTTCAGCCCTGATCTATGTGCGGTGATCGCTGAACTGAAACTGGTCCGCCACGTGCGATCTGCGAACCCTGCCAGACTGAAAACTTAATACGAGGTACATCTGGTACACATGAGCTTAAGTCTGATCGCAATCGACCAGGGGACCACCAGAAAGCCGTTTTTGGACCGAAACAGCCCCGAAATGGATAGGCATCAAGTAAACTTCGTCCCGGAGCCTATTTCCGGCAATTTCAGGCTTATAAAAGGGGTTGAAACCCTCATTTCTCCTCCCCATCCGAAATTCACAAACCCTAGAGAAAAAGAGAGAGAGTTTGAGAGAAAGGGAAGAGGAGATTTTTCCCGCTTCCGAGCCCCTGACAGTTGCTGCTTCAACACTTCATTCCAATCACCTGGCTAGTGATTTCTCCACCTTTTCAGGTATAAAATAACCCCAAAAACTTGCTGATTTAGGGTTTACGTAGATTCATGGCATGTTAGCTAACGTAATCCATAAATCAGGTTCTCTTACAGCCGTAGACGAAGCGTACACGCTCCGTTCAAAATCCCGCGACCGTAAGAGATTAGGTGAGGATTTTAGACGCTTTGATTGACGGTTTACAACGCTTTCAATGTCGTTTAATAGTAGATTATTGACGGCATCGCCATTTGACATGTACAACATGCTCTCCGTTTCCTGTTTCGTAAATTAACGAAGAATATGAGATTTAGGGCATTTTAGTCATTTGTAGGAAGTACGGTCTACATGCATATTTTGCTGACGTGATTGACATGGTTTGTCACTGCATTAGAGAGTTAGGAATGCTTGTATAATCAGTTTGGCGAAGAGATTCGCCAAGTTGCGCACTTTGGGTCGACATACTATATGTGGACTTAAGTGTGTAGTGTATGTGTTTGTATAAATGCTTGTATTAGTATGTATTGAATTGAATGATGTTATGTAGTAGTTTGAGATTGATTTCATGATTAATATGCTGACCTAAATGATTTCCTACATGTTGACCTTATGCATGATTGCATTACATGCATAGAAAGTATGCCTTGAAGATTTGCTTAAGTTGAATATGCATGGAAAGTATGCCTTGAAGATTTGCTTAAGTCGAATGTTATAACATGTGCTAACATGCTCACATGATGTATTTCAATTCCAATACCTTTGTATATAGTGTTAATGAAATTCCATAGATGTGTGGGACTTGACTTAGTCCAGGCAGTCGGTAACCGAGCGAATTCGTGGCTGACTAGTCATAGTCACCAGACCCTGTTGTAGCTGCAGGTGAGGACGAGATCCAGGAGGTGGAGCCGGAGATTGACGAGGACCAGGATGAGTTCTCGTATATGCAGTATCACGACGGCTTCCCGTAGGTGACCTGGATCGAGGGGACTTCAGTGGGACTATTTTGAACTTTATTCTTTTGTTTCTTTACATGTATATGAGACTCAGAGATGTAGTCATACTTTGGAGACAGATGAAATTACTTTGTTTTTCCATACAGCGATATATACATTGTTTAGTCTTCCGCTTGCTTTTATCACTGGATCTGAAGTATGACTTGCAGTTTTGGTATACTTTTACTCATGTGAATGCTTTAAATCAGACAACATTGAATCATAACCATTTTTGTTGCATAAGTGACGGTCTGGAACTCGGGAGTTGAGTTTATACACGACCCCCGATTTTCAGGGTGTTACAATTGCAATGTGTGATCCCAACCTGGTTTACGTAATGTTATTCACTACGGGCTATACCTTGGGAGCAATGCTAGTTTGACATCCACATTGCGAGTATAATGTTGGTTAAATGCCTACATTGTGACTCTCCCTAGGGCCCATTTATAGGCCCGTACTTGTTGTATGCAAGCCGTCTAGGCCAGCTGCGTTGTAAGGATAGGGCATTACTTTATAACATGCTTAGTATAACTCCATGACGCACAGCCCATTTGTATCGGTCCATTTGATCGACCTGCTCGTATCGGCCATTTGATTGATTTAGCCCATATGATTGATTAGGCCCATCTTGATATATTTGTGGCCTGTTGCTAAGGCCATATATGAGGCCCGTTGATGTGTATGAGGCCCGTTGTTGAGGCCCACCTTGATGTGTATGAGGCCTGTTGTTGAGGCCCACCTTGATGTGTATGAGGCCCGTTGTTGAGGCCCACCTTGATATGTATGAGGCCGGTTGTTGAGGCCCACCTTGATGTGTATGAGGCTCGTTGTTGATGCCCACCTTAATGTGTATGAGGCCCGTTGTTGAGGCTCACCTTGATGTGTATGAGGCCCGTTGTTGAGGCCCACATTGATGTGTATGAGGCCCGTTGTTGAGGCCCACCTTAAATATATATATGAGGCCCATGTTGTAAGGCCCATTGTGATGTATGCAAGGCCCATGGGTCATGGCCCATTGCAATGTATGTAAGGCCCAATTGGTGCGGCCTATTCGATATATTTATGGGGTCCATGTCATTAGGCCCATCCTGTTGTATTGGTGACCTGTCCATTGAGGCTCACCCGTGGTATATATTTGAGGCCCATGTGTAGGGCCCACCTATTATGTATTTAAAGCCCATGGGTTGTAGCCATAGTGATGTATATTAGGCCTATGTGATGTAGCCCATACTGATGTGTATTAGACCCAGGTATGTGACTCACCTATGAAGTATATTTGAGGCCCATTGTGATATATCTGAGGCCCATGGGTACGACCCATCCAGATGTATTTGAGGCATATGGGCAAGGCCCATTGTGATATGTGTTAGGCCCATGACTAGGGCCCACCTATTTCGTATATTTGGCCCTTGTGTGAGGCCATGTGCCCATTATATATTTGATTCTATGTGGGTCATTCCTTGGGGGCAATGTTTGTTAAAAGTCCACATTGTCGACGCCGGTTATTGATACCGTTTATGAGTATGTGACATCATAACATCATGATACATGCCCATTCGCATCATCTGCATGTTTGTTATGAGATGTGATTGACCATTGCATATGTCATTGGGCAGGATGATGTGAGACTCCCTGATAGGTAGAGATTATCTCACATGAGCGCATGACATGCGCAGGATTGATGCATGATTGGATTGTATGACTCATGCATCTTGTATTGTGTTGTGATTACTGTACGCCCTAGTGACATCAGGGCCGTAGCCTCCACAGGCATATCGTGGATGGCCAGATGGGACAACAGAAATCTGTTCGAGCATCGGGCCGCCATAGATGGCCCTGGGTGAAAATCCCTAAACATCCTCTTGGTTCCATAGGATGCTCAAACGTCTAGACCGAGTGGGTAGATGAGCGTTGAGTGCCGACTACCAGATGGCTACGCTCTCCACTGTGTGGTGGTCGGTTGGAAGGGGGTGCGGCCTTACCCTCCCGAGGGAGTAAGCATGGCTAGGCTGAGTTTGACCAGCTCGAGGAATGGGTCCGCTATCGGTGAGCCGAGTAGGTATTGGCAGACTACTGACAGGCGGATAGCGAGGTCTTTTTCACTTACCCAGTTGTGCGCTTGATTGGGACGGCAGGTGGTGTGAAGTGTAATAGACCTTGGTGATTTCTCCAGTGAGGAACCGTACTGATATAGGACTGATATGATATTATGATACCCCGTCACTGTTGTGCATGTGGGCGGGCGCACGTGGGCGGACGCTGATGTGGGCGGGTGTGATGTAGGTGGGGCTGAGGCCTGGGCAAGCTACCACACTAGGCGAGCTACTAGCGGTTGGTAGGCTACTATGCTGACACGCTACTGAGTAGGAGTTGCATACTCATTCATTCATCCATTCATTATCCACTCGGGCTGATGGTGTGCAACTAATTGTTGTGTATCTTCGTTATGGCAAGGATTTCGGTTGGGCGCGCGACTAACTTGAGATCAGGAGTTTACCACGTTGAGTCAGACTATCCAAATTTAGGTATGGGACTGGTTTGGATAGAGGTTCCTTATGGTGGACCCCGTAGCCTACGATACTATATACTATCATCCCGACATCATACTCCAGCATGGTCATTCCATTAGTACCATATACTACATATTCCATTACATCTTCGGCGTGTGGCATTGTGGGTTGTTATATTTCTGTATTCCTGTGACTCAGATGAGAGTGATGATATTTGTTAGCTCTTTTAAATTGTGTATTACATTATATCATTGTCATTCGACATTTGATTATCTATGACTCATCATTTGCATAGCTGTCCTATATTGCGTATTCTGATATTGATTAACTTCTGGACTTGTTCATACTTCCGCTTATTCTGTTATCGCATGATTATAATCTTGTCAGTATTTCTGTTTACGCTGATAATTCCTGCTCTTATCAGTGTTTCTTCTTATTCAGTCATTGTATGGTCTATGGATTAATAGCTTTCCGGTATTGTATGATTATGATATTGTATTGAATACTTGGCATTTATCTCGTGCACACACTTACACCACCCTCTAAGCTTTCTATAAGCTTATGCACGATTGATGCATGCATGTGATGTTAGGTTGCAGCACCATTGAGCTTGGAGCGTGCAGCTATTTTCTAGAGCTTTGATTTTGACATATATATTTTCCTTTCAGCATTGTATTCAAATGATTATATTAGTGGATATGTGATGATGATGTTGCCTTTATGATTTGGGTAAACTTGTGGTTATGCTTATTACTAGTTAAATGTATATTAAAAAAAATTCTCCTTGTAGGATCCCAAGATCAAAAATCTGGCATATGAATGCTAGGAGCCGAGAATAGGGTACTACGGAGGCTGTCGGCACTGGATTCGGTGATCGAGATTCCTGTGAATGCGATTTTTGGGTTTGGGGCGTGACATCTTGCATTGTGTATTGTGATTACTGTACGCCCTAGCAACTTCAGGGCTATAGCCTTCACCGGCATATCGTGGAAGGCCAGATGGGACACTAAAAATCTGTTCTACATGGGGTGTTATAGATATCCCTAGGTGAAAGTCCTTAAACCCTCTTAGTTCCTGAGGTTGCTCCAACGTCTAGACCGAGTAGATGCATAAGAGCATGAGGGCCGTATACCGTTAGGCCGTGTCTCCACTATGTCATGGTCGGTTGGAAGGGGGTACGACTTTACCCGCCTGAGAGGAGGGGGCAATGCTAAGCTGAGTCTGACTAGCTCGAGAAATGAGTACGTTATCAACGAGCCAGGCTCGATATTAGCAGACAGATAGTGAGGTCTCTTCTACTCACCTTGTTGCACGCAATGGGATAATAATCTGGTTTGGAGTGTAATAGACCTCAGTGATTTCTCAAAAAGGAACCATATTGATATGTGAACTTATTGAGTAGGAGTTGCATACTCATGCATTCATTTTATTCACTATCCCCTTGGGCTGGTGGTGCACACTAATTGTTGTGTACCTTCGCATGGCCAGGATTTCGGTTGGGTGCGCGACTAACCTGAGATCAGGAGTCTACCACATTGAGTTTGACTATCCAAATTTAGGTATGAGACTGGTTTGGATAGAAGTCCTCTGTGATAGACCCCATAGCTTACGATACTACGTACTATCATCCCAACTTCACTCTAGCTTGGTCATTTCATTCGCATCGCATATTACATTGCATCATCAGCATCTAATATTTGGCTTACTATCCCCCCATTGCATAACTGATCTACATTACTTCATTAGTATATGATATTATTTTTATTATATTTTTGCATCACATAGCCTAGATAAGGCTGATGGTATTTATGGGCCTATCAGCATGTTTTTGAATTACTCTGATATCGTATAATTTATGATCTTACCAGTATTTCTGATATTGTATGATTATGAGCTTATCAATATTTCTGCTTACTCTGATGTAACACGCCGTACTTTCCAGTACTCGGGTGTTACCGTGTAACTTAACTTGGTATAAATACAAACCTAGGTTAGACAAGCGTTCACATTCATTCTAGTCTAAATCCAATCATTGGAAACAGTCCCAATCCATACATCAAGCCATCTATCCTATGCCCTAAGGTCTGGATCGACAGATCAATCATTGACTTAACTTTAGGAACTCCCATAGATGTGCACCACTTCATCATTTCGATTAGGCCGCTTGAGTACTAAACTCTCCAATGATTTTCACCTAAACTAGGCCGAGAACCCTAGGGATCACCACTGATCATATTTTGTAATGATCTGACTGTCGGATCTTCATAGATCATAAGATAACCTATGGATCTAGAAAGTATGAATCACTTACAAATCTAAAATGATCTAATCTTCCTTATCGAACCCTATAGTAAATAAATAGCGTTGGTCAAGGTGCATACCATGATAAACAACTTAGAAAAGTAATAAAGATAACAATAATAATGAAAATAATAGTAATAATAATAATAATAAAATATTTAATGACATAAAACTAGGAGATCTTACATAGCGGGACCCACAACATGATCAAAGAAAATGTGCACATATGGAGTAAAAATAATAGTAATGAAATAAATAATTACAATAATAAATATTATCATTAGAAGTATGGTAACATGGTTGTTAATGTATTTGGTCATTTGATCCATAATCCAACCACCAAATTGCACTTAAGTAGTATAGATCCTTTGTACCGTTGGTTTTTTATGGTATCGTGATCTGACCGTCAAAGCAATATAAACCAGTGTTTATAGACGATAGTGCATTGGCACGGCCCACCTAAGCTTTGGATCCACCACATATTCAGTAAAATGACCTTAATTAGGCCCTTAAACTAGATGATAAGTGTGGATTTCATTAAAACATCACGTGGGCCCAACTATTAGGCCACTAGGTACACCAACAAGTGTGCTCCCACGGTGCACTGGTCGATCAACTCACTCAAACCGGGCGCTGACCCGACAACCCGAAGAAGAAATTCTCTTCTTCATTTCTGTTTTCTCACCAGTGAAATGGGACGCCCGTTTTCTTTGATTAGCGGCCCACCAAGAATGGTTCCTTACTCGATCCAGACCATCTATCGCGACCAGGGCTTAGGTCGCACCAAAACCCAGCTCATATCGCACATTCAAATGCAACTGCGTTCGCACAAACCTTGCCGTAAACACGCCCTTCAAAATCATGTTTCCAAAAATGGAAACCGCTAGCTAGGCGATCTGCGTCTGCCCTTATCCTCCAATCCCAGCCTTCCATTTAAGAGGCTCTCAGTCATCTGATGTTAATGATTTAGGGCTTGCAAACAAAACCACGACCGGGTTTTTCCTACCCATGGTATTCAAAGGCGATTTCAGCCAGAGGAGATACTGACCACTGGCTATTGATCCAATGGTTCAAGGAAGATTAGGGCGAGCATATAAGGCATGCGGATTAAGGAACAGTAGCTCAACCTCTATTTTTGCAGCCATAGCAATGAAACTAGCCGTTTTCTCCTCCTCCCGAACCCACCACCCAAACGATCCTAAAGCTTTGAAAAAGCCTATCCATAAGCTTCCTACAGTCCATATGAACCATCCCATACTATCAGATTAGAGGAGGAATGTCACGCCCCAAACCCAAAAATCGGATTCACAGGAATCTCGATCGCCGAATCTAGTGCCGACAGCCTCCGTAGTGCCCCATTCTCGGTTCCTGACAATCATATGCCAAATTCCGATCCTGGGATCCTACAATGAGGATTTTCAGAATAAATTTTTTTTTGTAATGAAGCATAACCACAAGCATATCCAAGTCACAAATCAATAACACCACATATCCACTATATCAAAGCTTTAAGTACAATGCGGAAAGAGAAATACAAGATGATCAAAAAGCTCCAAAATGGCCTGATAGGCGCTCTTGCCTAAGCACTACTCTTGTCCATCAACACCTACACCCAACGGTCGTGCATAAGCTTACAAAAGCTTAGTGGGTGGTGTAAGTGTGTGCGTAAGGTAAGTGCCAGGTATATAATATCAGAGTAATACGGAAACCTACGATAAGTCTATGAATGCTATCAGTTGTACCAAAACTATATGATGCAAGGCATAAATGCTATCAGCCATACCAAGGCCATGCGATGCATGGCCTATGTAGCCAAATGTCATATGCGAGATGAAAAGCAAACATGCCAGTCCTCATCAAGTACACATATCAGTACAGTTCCCCTTTGGATATCACCGGGGTCTAATACACTTCGCAATGACTGTCACCTCCCTAGCTACACAATCAAGCAAGCAGAATAGACCTCACTATCTCCCTGACCAGTAGTCTGCCAATACCTACCCGGCTCGTCGATAGCGGACTCATTTGTGAGCTGGTCAAACTCAGCCTAGCTTATAACCCCCTCACTCAGGTGGATAAGGCCACACTCAATTCCAACTGACACGACACAGTGGGAGACGCGGTTTACTGGTATTCGACACTCGGGTGCTCATGTATTCACTCGGTCTAGACGTTGGAGCAACTCCTGGTACTAAAAAGGTTCTGAGACTTTCACCCAATGACATCCTAAGTGCCCATAGTGTTAAAATAAAGTATTTTCAGTATCCAATACGGCCATCCATGATGTGCCTGTGGAGGCCATGATCCTAATGTCGCTAGGGCGTGCAGTAATCAAGTCACACATACGCAAGATGCATGAATCACACCGTCAAATCATACAGCAATCTAACGCGTACTGCGCGATCATGTGGGGCACTCTATTACATAACGAGTCTCGTAAATAGTCTGCCCAATGACGTATGCTATGATCAGTCACTACTCATATCAGGCATACATATGATGCGTATGGGCATGAGTCATTGGATTATACTAAGCATGTTATAAAGTAATGGACTACTTTTACGATGCAGATGAACTTAGATGGCCTATACACAACTAGTATGGGCTTACCAATGGGCCCTAAGGAGAGATACAATACGGACATTTAACCAACATTGTACTTACAATGTGGGCGTCAAACCATCATTGCTCCTAAGGCACAGCCCACCATAAAACATCATTACACAAACCATGGAGGAATCACACATTGCAATGGACCTTAGGTACCTCCCATTGGGCCTTAAATACATAAAATGGGTCATATCATATGGGCCTTCTGGTTATCAAGAAAGTGGGCTGCATTAATGGGACTAATGTACATTGCAATGGGCTATAACCTGCGGGCCTTAGAGTACATCACAATGGGCCTTAACCCACGGCCTTAGAATAGATCAAATTGGGCCTAACCCCATGGGCCTTACATATATCAAATGGGCCTAATCTCATGGTCCTTATATATGTCAAATGGGCCTAATCCCATGGGCCTTATATATATTAGATGGGCCTGATCCCATGGGCCTTATATATGTCAAATGGGCCTAATCCCATAGGCCTTATATATGTCAAATGGGCCTAATCCCATGGGCCTTATATGTACACCAAGGTGGGCCTCAATGAATGGCCAGAAATAAATCAACATGGGCCCTATACACATACCAAGGTGGGCCCACTTGAACTATAGATCTGACTCATTTTTAGCTCAAGCCATAAAATGAACTTACAAAATAAATGGATGGTTTGGATGCAACACATGCATCATGGTGGGGGTCCACATAAAGGCCCACCATTATACATATATACATATATAATATATACAATATTATATAATATATATATATATATATATATATATATATATATATATATACACACACACACACACACACACACACATATATATATAAACACCCACACACACAATCTAGTGTGAACAGAGTGGATAGAACATATAAATCATGGTGGGCCCCACTGTCCAAACAATGGACAGTGCAGAAAACACGTGCATCATAGTGGGCTCCACCGTCCGCTAGACGGTGGGAATACAACACATACATCACCATGGACTCCACCGTCCACATGGACGGTGGGAGTATAACACATACATCACTGTGGGCGCCCACGTGGGGCCCACCATAACATATATTTTCCATCTAATATGTTGGTTAGGTCGTACAGACCTGGATGAAGGGGAAATACAAATTTCAGCTTGATCCAAAACTTCTGTCGACCCAAAAATGGTTTCAATGGTAGGCTTTAAATCACCACTGTTTCCTCTGATGTGGGCCACCTGAGCCTTGGATGGGCCTGATTTTTAGGTGGGGCTTACTTAAGGTAGGGGCCCACCTAATGAATGGCCTAGATGACACATATACATCATGGTGGGGCCCACGGTGGGAGCCGTGGGTCCCTGCCTCTTGGCCGCCCGTCACGTGCGTGGGAGCTACCTGCGCCTCTGGTAGCAGCAGCGCCTGCTGCTTGGCTTTTGATTTTTTTTATAAAACACATTTTTTCGTGGTTTTTCAGGTGTAGGGCCTAGATCAAGTAGATCCAACCCATCCATTGTACTCTGTGGCTCAAGACCATCCAAACGAGTCCAATATCCGATGTTTGTCTAGCGCATAAAAATGTCAGGGTGACTTTCAACGGTAGAAACCATTGTTCTACATGTTATGGCCCGCCTGAAGATCGGATGGAATTCGTTTTTCGACTCAACACCTAAAACGGTCCTCTGAATGGGATGGATGGCATGGATTGAATACATACAACATGGTAGGGTGTGTATGAATGGGCCACCCCATGAGCTTGTAACCAAGCTAATATTTGTGTTTTCACAGAGATGTCCAACGTCCCTGGACGCTGGACGGTTCTCACAACAGAGGTGAGATTTATTCAAGTGGGCCACCACATGATGAATGGTGTGGGTACAACACATAAGGTGCGTCCCACTCATAGACGGCTTGGGTAAAATACTTCATAATGGGTTCCATTTAAGTGGGCCACACGACCAAATCATCACACAAAAATATAAAAAAAGAGAGGGGAGAGAGAGATTGAGGGACACACATGCATGGAGGGACCCCAACACTATGGGACCTCCGTTCCATGATCTATAACATAAATTAAGTGGGTCCCATAACATGTGGGTCCATAAAAATTAAAATCCAATGGTGGAGATCCCTTCTCCACGAAAATCGATGGTCTAGATGACCCATATACAAGATAGGAAGGCAAACATCATGATGGGGTCCATGGAGAATGGCCCCATCATGGAATGATATTGATGATCAAGATGGGCCATCGGCCACATCCTAGGGTCCAAAGTGAGATCCATACCATTGATCGATAGGCCTCACTTGGCCCATCTTAAAAACATAAAAAACTAGGCTATGGAAGCACCCACCACTTGATCTTCTCGGTCCGTTGGAAAGCCACTCTCCTTATGCTTCACTTTGATGGTGGAGATGAGAAATGGATGGCTAGGATGAGAGTTAAAGGGATGGGAAAGGTAGGCCACACAAAGTCATTTTTTTTCTCTCTTAAAATGGCTTGGACGTGCACTCTCTTGCTTAGGATTGTTGCTTGGAAAATGTGAAGGAAAAGAGAGAGGTGTGATGGTTGTAAGAGAGATGTGAGTGATGGATGTGAGGTGAGTGATGGGTGAGGTGATGGATTAGTTGACTTTCGGGTTTGCTTAACTTGTGGAGAAAGGAAGCATGGGTGCTTTGTACTTGACATGAGAGGTGATTGATGGGATTGATTTGACATGTTGTAGAGATTCTCTTGGGATTTGCAACGCGTGGTGTTTTTCTTGAACTGAATGTGGGTCTACATCTCCTCGTCTGGGTATCAGATCGGTGTGTGACTTGTGGCGTTGGAATCGCGACGACGGTGTAGTCGCAATGATATAAGTCTCGGATTAAGCCGACTTAAATGTATAGGATATGACTTACGGTCATGAGCAAACGTCGATTACAGGTCACGAATTGCTGAAATTCGATGGGAAGGATTGCGGAGTCGACGAAACAGTATGGTCTAGGATACGGGTCTTGCAAGGAAGCCTCCGTCTGAGATCCGCTATTAATGGCAGCCATCTTCTCCACCGTTCCAACGGAGTCAGACTCAGTTTGGGATACCGTTTTCCAACTCTCACCACCTGTCGATGGCGTTGGGAGAGAAAGGAGAGGAAAGTGAGAGATTAAAAAGAAAGGAAGAGATAGAGAGATGAAGAGAGATCGGGAGATGGTGTGTTGCTGCACCAGCTCGGGCGGAGGTGAGTCGCTAGCCCAACCACAATAGATCTGGCATGTTGCTGGTTCGATCCAGGAAATGGAGAGGAAATGAGAGAAAGATAGGAAGAAGGATGAGAGAGAGGGAGAGTTAGAGAGGAAGCAACGACTGCTGCCATCTTGGGTGTTGCACTGTGCGGTAGCAGGAGCTCAAACCGAGCTGAGTTGGGCCAAGTCAGGGGGTTTGGGCCCGTGTTTAAGTCGAGTCCAGAGGTTGCTAGACTTCTCTAAGTAAAAAGAAGGGAAGAAAGAAAGAAGAGGAATGTGATGGTGTAATCCGTTGAACCAGCTTGGTCCAACAGAGCTACCGCTGGACCTGGACCTGCTGACGTGACTTAGTCGAGCCACTGAGTCACTGTCCCATCCCTGACCTGGCTTTGAGCATCTCTAGACCTCCAAAGGAAAGGGAAGCAGAGAGAAGAGAAGGATGGATAGCAAGAGAGTGTGGGTTGATGGCTGCCGAGTTGACTCGACTGAGTCCGAGTCAGGTCGGAACGGTCATCCAGTGGTTCTGCTAGACTTGTAGCAGATAAAGGAAAAGGAAGAAAAGAGATGAAAAGGAAGAAAGAAAATCAACTCGGTCGGCTTTAACCGAGTTGACCCACCGAGTTAAATCACCAAGTCGACGTATGTAAGTCAACCTTCTCCTAATGTAAACTGTTCTTAATTATCTTTAACATTACCATAATTATTGCAATTGCTAAACATGATTAGCCACTAGCAGGTTTCTCATAATGGTATTAGTTATTATAAATAAAACTACAATTATTAGACATTTGAATTCTACTCACCATATTATCGTTAATAGTAGAAGTGTATTGATTTCTACCATTAAAATGATTATTATTACCATGATGAGTTAATATTAATTATGCCATTAATGTTAATACTTATGTTATAGTTATTAAATTAACATGGTAGTTAATTTTACATCAACTAGCATTCAAATCCTAAAATCTAACCTAGACCTAAACTTTAGGTTGAAATCCTAAACCTAAGTGGTCTAGACTCTAGGTCAATGCCCTAAACATAGGCAATGTATTAGGTTTGGATCTAATTATAGGACTTTATAATTCATGACAGGTCATAGTATTTATTATCATGATTAAATTCATTATTTATAGTTATGATCATTATCGTTGGGGAATATTATCATTTTCCTTATAAAACTAGTGTAATTCTTGTAATATGATGATTATCATTAGTCGTTATCATTTTACTATTAGTAAATATTCTATTTTTAATTCCCCAACCATTTAATAGATTTTAGTCATTAAAGGAATGTTAGATAACATTGGTATATTTAGTAGGAACTTAGGAGTCATCATTAATAATGGATTAGTACTCCTACTATGAATATTATTCAATTCATCGTATAATAATAATAATAATAATAATAATAATGGGAATACTAATCTATAATTCAAGTCCTATAATCTAAAGCCTATAACTAAACCCTAGGATGAAAACCCTAATTCTACATTAAAACCCTAAAAAATAACCCTAGGCGATGATCTTAAACCCTGGGTAATGATTAGAACTTGGACCTAATTATACAAGTTCATGATTTATGATAGGATGTAATTCTAAGGGCACAATCAGTTAGCGACACTAGAAGGCAATTTAAGATATAAGGTGATGATTCTTCCCCTTAAGCTTTTCATCTTTTCATTAGCTTAAGTTATAGTTTTTTTATTAAAAATTATAATTAATATCTCTCTCTTATAATCACATGTGTTAGCTGATGGAAATTGAATTGTTATATTGCTTGCTTACTTTTCATCCTTTATATTTGTTCATGCTTGTGGATTATTTGTGTATTGCTTATGGACTTTAAACTGGTACATTAGTAGGAAACCCCCACCTATAAATGTACACCCATACTTGGGATGTAACCCGACTAGTTGTGATTAAAATGAACCTTCGACTTGGTGGTTATTTAGTGGTGGTCTAAATGGATCATTGATTTGGGCCTACCATCCAAGGTTGTTGTGTCCAATGGCTTTTAAGGATGGTCTTTTATCGCATGGTTTTGATACTCGCCCTACGAGGCCTATTTTGATAACTACCCTATGTGGCTTGTTTGATATTACCTGATGTGTCTTTGTCTGGTATTTTTTCTATATGGGTTTAATGTTTTATATCGTGCAACCATGCGATGGTAAGCCCCATATGCTGTAATATGATTAGCCACTAGTCGATAGATTTCCATTAAACATCCTAAGATGGTAGCCTCATAGGCCGGGGATGGTGGTAATGGGACACTATGCCCGAGCCGTCGGCCTACGCTAGGCCATGTGCTCCCCGTAGTGACCTTTGAGCTTATCTAAATT
Source organism: Magnolia kwangsiensis (assembly GCA_037074715.1). Taxonomy (NCBI): domain Eukaryota; kingdom Viridiplantae; phylum Streptophyta; class Magnoliopsida; order Magnoliales; family Magnoliaceae; genus Magnolia; species Magnolia kwangsiensis. The sequence continues at coordinate 101,120,045 of CM073575.1, read as the reverse complement.
GGTTGGTTGTAAATGGACTAATAATGACTTGGCTAATCATACATGCATGGCATATTACGATGACTTGGATCACTTTACCCTGCGATTACGTTGAATGTTACACTTATGACCAGTATTCGATTTATGATGATGACTTGGATCACTCATGCCCATGCGATTATGCTGAGTGTTGTACTGATGACCAGTCTCATCCATGGGTGACAACCCTAATGCCCGTCCGGATGTTTTTCCCGGGGCATAGACTATCCGGATGTTTTACCTGAGTCTATGATTGCATTCATGCATCCATGCATCTAATAAGATTGCATTTACTCTGTTTTAGTTGTTTGGTTGTTTTATAACTATGCTTACCTAATGCGGCAGTGTGTAATCTTAAGGAAAATTCACACTGAGTTGGCCACTCATCTATTAAATATACAACCGTACAGGTAGAACAGGTGGCCCAGATGATGTATATGTTCAAACTTGATGAGGAGCTGTGTAGGTGCCATGGATGCATGACCGTATTGCTAAGAGGAGCTGCGTGATCTCGGGGCTTATGTTTACATGCTTCTTGTTATTCTTCATGTATTAAATCATGTAAATCTTGTACTTGTTTAAATTCAGAGACATTGGTTTGTATAAGTCATTATGGGCTGCTTGTATGTTTGAATGATAATGGAATTTTCCTTTACGTCGACTTGTTCATTCTACGCTCATCTGCTTACTCTGATGAAAGGAAAAAAATATACTCGAATTAGACTATCCTTTAAAGTTAACACTTGGGTTTTTGGGACATGGGTCATATACTTGGGTCCTGAAAAGTCGGGGTGTTAAATCTAATTACTCTGATATTGCTTACTTGAAACTTACCTTGTGCACACACTTTCACCACCCACTAAGCTTTCTATAAGCTTATGCATGATAGATGCGTGTAGGTGGCGTTATGTTACAACAGCATTGAGCTTGGAGCATGCAGCGGACCTCTGGAGCTTTGATTTTGTCATATGTATTTCCCTTTAAGCACTATATTTAAATGTTTATATTAGTAGATATGTGCTGATGATGTTGCCTTTATAACTTGCGTAAACTTGTGGTTATGCTTAGTATGAGTTAAATGTACATAAAAATATCCTCCTTGTAGGATCCCAGGATCTGAATATGGAGTATAAACACTGGGAGCCGAGAATGGAGTACTACAGAGGCTATCGGCACCGGATTTGACGATCAAAAATTTTGTGAGCCTGGTTTCCAAGCTTGGGGCATGACAATCGTTATGGTGAGCCCTGTGGATTTTAATCAGTGAATATCATTATCTCCACTATTATTTGTGGTATGGTCTAGATAATCTTTCGATATGATTCATTTTATTGGGAATGCTCTAAAATGATCTTTAAATAGATGAATGGTGTAGATGGCACGACCCACTTGATATATATGAGGCCCATTGGCGCTGCCCATTGATGGGCCCACTTGATGTATATGAGGCCCAATGGTGTAACCCATGTGGTGAGGCCCATTGTGATCTTTTTGGGGCCCATGTATTGCAGCCCATTTGATGTATACGAGGCCCATGAATTGCGGCCCACTTGATGTATATAAGGCCCATATGATGAGGCCCAATGTGATGCATATGTGGCCTATGAGTGAGGCCCATCGTGATGTGTATTAGGCCCATGAGTGAGGCCTAAGACGATGTATATTAGGCCCTTGTGTGAGGCAATGAGCTCACTATACGTGTGGCTCTATGTGGGCCACTCCTTGGGAGCATTGTTGGTTAAATGTGCACATTGATGGGCAATGATGGTTAAATGTCTACATTGTGACCTTCCTTTAGGCCTTGATAGACCTATTCTCATCATTCTCTTAGTAGGTTAATCCAAATTATTAGCCCCCATTGATGTTGCATGGTTCATCCTCGCTGTAGACTCCCTGCTACCAGAATTGAAATATCCACGGCCAAGGGTCGAACTTTATCATTTAGATAGGTTGTTCATCTATGGACCCCGCCTTGCATGTAGGCCGATTGTCGATGTTGATTATCGATGTCAGTTATAAACATCGATTACGAGTATGCTTAGCATATCATCATGATACAAGCCCATACGCATCATCTGTATACTTGATATAAGATGTGGTTGACCATTGCATATGCCATTGGGTAGGTTGTTATGGGACTCCTTGATAAGCGGAGATCGTCTCACATGAGTGCACGATATGCACAGGATTGATGGACGACTGGATTGTATGACTCATGCATCTTGCATTGTGTTGTAATTACTGTACGCCCTAGCGACATCAAGGCTATAGGCTCCACAGGCATATCGTGGATGGTAGGATTGGACATCAGAAATACTGTTATTAGCATCGAGGTGCCATAGATGTCCCTGGGTAAAAATTCTTAAACCTGACGATACCGGAAGATGCTCCAACATCGAGATCAAGTGGATACATGAGCACACAAGGGCCGAATACAAGGAGGCCGCGTCTCCCACTGTGTCGTGGTCGGTTGGAAAGGGGTGTGGCCTTACCCGCCGGAGGGTAGGGGCACTATTGATGTACCGGATAGGTATTGACAGGCTATTGGCCAGGAAAATAGTGAGGTTTCTTATGCTCACTTGGACTGCCCGCATGGGAAAGGGGCAGTGTCATTTAGAGTGTACTAAATCTCGATGATTGTCTAGTGTGAGAACTGTACTGATACGTGGATTCGGATGAGGACTGGTATGCTTGAGTTGCATTTCACATCGCATGACCTTGGTATGGTCGACATCATTCACTCCTTGCATTGTATGTCTTTAATGTGGCCAATAGTATTCATGCCTTATATCGCATAGTCTTGATATGGCGGATAACATTCATACCTTGTATTGTATAGCCTTGATACGGTTGATAGTTTTCATGGATTCACTAGCATATTCCGCATTACTATGATATTACATTCTGAGCATGCTTATATTGCACACACACTCTCACCACACTCTAAGCTTTCTATAAGTTTATGCACGATTGATGCGTGCAGGTGACACTAGACCATAGCTGAGCAGGAGTAGGAGCGTGCCACAGAGCTTCTAGAGTTTTTTATTATCGATATTATATTTTCCTTTATATGTATTATACCTTAAAGTTTTTAATCATATTGGATTTTGTGATGGTGTTCTTGTGGTTATTGTTCATGAGTTATGGTTATGGTTATGCTTATTACGATCAAATTGATGTTGAAAATCTTCCTTGTAGGATCCTAGGATTGGAACCTAGTGTCGGGAGTTGAGAATGGGATAATACGGAGGCTGTCGACACCAGATTCGGTGATTAAAAATTTTGTGAGCTCGATTTTTGAGTTTGGGGCCTGACAGTATGGCCCATAAAGCATCGACCACTGGCTTGCAAGGGAGTAGTCAATCCGTTTTCCTTCTTCACTAGCATTGACGTTAGCTGAATTAGCCACGAAACTTAGCAAGTGTCGCTACTGAAGTGTTATCGCGTTCTGTAGGCCCCACCATGATGAATGTGTTGCATCCACACCATCTATTCATTTGGAAAGATCACTTTATGACATGAGATAAAGAACTAGGAAGATCCAAAGCTCAAATGGATCCCACCACAGAAAACAGTGGGTATTGAATGCCTACCCTTAAAACATCTTAAGGCAACATAAGCTTTTGATCAAGCTGATATTTGTGTTTTCCCTTATTCCATGTCCATGTTAACTTATAAACAAGTTGGATATCAAATAGACACCATAGTGGGCCCTATGAAGGTGTACAACGGTGAGTGTCATTCTCCCCACTGTTTTCTATGGTGGGGTTTACCTGAGCTTTGGATCTACATCATTCTTTGATTCATGCCTTAAAATGATCTCTCCAAATGTATGAACGATGTGGATACAACACATACATTATGGTGGACCCCACAGAACGTGTGACATCACTTCGGGTTCAGTATCTTATCGGCAACCGCAAGCGTTATGAGCATTAACTTCCGACCTTAAAATACGCGTACTATTGGTGTTTTAGAAACACATATCTCATGGACTTCCACTCTTATATATATATATATATATATATATATATATATATATATATATATATATATATATATATATATATATATATACACTTAATATGTATGTAAGATCTACTCTAACCATTAGATGTATAATCAAGTAATAGGCCTAATGTCAATAAATCGGGCTAACCAGGGATTCAAATGGGCTACATCAATGAGAATAATCAGGAGAGAGACAACCACCCTCGATTTTTACAGGGCCAATTATGAAGAAACTTTGAAATCTATTCCAACCATTAGATGTCATGCTAAAAGTAAGGCTAGGTCACAAAAATCAAGTTTATATATCATTCATGTGAGCCACACTAGGGGAAACTGATTGGAGGGTGAACCTTTCCATGTACTAATTCCAGTAACGTGGTCCTCTTGAACTAGGGATGGGGATAAATTTTGAGAACTTACTCTAAAATGAAGTGACATACATGATGGTTGGGGTTGATTTTACATTAACACAATGATGGCCCACCCAAGCCATGGCCACTTTTCTATGCTAAAATGAAATTAGTCAGCAATGAAAGCATTTACATTAATTAAGAAGAAAGTTTTCATTAAATGCATAGCTAGTTGAATGAAAATGTAATGTCCAACTAGTTATGTGTGAGCATTACTCTCTCTCTCTCTCTCTCTCTCTCTCTCTCTCTCTCTCTCTCTCTCTCTCTCTCTCTCTCTCTCTCTCTCTCTCTCTCTATATATATATATATATATATATATATATATATATATAGGAAAAGGTTCTATACAGTCGAGCTCATGGGAACTCCCCATGAGGTCGAGCTGTGTGGGTCCCACCATGATGTATGTCGAAAATCTACCCCATTAGTCAGATGCACCATTCCATATTGGGCCGAGAGCTTAAAAATCAAGTCAAACTGTAACTTTTGTGGGCCACACCACATACAAAAGTTGAGAGGGGTTACCCTCCATTAAAACATTCATAATTATTTTTTAGCCCCACCAAGATGTGGTTCACAAATCCAGCCCATCCATTATGTGTGTCCCACTTAGATGAGGGGTCAGACTAAGTTTCAGACGCATCCAAATTTCAGGTGGGCCCCACCAAGTGCTTTTATATGTTTTAGGCATGTCTTCACATGAGTTTAGATGGTATGGCCCACCTGAGTTCCGTATATAGCTGATTTTTGGGATATCCCATAATTTAAAGGGGACCCATTAAATGCACAGTGTTGATGTTCAACATATATCATGGTGGGGTCCACACAGCTCGACCTCATGGGGAGTTCCCATGAGCTTTGACCGTATCACTACAAGAAATTGGCCTTTAACCGACGAAATCAATTTCACTGGTAAACATGACTTTCCCCGAAAAAATCATATTTCATGGGCAAAAGATTCTCGCCACGACCAAATATGTTCCTGCCACCATTTACAACGACGGCCTAGAAACTTTTCTCGACGACATTATGTATTATCGATGAAAACTATTTTTCTGACAATTATTTCGTCGGTAAATGTAATTTTTCCTGACGAACCAAATAGTTCATCGGCAAAAGATCCCTTGGTGTCCTTTCCGATAACGGAAAGACTTTTTTACCGACCTTATACAATATCATTGGTAAAATACCTTTTTACCAATGAAAAAAATCATCGCTAAAGGAGATTTTTACCGACAAAATAGATACATTGTCGAACAAAATAAACGGTGGACATATTATTTCACTTTGTGTGGTTGATCATGGATGTTGAATTATAATTTTTGTTTTTGGTGTAGCTAATAAGTATATTTAAAAACATATGTATAGAGTTGATGGGGCTGATAGAGCACGGGTGGGCCCAAATATTTTTGACTCCTTTTACTGACGAATTGTGAAAATTATCACCAACAAAAATTTTTGTCGGTAATAATGTTATGTTTTAAGTCAAAAATATTTTTTACCCTTCCCTCTTCTTACCCTACCCTCCTCTCCAACCTGAACGAATGCTGCTGCCTGCCTAATGCCCCTATTCCGGTCATCCTAAACCCTAACTCACCGTTGCCTGCCCAATGCTTAATTATCTCCCTCTACATCTCTCTCATCTCAAATCTCTCTTATGTTGGTCGAACAGGTAATCGATATATTGTTTCTCTCATCGATTTCTTCTCTTTTACTTTTTTTCTAATTCTACTTTCTACTGATTCAATTTATTCTGTATAGATTACAATCATTGGATGGATATCTATTATGCATTTTCCTATTTTTGTCTTTCGATTTGATGATCGATGGAAGATTCTAGGGCTCGAATGGGTTTGGCTCCATCCACCACTTCCTTTTGAAGGCAGCTTAGCAAGCGACCCCAACACCAACCTGCTAGCTGATGTCAAAAATCCATGACTCTACCATGATGTATGTATCCTCTCCATGCCATCCATTCATTTTTCTAGCTAATTAAGGTAGATCTGAAGATCAAGTGGACCACACCATGGAAAACAGTGGGGATAATACTGTCCGCGATTGAATCTTCCTAGGGCCCACAGTCATATTTCTTTGTCATCCAACTTGTTCATAACATCACACATAACTAGATGAAGGGAAATCACAAATATCAACTTGATCTAAAACTTTTCTGGCCCTAGGAATTTTGGGCATTAAATCCCCATCATTTCCTATGGTATGGATCACTTGAGCTTTGGATTTGCCTTACTTTTGGGTTCATCCACTAAAATGGAATAACAAAATGGACACATGTATCATAGTGGGGCCCATAGAGCTTTAACACCAGCAATAGCTTTCTGGTGTTGAGGTCACCAGTCAAGATATGCCCCTTCTTTTTCGAAGCGGATTAATTCCTACCTCTGCCATCTTTACCCATGTCCAACACTAAATTTTTTAAGTCCTGTAAATGGAGAGCCAATCTTTCCATTTGGAGAGCCTGTAAATGAAATCTAACCTTTTTGCTTATAAATGAAATGGGGGTAAATGTTGTACCCACAACACATGTCAAAAGTTTTTACGAAATTCCCATCTTAGGAGAGCATTTTGGTATATGTGTGTATGCCCAGGGATACACACACATTAGTGGCATCCCCTCCCATGTTTGGTGTTAGACAGATTTTTGGCCTCTGTTGAATAGGGATGGAGCAACTGGAAGGGGCTTTCAAGAGCCCATGTAACACAATGCTTGGTTGGGCCCTTCATAATGTCCTTATAACATCCATTCCACCCGTCAGTCTCTTCAGCTCACATTTATCCCATGCATGGGGTAGATCTAAAACTCCGGTGGGACCTACCACAAGAAACAAAAGATATTAAATGCTTGGGGTTGGCAGAAGTTTTGGATCTTGTTGATATCTCTTTTTCCCTTCATCCTGGTGGAAATCACCTTGTGAATGGGCCGGATGGCATATAAACATCATAGTGGACCCCACATCATGGATGGCATATAAACATCATGGTCGGCTCATCACATTTATTTTTTATTATTTCATAGCTCAACAGAGCAATTTTCTTGGCTGCCATTTTCTAAAATGATCCATGCCTTGTTCAGCTTTTAAAATAAGGAAAAATCCCCTTATGCTTTGTTGCATGTAGATATTTGCTAGAATACTCGGGTATATTTGTAGACACTAAAAATCGGCGCCCACGCTGATTTATGTGTTATGTTTTTGGTGGTGGGGGTGATTAGGCTGATTTGTGAATGTTGGAGTCGCCACTAGCGAATTAATCTCAAAATCCAACGGTCGGCTAGAACCCGCGAAATATGTAAGGTTGGAGAAATCCGAAGACTCTCCTACCTTGGATTGACTCCTGGTCTGTGATTCGGGATTCTGGGTAAGGGACCATGGTTACAAAGAGGGAAGGTGTTAGGTACCCTCACTACCCGTACAAACGTATGATATCTACTTTGAGTGGTAAAATAATCTCAAAGGATAGGTGATGTGGTCGAGATAGGACTAGGCACACATGGATTTCTGATGCGGCAAGATTCGAGATTTTGGCAAGCCATAGAGTATACGTCCAACGGCATGTCTAGAAGATGGATGTGATGGTGCTTATACAAAAAGGTAAGAAAAAGGACTAGATCACTAAGAATTTCTGATGTGACAGGATCCAATGTACAACAAGTCATAAAGCATGCGTTCATTAAAGATCTAGAGAAGCAAGGGGGTTGAGAAGGGAGTAGATGTCATAATGAATGCTTGTATGTAAAAATAAATGGATCTTTAGCTCGATCTTGAGTAAGTTAAGGGATGGACTGAACCATGACAAATCTGGGCTAGGCTTATGGGCTGGGAAGGTTGAGAGGAAGGTTAGGGAGTGGCTTGAAAAATTAGAACTTTGAAGGCTAGGGAGCTCCTTCCCTCTCCTTCACTCTCTTCCTCACTCTCTTTCTCTCTTACTTTCTTAGGCTAAAGGGGAGAAGTGGGTTATTGGGGATGGATGAAATGAGAAGAGGAGGGGGCTATTTATAGCCTTCTCCAAGGGTTCTATGGTAAATAAGAGGTAGGTAAGGGTTAAAATGATGAAATGGAGGCTTATGATTGGCCAGGGAGAGAGGAGTGCCACGTGGCGTGCTCCCATTGGCTCTTGGGGCTGGCAAAATGGTAAATAGTAAAGATGGGGGATAAATCCAGGGGAAAGTTGACTTTTGGACACTTGGACAACTGTCCACACACGAGCCGCGAGCGGTGGTACTCGGAGTACCGCCAGCGGTAGTCAGACTACTGCCCGGGCCTCGCTCAGGCCAGGCTCAAGCTTACGGGCCTTGTTCGCTACATTGGTTCACCTAGTGGTCCTCTTTTATGGTTTTATGGCTCAGATAGGTGGGCTTAGGTTTGGGTAAAAGGGGTCCTATTTAGGGTTAGGGTAAAGAAGGGGCTGTATGTAGATTGAACGGTTTAAATCAAGGTTTTGGGTCTCAGTCTGGAAGTTGGAGACTTTTGGGTCAGGGTAAGGTTTAGGGTTTAGGCTAGGATTAGGGTTTGGTTCAGATATGATCATGCACTACGCCAAAACAGTGAAAAAAGGACGGTCGAAAACCGTCTCAAAAGACCATAAAGGATGGTCTTGGACCATCGCAAGGGCCGTCAAATTTTGAGGAGTTGTATTACTTAAAGGACAGTCAGAGACAGTCTCTAAAGAAGGACGGTCATGGACCGTCTCTAAATAAGGACAGTCATTAACCGTCTAAAAAGGTATGCACAAGAGGACTCTTTTGAAGCTTAAAAGGATGGCCCTAAACCGTCAGTAAAAAGGACAGCCCTGGACTGTCAGTAAAAAGGACAGCCCTGGACCGTCCGTAAACAAGACGGCCTTTAACCATCCATAAAAAGGACGGCCCTTAACCGTCCGTAATAAGGACTGTTATAGGCCATCTCTAATGATCCAGAAAACGACGATCATGGACCGTCCTTAAAAAGGACGGTCATAGACCATCCTTCAAACGGACTGTTATGAACCGTCTCTGATGATCCCAAAAAGGACGGTCATGGACCGTCCTTTTAAAAGACTGCTGATGACCATCTCTTTTGACTCTGAAAAGGACGATCTTCGACCGTCTTATATTTAAATATACACCTATTACAATATCTTATTTTTCCTAATATTACATCATCGTATTCTTCCTGATATACACCTGTTATATAATATATTTCATTATATTACATTCACATCTATCTAAACCCAAACTACATAAATCCATTCAAACATAAACTACATCCATCCAAATACAAACAATCTTATCCATATTACATTCATCCACGCATAAATATATATAAGTTTAACATCATAAATTAAAAAAAGAAAATTAGCAACAATTTTCTTTTAATGTCTTTCATCTAATAAAAAAATATTCAACCAACAAAACATTATAATTCCTCAATCCACTTTTAAAAGCGAGGTGAGAGAAATAGAGCTGGGCATGAGAGTACTCAACTCGCCTGACTTGACTCGTCATCAAAGGGTCCCTACAGCAGCAGCCAAGGTCTCCATTCTTGTCTTCTTTAGCAGGTCTCAAGTGGTTTAGGAAGGACTTGCTGTTTTCTGCATCAACAAAAATCATCCTAAAAATAAATAACTACAGTAGTATCAAGTTTTTTTCCTTCAAAAAAATTACTTATTGACACGTTTAAATCTCACCAGGTTTTTCTATGTAGCTTTGTTGCTCATATTGGTGGGGGCGAAATAATAGAAATGGTTGAATTCATTTTTGAACTACTACTTTCTTTGGCCTCCGATGCAGTGATCTTAAGCAAGCTTTGAAGAAAATATTAACATTTTAAGAAAAAAGTGAACGAGTTGAAAAGCCGAGTGGCCGAGATGGAGGAAGAATTGAATACATGAAAGGTAATGTATGGGAAGAAGCCAAAGTAAGAGGTTCAGGATCGGGTTTAGGTTATAAGCTATAGGTTAAGGGAATTGAGAATAGGTTAAGGTTTAGGTTTAGGTTTATGTTTAGGAAATCGGGTTCGGGTTCGGGTTCGGGATCGGGTTTAGGTTTGAGTTTTCAAGTTTAAGTTTAGGTTAGGGAGTTAAGATTAGGATTAGGTGTACGTTTAGGTTCAGGGATTTGAGAATACATTTAAGTTTTAGGTTTAGGTTTAGGTTTTAAGCTATAGGTCAAGGTTTAGGTGTTGGGTTTAGGTTAAGGTTAGGTTATAGGTTATAAGTATAGGTTATAGGTTAAGGTTTTAGGTCATAGGTTTTGGTTTAGGATAAGGTTATAGGTTTAGGTTTATATTTAGGTTATAAGCTATAGGTTTAGGGAATTGAGAATAGGTTTAGGTTTAGGTTTAAGAAATCGGGTTCGGGTTCGGGATCGGGTTTAGGTTTGGGTTTTCAAGTTTAGGTTTAGGTTTAGGTTAGGGAGTTGAGATTAGGATTAGGTGTAGGTTTAGGTTTAGAGATTTGAGAATACATTTAGATTTTAGGTTTAGGTTTAGGTTTTAAGCTATAGGTTAAGGTTTAGGTTTTAGGTTTAGGTTAAGGTATGGTAAGGTTTTAGGTCATAGGTATAGGTTTTATGTCATAGGTTTTGGTTTAGGATAAGGTTATAGGTTTAGGTTAAGGTTTAGGTTTAGGTTTTAAGCTATGGGTTTAGAGAATTGAGAATAGGTTAAGGTTTAGGTTTAGGAAATCGAGTTCGGGTTTAGGTTTGGGTTTTCAAGTTTAGGTTTAGGTTTAGGTTAGGGAGTTGAGATTAGGATTAGGTGTAGGTTTAGGTTTAGGGATTTGAGAATACATTTAGGTTTTAGGTTTAGGTTTAGATTTTAAGCTATAAGTTAAGGGAATTGAGAATAGATTAAGGTTTAGGTTTAGGAAATCGGGTTCAGGTTCGGGATCGGGTTTAGGTTTGGGTTTTCAAGTTTAGGTTTAGGTTTAGATTTAGGTTAGGGAGTGGAGATTAGGATTAGGTGTAGGTTTAGGTTTAAGGATTTGAGAATACATTTAGGTTTTAGATTTAAGTTTAGGTTTTAAGCTATAGGTTAAGATTAGGTTATAGGTTATAAGTTTAGGTTATAGGTTATAGGTTAAGGTTTTAGGTTAAGGTTTTAGGTCATAGGTTTTGGTTGAGGATAAGGTTATAGGTTTATGTTAAGGTTTAGGTTTAGGTTATAAGCTATAGGTTTAGGGATTTGAGAATAGGTTAAGTTTAGGATTAGGTTTAGGTTTAGGAAATCGAGTTCAGGTTCGGGATCGGGTTTAGGTTTGGGTTTTCAAGTTTAGGTTTAGGTTTAGATAAGGGAGTTAAGATTAGGATTAAGTGTAGGTTTAGGTTTAGGGATTTGAGAATACATTTAGGTTTTAGGTTTAGGTTTAGGTTTTAAGCTATAGATTAAGGGAATTGAGAATAGGTTAAGGTTTAGGTTTAGGAAATCGGTTTCGAGTTCGGAATCGAGTTTAGGTTTGGATTTTCAAGTTTAGGTTTAGGTTTAGGTTAGAGAGTTGAGATTAGGATTAGGTGTAGGTTTAGGTTTAGGGATTTGAGAATACATTTAGGTTTTAGGTTAAAGTTTAGGTTTTAAGCTATAGGTTAAAATTTAGGTTTTAGGTTTAGGTTAAGGTTAGGTTATAGGTTATAGGTTAAGGTTTTAGGTCATAGGTTTTAGTTTCGGATAAGGTTATAGGTTTAGGTTTAGGTTTAGGTTATAAGCTATGGGTTTGGGGAATTGAGAATAGGTTAAGGTTTAGGTTTAGGAAATCGGGTTCGGGTTCGGGTTCGGAATTGGGTTTAGGTTTGGGTTTTCAAGTTTAGGTTTAGGTTTAGGTTTGGGAGTTGAGATTAGGATTAGGTGTAGGTTTAGGTTTAGGGATTTGAGAATACATTTAGGTTTTAGGTTTAGGTTTAAGTTTTAAGCTATATGTTAAGGTTTAGGTTTTAGGTTTAGGTTAAGGTTATGTTATAGGTTAAGGTTTTAGGTCATAGGTTTTGGTTTAGGATAAGGTTATAGGTTTAGGTTAAGGTTTTGGTTTAGGTTATAAGCTATGGGTTTAGGGAATTGAGAATAGGTTAGGGTTTAAGTTTAGAAAATTGGGTCAGGTTCGGGATCGGGTTTAGGTTTAGGTTTTCAAGTTTAGGTTTAGATTAGGGAGTTGAGATTAGGATTAGGTGTAGGTTTAGGTTTAGGAATTTGAGAATACATTTAGGTTTTAGGTTTAAGTTTAGGTTTTAAGCTATAAATTAAGGGAATTGAAAATAAGTTAAGGTTTAGGTTTAAGAAATCGAGTTCGGGTTTAGGATCGGGTTTAGGTTTGGGTTTTCAAGTTTAGGTTTAGGTTTAGGTTAGGGAGTTGAGATTAGGATTAGGTGTAGGTTTAGGTTTAGGGATTTGAGAATACATTTAGGTTTTAAGTTTAGGTTTAGTTTTTAAGCTATATGTTAAGGTTAGGTTATAGGTTATAGGTTAAGGTTTTAGGTCATGGGTTTTGGTTTATGATAAGGTTATAGGTTTTGGTTTAGGTTTAAGTTATAAACTATAGGTTTAGGGAATTGAGAATAGGTTAAGGTTTAGGTTTAAGAAATTGGGTTCGGGTTCGGGATTGGGTTTAGGTTTGGTTTTCAAGTTTAAGTTTAAGTTTAGGTTAGGGAGTTGAGATTAAGATTAGGTGTAGGTTTAGGTTTAGGGATTTGAGAATACATTTAGGTTTTAGGTTTGAGTTTAGGTTTTAAGCTATAGGTTAAGGTTTAGGTTTTAGGTTTAGGTTAAAGTTAGGTTATAGGTTATAAGTTATAGGTTAAGGTTTTAGGTCATAGGTTTTGGTTTAGGATAAGATTATAGGTTTAGGTTAAGGTTTAGGTTTAGGTTATAAGCTATAGGTTTAGGGAATTGAGAATAGGATAAGATTTAAGTTTAGGAATGCGAGTTCGGGTTTGAGATCGGGTTTAAGTTTGGGTTTTCAAGTTTAAGTTTAGGTTTAGGTTAGGGAGTTGAGATTAGGATCAGGTGTAGGTTTAGGTTTAGGAATTTGAGAATACATTTAGGTTCTAGGTTTAGATTTTGGTTTTAAGCTATAGGTTAAGGTTTAGGTTAGGTTTAAGTTATAAGTATAGCTTTTGGGATTTGAGAATAGGTTTAGGTTTAAGTTATAGGTTATAAGTTTAGGTAATTGAGACTAGATTTAAGTTATAGGTTTAGGGTGTGGTTTACGTTAAGGGTATGGTCCCTGCAAATACAGATATAAACATGGCCTGTCCAAATGGCCAGGTGTAAGCCCCGTATCCTAGAACGTACCGTTCCATAGACTCCGCGGTCTTACCGGTCGAATTCCGACAACCTTCGACCCTTAATCAATATTTGCATGCGACCCTGATTCGTATGCCGTCAACCCGTATCGACTCAACCCAAGGCCTTTACCATAGCGACCGCGCCGTCGCTGCGGTTCCGATACAGCGACTTGCGCGCCGAGGCGATACCCTGGTCAAGAGATGTGGGCCAACGTTCGGTGTGAAGAAAACGCCACGCGTTGTGAAATCCAAGAGAATCTCTACGAGATGTCACATCAATCCCATTAATTCATCAATCCATCACATGTCAAGTACACATCACATTTCACCCATTCCCAAGCAACTACAAAAGTCAAGAATCTCTTACAAGCCCATACCTCTCTTACACTAAAAGCCCTCAAAGTCAAAAAGTTCTTGCACCACTCATGCTTTTCTTACACAAATGGCCACAAAAGTCAAGATTTTCTTACACCCATCACTCACCACATCCATCACCCATCTCTCTCTCCCTTTACAACTCTCTCTTTCTCTCATTTTCAAACTCAAAAAAATCTAAGGAGAGAAATTCCATACATATGAGAATTCTCCAAGCCTCCCTCTCTTTCAAAACTTAAGTGTGGCCCACTTTCCTACCCCATGATCTCACATCCTAACCATTCATTCCTCATCTCCTCCATTGGAATCAAAGCTAAAGTGCTAAGGAACTCATAGGAACAAGAAGATCGAACGGTGGGTGCTCCTCTAGATGTAAAAAAAAATCTGATTTGTATAGCCTAAATATTTTTTTTCTTTCATGAGGGAAGTGTAGGACCCACCAATCAATGGTGGAGATCCCACACAATCCCATGGTTGTAGCCTAATGGCCTACCTTATGCATGCATGATCAATGCATGAGGCATTTCTCTATGGGCCTCATCATGGTAGTTTTATTTCATATCATATTATGTTTGGATCATATTATGTCTGGATTTTATGCACTGTTCCAACAACATTCCACCATGGACAGTTGAATTTTTAAAATTTATTAAAATACCTATGGGTGTTTAAAAATTATAAAAATTTTCAGGAGGGTGGCCTACTTATGGTAGGACCCACCTACCAAATTTTGGGACCAATGGACGCCTGTACACACCATAGTGATGGCGGGACCGGCCCATTATAATATTTTGTCCAAATCAGTCCGATTTTCAGGACAGATTGATTTATGTAAATGAATTAAAATATTTACAGATGTCCAAAAATTCTAAAATTTTTTAGGAGTGTGGTCCACTTATGTTAGAACCCACCTACCAAATTTCAGGGCCAATGAACCCCTGTACACACCGTAGTGAGAGCCGGACTGGCCCACCACGTTGGGACGTCCAGGTCTGTCCGATTTTTCTGGACAGTCTGTTTTGTTTAAATTAATTAAAATACTTAGAGATATCTAAAAATTATGAAATTTTGTGGGAGTGTGGCCCACTTATTGAAGTATCACTCTGTGAAATTTCGGCCTCAAGTGACCCCGTTTGGGTATCCAAAAGAATGGACCAAGATGGTTGGACTCCCAAATTTTTTCTGCTGTGCAGTCCAACAATATGCCTTGATAAAAAACCATAATTCAAAAATATTTCTTCTGATGGTGGGCCACCTTTTTGGGTTTCCTCTCATTGTATGCATGATGAGGGACCTTGGCTCTCAATTTTAAAAATTTTAGAGGCCTTGGACCCACTCCAATGGAGTACCTAAATTTAGGACAACAACATGTTATAATTATGCCGGCCTTGGGCTGAAATTTTGAGGAGTGGGGCCCACCATATTATAAAGATCATAGAAGAAATGATTTATACCTTTAATTCTTTAAATGTTGGGCTTAATGAATGCACTTTTGAGGCCCACCACAGTTGAATTTAATTGGGTCCATGAATGTAGCTAGTTGTTGAACTCTTTAAGGCCCATAGAGTGAACCCATTTGATGTGTTCCAAGGCCCATGGGATTAGGCCCATTTGATGTAATTTAAGGCCCATAGAGTGGACCCATTTGATATGTTCCAACGTCCATGGGATTAGACCCATTTGATGTATTTTAAAGCCCATGGGATTAGGCCCATTTGATATGTATAAAGGCCATGGGTCGAGAACCATTTGATGCAATCTAAGGCCCACAGGTTATGACCCATTGAAATGCACATAAGGCCCATTGGTGCGGCCCATTGATGTAGCCCATTTGATGAGTAAAAGGCCCATATGATATATTTAAGGCCCAATGGGGTGTACCTACGGTCCATTGCAATGTGTGATCCCAACCTGGTTTACGTAATGTTATTCACTACGGGCTACACCTTGAGAGCAATGTCGGTTTGATGTCCACATTACGAGTATAATGTTGGTTAAATGTCCGCATTGCGACTCTCCCTAGGGCCCATTGGTAGGCCCGTACTTGTTGTATGCAAGCTGTCTAAGCCAGCTGCGTTGTAAAGATAGGGCATTACTTTATAACATGCTTAGTATAACTCCATGACGCACAACCCATTTGTATCGGTCCATTTGATCGGCCTGCTCGTATCGGCCATTTGATTGATTTAGCCCATATGATTGATTAGGCCCATCTTGATATAATTATGGCCTATTGCTAAGGCCATATACGAGGCCCGTTGTTGAGGCCTACCTTGATGTGTATGAGGCCTGTTGTTGAGGCTCACCTTGATGTGTATGAGGCCCTTTGTTGAGGCCCACCTTGATGTGTATGAGGCCCATTGTTGAGGCCCACCTTGATGTGTATGAGGCCCGTTATTGAGACCCACCTTGATGTGTATGAGGCCCGTTGTTGAGGCCCACCTTGATGTGTATGAGGCCCGTTGTTGAGGCCCACCTTGATGTGTATGAAGCCCGTTATTGAAGCCCACCTTGATGTGTATGAGGCCCGTTGTTGAGGCCCACCTTAAATATATATGAGGCCCATGTTGCAAGACCCATTGTGATGTATGCAATGCCCATGGGTCATGGCCCATTACAATGTATGTAAGGCCCAATTGGTGCGGCCTATTCGATGTATTTATGGGGTCCATGTCATTAGGCCCATCCTGTTGTTTTGGTGACCCGTCCATTGAGGCTCACCCATGATATATATTTGAGGCCCATGTGTAGGGCCCACCTATTGTGTATTTAAAGCCCGTGGGTTGTGGCCATAGTGATGTATATTAGGCCTATGTGATGTAGCTCATACTGATGTGTATTAGACCCAGGAATGTAACTCACCTGCGAAGTATATTTAAGACCCATTGTGATATATCTGAGGCCCATGGGTGCGACCCATCCAGATGTATTTGAGGCCTATGGGCAAGGCCCATTGTGATATGTGTTAGGCCCATGACCAGGGCCCACCTGTTTCGTATATTTGGCCCTTGTATGAGGCCATGTACCCATTATATATTTGATTCTATGTGGGCCATTCCTTGGGGGCAATGTTGGTTAAAAGTCCACATTGTCGACGCCGGCTATTGATACCGTTTATGAGTATGTGACATCATAACATCATGATACATGCCCATTCGCATCATCTGCATGTTTGTTATGAGATGTGATTGACCATTGCACATGTCATTGAGCAGGATGATATGAGACTCCTTGATAGGTGGAGATTATCTCACATGAGCGCATGACATGCGCAGGATTGATGTATGATTGGATTGTATGACTCATGCGTCTTGCATTGTATTGTGATTACTGTACGCCCTAGTGACATCAGGGTCGTAGCCTCCACAGGCATATCGTGGATGGCCAGATGGGACACCGAAAATCTGTTTGAGCATCGGGCTGCCATAGATGGCCCTGGGTGAAAATCCCTAAACACCCTCTTGGTTCCAGAGGATGCTTTAACGTCTAGACCGAGTGGATAAATGAGCATTGAGTGCCGATTACCAGATGGCTGCGATCTCTACTGTGTCGTGGTCGGTTGAAAGGGGGTGAGACCTGACCCGCCCGAGGAAGTAGGCATGACTAGGCTGAGTTTGACTAGCTCGAGAAATGGGTCCGCTACCGGCGAGCCGGGTAGGTATTGACAGACTACTGACAGGTGGATAGTGAGGTCTTTTTCACTTATCCAGTTGTGCGTTTGATTGGGGCGGCAGGTGGTGTGAAGTGTAATAGACCCCGGTGATTTTTTCAGAGAAGAACCGTACTGATATGAAGACTGACATGATATTATGACACCCCGTCACTATGTGTATGTGGGCGGACGCACGTGGGCAGACGGGTGTGATGTGGGCGGGGCTGAGGCCTGGGCGAGCTACCAGCGGTTGGCAGGCTACTGTGCTGACAGGCTACTGAGTAGGAGTTGCATACTCATTCATTCATCCATTCACTATCCACTCGGGCTGGTGGTGCGCAACTAATTATTGTGTATCTTCGTTATGGCAAAGATTTCGGTTGGGCGCGCGACTAACCTGAGATCAGGAGTTTACCACGTTGAGTCAGACTATCCAAATTTAAGTATGGAACTGGTTTGGATAGAAGTTCCTTGTGGTGGACCCCGTAGCCTGCGATACTACGTACTATCATCCCGACATCACACTCCAGCATTATCATTCCATTAGCACCATATACTGCATATTCCATTACATCTTCGAAGTGTGACATTGTGGGTTGTTATGTTTCTGTATTCCTATGACTCAAATAAGAGATGATATTTGTTAGCTCTTTCGAATTGTGTATTACATTATATCCTTATCATTCGACATTTGATTACCGATGACTCATCATTTGCATAGCTGTCCTATATTGCGTATTCTGATATTGATTAACTTATGGACTAGTTCAAACTTCCGCTTATTCTGTTATCGCATGATTATAATCTTGTCAATATTTCTGTTTACGCTGCTAATTCTTTCTCTTATCAGTGTTTCTGCTTATTCAGTCATTGTATGGTTTATAGCTTTCCGGTATTATATGATTATGATATTGTATTGAATACTTAGCACTTATCTCGTGCACACACTTACACCACCCTCTAAGCTTTCTATAAGCTTATACACGATAGATGCGTGCAGGTGATGTTACGTTGCAACAGCATTGAGCTTGGAGCGTGCAGCTGTTTTCTGGAGCATTGATTTTGACATATATATTTCCCTTTCAGTATTGTATTCAAATGATTATATTAGTGGATATATGATGATGATGTGGCCTTTATGATTTGGGTAAACTTGGGGTTATGCTTATTACTAGTTAAATGTACAAAAAAAAACTCTCCTTATGCGATTCCAAGATCGAAAATCTGGCATATGAATGCTAGGAGCCGAGAATGGGGTACTACGGAAGATGTCGGCACCGAATTCAGTGATTGGGATTCTTGTGAATCCGATTTTCAGGTTTGGGGCATGACACCAAGCCCTTTCAATGCTGTCCATAGAAAATGGACAGCTTCATCATGGTCATAACAGCGGTTCTCACCTTCCAGGGATCCCCACTCATCCGGATAGCTCCGACGCACATCCGGGTCTGCTCCATTAATTTCAAACAAATACATAAATACGGCTTGTCTAAATGGCCAGGCCCCTCCAATGGTGTCCATAGGAAATGGACAGCTTCATCATGGTCGTAATAGCGGTTCTCACCTTCCAAGGACCCCCGCTCAATATCCAGATAGCTCCGACGCACATTCGAGTCTGCACATTTAAATAAAATGAATTATCAAGATCATTTAAATAAAATCAGGTCCAATCAACAATCTGACCTGGAGGATTCTGTTAGCATTGTTGATAGCACCTCAAACCTTGTTTAAATCCAGGTTGCAATCTATGGCCACTGATGTTATTTGTCTTTATATGAAGTTGGCGACGATTTCTGCATCAAACCTGGCGATTTCTGCTATGTTGGACTTCTTTTTAATGTACCAAA
The DNA here is from genome assembly GCA_037074715.1 of Magnolia kwangsiensis. Taxonomy (NCBI): domain Eukaryota; kingdom Viridiplantae; phylum Streptophyta; class Magnoliopsida; order Magnoliales; family Magnoliaceae; genus Magnolia; species Magnolia kwangsiensis. Next base: position 101,100,464 of record CM073575.1, on the reverse strand, counting down.
TATGTCCATTGCATCTCCATCATCATGTGACACGAACGATTCCACATTATCATCCAAGGAACCAACATCTCCAAAATGTTACATGTCCTACCATGAGAAATGACAAGAGGTAAGAGATGATCAGATAGAAATTAATGTGTGGCTTGTTTCCAAGTTGTGTAAATAAGAGAAAATTTGAAACTGGATACCAGCTGATTCGAATATGAAGCAAGTCCGGCAACTCCATCTAGAACATACATCATTGAGCTTTTAGACATGCTGTTATGAAAGACACTCCTAGTTTTAGACAATAAAAACAAGAAATGATGAAACAAATATTTTCAACTTTCAAGAAATTCAAAACATTCCAAGGAAAAAAAAATGCAATTCAAGAAATGATGAAACATCCTGTAAATTAAAAACAAAAAGGGCCAGGAACAGAAACTTACTAGCTGAAATCATCTGAAACCTTGCATGTCTAGGAATTAAGCTCAAAATCCCACTCATAGTTTCATCACCTCCAACAAAAAGCATTCTTGTCCCTGAACATACAATGGAGTGGCAATACACAAAACAGACATACTAAAGCTTGTATCTGATATTCTTTTTCATACTCTTTCAAGTTCTTAGAAAGATCTTCAACTCTCTCTTTTAGATCAGCTGCTCCATCTTCAGCTTTTTTAACAGCATCCTCCTCTCCAATTGACCTTTTTATGTCTTCGATACTTCTAACAATCTGTCAAAACCAATAATACAGAATCCAAAGCTTCTATACGTTATACACTTGCAGTTGTACGCCCAAGTTCAACAACAATAAAATAATAATGAAAGAAACATATTGCTTCATGTACTTCCATTAAGTGTGCACCAAAAAATCTTTATTGTACACATGGCACTTGTATATGATGATTGGGACAACCAAGTGGAAGGGCCATATCTAGCAACAACCGCAGTGTGAACCTGATCAGTGGACTAAAAAGAAAGCATTAACCCAGAAGCAAGAAGCAATCCACATTCAACAGGCATAACTTGCAACCAATGGATGGTCTGAGTCATCAATGTGGTGATCACAAGATGAACAGTCCTGATCACTGTTTTGCTGGTAACATGGAGATAGCACTGAGTACAGCTGCTAAAAGCTCTCATCATGATAACATTTCTCCAAGCGAAATTAAATCACTAGTATCAAAACCACCTTTACCTTTTCAGCAGCCTTTTTCTCAGCCCTCAGAGACTCCTTTTGATTACTCAATACGGATCTCTTTCACAAGATCACGAGAAAGTGAATCTACCTTCTCTGACAAGGTTTTTACCTCCCCGCCCAATTTTTCTTCTTTCTCAGCAGTCAAGGTTGATATCTTTGTCTCCATCTCCTGTATTTCCACCCGCATTCTTTCCGTATTACCATCAAGCTCGGAAATATTGGCCTTAATTTGTCCCACTACACTAACTGCATTATCTCTCATCTTCTCTGCCTGAACATACTCATAAGCTATGCAGAACCTTCTAAGTCGATCTAATTCTGTGTTACCATTGGCCCACTGCATATAGTGCACTCTCTCTTTCCTCAGCTTCTCCAAGGCAGGAAGTATTTCCTGATCAAGAAGTTTGTCAATCTCATCAACCTTGCTCTGTTTCTTCTCAAGTGTCTTCAAAGCCGCCTCTTTCTTTGTTTCGTACATTCTTGTCCCAGCAGCTTCTTCAAGCATGGACAAGATTTCAGGGGGTTTCATGTTTAAAACCTTTGTGATACTCCCTTGCATAATGAGAAAATGTGGGTTGTTGACATTAAGGAGGAAAAATACTGATATATAGAGAATGACTTAGAAACGGTGTACAAGGAGGAAAAATAACATCCTACCATATAATCACATGTAAGATGGAGCCATCCATTGTAGTATCCAAATCAAATTTAAAAATTTAAACAGAACATTTTCCAACATAAGTTGGCAACTGTTAAAGTCAAAATACAATTTCCAAGAAAAATCAGAAATTCTTATTAGGGATTGGATGAAATGATGCTTAGTTCTAATTGAGTACCTGTAATAAACTTCTCCTGCATTGGAGTTTGTGGCTAGTCTAATAATTGATTCCACATGACAGTCATCAACGTTGAAAGTATTTATATATACTTGTGATGAAAAAGAATGGGTTCATTTAAGATAATACTAGAAAGGAGTCATCTTCAAAGTAACATAGGCATAAAAACATGTGACTGTACCAGACAATTAAACCTGTCACTGTTGGAAAATCTGACATGGTGCTATATATGACTATGTGATAGTGTTGAAACATATATTATTTTTATGCTGATGCTGATGCATATAGAAAACCTATCATCATCCAAGGAAGGTGAAATCAGTACAATAGGGAACAAAACAACCTCGTTTTCTTGGAGATAATTGTGTAACACTCATATCATGAGGAAAACTGGAGTGTGCAACATTCTTTGAGTGATTAGATTTCACTTTCATGGAAGAAACTCAGATGCCCAAAAACAAATTCTAAAACCATTAATTATGCGGTTTTTAGAACGTAAGCAATGAAGGAACATAGACAATATACAATGGAGAGGCTAAATGTTCCAACCTAATTTCCAAGAATCAAGATTTCTATCTATGATCAGTGCAGCAACAACTGACTGAATGGTGCTTCATATAGATTTACATCCAGAACCTGCATATATCTTTCAATTTCAATGATCAAACTATCAAATCCCGACATCAGGACAAAAACCAACTTCCAAAACTCTATGAAGCACTCGATCAAACAACTGGGGTGTACCATTGCTTTGAAAAACAACCAAAACCAACATTTCATATTGCCAAAAAAAAATAGAGAAAAAACTCTGATATATTTATGCATGTATTTCCTCTTATTTTTTTCAATGCTGCTCAACAAGAAACAACAAAACCAAGTGTCTGAATCTTCCCATCATTAGTAGTATGGTTAAAGAAGTTATTGGTGCATGCACCCAATTTTCTTCTTGAAAATTACATGGACCAGGAAAGTTACAATGAATTTGAAAGTACAACCACCAAAAATCTTTCCAGGTGCTCACTGGCAATGTCCTAAAAACTCAAAGAAACAAATGATGAGTGTTCCCAAACTGAAGGGGTTCTAACTCAACAATCAACCCCCTCATGGAGAAATATGAAATACATAGAGAAGTAAATGAAAGGGTGCACTAGCTACAACACAAAAATTCCCAATAAATTATAAAAATACCTAAACCGATCCTCCTTGTTGCTGCATAATCCTAACCGCTCACTGACGCCAGAATCTCCACGACGATTCCTACCAGAATCAAATCAACCAGACGAGAATTAGATCTCCAGGTCCCTAAAACCCTCTCCATACTTTTCACAACAAAAACCTTAAATCCAGCTCCAAAAACCACTTCTGATCCTCAGAAAAACCACAAAAAATGAAAAATCCCTCAAAATAAGGACCAGATCATAGTGTCAACCACTCCAAGCTTGCAAACTCCGATCGTCGAAAGATTGATCGGAAGAAAGGCTCGAGAATCATTGTTCTTGTCGTAAGTAGATGAGGACAAGAGAGAGATTAGGAACGAGAGAGGGAGCGGGAGATAAGGACCTAGGGCATTTGGAAAGAGAGCATTTGGAAAGAGAGCGAGAGCGAGAGAGCAGATATGGGATTTGGGGTTTTTTTTGGGCGGACTCTGTTTTTGAGTCGCGCGCTCAAATTTAGGCCGGGGTCTGGTATGGTTCTGTGGGCCCACCATGATGCGTGTCAAACATCTACCCCATCAGTCAGATGCACCATCTCATGGTGGGCCTATAGATTAAAAATCAAATCAATTTATGACTTTTATGAGCCACACCACATACAAAAGTTAAAAGGGGTTACCCACCATTAAAACATTCATAATTATTTTTTGGGCCCACCGAGATGTGGTCCATAAATCCAGCCCATCCATTATGTGTGTGCCACTTGGATGAGGGGTTATACCAAGTTTCAGACGCATCCAAATTTTAGGTGGGGCCCACCAAGTGCTTTTATATGTTTTAGGCATGTCTTCACATTATTTTAGATGGTATGGCCCACCGGAGTTCCGTATATGGCTGATTTTTGGGATATCCCATAATTTAAAGGGGACCCATCAAATGCATGGTGTTGATGCTTGGCACATGTCATGGTGGGGCCCACACAGCTTGACCTCATGGGGATGGGGTCAAGCTGTGTGGGCCCCACCATGACATGTGTCAAACATCAACACCGTGCATTTGATGGGCCCCCTTTAAATTATGGGATATCCCAAAAATCAGTCATATACGAAACTTGGGTGGGCTATACCATCTAAAATCATGTGAAGAAATGCCTAAAACATATAAAGCATTTGGTGGGGCCCACCTGAAAATTTTATGCATATGAAACTTGCTTTAACTCCTCATTCAAGTGGGACACACATGATGGATGGGCTAGATTTGTGAACCACATCTCGGTGGGCCTAACAAATGATTACGAATATTTTAATGGAGGGTAACCCCTCTCAACTTTTGTATGTGGTGTGGCCCAAAAAAGTCATGGATTGACTTGATTTTTAAGCCCTAGGCCCACCATGGAATGGTGCATCTGACTGATGGGGTAGATGTGGGCCCACTTTGATTTATATATTGTATATACATATGATCTATTTGTTTTGTCAACTCATTGGAGGATATGAGCCCAAAAATGAATCATATTCAAATATGAGGTGGACCACACCACATGAAAACAATAGTGATTGATTATCCATCATTAAAATCGCCGTAAAGCCAATTGTACTGTTTATTTGACATCCAGTCTGTTTATTAGGTCATACAGGCCTAGATGAAGGGGAAAAACAAAAATCATCTTGATCCAAAACTTTTATGGCCCCCAAAATGTTTTAACGGTTGATGCTCATTCAACATTGTTTCTTGTAATGTGGTCTATTTCATATTAGGATATGCCTCATTTTTTGTCTCATGTTATAAGATGATCTTTAAAAATAGATGGATAACATAGATTAAACACATACATCATGGTGGGGCCCACAGAGCACCAACCACCAGTCATTGGATGGTGTGAGGGGAGAGTAGCCAATCTGTTCCCCTTCTTTGTGGTGTGGTCCATTTAATATTTGGATATGATTCATTTTTTGAAAATTTTTCAAAAATGATCTCGAAAAATGGATGAACGGCATGGGTTGATCCTGAATTTTTGGTAAAAATTTCTCAATAATTTCAAAATGCCGATTTTTTTTCATCAAAAGCATCATTTTGTTTTCAAAAATTTTCTCAAACATTGTTAAAAAATTTCAACTTCTCAATATTCTTTTTCATGTGATATTGGAAATCATTTAAATATTACTTTTTAATTATAAAAAACACAAAAAAATTCACTCATATAATATAAAAACTATATATATTTAGAATATCAAAAAGATATAAATGAAGAGAAAACACAAACATTAGCTTGATCGAAAACTTATGTGAATGTTATTTTTAATGGCGAACGTTCAATCCTCACTTTGTAGTCCACTTAAGCCTTAGACCTGCCCCATTTTTTAGTTAATATCTTAAAATGATCTAATAAAAGCGTTGAACGATATGGAGAAAGTCAATCCATGAATTTGGGCATACAAGATTGATCAACAATTTAAGTGAAAATTGATTTAAACATCTGAAATTATTTACTCTTCAATTTGAACTGATTAGATTGTCCAGAAATGATTAAAGGTTTAATTAGGGGATGTGCCTAATAATTTAGTAATTTTATTTTTCACAAATAAATTTAACATTTTTTTTTTCAAAATGTATATATTTTTTTTACTCTTTTAACTAAATATCATTTTTATTATAAAAAAATTTAACATTTTTCTTACAAAATTTAGTTTTCTTTTTTAATATATATATATATATATATATATATATATATATATATATATATATATATATATATATATATATATATATATATATATATGCAATTTGTCAATTTTTTCATAATTTTGTTTAATTTTTAAAATTTTCTTTTTCAAAATATCATTTTTTAATCTCACTTTTGTTATATAACTTTTTAATTTTTCTTGTCAAAATACAAAATCTAGTTTTCTTTTTTAAAATTTTTTTTTTTTTTTTACAATTTGCCAATTTTTTCATAAATTTATTTAATTTTTTATATTTTCTTTTTCAAAATACCCTTTTTTTATCGAATTTTTTTTTTTTCAAAATTATCAACATTATTCAAAGTTCTTAAATTATTATTTTTTCAAAATCTAGATTTTTATAAAATCAAAGTTTTTTTTTTTTTTTTTTTTTTTCAAAATCTAAATTTTTCCTAAACATTGTTAATTATTTTTCTAAACTCCTTAAATTCTTTTTTTTCGAAATTCATAAATTTTTTGAGTTTCTTAATTTTTGACCTGAGCCCGTCTCTAATAGAGATGATCATTGACAGTATCTAATAGAGATAGTCATTGACAGTCTCTAACAGAGATGGTCTTTGACAGGGCTATAAGACGGTTTAGGACCTATACAAGTATCTGACAATCTTTAACAAAGATAAATTTAGGACTTTATAACCCCAAAATCAAGCATATCCAACACTAAAATGGACCACACGACAAAAAACAAGTGTGAATTGAACATCTAGTATGGTTGAAAAATTCTTGGGGGCCACATAAGTTTTGGATCAAGCTTATTTTTATGTTTTCCATTCATGCATGTTTATACGATCTTATGAACAGGTTGGATGACAAATAAACATCATTGGGGGGCCTACTAAGGTTTCAACGGTGGAAATCATTATTCCCACTGTTTCCTGTTGTATGATCCGCTTGATCTTTTGATATGCTTCAATTTTAGGTTCAACCCCTTAAATTATTTGAAAAAATGGATGAACGGCGTGGATAAACTACATAAATTCACGATGCGCACAACATACATTGATCCAAAACTTCCGTGGACCATGTAAAAAGAAAACAATTTTATCCTTTGATTTTCATATCACTTTTCTATGACCCACCGGAGATTTAGATCATAGTGAAAATTAGTCCATGGGGTTTTAATGGGATGTTTCATCACATGAACTGTTCGGATTAGAGTCCCATGACACATGTGGAAAGGATCGCACGTGTGCACGTGCACCGGTGAGCATGCGTACAAGTAACACCTAATCCACTCCTGTTTTCAAAGCAGAAAAGAAAAGGAGACATTGCGATCAAACCCTACCGTCTTGGGGAGGAGTCGAGAGGGAGGGCGGTCGTTGTAGGCAGAGAGAGAGATTGCAAAGAGGGAGGGTGGCCATTGCAGACGAAGAGAGAGAATGCGTTTCTCCATCTTCCCCTCAAATCCCTAAATCTCTAGCAACATTGAGGTATTTCTCTCTCTCTCTCTCTCTCTCTCTCTCTCTCTCTCTCAATCTCTCTCAATCTCACCCGAATGTTTATTTGCCATATAACCTCCAAACTTTTCAAGTCAATATTTCAAGTCTAACTCATTTATCAAGTGGTACCTTCTTTCTTATGATGTTTGTAGAAAATAATCAAAGAGCACAAACTATGAGAGAAGGGGCATGCACAACATCAAACATATGCTATGGCCGGGTATCAAAGAGGTAACTGATAACTGGTACTCTTTTTTTTTTTTTTCATTTATATCACCAAACGATGCAAATCCTTTCTAAGATCTTATTTTCTTATGCTCTTTCAAAGTGATTAATGTCTTGAATCTTCTGTTAAATCTATACAAGTGGCCTATGTCTGTTGATGTGATTGGTCCTGCCATGTACAAGATTTCCTATTGATAAATCCATACATCTGTGATTAACTTTTCTGCCTTTTTTTTTTTTTTCATTTCTTAACCGAATAAGTAATGAAAATCTCAACTAATGCAGCCACAAATAAATTAACATATATTTTTTTTACAATTTGTCAATTTTTTCACAATTTTGTTTAATTTCTTAAACTTTCTTTTTCAAAATATCTTTCTTTAATATCACTTTTGTTATATAACTTTTCAATTTTTCTTGTCAAAATGCAAAATTTAGTTTTATTTTTTAAAAAATATATATTTTTTCAATTTGTCAAAATTTTCACAATTTTGTTTAATTTTTTAAATTTTCTTTTTCAAAATATCATTTTTTTTTATTGAAATCTTGTTATATAAATTTTTAATTTTTTTTGTCAAAATACAAAATCTAGTTTTCTTTTTTAAAATATATAATTTTTTACAATTTGTCAATTTTTCACAATTTTATTTAATTTTTTATATTTTCTTTTTCAAAATATAATTTTTTTATCGAAATCTTTTTTTTCAAAAGTTCTTAATTTTTTTTTTCAAAATCTAGATTTTTATAAAATCACAATTTTTTTAAACATTATTAATTATTTTTCTAAGCTTCTTAACTTTTTTTTTCGAAATTCATAAATTTTTTGTTGTGAAGGACCTAAACATTAGAGACGGTTTTCAACGGTCTCAAATGATCGCTAAAAGATAGCTAAGGTCCGTCTCTGATAAAGACGGTCATTGACAGTCTCTGATAGAGACGGTCTCCGACAGTCTCTATTAGAGACGGTTTTTGACAGGATAATAGGACGGCTAAGGACCGTCTCTAATAGAGACGGTCTTTGACAGTCTCAAATTATAAATAAAAGACAGCCAATGATTGTCTCTAATGCGGATGGCTAGTGACCGTCTCAAATGACCACATATAAGACGGTCAAAGACCGTCTCAAATGAGGTATATAAGACGGTCAAAGACCGTCTTAAATGATTTACTGACGCATAACATTTTAAGACAATATTAGGGACGGCTCTTAGAGACAGTTTACGACCGTCTCCAAACCGTCTTTAAACCAAAGAATTTTAGAGACGGTCCACAACCGTCTCAAAATCTGTCATTTTTTTCCATTTTTCACGTAGTGATGGTTCCCGGACTATCTTAGCCTTCTCAAGATGTTAGCCTGGGTGAGGTGTCTATGGATGCCCCTCTTTGACCGTGGTTGTGAGTAACTGAAGGTCAAAGTAAGTGGACACCCCACCCTTCTAGTTAGAAAAGGGTAGTGATTCGAATCTGTTGCCTGTCATTGTATCATTGTCAATCGACTGTTTGAAAAAAAGATGACTTACACCTATCATGAGGATTGAGAAAAATATTGTAATTGTCCCCTGTGCATTCGTCGTGGCTTTACGGGTCACCAATCACAACCCTTTCACATCAGATTGTTGATAACATTAGAGAGTAAGTCTAAAAAGTAAGGGCCTCTATACATTCATCCTGGCTTTACATGGATTCCCGTACTGTTTGGTCTTTCGTTTCCTATGCTATATAATTACTCTATGAATATTCGGTCAGTTTGATCGTCAAGTAGTTAGCTGCCCTGCGCATTGGTGTGGCCTTATGGGGAACTCACTACGCCGACTTGGACTCGATCAAATTTTACGAACATCCTGTACTAGGTATGTGCAGATAATCCTTTACCATGCAGTCTGTTGATTCTGATACTTTGGTTACAATGGATTGATGTCACTTTGAGTTTGATTATTCTTTCCAGAGATAGATTCACTCATTTTTACTAACATTCGTACGACTGTCCAGATATAGAAATCATGTCAATTGTACATATATCATGTACGGATTCGATCATCCTCTGGGAAAATCGAAAGAGATCGAATCTTATTTAGTTGTTTGCACTAACAATAACTGGAGAATATGGAAGATTCCTTAGTATACTGAACGCCGCTTGCATTTTTTGAAAGTTTTTGTTTGAAAATCTATTCCCTTCGAAGCTAGACTCCTTGAGGATTTTATTTTAAAAAAATATATATTTTTTAGATTTTTTGAAAAATATCCATTCAATTTCGCGGGTCGACGTCGTCGTTCGGTTTTTATTTGTAGCAAAGTTAGATGGCCTTCACTAATAACTTAATGGGGCTAATGATTTTTGGATTTTTAAAAGATCTGGATGGTCGTGATCGTCTGATTTTTATTATATTTAGCCGACCTCTACTAGCAAACTAATGGGGCTATATATATTTATCTTTTCATTTTTTTATTATTTTTATTATATTATATTATATTTCTTATTATTATTATTATGCTTTATTGAAAGTCTCAATTTCTCGTGAGAAATTGAACTTATTATGAGATTTTGAGAAGAATTTTTTATTATGATATATATATATATGTAGCTTTTTTATTTTTTAAAAATTTATTTTGGGCAATCTGACTCGTTGGATGGATGATTTGGCGCATACTTGAGAGCTTGTAAGGCTTGGATCTTGATTATTGGTCATTATGGTTGATAATGGATGGATGAGATTTTTCAAGTGGGCCCCACACTATGATCGGGTTGAAAATGGGCTTTGGAATGGGTCTTTTGGAAATGGGCATGGGCCTTATGGAAATGGACTTTGAAAATGGGCCTTGGAAATAGGCTTTAAAAATTGGCCTTGGAAATGGGCTTTGAAGACGGGCCTTAGAAATGGCCCTTGGAATGGGCCTGGACATGGGCTTAAAAAGGGGCCTTGGAAGTGGGCTTTGAAAATGGGCCTTAGAAATGGGCCTTATAAGTGGGCTTTAAAAAGGGCCTTGGAAATGATCTTTAGAATAGGCTTGTGCCTTATGGCTAGAGCCTGTTGCTTTTTTGTGGTGAGAAGAATACTTACTTGTGGGCCTTGTTTGTGCAGTATGTCACGTCATGGTAGGAATGAGGCTGGTCCTTCTAGCTAGTTGATTGATCCGTGCTATGTGCCACAAGAGGGTCGGCACCTTTTCGAAATAGCCCGAGAGGGCAGTGTGCCTGTACTCCTCAGAGGGTGTGGGGTTATGACACACTGGCCTGATTGGTTCCATGATCCACAACCTCTGTTCTTTGAGGTGGTGGAGCGTACTCCATTCGCCCATCTATTTTGAGTTCGCCTAAGCAAGACGAACATGTCCCTTTTATCTACTTTGACCGAAAGGTGGCACCCTGAGACTCACACTTTCCAATTACCTTTTGGAGAATCAGGGATCATTCCTTATGACATATACATGCAGCTGGGTCTTTGATATGACGAGGGATCTGTCCCTTTCGAGGATGATCTCTCGGTACCTTCCGAGGATGATTGGATGGAGCTATTTGGGATGATGCCAGATGCTACAGATTTTTTCGGTTATCGATTCAACTTGCTTTATCTAGCTTCGAATTTTTCCCGATACATCCCTGAAACTAAAGCCACGACTGTGATAAAGGCTCGAGCCCTGATTTTGTACACCATGGGAGCGATGATTTTCTACCACATGAATGAGCTTGTGAGTTCCCGTCTGTTGTCGATCGTGGCAGATATCACCTTTCCCATGCTGTACAACTGGAATGCGGCCCTCTTAACCTATTTGTATGAAGGGCTAGACAAGGCCAAACACTGTATTAGCCGATCTCTGACTGGCTTTTATTCGAGGTACTTTTTTGATGTCCTTTCTGTGCTATTTTATCTGGGGATGGCCTAGTGTGCCCTTTTCTGATCGTGATTTTGTGCGGGTCTACTTTTTCGATCACTTCCCCATCTAGCGCCCACCTTGATCGATCATTCGCCTCAATTTCCTCGCATGATACTGTGGTACAAGGATAACTGCAACCTTACGTGCCTATTTTCTGATCTCGCCTGGAGGTCGAACATCGATGCCCCTGTCCCTGATGATGTGAGTGATTTGTCTTGCCCTTGTATTGCCCATGTATTGCTTTTTGCTTATCTTTTCGGCCCTTGACTTTTCTCATTTTTTGTAGTTTCACACCAGGCCGTATCTCCAATTGAATGCAGTGCTTACTCTCGAAGTTCAGGAGGCCTTTCAGGCCTTACGGCAATGCCGTATTCTAGAGGACCCTTGTGTGATGAAATGGTACCTGGGAGAGAGGCTCTTTTGGCGGTTGATCGGCAGCCCATTGGTTCCACTTAGTCCACCATCTAGTCCTTCTGATTGGAGGTCGGTTCCCGAGCGGGAGTTGACCACTACCCTGGAGGGTTTTGATGTCAGTGCCTTTATTGACTTGAATAGAGAGTACAACTCCTGGTGTAAGCAGTTTGGCATTGGACCGATTTTGCAGTTTGGCTACGCTCCTGGTGGCGGTGCACGTTTTGCTGTAGGAGGGATCTTGGGGCCCCATTTTCATCATAAGGATACAGATGCGTACCTTCCTGACAACGATTAGTTCCATTGTTTCATATGATCATGTATCATTAACTGTGTAATTCTCCTTTTATATGAAACTTCAGCTATTCAATGTTGCTTTATTGGATTATTTTTTTATTATCATTTTTACATTCACATTTGATCATTTGGATGTACATTCTACGGTCCAGGCCCCCTAAAGTGGAAATTGCCCTGATTTCGCCCGAAAGTGGGCCTGGGCGGTAGTCGGACTACTGTCCGTTGACTTTTGCCTGTTGTGCCTGTTCTGTCAGGTGCTGCAGTGATTCAATGATGAGAGTACTTGCAACAGTACTCCGAGTTCTGCTAGCAGTATTTCGATTACCGCCTATGTCCATCTTTTCTTCTAGCAAGCTCTCTTCTTCTCTGTATATTCTATTTGTCCCTTTTCTATTTATTCCCATCTGCTCTAGCCGTCCGATCATCCCTTTTGTTCCCTTTTCCTTTGTCTCTTTCTTCCTTGTCCTCTTCTCCTTTTGTTTTTTCCCCTTTTTAGAGCTATTATGGCCAACCATGATGATAGGTTTGTTGGATCTATAAATGGTGGAGAGGTTGGTGGACCCATAAATGGTGGAGAAGATTCATTTATGGATGGATTGGTGGAGGTAGGTGGAGGGGTAATGGGCCCTATTGAAGAGGTGAATGCCATTTATGGCTTGGATCCTTCTTCCATCAATGATGGATATGAGGTTGGGTTAGATGGATTGAATGGTTTTAATGGGTCTATATCAAATGGACCACTAGGGTTTGTGGAGGTTAGCATGGTGAGGATGGATGGTTTGGATAGTGAGGATGGCGACTGATGGCTTGATTGATGGAGGGATGGTTGTGGATGGTGTGGATGGTAGTATGGTGATGATGGATGGTGGGGATTGGATGGATCAGGCTTGGATGGGTAGCAGGTCCCATCTTAACGGTTTGGATGGCTTGGATCTAACAGGTGATGGACTTCTTGTGGATGGCCTGGGTCAGATCTTTGGCGCTGATTTCGCGGCAGTGATGGGACAGTCAGCTTCTGTCGGGGCCCAGGATACAGATCCTGTCAGCTACTGGAATACTCTGGGCGTTGCAGCTCCCGAAGCTTGTTCATTTTAGTCTAATCCTGATGCAGCAGTAGTTAGCAGCTCGGGTCCGCTTGTTATAACTTTTCAGGACACTTTACGGGATGCGATGGGCGAGTCTGGCTTCTTCCATCATCATGAAATTGACATACTAGACGAGGGGATGCCCATCTTCAATTATTCTTCTATGGACCTTGGGTTCCATAGTGTAAAGGGCGTGCCTGTTTGGGCTTGTCAGTTGCAGCCGCGTAACACTTGTTCTGAGCGACTGCATATCTGGATTGAGAGCTTGACTGAGTCTGAGATCTTCGAGCTGAGTTCTTTGGGCTTTTATGTTACGGCCCGAACTTGAAAATCAGATTCACATGAATCCCGATCGCCGAATTCGGTGCCGACAACCTCCGTAGTGCCTCATTCTCGGCTTCTGACAATCATATGCCAAATTCTGATCTTAGGATCCTACAAGGAGGATTTTCAGAATGATTTTTTTTTTTTATATAATGAAGCATAACCACAAGCATAACCAAGTCACAAAGTAATAACACCGCATATCCATTATATTAAAAACTTTAAGTACAATGCGGAAGGAAAAATACAAGATGATCAAAAAGCTCCAAAATGGTCTGATACGCGCTCCTGCCTTAACACTGCTTCTATCCAACGACACCTGCACGCAACGGTCATGCATAAGCTTACAAAAGCTTAGAGGGTGGTGTAAGTGTGTGCATAAGACAAGTGCCAAGTATATAATATCAGAGTAATGCAGAAACCTGCAGTAAGTCCATGAATAAAACCAACCATATCAATGCTATGTGACATAAGACATGAATGCTATCGGCCATACCAAGGCCATGCGATGCGAGACATGAATGCTATCGGCCACACCAATGTAAATGCGAGGCTTACATAGCCGAATGTCATATGCAAAATGCAATCCAAGCAATTCGGTACTCATCAAGTACACATATCAGTACAGTTCCTCTCTAGATATCACCGGGGTCTAATACACTTCGCAGTGACTTCCACCTCCCTAGCTGCACAGTGAAGCAAGCGGAATAGACTTCACTATCCACCTGACCAATAGTCTGCCAATATCTACCCGGCTTGTCGATAGCGGACTCATTTACGAGCTAGTCAAACTCAACCTAGCTTATAGCCCCCTCACTCAGGCGGATAAGGCCACACCCCCTTCCAACTGACCACGACACAGTGGGAGACGCGACCTACTAGTATTCGGCACTCTGGCGCTCGTGTATCCACTCGGTCTAGACGTTGGAGCATCTCTTGGTACCAAAAAGGTTCTGGGACTTTCACCCAAGGACATCCTAAGTGCCCACAGTGCTAAAACCAAGTATTTCTGCTATCCGATACGGCCATCCATGATGTACCTGTGGTGCCACGGCCCTGATGTCCCTAGAGCGTGTAGTGATCAAGTCACACATATGCAAGATGCATGAATCACACAATCAAATCATGCAGCAATCCAGCGCGTATTGCGTGATCATGTGGGGCACTTCATCTCATAAGGAGTCCTGTAAATGTCACGCCCCAAACCCGAAAATCAGATTCACATGAATCCCGATTGCCGAATCCGGTGTCGACAGCCTCCGTAGTGCCCCATTCTCGGCTCCTGATAATCTAATGCCAGATTCCGACCCTGGGATCCTACAAGGAGGATTTTCAGAATGAATTTTTTTTTTTGTAAAGGAGCATAACCACAGACATAACCAAGTCACAAAACAACATCACCACGTATCCACTATAACAACAATTTTAAGTACAATGCAGAAAGGGAAATACAAGGTGATCAAAAGCTCCAAAAGGTCCTGATGTGCACTCCTGTCTCAGCGCTGCTGTCGTCCAACGCTACCTGCACGCAACTATCGTGCATAAGCTTACAAAAGCTTAGAGGGTGGTGTAAGTGTGTGCGTAAGGCAAACGCCAAGTGTACAGTAACAGAACAATGCGGAAGTATGCGGTAAGTCCATGAATATACCAAGGCTGTGTAATGCAAGGCATGATGCGAGATATGAATGCCATCAGCCACACCGATGCAATGCAAGGCCTACATAGCCAAATGTCATATGCGAAATGCAATCCAAGCAAGTTGGTACTCCTCAAATGCGTATATCAGTACAGTTCCTCTCTGGATATCACCGGGGTCCAATACACATGCAGAGACTGCCACCTCCCTAGCTGCACAGTCAAGCAAGCGGATAAGACCTCACTATCCGCCTGACCAGTAGTATGCCAATACCTACCCGGCTCGTCGATAGCGGACTCATTTGCGAGCTAGTCAAACTCAGCCTAGCTTATAGCCCTCTCACTCAGGCGGATAAGGCCACACCCCCTTCCAACCGACCACGACACAGTGGGAGACGCGGCCTACTGGTATTCGGCACTCGGGCGCTCATGTATCCACTCGGTCTAGACGTTGGAGCATCTCCTGGTACCAAAAAGGTTCTGGGACTCTCACCCAAGGACATCCTAAGTGCCCACAGTGCTAGAATATGCATTTTCGGTATCCAATATGGCCATCCACGATGTACCTGTGGAGCCACGGCCCTGATGTCGCTAGGGCGTGCAGTGATCAAGTCATACGTATGCGAGATGCATGAATCACGCTGTCAAAACATGCAGCAATCCAGCGCGTACTGCGCGATCATGTGGGGCACTCAGTCACATAACGAGTCCCGTAAATGGTCTGCCCAATGGCGTATGTTATGATCAGTCATTACTCATATCAAGCATACATATGATGCGTATGGGCATGAGTCATGAGATTATTCTAAGCATGTTGTAAGGCAATGAATAGCAACAGGTATGGACCTATCAATGGACCCTAAAGAAAGTTACAATGCGGACATTTAACCAACATTGTACACACAATGTGGACGTCAAACCAACATTGTTTTCTAGGCACTGCTTGCCATAAATATCATTTCATGAACCATGAGAAACGTTCATTGCAATGGACTCTAAGGACTTCCGTTGGGCCTTGATCCCTGGGCCTTGGATATATCAAAATGGGTTGTATTACATGGGACTCACATTCACCAAATGGGTTGCATTAATGGGCCTCACCAATGAGCCTTATGTACATTGCAATGGTCCATGATCCATGGGCCTTGAAACACATCAAAATGGCCTCACAACTTGGGCCTTAAATATGTCAGATTGGCCTACACTCATGAGTTTTAAACCTACTAAATGGGCCACTCCATTTGCGCCCCATGTGCATCCAATGGGCTTGAATCCCGTGGGCCCTTTATGTATAAATGAGCCGGATCCCGTGGGCATTGCATATGTCAAATGGGCCGAAACCCATGGTCATTACAAATGCCAAATGGGCTTAATCCCATGGCCGTTGCACATGCCAAATGGGCTTAATCCCATGACCATTGCGCATGCCAAATGGGCTTAATCCCATGGACATTGCACATGCCAAATGGGCTTAATCCCATGACCATTGCACATGCCAAATGGGCTTACTCCCATGGCCTTAGATGTGCACCAAGGTGGGCCTGAATGAATGGCCATAAATGGATCAACATGGACCTTATATGCGTGCCAAAACTAGGCCCATTTGAACCATGGATCTACTTCATTTTGATTGATAAATGCATGGACGGTTAGGATGCAACTCATGCATCATGGCGGGGATCACAGGGAGGGCCACCATCATTATAATATACTATATAATTATATACAGTATATATATATATATATATATATATATATATATATATATATATATATATATATATATATATATGTATACACATACACATGCCCACGCACATGTATACTCACACATGCATGCACACACATGCACACGCACGCACCCACACACATGCAAACACACACGTGCACTCACACGCACTCATACACACTCACACACACTCACACACACTCATACACACTCACACACACTCACACACACTCACACATGCAGTGGGCTCCACCGTCCGGGCGGACGGTGGAGTCAGGCACGTTCACCACTATGGGTCCCATGGGGGGGCCCACCATAATGTTTATATGACATCCGACCCATCCATTAGGTCACAGAGACCCGAATGAAGGGTAAAAACAATTTTCAGCTTGATCCTGAACTCTGGTGGGCCTGAAAGAAAGCTTCAATGGAAGGGTTCATTTCACACTGTTTCTCATGGTGTGGGCCACCTGAAATTTGGATGTGTCTCATTTTTGGGGACGGCCCACCTCAGAGGGTGGGCCACCTTATGGACGGTGCAGATACAAAATATGCATCATGGTGGGGCCCAAGCTCAAGGCCATGGGACCCTACCCACGTCCGCCCGCCTGCTGGCGTGCGGCCAGCGTCCTGACACAGCAGCAATGCTGCTGTGTGAAATTTTTTTAAAAAAAATGGAAACCCATTTTTTTGGGGTTTTTCAGGTGTGGGGCCCATATCTAGTAGATCCACTCCATCCACCGTATTCTATGCCTCGAAACAGTTAGAATGAGACCCATATCCGCCTTTTTATTGGTGTATAAGATGACCAAGGCGTCTTTCAATGGTAATAGTACTATTTTCGACGATATGGCCCACTGGATGCTCTGATCATCCTCATTTTTCGGCTCAACGCCTAAAATGAGTCGGGAAAGGGAATGGACGGCTCGGATCGGATATAAACATCGGGGTGGGGCCTATGCAAGGAGGCCACCCAAAATTTCTTCTTCCATTCCCTTTTTTTTTTCTTTCTTATTCCTTCACAACGTCCAGCGTCTGGGACGCTGGACGGTTATATAATTTAATTTATTATATATATTTTTTTTTCCTTTCTTCTCAAATGGTAGGCCCTGATGAAGTGGGCCACCACATGATGGGCGGCATGGGAATGGCGTGAAAGGTGGGCCCCACTTGGATAAAATAAATGCATCAAGATGGGATCTATTCAAGTGGGCCACCCCATCCTTTTGTAATAAATAAAATAAAATAAATTAAAAATAAAAAAAAATAAAATAGAGAGAGAGAGACATGGAGAGTGGGTCACGGCTTATGATGGAGGGTCCCCGTCATTATGGGCCCTCCCTTACATGAAATCATACAACAACGGACCCCTTTGAGCGAAGGACCATCAAAATATAAATCAACGGTGGAGATCCATTCTCCACCGTCATGGACGGTCTAGATGACCTTTTTGGAATGAAATAAACATCATGATGGGGTCCATGGAGAATGGCCCCATCATGGAACGATCATGATGATCCAAGTGGTCCATCGGCCACAAATAAGGGTCCCAAGTGAGATCCACACCATTGATCGGTGGGCCTCACTTGGTCCACCATAAAAACACATAAATCTACCCTTTAGAAGCACCCACCTCTAGATCTTCTTGGTCCGTTGGATAGCCGGTCTCCTAGAGCTTTACTTAGATGGTGGAGATGGGAATTAGATGGCTAGGATGGGAGATTTGGGAGTGGAAAGTGGGCCTCACATATGCACTTCTCTCCATGGGGAGGCTTGGACGTTGGATGCTCTCCCTTGCTTAGGTTGGAGTGTTGAGAAATGAGAGAGAGGGGTGTGATTAATGAGAGATGGAGTGATGTGAGGTGAGTGATGGGTGAAGTGAGTGATGGGTGAAGTGATGTGTTAGTTGACTTGGGTGGTTGCTTGACTTGTGGAGAAAGGAAGCATGGGTGTGTGTGTACTTGACATGAGAGGTGATTGATGGGTGATTGATGGGATTGATGGGACATATTGTAGAGATTCCTTGGGATTTGCAACGCGCGGTGTTTTTGCTCGAACTGAACGTGGGTCCGTATCTCATCGTCTGGGTATCGGATCGGTGCGTGAGTTGCGGCGTTGGAACCGCAGCGACGGTGCGGTCGCAACGATACAAGTCTTGGATTAAGCCGGCTCAAATGAATAGGATACGACTTACGATCGTGCGCAACGACAACCATAAGTCGCGGATTGCCGGAATCTGACGAGAAGGGTCGCGGGAATCAACGGAACAGTGCGAATTAGGATACGGGTCTTACAGCTCTCCCCACCTAATAAAAATTTCGTCCTCGAAATTTACGTTACCATCGCAACTAATCCTAATTCACAAAGGAAATAGGGAACATACATCATATATAATCAAGCATCATAATACATCATACAATCAATCATCGAAAAGATGGGGATAACGCTCGCGGATCTCTGCCTCGCGCTCCCAAGACGCCTCATCCACACTATGGTGGCCCCACTGTACTTTCACCAAGGGAATGACCTTGGTTCTGAGGACCTGCTCCTTTCGATCGAGGATACGAACTGGCTGCTCAATATAAGAAGCGTCCTCACGAACCTCCAACGGCTGCCAATCGATGACAGGGACGATGTCTGACCCACACTTCCTCAACATAGAGACATGGAAGACGTTGTGGACGCCAGACAACTGCGATGGCAAGGCAAGCCGGTAAGCCACAGCGCCAATGCGCCCAGTGATCTCGAAAGGTCCTATGAATCTCGGGGCAAGCTTGCCCTTCGTCCCAAAACGAACTACACCCTTCATGGGTGAGACCTTGAGATACACATAGTCCCCAACGGCAAACTCCAAGGGACGACGCCGACGATCAGCAAAACTTTTCTGCCGGCTCTGAGCTGTGCGCATCCTCTGTCTGATGATGTCGATAGCCTCTGACGTCTGCAGCACAAGCTCGGGACCTAGGAGACGTCGCTCTCCAACCTCAGTCCAACAACTCGGAGATCTGCACGGTCTGCCATATAATGCCTCAAAAGGAGCCATGCCAATGGTCGCCTGATAGCTGTTGTTGTACGCGAACTCAGCCAATCGCAGGTGCTCATCCCAACTACCCGCGAAATCAATCGCGCAGGCCCGAAGCATATCCTTAAGGATCTGGTTGACCCTCTCGGTTTGGCCATCGGTCTGCGGATGATACACGGTGCTGAGCTGCAAATCAGTGCCCATCGCTCTCTGAAAGCTCCTCCAAAACTGAGACGTGAACCTCGGATCTCGGTCTGAAACAATCGAGACGGGAACACCATGCAATCTCATGATCTCATCAATGAACATCCTAGCGAGCCGATCTGTATGCCAAGTCTCACGAATCGCAAGAAAATGTGACGACTTCGTCAGACAGTCCACAACAACCCAGATGGCGTCATGACCGCGCTGAGTCCTCGGTAAACCCAAGACAAAATCGGTAGATATATGCTCCCACTTCCACATCGGAACGCACAGCGGCTGCAATAGGCCAGGGGGTCTCTGGTGATCGGCCTTGACACGCTGGCAGGTGTCACACTCGGCCACAAAACTGGCTATCTGGCGCTTCATCCCTGACCAAAAATACTGGCGTCTCATATCGCGATACATCTTCGTTGAGCCAGGGTGAATAGAGAAGCGCGATCGATGTGCCTCGGTCATAAGATCTCGGCGTAAATCAGGAATATCCGGGACACACAATCGGCCTCTGAAGCGAAGTCCACCGTCAGAACCGACCTGCCAATCTGTCTGACTCTCAGATGCTGCCTCTGCTCGGTAATCCTGTAACGACTCGTCTGTCTGTTGAGCCTCGATCACCCTTGCGACAAGAGAGGGTTGAATCGACAAGCTCGATAGCTGAATGATAGATGACTGCAGACCAAACTCAAAGTCGTACTCTGCTATATCCTCGAGCATCCTCCACTCCTGAATCATCATATGCGCCACCAGGCCTCGTGGCTGACGACTGAGGGCATCTGCCACCACGTTCGCCTTGCCCGGGTGGTACTGAAGATCAAAATCGTAGTCCTTCAGGAGTTCCATCCAACGCCTCTGCCTCATGTTCAGCTCGGACTGAGAGAACAAATACTTCAAACTCTTGTGATCGGAAAAGAGCTCGAATCTCACCCCGTAAAGATAGTGTCTCCACACTTTCAGTGCAAAGACAACCGCTGCCAACTCTAGATCGTGCGTAGGGTAGTTCAGCTCGTGGACCTTGAGCTGTCGGGACGCATAAGCCACCGGCTTCCCGTGCTGCATCAGGACAGCACCTAAGCCAACTCGTGAGGCATCAGTAAATACAACAAATCCATCACTCCCAGAGGGAAGAGTGAGGACAGGAGCGGACGTGAGGCGATCCTTCAACTCCATAAACGCCTGCTCACAAGTGTCGCTCCAAATGAACTCGGCACCCTTCCGGGTCAACCTGGTCAACGGGGCTGCAATGCGAGAGAATCCCTCAATAAAACGTCGGTAGTAGCCCGCCAAACCAAGAAAACTGCAGATTTCGGATGCGTTCGTGGGCTGATCCCACTGACGCACGGCATCTATCTTCGAGGGGTCTACGGCGACACCCTGCCTCGTCACTACATGGCCGAGGAACTTCACCTCCTCCTGCCAGAACTCACACTTTTCCAGCTTCGCGTAAAGCTGGTGTGCACGGAGGGTCTGCAATGTAATCTCAAGATGTCGCTCATGCTCCTCACGAGTCCTCGAATATATCAGGATGTCGTCAATAAACACCACGACAAACTGATCAAGATACGGACGGAAGACCTCGTTCATCAACTGCATAAATACTGCGGGCGCATTGGTCAGTCCGAAGGACATGACCTGGAACTCAAAATGACCGTATCGCGTCCTAAAGGCTGTCTTCGGGATATCCTCATCTCGAACCCGAACCTGATGATAACCGGACCGCAAGTCTATCTTTGAAAAGAACTGCGCCTCCTGCAGCTGATCAAACAAGTCATCGATCCTTGGAAGCGGGTACTTGTTCTTGATCGTGACCTTGTTGAGCTCGCGGTAGTCTACGCAAAGCCTCAACGAGCCATCCTTCTTCTTTACGAAGAGTACCGGCGCTCCCCACGACGAACTGCTCGGACGAATAAAGCCTAGTTCGCGCAACTCGTCCAACTGCTTCTGCAGTTCCCGTAACTCCAATGGTGTCATACGATACGGGGCCTTCGAAATAGGCGCAGTACCAGGCACAAGATCAATCTGAAACTCTGTATGCCGACGAGGTGGTAATCCCGGAATCTCCTGAAACACATCAGGAAAACCACAGACAACCGGCAGCTGGTCGATACTCAAAGCAGCTGGCTCCTCAACGGCACACGATAACAAGCAAGAAAGCTGCCCTCCTCTGGGCTCGACAACAAACTGAAACTCTGGCACGCCGGGTATGCAGAACGTGACTGACCTCGCAGAGCAGTCTAATATGGCGTAGTACTCGGTAAGCCAGTCCATGCCCAGGATAACATCAAAATCGGACATCGGCAATACAAATAGGTCGGCAGGCAAGAAGATATCCCCAATCAAAATAGGGCAAGACGCGCAAAATCGGCTCAACACGGCGGTCTTCCCTAATGGCGTCGATACTACCAAATCCTCACGGGCAGACTCCAACGGCAAACCGGTCGATCGGCAGAAATCATCGGCGACAAATGAATGCAATGCACCAGAATCAAATAGTACACGTGCAATGCATGCAGAGACAGGAAGAGTACCCTCGACGACCCCTCCTGATGACTGAGGGTCCTGCTGGGCGGCATAAAATCTGCCCTGAGCCTGCTGAGGAGGTGCAGGTCCCCTCTGAGGTCTCTGCTGCTGCTGTGGTCGCTGTGGGGGCCTAGTCTGCTGCCTCAGCTGCTGTGGAGGAGGTACAGGAGGCTGGTGCTGCGGTCGCTGCTGCTGTGGTGGCTGTCGTGGAGGTGGATGCGGTGCTCTCGGCTGTTGCTGCTGCTGCGGATGGGGACACTCGTGCCTACGATGCCCTGTACGACCGCACCCAAAGCAAGTACCTGAAAACGATCCCGAAGATGGTGCTGGGGGTACTGCTGGTGCTCGGAATGCTGGGCGGGTCGTGCGCCTCTGCTGTGAACGATGCTGCTGATGGGAGCTACTAGAGGGTGCCTTCCTCTTCTGATCTCCCCTTTGATCATGGGCTCTCTGCACACTGGCCCAATCTGTCTCATATATCAGGGCTCGCTCTACTATCTCCTCAAATGTCGGAAGCATATGTCCGATCACACGGCTCCGGAGGGCAGGACGTAAGCCGTTCTCAAAACGGCGGGCCTTCCGCCCCTCATCATCAACAAAATATGTCGCGAATCTGGATAGTGCGACGAACCGAGCCTCATACTGGGACACAGACATGTCCCCCTGGACCAACGTCTCAAACTCAAGTGCGCGCTGCTGTCGCACATGCTCGGGGAAGAACTTCCGGTCAAACCGGTCTATAAAGTCCTCCCAGGTCCACTCAAAATCGGTGGCTACTGATCGGGCCACAGATGCCCACCAATACTGAGCCTCGCCCTGCAGAAGGAATACAGCCAATGGAACTCGCTGCTGAGTGGTACATCTCATGGTGTCGAATATCTTCTCCACCTCGGAGCACCATAACTCTGCAGCAGTAGGGTCCGGCTCACCCCGAAAACGTGGGGGATCGTGCCGTCGGAAATTCCTAAGAAGAGCGCTCGCACGCTCCTGCTCAGCCTCGGCCGGTGACACTGTGGGATGCCTGCTCTGCCCCTGAAGAATGGCGGTCATCGCCTGCAACATCTGCTGCAGCTGAGTAGCACTCACAGGTACGGTAGGATCCGCACCTGTCTCAGGAAAATGAGTGGCATCCTCAGGCTCAAAGGTAGGACTATCTGGTGGTGGAGTAGGAGTAGCGGCTGGTAAAGCAGGAGCTGCGGGTGGTGGAGCGGGATTCGCTCGGGTCGTTCTTCTAGCCATAATGTTTCCTACAGGAAGGAACAATGGCCTATCAGTCTTGAGAATCCTCGAAGGCACATACATTAAGCGTTGCGTCGAAAAATCGTTAAACCATTCAGACTCGGAGCCTATTTATAGTAGATATGTGATGTATTACTCAGGTATTCCCAAGTTATGCTCTGATACCAACTTCTGTCACGCCCCAAACCCGAAAATCAGATTCACATGAATCCCGATTGCCGAATCCGGTGTCGACAGCCTCCGTAGTGCCCCATTCTCGGCTCCTGATAATCTAATGCCAGATTCCGACCTTGGGATCCTACAAGGAGGATTTTCAGAATGAATTTTTTTTTTTGTAAAGGAGCATAACCACAGACATAACCAAGTCACAAAACAACATCACCACGTATCCACTATAACAACAATTTTAAGTACAATGCAGAAAGGGAAATACAAGGTGATCAAAAGCTCCAAAAGGTCCTGATGTGCACTCCTGTCTCAGCGCTGCTGTCGTCCAACGCTACCTGCACGCAACTATCGTGCATAAGCTTACAAAAGCTTAGAGGGTGGTGTAAGTGTGTGCGTAAGGCAAACGCCAAGTGTACAGTAACAGAACAATGCGGAAGTATGCGGTAAGTCCATGAATATACCAAGGCTGTGTAATGCAAGGCATGATGCGAGATATGAATGCCATCGGCCACACCGATGCAATGCAAGGCCTACATAGCCAAATGTCATATGCGAAATGCAATCCAAGCAAGTTGGTACTCCTCAAATGCGTATATCAGTACAGTTCCTCTCTGGATATCACCGGGGTCCAATACACATGCAGAGACTGCCACCTCCCTAGCTGCACAGTCAAGCAAGCGGATAAGACCTCACTATCCGCCTGACCAGTAGTATGCCAATACCTACCCGGCTCGTCGATAGCGGACTCATTTGCGAGCTAGTCAAACTCAGCCTAGCTTATAGCCCTCTCACTCAGGCGGATAAGGCCACACCCCCTTCCAACCGACCACGACACAGTGGGAGACGCGGCCTACTGGTATTCGGCACTCGGGCGCTCATGTATCCACTCGGTCTAGACGTTGGAGCATCTCCTGGTACCAAAAAGGTTCTGGGACTCTCACCCAAGGACATCCTAAGTGCCCACAGTGCTAGAATATGCATTTTCGGTATCCAATATGGCCATCCACGATGTACCTGTGGAGCCACGGCCCTGATGTCGCTAGGGCGTGCAGTGATCAAGTCATACGTATGCGAGATGCATGAATCACGCTGTCAAAACATGCAGCAATCCAGCGCGTACTGCGCGATCATGTGGGGCACTCAGTCACATAACGAGTCCCGTAAATGGTCTGCCCAATTGCGTATGTTATGATCAGTCATTACTCATATCAAGCATACATATGATGCGTATGGGCATGAGTCATGAGATTATTCTAAGCATGTTGTAAGGCAATGAATAGCAACAGGTATGGACCTATCAATGGACCCTAAAGAAAGTTACAATGCGGACATTTAACCAACATTGTACACACAATGTGGACGTCAAACCAACATTGTTTCCTAGGCACTGCTTGCCATAAATATCATTTCATGAACCATGAGAAACGTTCATTGCAATGGACTCTAAGGACTTCCGTTGGGCCTTGATCCCTGGGCCTTGGATATATCAAAATGGGTTGTATTACATGGGACTCACATTCACCAAATGGGTTGCATTAATGGGCCTCACCAATGAGCCTTATGTACATTGCAATGGTCCATGATCCATGGGCCTTGAAACACATCAAAATGGCCTCACAACTTGGGCCTTAAATATGTCAGATTGGCCTACACTCATGAGTTTTAAACCTACTAAATGGGCCACTCCATTTGCGCCCCATGTGCATCCAATGGGCTTGAATCCCGTGGGCCCTTTATGTATAAATGAGCCGGATCCCGTGGGCATTGCATATGTCAAATGGGCCGAAACCCATGGTCATTACAAATGCCAAATGGGCTTAATCCCATGGCCGTTGCACATGCCAAATGGGCTTAATCCCATGACCATTGCGCATGCCAAATGGGCTTAATCCCATGGACATTGCACATGCCAAATGGGCTTAATCCCATGACCATTGCACATGCCAAATGGGCTTACTCCCATGGCCTTAGATGTGCACCAAGGTGGGCCTGAATGAATGGCCATAAATGGATCAACATGGGCCTTATATGCGTGCCAAAACTAGGCCCATTTGAACCATGGATCTACTTCATTTTGATTGATAAATGCATGGACGGTTAGGATGCAACTCATGCATCATGGCGGGGATCACAGGGAGGGCCACCATCATTATAATATACTATATAATTATATACAGTATATATATATATATATATATATATATATATATATATATATATATATATATATATATATATATATATATGTATACACATACACATGCCCACGCACATGTATACTCACACATGCATGCACACACATGCACACGCACGCACCCACACACATGCAAACACACACGTGCACTCACACGCACTCACACACACTCATACACACTCACACACACTCACACACACTCACACATGCAGTGGGCTCCACCGTCCGGGCGGACGGTGGAGTCAGGCACGTTCACCACTGTGGGTCCCATGGGGGGGCCCACCATAATGTTTATATGACATCCGACCCATCCATTAGGTCACAGAGACCCGAATGAAGGGTAAAAACAATTTTCAGCTTGATCCTGAACTCTGGTGGGCCTGAAAGAAAGCTTCAATGGAAGGGTTCATTTCACACTGTTTCTCATGGTGTGGGCCACCTGAAATTTGGATGTGTCTCATTTTTGGGGACGGCCCACCTCAGAGGGTGGGCCACCTTATGGACGGTGCAGATACAAAATATGCATCATGGTGGGGCCCAAGCTCAAGGCCGTGGGACCCTACCCACGTCCGCCCACCTGCTGGCGTGCGGCCAGCGTCCTGACACAGCAGCAATGCTGCTGTGTGAAATTTTTTTAAAAAAAATGGAAACCCATTTTTTTGGGGTTTTTCAGGTGTGGGGCCCATATCTAGTAGATCCACTCCATCCACCGTATTCTATGCCTCGAAACAGTTAGAATGAGACCCATATCCGCCTTTTTATTGGTGTATAAGATGACCAAGGCGTCTTTCAATGGTAATAGTACTATTTTCGACGATATGGCCCACTGGATGCTCTGATCATCCTCATTTTTCGGCTCAACGCCTAAAATGAGTCGGGAAAGGGAATGGACGGCTCGGATCGGATATAAACATCGGGGTGGGGCCTATGCAAGGAGGCCACCCAAAATTTCTTCTTCCATTCCCTTTTTTTTTTCTTTCTTATTCCTTCACAACGTCCAGCGTCTGGGACGCTGGACGGTTATATAATTTAATTTATTATATATATATTTTTTTCCTTTCTTCTCAAATGGTAGGCCCTGATGAAGTGGGCCACCACATGATGGGCGGCATGGGAATGGCGTGAAAGGTGGGCCCCACTTGGATAAAATAAATGCATCAAGATGAGATCTATTCAAGTGGGCCACCCCATCCTTTTGTAATAAATAAAATAAAATAAATTAAAAATAAAAAAAAATAAAATAGAGAGAGAGAGACATGGAGAGTGGGTCACGGCTTATGATGGAGGGTCCCCGTCATTATGGGCCCTCCCTTACATGAAATCATACAACAACGGACCCCTTTGAACGAAGGACCATCAAAATATAAATCAACGGTGGAGATCCATTCTCCACCGTCATGGACGGTCTAGATGACCTTTTTGGAATGAAATAAACATCATGATGGGGTCCATGGAGAATGGCCCCATCATGGAACGATCATGATGATCCAAGTGGTCCATCGGCCACAAATAAGGGTCCCAAGTGAGATCCACACCATTGATCGGTGGGCCTCACTTGGTCCACCATAAAAACACATAAATCTACCCTTTAGAAGCACCCACCTCTAGATCTTCTTGGTCCGTTGGATAGCCGGTCTCCTAGAGCTTTACTTAGATGGTGGAGATGGGAATTAGATGGCTAGGATGGGAGATTTGGGAGTGGAAAGTGGGCCTCACATATGCACTTCTCTCCATGGGGAGGCTTGGACGTTGGATGCTCTCCCTTGCTTAGGTTGGAGTGTTGAGAAATGAGAGAGAGGGGTGTGATTAATGAGAGATGGAGTGATGTGAGGTGAGTGATGGGTGAAGTGAGTGATGGGTGAAGTGATGTGTTAGTTGACTTGGGTGGTTGCTTGACTTGTGGAGAAAGGAAGCATGGGTGTGTGTGTACTTGACATGAGAGGTGATTGATGGGTGATTGATGGGATTGATGGGACATATTGTAGAGATTCCTTGGGATTTGCAACGCGCGGTGTTTTTGCTCGAATTGAACGTGGGTCCGTATCTCATCGTCTGGGTATCGGATCGGTGCGTGATTTGCGGCGTTGGAACCGCGGCGACGGTGCGGTCGCAACGATACAAGTCTTGGATTAAGCCGGCTCAAATGAATAGGATATGACTTACGGTCGTGCGCAACGACAACCATAAGTCGCGGATTGCCGGAATCTGACGAGAAGGGTCGCGGGAATCAACGGAACAGTGCGAATTAGGATACGGGTCTTACAGTAAATGTCTCAGCCCAGCGGCTTATGCTAGGATTAAACATTCCTCATATCAAGCATACATATGATGCATATGGGCATGAATAATGGGGTTCTACTAAGCATGTTATAAAGTGATGAATAGTAACGAGTATGGGCTTATCAATGAGCCCTAAGGAGAGTTACAATGCGGACGTTTAACCAACATTGTACTTACAATGTGGACGTCAAACCATCATTGCTCCAAAGGCACAGCCCGCCATAATTATCATTACATGAACCATGGGGAAACGCATATTGCAATGGACCCTAAGGACATCCCGTTGGGCCTCGACCCATGGGCCTTAGATACATCAAATGGGCCGCCTTATATGAGTCTTATATAAATCAAGTGGGCCACATTAATGGACCTTATGTACATTGCAATGGGCCATATCCCATGGGCCTTTGAATGCATCAAAATGGGCCTAATCTCATGAGCCTTATGCATACCAAATGAGCCTAATCATATGGGCCTTATGCATACCAAATGGGCCTAATCCCATGGGCCTTATATATGTCAAATGGGCCTAATCCTATGGGCCTTATACATGTCAAATGGGCCTAATCTCATGGGCCTTATATGTACACCAAGGTGGGCCTCAATGAATGGCCACAAATAAGTTAACATGGGCCCTATACACATACCAAGGTGGGCCCACTTGAACCATAGATCTGACTCATTTTTAACTCAAGCCATAATATGAGTTTACAAAATAAATGGATGGTTTGGATGCAACACATGCATCATGGTGGGGTCCACATAAAGGCCCACCATCATATGTATATGCATGTATAATATATATATATATATATACACACACACACACACACACACACACACACACACACACACACATATAAAACATCCACATCGTGAACAGAGTGGATAGAACACACAAATCATGGTGGGTCCCACTGTCCAAACAATGGACAGCGCGGATAAACACATACATCATAGTGGGCTCCATCATCCGTTAGACGGTGGGAATATAACACATACCTCACCGTGGACTCCACCGTCTGCCTAGACGGTGGGAGTACAAAACATACATCACTATGGGCTCCCCATGTGGGGCCCACTATAATGTTTACATGCCATCTAACCCGTTGATAAGGTCATGCAGACTTGGATGAAGAGAAAATACAAATTTCAGCTTGATTCAAAACTTCTGTGGGCCTAAAAAGGATTTCAATGGTAGAGTTCAATCACTGTTGTTTCTTGTGGTGTGGGCCACCTGAGATCTGGATGCGGCTAGGATTTGGAGGGGGCCCACTTCAGGGAGTGGCCCACCTCATGAACGGTTTAGATGGAACATAAACATCAAGGTGGGGCCCACGCATAAGGCCATGGGTCCCTGCCCACTGTCCGCCCATCCGCTGGAGCGGCCTGCACTACTGACAACAGCAGCAGCAACTGCTGTCTTATATATATATATATATATATATATATATATATATATATATATATATATATATATATATCTATATATATATATATATATATTATTATTTTTTTTTTTTTTGAAAACCCATTTTTCTGGGGTTTTTCTCATGTGGGGCCCACATCGGATGAATCCACTCCAGCCATTGGATTCCACAGTCCACAACAATTCCATCAAGACCAATATTGGGCCTTATTCAGCGCGTAAGAAGAATTTTTATGAGATTTCAATGGTAAAGATACAGTTTTCAACGCTATGGCCCACTGGATACTCCGATCAACCTCATTTTTCGGCTCAATGCATAAAATGAGTCAAGGATTGAGGTGGATGGTTTGGATTAGAAACATACATCAGGGTGGGGCTTGTACAAGTAGCCCTTCTTAAATGCTAAAAAAAACTCATATTTGTGTTTCTTTCCAGCAATCGTCCAGACGCTGGATGTTGTTGTTTGGACGTTGTTAGGCTTAACAACACATTTAAGGTGGGCCCTATTTAGATGGGCCACCACATAATAGATGGTGTGAGTACAATATATATAAGATGGGCCCCACTTTTAGATGGTTTGGGTCAATACATACCTAGTGGTGGGGTCCATCCAAGTGGGCAGTGGGCCACACGGCCATTACATCACACACAAAGGAATAAATAAATGAAAAGAGAGGGAGAGAGAGATAGAGTGGGACATGCGTGATGGAGGGCTCCGCCACTATGAGCCCTCCCTTGCATTCAATCGTACATTGAGTGGACCCTAATACAAGTGGGCCCACTAATTCAAAGATCAACGGTGGAGATCTTTCTCCACTAAAAATGGACGGTCTAGATGACCTCTTTAATGCAAGGAAAGTAAACATCATGATGGGGTCCATGGAGAATGGCCCCATCATGGAATAATATTGATGATCAAGATGGGCCATCGGCCACATCTTAGGGTCCTAAGTGAGATCCATACCATTGATCGGTAGGCCTCACTTGGCCTATCTTAAAAATATAAAAAACTAAGCTATGAAAGCACCCACCACTTGATCTTCTCGGTCCGTTGGAAAGCCACTCTCCTTATGCTTCACTTTGATGGTGGATGATGAGATTTGGATGGTTAGGATGGAGGTTTTGGGATGGGAAAGTGGGCCACCAACATGCACTCTCTCACATGGAAGAGAGCTTGGATGTGGGTTCTCTCTTGCTTGGGATTTGTTGCTTGGGAAATAAAGGAGAGAGAGAGGGTTGTAAGGAGATGTGAGAGATGGGTGATGGATGTGAGTGATGGGTGAGGTGATGGTGTACTTAACATGAGAGTTGACTTGGTGGTTGCTTGACTTATGGAGAAAGAAAGCATGGGTGCTTTGTACTTGACATGAGAGGTGATTGATGGGATTGATTGATGGAATTGATTTGACATGTTGTAGAGATTCTCTTGGAATTTCCAACATGCGGCATTTTTTCTCGAACTGAACGCGGGTCCGCATCTCCTCGTCTGGGTATCGGATTGGTGCGTGAGTCGCGGCGCTGGAACTGCGGCGACTGTGCGGTCGTAATGATACAAGTTTTGGATTAAGCTGACTTAAATGTATAGGATACGGCTTACAGTCGTGCGCAAATGTCAATTATAGGTCATGGATTGTCAAAATTTGATGGGGAGAATCGCGGTAGTCGACGGAATAGTACGGATTAGGATACAGGTCTTACATTTTGAGAGGTTCTCCACTTTCACCAGGTTCGCCTAGATTGGAGGTTATTGAGTGCGGCTTTATACGATTAGG
Organism: Magnolia kwangsiensis; assembly: GCA_037074715.1. NCBI lineage: Eukaryota > Viridiplantae > Streptophyta > Magnoliopsida > Magnoliales > Magnoliaceae > Magnolia > Magnolia kwangsiensis. The sequence goes on along the minus strand of CM073575.1, from coordinate 101,068,710 downwards.
TCTCGTTGCTAACTCTATTTTCCTTCAATAATCTGGAGTTGGGTCCATCACTGGAGGAGTTTTCACGCTTGTCTGGTCTTCCTCTCACCTAAGAACCTTATGTTCCCTCATCTGAGCCGGTTCATCCCACTGATCTGATCTCCTAGTTCAAGTTTCTTATGGCTCTTCCTACTACAGAGGGTGGGGCTGGTGAGCTTTCACTAGAGGTCATGTATGATCGTTGTTCCACTACCCATGGAGGTCCTGAGTCCGATCGCCAGCTTCAGTGCTTGAATGCACTGATATTCTGTATCTTGACTGAGTTTCTATTTTCAGGCTAGCGACAGTCATCACTGGCGGTTTTACTGGACATATTCCACCGTGTTCTATATCGCAGGAGTATTTCCTCCATGGTGCTGGCGAAGCTCCTTTTAGGACTGATGGAATGCTCACTTGGGCGCACTCATATCCTCCGGGGCTGTTACTCCTTCCTTCAGGTACTTTTCACTCTTTTCCTTTCTCTTGTTTGGCTTTGTCATTTGCTCGTCATTTGAGTTATGCCTCTTTATAGGTATGGTTATGGGAGCAACTGTACATGACTCCTCTACTTTTGTGGCCGGATTCCCACCACGGTGATTTGCTATCCTCTTCCTTCGGGTGCTGAGGCCACTGAGTCAGTATATCGTTGCATGCTTTCTTAGTTGCGAGGGTGAGAGACTAGTTGGGAGGCTCCCTGGATCCATCACTCTCCTTTGATTTGTAGTGCCGCTCGCACTCCTTTACTGTTGCTGGGACTTCGGGCTTACTGCTCCTACCATCCTGTGCACTTTCTCCTACAATTCGGCTTTTAACAGGATATTTCGGACTTTTCTTTTATCTATGCATGGAGATAGAGAGGTTCAGGTAGAGATTATCGATCTACGAGAGATAGGAGTTTACCCGTGATCACTATTTTGTAGTCGACTACTTATTTTGCACGCATGAAAGATTTTGTTTTTGAAACAAAAAAGAAAGAAAAGTAGTGTACTTATAAAGAAAATGACTTTTAAGGAATGAAAGATTTTGTTTTGTGCCAAATTTGCCAATATTCGCTTGTGTTTAGATTTGTTCTTTGGATGATTAGGATCAGAATCTCGGGCTCAGCCCATGTTGGGCGCAGTAGTATAGATTGTGTTCTTGGGGTCTTGGTTCCCTGAGAGGGTGTCCGGGATCGCATTCTATGGATTTGAGTAGAGTTTAATAGAGTACTAATCCAAAGTTGATCTTTCCATGTATCTCGTTGCGGTGCTTACTACCTCAACTTCTTCTGTACTTGCACTTCTATTATTTTTATTTTTCTTTCTTCTTTTTTTTGACATTCTTGCCTGTAGCACCCTTTCGGGTTTTCACTACGTCCAGCTTTTCCCATCATATTTTTCTGTAGCATCCTTTCAGATTTTCACTACATCCTGAGTTTTTGATCTTGCCTGCCCATAGACAGCTGTGCTTTCTTACCCTTGGCGCCTTTTCAAGTTTTCACCAAGTCTGCTACATGTCTGTTGTTTTTACCCGAGGGACTTTTTCAGGTTTTCACCTCACCCTTTTTACTTAGACATGCCTTTCCTCTCTCTTTTTCTTTTGTGTTTTGGAGTGCCAGGAGAGGCAGAGAGACTTCCTTCATAACCGACCAACTGGTTACCCTCCTGTCCTTGTCTTTGAGTACAATCATAAGCTACTTTTGGTGGGGATTGTTTGGGATGGACTTATTTTTTTTTATTTTTCTAGGTCCTTATGGAGATTTCCTATCTCCTTTTCCTTTTCTTTCTTTTTACCTCACCCCTTCTCTTTTGTACCTTTTTTGTGCTTTTGTTTTCTCCCTCTTTTTTTTTGTATGGGGGAAATGACGAGTATTTGAAGGGAGAGGTGGGGGATATATATATCATTTTGGCGAAAAAATAATGGATACAGTTTTGTGATTGTAACCATTGACAAGGTTATGTATGGTTTACCCATGATAGATTTTCACGTTATCGGCGTTGATGGGCTCGGGAAGATCTTCTCCTCTCAGATTAGTGAGCCGAAGGGCACCTCCTGGGAGTACCTCCCGAATGATCAGCGGTCTATCCCACGAGGGTTTAAACTTTCCTTTGGGATCTGGTAAGTGAGGTAGTAGGATGCGTTTCATGACCATGTCATTGACTTTGAAGCTTCTCTTCGGGACCCTCTTGTTGTAGGCCCGAGCGATCCTCCTTTGATAATATTGGGAATGGCTTAGCACCCGCATGTGCTTTTCATCTGCCAGGTGTAGTTGATCGTATCTTGCTTGTTACCATTTAGCCTTCGTGGACTTCACTATCCAGTAATATCCACAGTGATGGAATTTTGATTTCAACTGGTAGTACTGCTTCCATTCCGTATACGAGTTCATATGGATTGTGCCTGTAGCAAATCGTATAAACGTCCGATAGGCCCAGAGTGTGTAAGGAAGCATTTCTGACCAATCACAATATGTCTTCACCATCTTCTCCAGTATATGGATGACAGTTTTGTTTGCAGCCTCGACCCCACCGTTCATTTGAGGACGATAGGAACTCGATCGATGGCGTTAAATTTTGAATTTATCGAGGAAGTCGCCCATCCTTTTATTGACGAACGGAGTTCCGTTGTTAGTGATGATGGCTTGAGGGACCCTATAACAGTTAACGATGTTGTTCTTCATAAACTTGACCACATGAGATGCTGCGATGGTGGTGAAGGAGGCTACCTTTATCCACTTGGTGAAGTAATCTACCACTACCAGGATGTACTCGTGCCCATATGAAGCTTTGGATCTGATCTTGTCGATGATGTCTAGCCCCCATACAGAAAAGGGCCATGGTGCTGTCAAGTTGTAGAGTTTGGAAGGCAGGGGCATGGATCTGGTTTGCATGCTCTTGACACTTGAAACACTTCCTGACATGTTTATAGCAATCTATCTCCATCGTAAACCAATAATAGCCAAGTCATAGGATCCTTTTCGCCATCATGTGTCCATTCATGTGTGGGCCACATAGTCCTTCGTAGATTTTTGACATGATCTATGCCGCTTCTGCCTCATCCACGCAGCGGAGAAGGACTTGGTTGAAGGATCGCTTATAGAGAATTCCCCAAGTAATCATGAATTGTGCTGATAGGCATTGCATAGTGTGTCAATCAGCTAGTGTTGCTCCTTCTGGGTACTGGTGTTTGAGGTATTTCTTGATGTCGATGTACCATGGCTGATCATTCGAGGGAGTTTCAGCTTTATCGATCTAAAGATAGAATGCGGGCTCCTTCTGGAGTTCGACGGTGAGTTCCCATTCAGCAACTCCCTTTATGATCTTTAGCATGGAGGCGAAAGTAGCCAGAGCATCTGCAAATTGGTTCTTGACTCAGGGCATGTAAGAGAATGTGATCCCGTCGAATTTCTCAACTAAATTTTTTAGGTAGACATGGTATGGGATCAACTTTTCATCTTTAGTCTTCCAATTGTCATTTATCTGATTAATGATGAGTTGCGAGTCTCCGATGACTCATAGCTTCTTCACACTGAGGATTATAGCTTCTCTTAGACCATCGATGCAGGCCTCATACTTAATTATGCTATTAGTGCATTGGAATGCCAACCTCTTGGATATGGGAATTGGGACGTCTTCAGGAGAGTAGAGTATGGCGCCTACTCCACTACCTTTTGAGTTTATGTCTCTGTCAAAGAAGAGTGTCCACTCTCCTGCTTTTCTGTCTTCTTTCTTGATCAGGAGGATGTCCTCGTCAGGGAAGAAGGTCTTCAACAGTTGGTAATCAGGTAGAGAGTGTGCTGCTAAGTGATCAACCAGTGCTTACCCCTTGATTATTTTCTAGGTGACATATGTAAGTCAAATTCTGAAAGCAGTAGCTGCCACTTTGCGATCCTGCCAGTTAGTGCTGGTTTTTCGAACAAAAACTTCAACGGGTCCATGCGATAGAGTAGAAGGATTGGGTGAGCGATCATATATTTTTGTAGCCGCTGTGTTGCCCAGACTAGGGTGAGGCATGTTTTCTCTAAGCTAGAGTATTTGGCTTCATAGCTCGTGAATCGTCTGCTCAAATAGTAGATCGCTTAATCTTTTCTTCCTATATTGTCGTGTTGGCCGAGAACGCATCCGATTGCTTCTGTTACGACGGAGATATATAGCAGTAATGGCCTACTTAGAGTAGGTGGCATGACCACTGGAGGATTTATTAGGTACTCTTTGATCTTGTCGAAGGCCTCTTGATAGTCTTCATTCCATTCCTTTGGCGAGTTTTTTCGCAAGAGCTTGAATATGGGCTCACAGACTGGAGTGAGCTGTGCGATGAATTGGCTGATATACTGAATCCGTCCAAGGAAGCCCCGAATTTCTTTTTCATTCTTGGGCAGTGGCATTTCGATGATTGCATTAGCCTTGGTCTCATCCACCCGAATACCATCTTCGCTGTCAATGAAGCTTAACAGCTTGCCTCCGGTTGCACCGAAGACACATTTTTGGGGGTTGAGATAAAGCTTGAACTTTTCTAGTTTGTCGAAAAGCTTCTCAAGATCTTTGAAGTGTCCTTCGACCATGCGAGACTTGATGATCATGTTGTGTACGTAGACTTCCATTTCCTTGTTTATCATGTCGTGGAACAAGGCAGTCATGGCTCGCTGATATGTAGCTCCTGCGTTCTTTAGCCCAAAGGGTATAACTCAATAGCAGAAAGTCCCTCATGGCGTGATGAAGGAAGTCTTCTCACGATCTTCGATGGCCATCTTGATCTAGTTGTAACCGGAGAAGTCATCCATAAAGGAGAAGATCTTATGTCCAACAGTATTATCTACCAGAGTGTCGATGTGGGGCAGAGGGAAGTCGTATTTAGGGCTTGCTTTGTTGAGGTCCCTAAAGTCGATGCACATCCTGACGTTCCCATCCTTCTTTGGAACTGGTACGATGTTTGCAAGCCATTCTAGGTAATTGGAGATTATTAAGAACCCCACATTGTATTGTTTAATGACTTCATCAGGGTCCATTCTGGCTTCATTCTTCGTAGCTTCTACTTGACAGGCTTCATATCTGGCTTAGTAGGCAAGTGATGCAGTACCAAATCTTCATCGAGCCCTGGCATATCCTCGTAAGAGAAAGTAAAGTTGGACAACCTCGATTTCAGAAATTTCATCATCCTTTGCTTGTATTCCAGGGACAGCGATCTTCCGATACGCACCTTTTTAGGGAGTTCCATTGACCCTAAGTTTACAATTTTGAAATTGTCTACTACAACATTGGCCTTTATTTCAAACTTTTTGAGAGAATCCTTAAATTCGCAAGCGGTATCATCATTTCCCTCATTCAGGGTTTCATCCAAACCTATGACCTCGAAGTCCAACTCTAGATCGAAATCATATGAGTCGACTTTACCATCTTGCATTGTGGGCGAAGTGTTTAGCATAGTGATTTTTGAAAGTTTTTCTATTATTTTTGTATTTTAAAAATTTCTGATGTTTTGTGGTTTTGAGAAATATTTAATTTTTCTGTATTTTTGGGAATATGTGATGTTTTTGTGTTTTACAAATTTTTTAATTTTTTCGCGTCGCCGAGGGGTTCGGAACAGGATGGTGTTGCAAACCATGATTGGTCCTGTCCTAGTTCGGGGTACCCATTGCTATTTACATTGATATTTTTTTAAGCCGACATCCATGAATAATTCGCTGGCTGATTCGATCGTTAGGGGAATGGCTGACCATCGTGGTTCTTTCCCCCTTTCGATCCTGTTGTTCTGACTTGTTTGTTCCTGTGGATCATTTGTCCTGATGACCGTGATGTCTGTCGGGCTGGGTTTAGAGTTAGAATTTGATTCAATTTCTTTACCCAGGAGTTGGAGTTCTTCTAGCTCCTCAGGTTCATCTTATGATGGGACTTTAATATCCGTCCAGTTAAGGGCAGGGCACTTTCCCTTGTAAATCCAATAGATGGGCTACTTCTGCCCCTTGTGCCTCTGAGCTGGTGGTGGGGATGTGTCCCCTTGACCATAAGTGGGGATGGGTGCTTCCCCATTCTTGCCTGCGTCTCCTTCAAGGGGCACTCCTAGTTTTGGGTCATTTGTATGTGGATCCTTTTCCATGCCCCTAACCTCATGTGGTAGGTCTAGGGTTTCTGTTCCTGATGTCAGATGTGCTTCTGATACCCTGAGGATCCTATCCCACCTTATTAGTGGCCAGATGGACTCCTAGTTGGAATGTTCTAAGAGTTTGAGTCGTTGGAGGTGTTCCTCAAGGGAGATCATCTTGTCTCCACAAACTGTCCTGGCCTTGACGAACTTAAGAGATGTGCACTTAAATGGTTGACCCTTTTTTGGCCTTTCCACTTGATCTTCTGGTGTCGGTTGATATCCCAGTCCCCGTCTCTGCACGTTGGCACGTGCTAACTTTACCACCATACCTTTTCATGAAACTTGGTACGATAGTTTAGGATTAATTGCTCAGCAGGGGGAATGACATGTTCAGCAACGAGAGGTCGTGGATTAGTGATTGCGTTCACATTTTCGAATTCGAGGTTGTGATACGATATGTCGCCCTCCACATGTTAAATGTCAATTACTGAGATGTCAGTTTCTAAGATATTGATCGTCACTGGTAAGATGGTTTCTGGCTTGGCCAATACTGTAATGATTCAATTTTCTGAAGGGAATTTAACCCTTTGATGGAGGGTAGATGGGATGGCTCCAACAACATGGAGCCATGATCACCCTAACAGAAGATTAAATGAGGTAAGAATGTCAATGACCTGAAACGTGACAAGGGTCATGTCTGGTCCTATTTGCAATTCAAGGTCGATTTCTGCCTCAACCTGTCTTCGAGAGCTATCGAAGGTTCTAACGCTCATGGTACTGGGTCTGAAAGAAGAAGGTTCTATCCCTAACTGTTTGGCAGTCCTTAAAGGGCAAATGTTAAGACTGGATCCATTGTCAATGAGCACGAGCAGAACCTTGAAATTCTTGTGGTGAGAAACTATGTTCAATGAGCGATCATGTTTGTGACCTTTAGGCGGTAACTCCTCATCAGAGAAAGTGATGGCTCGTGGCACGAGGAGTTGTCTGATCATACTTGCCACCATTTTAAGGGGTACATCAGGAGAGATATGAGCATCATTCAATGTTTTTGTAAAGATTTCTCTATGTTATCTTGACGTGTATAGAAGTTCTTAGATGGATATTTGAGCGGGAATGGATTTGAGTTGGGTTGTTATGTCATAAGCAGCATCGATTTTGCATGCGGCTCCTGAAAAAGCTCCCCGGGTTTCTTTTGGGCTCTGGTTATCCCTCCTGAAATACCTCGCATTGTTGCCCACTTCAGCGCATTCTGGGTAATGCCATGGGACTACTTTCAGGTTGTAGGAGGGAACCGTTCTTCCTTCCAGGTATATCAGTGGTTCTTGAGGCTGAGAGATTATGGTTAGAACTATTTGTGATGGGCTTGATGATTTCTCTTGAGGTGCTTCCGACTCTTGATCGTGTTTGGCCATGGAATTCTCTTCCCTCTTTTAAGGTGTGGGAACGGTCTTCTAGGCATGTGCTAGTTGGTGAGGCATTAAGAAATTTGGTGTTTGAACTGGGGGTGCCCCTTGCAAGGTTAGAGGGGCTAGTTCAGGGAGACCTATCAGGAGAACAATAGGTTCAAAATTTGACCTTTTTAGCTGTACTGAGGATGGAGTTGAGTGTGCCCCTTGGGGAAAAATATGCTGAAGATGAGACCTGTTAGGTGTTGCTTCAAGGAATACGAGAGGCTACGTTGCGGGTGCTGCTTCCAGGAATATAAGAGGCTGTGTTGCGGGTGCTACTTCCAGGAATACCTGTGGCCCACGTGATGGCACATGCTAGTATCCCCATGTCTGATTTATTGTATCGGGCATGATTGTTTGTATGAAATGATGCAGAGAGGAGTGTATGGGTTACCCCCCTTTAATATGGTTGATGGTAGAGGTGCTAAGTGTGCTGGGTCCCGCTTGATGCGATCGCAAGGGATTGTGGAGAATGTTGGCTTAAGCCATGTTGTTAGCCTGTGGGGTGATAGCGTTCTTCTAGCTTTCGATTAAATCTTGGTCCGCATGTTTCAAAGCGAAACATCAGTCAATTAGGTGGCCAGGAACCTAGTGATATGCGCAATACTAATTTTCATTGTAACCAGGTGGCAAGGGATTGGGTGAAAGTCGCGGCTGGAGTGGTGTCAAGAGTTGATTTTGCATTAGCATTGTCAGAACTTGACTGTATGTTTGTACTAAAGGGGTGAACTTTTCTCATAATATTGTCTGTTTGTATGGACCTTGCACATTTTCCCTGGGCTGTTGCTATTGTTGTTGAGACGGCTGTCCCTGATATCCCTGTTGGGCTTGCTATGGTTGGTATTACCTATTTGATTGTGGCTGGTATTTCCTATCTTGTTGGGGCTCTGGTTGTGGAGCATACTGATTGCTTTGAGTGTTGGCAATGATATTGTTAACTTCCGTAATGCGCTGCGCGGGAGCAGTGCCATTTTCATTCCCATATCCAACAGGTTTCCCCTAGACTTTGTTTCTTCTGATTGTGGGGGTCTGATGTGGCTATGGGGAAATGGTTCTGGCTCTGATCCTGACTTCCACTTGTTCTCCAACACGGATGAGCTGGGAGAAATTTACGTATGAATACGAGATTAGATATCATGAAATACTGGGGTTTGCTGAATGTACGATCATGAATATATACTCCTCGTCATTTATGGGGTTTCTCATTGAGGCTGCCATGACTCGCCATTATCCCACATATGCTGACAATGATTCATCACTTTTTTGCCTCAAGGCAGCCAGGTCAGATCTTCTTAGAGTCATATTCAGGTTGTATGAGAACCTGTCAATGAACACCTGGGAGATCTTTTTCCAAGATCTAATTTGATGGCTTTCCAATGAGGTATACCAATCCAAGGCATCACCCTTAAGGGATTTCTGGAAGAACCGTATCAAGGATCCATCATTCCCTGCTATAGCATTAAGTTCCCCGCAAAATGCTTTTAGGTGTGCTGTGGGGCACCCACTATCGTCATACCTTTTAAATTTTGGTACCTCAAAGTTTGGAGGTACTCGGGCATCTAGGAAGGGACAAAGGTCCTTGAATTTGGTGGATGGGTGTCTTTGGAGCTGACTTTGCACCATTTGCAATTGCTCTCATAATTCCTCGATCTTTGACTTACCTTGCGGTGGATATCTTGCCCCTTACCGTAGGGCTTGTGCTGCTTCCTCTTTGTATGGATCGAGAATGGGGGGTTGTTGAAAAGATGGTGGACTCCTAATGGTGGGAGGTAGCTAGAATTAAGCACCGCTCCCTTTCAGAGGAGGGTGTGATGTTTGAAAATGGCTCCCGCCTGGGGTACTACGAATTCTGAAATGTTACTCCCGTTAGAGTGAGTCAGACTCCAAACTGGCTCCTTCATGGGCATCCACTAGTTCTTGTTTGTGGTTCCCATTAGGGGGAACTCGTACTGTAACGTGATTGTTGTGATGTACTGAGTAGAGATGTGTGGGAGGGTTGCTCCTGTTTGCTAGTTGCTGTTGATATTGTGCTGACTCTTCTGGGAGAGGGAGAATAGGATGTGCTGGAGCAATGAGGGAAAAAGAGAAAGGGGTTTGGGGGAGTGAACTGTTTTATACACTAGGCTGAGTTGCCTATGTATTTGGTGTGACACTTGGCACTAAGCGAAGTAGTAGCTCTTCCATCTTTCGAAGTAGCAGCTCTTGCGTGGTTGTATTGGCTTGTGGGTCTGTTGGAGCTACTAGTGGTATCAACGTGGGTGTTGGTGTAGGTGCAGGTGCTGATGTTTTGTGAGCTAGCTGAGCTGCTGGCTCTTCTTCATGGGTAGCTTGAGAGGTCATGGTTGCACGAGATCGGGTGGTCATGGTTCGAGTCTATACCCAAGAGAATGCAAGCCAAAGATTTTTTTTTTTGTATGAATGCAGTGATGATGTCCATCGAGATTAAAGTACCACATACTTTTGAGTCGGGTCTCAGCTAGTGCGAGCTGGCAAGTCCCCAGTGGAGTTGTCATTTGGTAGACACTGAAAATCAGCGCCCACACTGATTTGTACGTTGCATTTTTGGTGGTGGGAGTGATTAGGCTAATTTGTGAATGTTGGAGTCACCACTAGCCAATTAATCTCAAAATCCTACAGTCAGTAAGGTTGGAGAAATCTGAAGACTCTCCTACCTTAGATTGACTCCTGGTCTATGATCCGAAATTCTAGGTAAGGGACCATTGTTACAAAGAAGGAAGGTGTTAGGCACCCTCTCTGCCCGTACAAACGTACGGTCTCTACTTTGTGTGGTAAAACAATCTCAAGGGATGGATGATGTGGTCGAGATAGAACTAGGCACACACGTGAATTTTTGATGCAGCAAGATCCGAGATTTTGGCAAGCCACAGAGCATATGTCCAACAGTGTATCTAGAAGGCGGATATGAAGATGTTTATGCAAAGAGGAAAGAAAAATGGACTAGATCACTAGATATTTCTGATGTGACAGGATCTGATGTACGGCAAGTCACAAACCATACGTTCACTAGAGATCTAGAGGAGCAGAGGGGTTGAGAAGGGAGTAAATGTCATGATGAATGCTTGTATGTAAAAATGAATGGATCTTTGGCTCGATCTTGAGTAGGCTAAGGGATGGACTGAACCATGACAAATCCGGGCTAGGAAGCTTAAGAGGAAGGCTAGGGGTGGCTTGAAAAATTGGAACTTTGAAGGCTTGAGAGCTCCTTCCCTCTCCTTCACTCTCGTCCTCACTCTCTTTCTCTCTTACTTTCTTAGGTTAAAGGGGAGAAGTGGCTTGTTGGGGATGGATGAAATGACAAGAGGATGGGGCTATTCATAGCCTTCTCTAAGGGCTCTATGGTAAATAGGAGGTAGGTAAGGGTTAAAATGATGAAATAAAGGCTTGTGATTGGCTAGGGAGAGAAGAGTGACACATGGTGCGCTCCCATTGACTCTTGGGGCTAGTAAAATAGTAAATAGTGAAGATGGGTTGGGGGGGTTAATCCAAGAAAAAGTTGACTTTTTGATGCTGGGACAACTTTTCACACGTGAGCCGTGAGCGGTGGTACTCAGAATACCGCCGGTGGTAGTTAGACTACTACTTGGGCCTCGCTCGGGCCAAGCTCAAGGGTGCGGGCCTTGTTCACTGCGTTGGTTCGCCTGGTGGTCCTCTTTTGAAGTTTAATGGCTCAGATATGTGGGCTTAGGTTTGGGTAAAAGGGGTCTTAGTTAGGGTATAGGGTAAAGCAGGGGCCGTATGTAGATTGAACGATTTAGATTAAGGTTTTGGGTCTCAGTCTGGAAGTTGGAGACTTTTGGGTCAGGGTAAGGTTTAGGGTTTAAGCTGGGATTAGGGTTTGGTTCAAGATATGATCATGGTTCCTGGACTGTCTTATCCTTCTCAAGATGTTAGCCTGGGTGGGGTGTCTACAATATTTTAATAGCATATGTCTAGAATCTAGCCTTTGTATCTGGGGTTATTTCTAATGATACAAACCTTTCATCTATTGGGTCTACTGTCTATAGTCCATATGCCCTACCCCAAAAAATCACATTACTCAAGTGATTCTAGCTATTATCAGTCTCTCGAGGATTACAAAATCCTCGGACCAGTGGCTAGGATCATCTGATTGGTGTGATTTTGGCATATGCTCCATTTATGCTTAGGTACAATATATGAACAGTTTGGATCTCATGTATGCTAGTGGACAGAGATTAAGTGCTTGACAACAAACTTAGATATTAATATGTAGCGCTGAAATTTGGATGCTTTCCTTTAAAATAAGAGAAATATTAAAATGTATAAAAAAAAAGTCTCCAGTAACAACACTATTAGAAAAGTTGGCATGTCATTACATATTATAATCTTATATGAATAGTAAAGCAGCAAGTGCTATGCTGGGTCTACTATCCATAGTCCATATTAAATGCTAATGATCAGATTGTTACAGTTTCCAGATTGGGGTGGTATATGCATTCTATTGTATGACATATGTTGGAACCAGTGGATAGGCTATATTTTTTTATTGGATTGTCTAAGTGTCCAAATAAAACTACGAGCACCATAACTTGTAGTACTATATGAGAACTGAAGCATTTTTCTTAGATGATACTTATATTAGAAGGAATTTTGAGCTGCACTTTTAGTGATTTTTCTTCTCAGTATGGGACTATGGGAGTATTTAAGGAAGAGCTGGCAAGGTGTGGTGAATGATACATGGGCGTAGAAAGTTTCAATCAAACAATCTAGTTTAAATGGATCCTTCTGTCAGGGAGTAGGGAGGAATATATCGACAATGACTTAGATGAAAGATTATACTATCTCAAAGAAATTCTGGACTTGATGGAGGAATATAACAGCAGGAAACTTCGTATGAAAGATGCGGTTTTGTCACTTGCATATTTGAATGGAGTCCCAAGAGATTAGATTTCTCCTATTGTGACTGACATATTGGTTGTAACAATGTTGAGTGCTTCACACAGTTTGACATATGCTTCTGCAGCGTACGATGACTTATGCAGGGAGTACTTTAGATAGTTGATCTGAAGTTGTTTCGTATTATAATGAAATACATGTATTTAATATAGAATGACAATCTGTAATGAAATTTTCAAAATTTACTAGAATGTTTATGGTTTTATCTTGCATTATAGTGTAATGTTTTAATCATATTTTAATCATCTCTATAAGCATAAGCACAAATTCATTCTACTATCAACACTATTTGTATAAAGTTTTAGTATATTCCACTTGCAGTGTAAAGTTTAATATGTTTATTATATTGATGTTCGTACATATTCAGTCATGACACTAGGTGGGAGATCAGGTCGTTCGCGCACTGGATCTATCCCTTCCACCCGTGATGCGATAGAGACAACATTGACATCGCATGCTGCATCACAGGCGTCGAAGCCCTTGGTTGAGCATACACCGGGCACTGCATATAAGTCTAAACATATATTTATTTAATGACTTTCGTTTATGTTTAGACTTACATATTTCTTTTGCGACAACATCGTTGACCAGCCAACGAAGACATGGACCCATGCGTGAGTTAGTTTTAAAGCGACTTACACGTGAGGGTTGGGTGATGGTAAAGTTCCCACAGTACTGCCTTACGCCTATTGGGGACAATGTCAGGCTGTTTACGGTGAAGGTCGGTGTCTTATGCTGATCTCTGATCCCCGCCAGCACCCCCCACTGGGCAGACATGACAAATGATGTGTGGTAGCTTATCCGTCAGCGTCTTCAGGTAAATTTTAGTAAATTAAATTTTCCTTTGTGAAAGTTCATTTAGGGTTAAGTTATTTTCTCAATAAATTTATTACCTTAATCTATTATTTACGAAACTGTAGGTTAAATTTATCTTAGATTTGAGTGTTCCTTATATTTCCCATGCTGTCAATGACATGATCAGGGAGCGGTTCAAGGAGTACTGCGGAGAGTTACACCACCAGTACAAGCGGTGCAAGACTGACGATGAGGCCATTTTGTCCGCACCGCTGCACGTGACTATAAACGACTGGAGGATACTCTGTGAGAGATTTTTGTCTGAGGCTTTTCAGGTAATATTTACATATTTACGATATCTTAAGGTAACAATTAAATTCGCAATTAATAACAATGTATTATGAATAATGTGTTCAGAGGAGGAGCAGAATAAATTCTACGAACAGAGAAAAGTTACAAGCGAACCACGTAGCTGGTTCAAAGTCATTTATATGACATCGTTACGACATGGTAAGAAATTATTGATGATTATTAAGTTGATATATTCTTTCCATGCATTTACATTAACTCTTTTGTCCTTTTAATTGCGCAGCGAGATTCCGTCACTGTCCAGAAGCCTAGACTGGTAGACCTTTACAAAGGGACTCACTGTCGGTAGGTGACAGGATCTTGGGTTCATCTTAGAGCTAGTGAGAATTGGATAAAAATTCTTACATTATAAAATTTAATTACATTAAATTATAATAATATCATTCGTTATGAAAATTCATATGTTTTCATTACAGGCGGTGATGGACACCATATGCAGGTAGCCCACTCCTAATGGTAGTCAGCGGAGTGAGCCAGATATCCTGAGCGAGGTGCTTGACACCCTTTTTGGATATGTGCATGGGCTTGGCCATTGTGTCAAGCTCATGACACCTGCTAGAGCTGCCTCCAGCCGATCCGTCACTAGGGAGAGCATTCTACACGCAGCTGATATCGTAGAGAGAGAGGTTCAGCAGTTATGGGCTGTCATTGATGAGATCAAAGAGTAGGTGGAGAGGTAGAGGAAGGAGGAGAAGAGGCATAGAGAGGAGGAGGAGTAGAGGTGGAGAGAGGAGGAGAGGCGATAGGGGACCAGGAGAGGAGGATCAAGGAGATGCGGGTGGAGCATGAGCAACGGATGCAGAAGATGTTTTAGGCTCTCGCTACACACTTTTCCACCGATGCCCCACCACCTCCGCCTTCATCTTCGTGATTTTTATTTTATTTATGATTTATTTTATATACGAATGTTAAACTTATATGTATTTGTACGTGGATGAATGTAGGTTGTATGTGGATGTGGATAGGATTTTTTTTTTTTATTATTCATGATTTATTTTATATACGAATGTTAAACTTATATGTATTTGTGTGTGGATGAATGTGGGTTGTATGTGCATGTGGATAGGATTGTTCGTGTATGGATGGATATGGTTTGTGTTTGGATGGATGTAGTTTGTATTTGGATGGATGTGGATGTGAATATGATGAAAATGTATTGTAACAGGTGTATGTATAGGTGTATATTAGGAATTTTTTCCTAAAATTTGAAAATAAATGAAACCAGGAAGAAACAAACAATTACCGACGAAATATTTCGTTGGTAATAGTAGGTTAAAAACTTATATCAATGAAATATTTCGTATGTACAAATTAATATAAAAAATTATACTAACGATCTATATATGAGATATACCGCCAAATTATTTCATCGGTAATAGCGGGCTTATGCCGATAAACATACTCGTCGATATTATTGTTTTACCGATGAACGTACTCGTCGATAATGTCGTTTATCCGGGCTTATGTCGACGAACATACTTGTCAGTATTATTGTTTTACCGATGAATGTACTCGTCGGTAATGTCGTTTATCCATGGTTTTATCGACGAAGATATTCATTGGTATAAACTGTGTTTACTGACGAAATATATTATTTTTTCTACCAAAAGTAACATGTTTGGCCAACGATTTTAGTCATCGGCATTTATTTTAACATTGTCAATGAAGTCATATTTCGTTAGGAAAAGCCTTTAGCCACAGTCTTATTGTGACGATATATTTTGTCGGTAATAATCATTACCAACGAAAAAAGATAAAATAATGATGAATTATGTCGTCGGTAAAAGATCAATTTCCTATAGTGTATAGAACCTTTTCCAATATATATATATGTGTGTGTGTGTGTGTGTGTGTGCGCGCGCGCGCCGGGGGGGGGGGGGGGGGGTGTGGATGGTACTGTAAGGTGGACCTCATGGGAACTTTCCCTGAGGTCGTGCTATCTTAGCCCCGCCATAATCTGTGTCGGACATCAACACTGTGCATTTGATGGGTCCCTTTAGGTTATGGGGTATCCCAAAAATCAGCCCGTATACAGAACTCAGGTGGGCCATACCATCTAAAACCATGTGAATACATGCCTAAAATATATAAAAGCACTTTGCGGGGCCCACCTAAGTTTTGGATGCGGCTGATACTTGGCTCTGGCCCCTCATCCAAGTGGGACACACACAATGGATGGGCTGGATTTGTAAACCACAGTTGGGTGGGCCTAATAAACAATCATGAAAGTTTTAATGGACAGATAATCTCTCTCAATCATTGTGTGTGGTGTGGCCCACCTAATTCATGGATTAAACTGATTTTTAAACCCGTAGCCCACCATGGAATGGTTCATCTAACTAATAGGGTAGATGTTCGTCACACATCACGGTGGTGCCCACAGGGCTCGATCTCATGTGGTAAGTTCACATGAGGACCTCATCTCTCTCTCTCTCTCTCTCTCTCTCTATATATATATATATATATATATATATATATATATATATATATATATATATATATACATGCCTAAAACATATAAAAGCACTTGGTGGAGCCCATCTGAGATTTGGATGCAGCTGAAATTCAGTCTAACCTCTCATCCGAGTGGGACACACACAATGGATGGGCTGGATTTGTGAACCACATACCAATGGGCCTAATAAATGATTATGAATGTTTTAATGGGAGGGTAACTCCTTTCAATGTTGTATTTGGTGTGGCCCACCCAAGTCATGGATTGACTTGATTTTTAAGCCTATGGCCCACCATGGAATGGTGCATCTGGATGATGGGGTAGATGTTCCACACACATTACGGTGGGGCCACATAGCTCGACCTCATGGGAAGTTTCCCATACTATTTCCTTATAATATAATAATAATAATAATAAACACCACATGAGGCTATTTCATTCCCTTTGGTTTTTATTGATTGAGATCAGAATGTTAATTAGAATAAACTTTTTCAACTAAACGGTACAATTCGTGGGAAGAGAAACAGAGTAGGCTGTTGAACCAGCCACACACTTATGCATTGGCCAATATCAGTACGATGTTCATGGTAACTGATACAGTACACCACAATCGATATTTAACACTTGATGGTGATCGCCCAGTAAAATCACAATCAATGGCTTACAGACTCATTAAGGAGAAAATTCCAATGACTTTCAGACTCATTAAATAGAACATTCAACGGTCCCCGTAAGACAAAAAAAAAGAAAAGTAAATAAATCAAATTTAAAGACTTGTTGGTGCATTCCTTTGGCTGGAAAAGGCCCATCAGATCAGCAGCAAGGGACCATGGGTCCCACGAGTTCCTCGTTTCTCCATGGATGGAGAGATATGACTACTGGTTTGAGCGAGTTAAGAATAATAAAATTAAAAATCTTTGTCTGATCACAGCTTAAGAGCAACATCCAAGTGAATTATAAGCCTACACTAACACATGTTCCATTAAAAAAATATTTCTCACAACTTGGAGGATTTTCTTGTAGGATTATAGAGTCACCACCATTTCAATATATCTGTGTTGGGGGCCTTACACAAAACATTAGGATCTAGCCCTCCAGAACAAACCAAAATTATGGGATAATAAAGCATTGAAATAAATTAAAGCAACAACTACACACCACACAAGAGATTTTTACATGGAAAATTCTCAAAGAGGTGAAAAGCATGGGACCCCGTCCAGATCAACAATTCACTATGAAGCAGAATGTTACAACCGATCACAAACACACTTTGCTATGGTCAAACTTTCATCACTCACGCAAGAGTGGATAAACAGTAAGAGAAACAAAGAAAACTAAGAGATCTCACCAATTACGAGGACGTAGAGGCGCTGAGATATGTTAGATCACCTCTATAAGAATAGCTTCCCTTTCACAAGCTTCCTCTCTCTCTTTCTCTCTCTCTCTCTCACGCACATTTGATAGCCTTCTTGTGTTTTTTATTCACATCATACCCTAGAAAAACCCTAGAGACCCCTTTTTATAGTTTTAAGAAACTCCCTTCCGCATCCTGGTTGTGAAAGGACTTGCGACACGAAATCCACACAAAATCACAGAACGAATCTCCGTAACCACTATTAGTCTACGACCGGTCGTGAACCACCCACGACCAGTCGAGCACCCCTAAGAAAAATATCCAAACCTGGCTAGGCTTTGAGTCGTGTCACAATTCGAACCTATGACTGGTCGAACACCAATCCACGACCGGTCAAGCAGGGCTCATGACCGGTCGAGCACGAGACAAAAAATCTCATCAAATCTCTCCCTTTTTGACCCGGGAGGAATTCACCTTCTTTAAGCCAGCCTGATTTCTACAAACCTCAAACTTGCCCTTGAACAAAGCCTTGGTCATCATAACTGACCCATTATCATCCGTGTGGACCTTCTTAAGCTGTAACATATTTTATTTCAAAGTATCCTTGATCCAGTGATACCGAATCTCTATGTGCTTCGACTTGGAATGCTGACTTGGATTCTTGCTCAAGTGTATAGCACTTTGACTATCGCAATAGACCATATGCTGCTCCTGCTTCAGGTTAAGTTCTTGTAGGAGCCTCTTCATCCAAAGCATCTCTTTGCATGCTTCTGTGACTGCAATGTACTTGGCCTCTGTCGTTGACTGTAAGACCCGTATCTTCGTCCGTACCTTTCCGTAGACTTCCGCGATCTTACCGGTCGAATTTCGGCGACCTTCGACTTAATCGATATCGACGCACGACCCTGATTCATGTGCCGACAACCCGAGTCGACTCAACCCGAGACCAAAACCATAGCGACCGCGCCGTCATTGCGGTTCTGATGCCGCGACTGTCGCCCCAAGGTGATACCCTGGTCAAGAGATGTGGGCCAACGTTCGATGCGAGAAAACGCGGTGCGTTGCGAAACCCAAGAGAATCTCTACGATGTGTCACATCAATCACATTAATCCCATCAATCAATCACCCATCAATCCATCACATGTCAAGTACACATCACTTCCATTCCTTTTCCCAAGAAACCACAAAAGTCTTCCAAACCCATACCTCTCTTACACAAAAAGCCACCAAAGTCTTCACCACCCATACCTCTCTTACACAAAAGCCTCAAAAGTCAAAGATTTCTTACACCCCCATCACTCACCACATCCATTCATCACTCTCTCTCTCCCTCTACATCACTCTTTCTGTTTCTCTCTTTCTCATTTCAAAACTCCAAGCAAAATTCCAACTCCATATGTATGGAAATTCTCAAGCTTCCCTAAACTCTAAGTGGCCCACCTTCCTACCCCAAAATCTCCCATCTCAACCCTCCATTCTTCATCTTAACCATTGAAGTTGAAGCTAAGGTGCCAAGGAACCCCTAGGAGCGAGAAGATCGGATGGTGGGTGCCTCTATAGGGTAGTTTCTCTTTATTTTTATGATGGGCCAAGTGAGGCCCACCGATCCATGGTGTGGATCGCACTTGAGACCCTAAAATGTGGCCGATGGCCCATTTGGATCATCATGATCACTCCATGATGGGGCCATTCTCCATGGACCCCATCATGATGTTTATTCCATTACAAAAAGGTCATCTAGACCATCCATATTGGTGGGAAAAGGATCCTCACCGTTGATTTTAAGTTTTGATGGTCCCTCATGCTTTAAGGCCCACTTGATGTATGATTTCATGTAAGGGAGGGCACATAATGACGGGGTCCCTCCATCACAAGCCGTGTCCCACTCTCCATGTCTCTCTCTCTCTCTTTTATTGCTTTTATTTTATTTTATTTTTATATGCTATAGGATTGTGGCCCACTTGAATGGATCCCACCTTGAGATCTATTTTATTCAAATTTTTATTCAAGTGGGGCCCACCATGTACATTGTACCCACTCATCACTCATCAGTGGTGGCCCACTTCATCAGGGCCCACCACTCTCAAAAAAAAAAATATTATTAAAACCGTCCAGCATCTGGGACGCTGGACGTTTCAAAGGAAAGAGGAGAAAAAGGAAAGAAGTAATGGTACTTTTGGGGTGGCCCACTTGCATAGGCCCCACCCTGATGTATTGCTCTAATCCAAGCCATCCATCCTCTTACCCACGATATTTTAGCCGTTGGGTAGAAGTTTGGAGCTAATCCAATCACCTGGTGGGCCATAGCGTCAAATATTGCGCCCTCACCATTCAAACTCTATTTTCTTATTTTATTTCACTTCCAAGCATCAAAAAAATTCAAACTCTGGACTCATTTGGATGGCCTCGAGCCGCTTATCGCAATGGCCGGGACGGATTTTGGCGCAGCGGGCCCCCACGTGCGAAAAACCCCAAAAAGTGGATTTTTCTTTTTTTTTTGAAAATCACATGGCAGAGGCCTTGCCTCTGTCTTTGTCAGCAGGCAGCGTCTGCACGCGCTTGCGTGCAGCCCTGGGTGTGGGCGGACGGACACAGGGGCCCACGGCTCCTGCGTGTGGGCCCCACTATAATGTTTATTTGTCATCCAACTTGGTCATGAGGTGGGCCACCCTAGTGGTGGGCCCCCCTCCAAAAATGAAACAGATCCAAAACTCAGGTGGCCCACACCAAGTGAAACAGTGTGAATTGCATTTTTACCATTAAAATCTTTTTGGAGCCCACTGAGGTATTAGATCAAGCTGAAATTTTTGTTGCCCCTTCATCCAGGTCCGAGCGACCTTATGAGCGGGTCGGATGGCACTTGAACATTACAGTGGGCCCCACACGGGACCCACAAAAAAATGAGGTATGTGTTTTAATACACCGTCCACAGCCGTGGACGGTGGACTCCCACCTGATGTTGCGTGACCTCCACCGTCCAGCCGACGGTGGGGCCCTGTGTGATGTATGTGTTATATTGCACTATCCACTGGACAGTGGGACCCACCATGATGCATGTGGTGCATCTAGACCGTCCATCCACCTAGTGAGATCATTTTAAAGCATGGGTCGTTAGTTGGGTGGACCAATCACATATGGGTTAGGCCCATTTGATTTGTAACAGGCCTATGGGATAGGCCCATTTGAAGTATAAAAGGCCTATGGGCTAGGCCCATTTGATTTATAAAATGCTTATGGGCTGGGCCCATTTGATTCATTTAAGGCCTAAGAATTTGGGCCCACTTGATATGTAAAGCCTATGGGCTTAGGCTCACTTGTTATTTAAGGCCTATGGGCTAGGCCCATTTGAATTTCAAAAGGGCATGGGCTAGGCCCATTTGATTTATAAAATGCTTATGGGCTAGGCCCACTTGATTCATTTAAGGCCTAAAAACTTAGGCCCATTTGATGTGTTGCAAGTCCATGGACTAGGCCCATTTGATGTACTTCAAGGCCCATGTAATTGGACCCTTTTGTTGAAATTTAAAGCCCATGGAGGTAGGCCATTTGATATATGTAAGGCCTAGGGGTTTAGGCCCACTCTGATGCAATTCTAGGACCACGGGTTTGACCCATTGTAATGCACATAAGACCCATTGGTGTGGCCTATTTGTGTGGCCCATTTGATGAGTAAAAGGCCCATAGGATATGACCATTTGATATATATATGCAAAGCCCAATGGGGTGAACCTAAGGTCCATTGCAATGTGTAATCCCATATCGATTGCGTAGCGATGTTTAAGAAGATTGTACCTGGGATGCAATGTTGGTTTGACGTCCACATTGCGAGTGTGATGCTGGTTGGATGTCCACATTACGACTCTCCTTAGGGCCCATTATTGGGCCGTACTTGCTGTGTTTCGGCCGTTTAGGCCCATCTCCGTTGTAAGAATGGTTCATCACTCATTTACATGTTTAGTACAGTTTCATGACTCATGATCATACGCATCATATGCATGCTTGGTATGAGGATTGACTGATCATAGCATATGCCTTCTGGCAGGTTGTTTATGGGCTCCTGGTTAGGCAGTGTTGCCCTACATCAGTGCACGATGCGCGCAGGATTTGCTGCATGATTGGATAGTGTGAATCATGCATATCGCATTTTTATGACATGGATATGGTACGCCCTAGCGACATCGGGGTCGTAACTTCCACAGATGTATCGTGGTTGGCAGGATTAGATACCGAAAATCTTGTTCTACATGGGGTACTATAGATATCCCTGGATGAAAGTCCCTAAACCCTTATGGTACCAAGAGGTTGCTCCAACGTCTAGACTGAGTGGGTAGATGAGCGTTGAGTGCCGATTACCAGACGGTTACGCTCTCCACTGTGTCATGGTCGGTTGGAAGGGGGTGCGGCCTTACCCGTCCGAGAGTAGGGGGCAATGCTAGGCTGAGTTTGACCAGCTCGAGGAATGGGTCCGCTATCGACGAGTCGCGCCTGATATTGGCAGACAGATAGTGAGGTCTTTTTCACTTACCTGATTGCACGTGATGTGGCGATAATCTGGTTTAGAGTGTACTTGACCCTGGTGATATTCCATATTTGAGCTGTATTGATGTGTGGACATAGATGAGGACCTGTATGCTTGAGTTGCATTGCACATAGCATGGCCTTGGGATGGCCGATACCATTCATGTCTTGCATCGCATAAGCCTTGGTACGGCTCATGATATTATAGATCCACCTGCATATTCCGCTTTACTCTGACATTGCATGTTCATATTACTACCTTGCGCACACACTTTCACCACCCTCTAAGCTTTTTGTAAGCTTATGCACGACCATTGCGTACAGGTGACATTGGTTCGCAGCAGCGCTGAGGCAGGAGCACGTTACAGAGCATTTTGGAGTTTTTATTCTTTACCATTATATTTTCCTTTATGCTCATTGTACTTGTAAAGTTTTTGATCATAGTGGAAATGTAATGGAGTTCTTGGTTGTTGTTTGTGGGTTATGCCTTTGGTTATGCTTATTACGAATCAAACTGACATTGAAAATCCTCCTCGTAGCATCCCAGGATCGGAACCTGGCGAATGGGAGATAGGAGCCGAGAATGGGGTTCTACGGAGGCTGTCGGCGCCGGATTCAGCGATTGGAAATTTTGTGAGCCCGGTTTCCGAGTTTGGGCCGTGACATCGACAATGCTACGACCCTCTGTAGCTTACTCTGCCAAGAAACTGCTCCCCCTGCAAATGTGAACATGAACCTTGATTTAGACTTCCTGTAGTATATGTCACCTGTCATATCTGCATCTGTGTAGTTCTCTAGCACAGGTTTACTATTACCATGTCAACCTGGATAAGCTTCTTAGATACCGCAATATCCACTTCACTACTGCCCAATGCTCTTTGCCAAGATTGGCAAGAAACTGACTGACAACACTAATTGCATATACTATGTCTGGGCATTTACATATCATAGCATACATCAAACTTCCTATGGCTGACGCGTAGGGTATCTTCTGCATCTCTTCCACCTCTGCATTCATCTTGGGACACTGTCTGTCGCTCAATTTGAAGTGACCATTCAGTGAAGTATTGACAGGCTTCGCTGCATTTATATTGAACCGCTTTAGGACTTTCTCAATATGCCGCTTTTGTGACAGCCAAAACTTCCTGTTATTTCTGTCACGGGTTATCTCCATTCATAGGATCTGTTTAGCTAGGCCCGAGTCTTTTATCACAAAAGACTTTCCCAACTCTGTTTTAGCCCGTTGATCTTCTTGATGTCTTTTCCTATAATGAGCATGTCATCAACGTATAACGCAGAACAAAGAAATCACCATCTGAGAACTTGCGCGTGAACACATAGTGGTCCGACTCCGTTCTGTCATACTCATGATGTAACATGAATGAATCGAACTTCTTGTACCATTTTCGTGGAGCTTGTTTCAGCCCATAGAAGCTCTTCCTCAGCCTACACACCATATACTCTTTGCCCTTAACTTCAAACCCCTCTGGTTGGTGTATGTAGATATCTTCTTCTAGGTCATCATGGAGGAAAGCATTTTTAATATCTAACTGCTCTATCTCTAGATCCATGCTAGCCGCCAACCCAAGCAACACTCATATGGATGTCATCTTCACCACTAGTGAGAATATCTCTTCAAAGTTTATGCCTTTCCTCTGACCAAATCCTTTCACCACAAGTCTGGCCTTGAACTTCGTCTGTGAATTCTTCTGCTCAACCTTCTTTCTAAACATCCACTTGTTTCTCAAAACTTTCTTTCCCTTAGGTAGTTTCACCATATCATAGGTGTGGTTCTTATGCAAGGATTTCATCTCCTCTTGCTTAACTTTCAACCACTCCTCCTTATGCTTATCGGTTAGGGCTTCAGAATAGTCTTCTAACTCTCCCCCATCAGTCAGCATAATGTACTCATACGATGAGTACCTCTTGGATGACTGTCTATCTTTAGATGACCTCTTCACCTGTGGCTCAACAGGTGGATCAAAGTGGGGGCTGCTCCCCTGGTTCATCTTCTGAAGGAACTCCCTCGTTCTCTGCACCTTGTTGTACTCCCCCGTCATCAGGCACCACAGGAGGAATAATCGAATCCATGTTCTCTAACTCACCTGAACTAAGCTGGTTCTTCTCTAGCTTACTAATGTCTTCTATACACTAATCTTCAAAGAAAACCACATCTCTTCTCCTGACGAGCTTCCTCTCGGTTGGATCCCACAATCTGTAATCGAACTTTTCATTATCGTACCCCAAGAACACACACTGGTTGATTTTCATATCAAGCTTGGACCTCTCATCCTTTGGTATGTGAATGGATGCCCTACATTCAAACACCTTGAGATAAATGTACGATGGATCCTGTCCAATCCACACCTTTTCAGGTAATTCTCCATTCAACAGGGCTGATGAAGACCTGTTTATCAGATACACTGCTGTGTGCATTATTTCTCTCCAGAAAGTCTTGAGCAACTTCGCATGAGATAATATGCATCTGATTCTCTCAACAATGGTGCGATTCATTCGCTTAGCTACACCATTATGTTGGGAAGTCTTGGGAACCGTCTATTCATGCCGTATACCCAGGGACTTGCAGTACTCATAAAAGTCGCCAATGTATTCACCACCATTGTCAGTGCAGATGCACTTTAACGATCTACCTATCTCTCTCTCTCGACCATAGTATAAAATAATTTAAACACACCAAAGACCTCGTCCTTGAATTTCAAAGTATAAACCCAAACTCTCCTAAATGCATCATCTATAAAAGTAACAAAATACAATGCTCCTCCCAAGATTTTTGTCCTCATAGGACCACAAACATCAGAATACACCAAATCTAATGCATGCACTTTATTAATATGAGAAGCAGTTTTAGCAAATGAAACTCTATATTGTTTCCTTGATAAACAATCGAGAAAGGTTTTGAGAAGTGTACCTGTCATGTCTAGAAGGAGCCGCTTCCTCGTCAGTAGTTGAAGCCCTTTTTCACTCATGTGACCTAGATGCTTGTGCCACATGTCAATAGCTGAATCTTCCACTGCATTCAACCCACCCTTGTATACACTGAGACATGTCTTATAAAGGGTACAATACTTCTTTCCTCTGGCCGCGATCAATGAACCCTTGATGAGCTTCCAACGGCCACTAGCAAACCGACTTTCATAGCCATCATCATCTAACCTTCCCATCGACATCAAGTTGAGGCGAAGGTCTGGGATATACCTCACATCCCTGAGAAATAATATGCAGCCCACATCAGTTTTCACACAAATATCACCGACCCCTACCATCTTCACGGTCCATAATTACTTGACTTGTAGCTTGTGAAGAAATCCCTGCGTGAAGTCACATTAAAAGAGGCTCCCGAGTCTATCACCCAATCGGTGTCCTGACTTGTAAACATGAGACATATATCATGATCTGCAGAAAGAATAACTACAATGTTGCCATCTGAAGCGACCGTAGTGGAATCTGATTCATTTTCATTCTCCTTTCCTTTTCCTTTCTTGTCGTTCTTCTTACCACGACATTCACGCTTGTAATAGCCCTTCTTGCCATAATTCCAGCAATTAACATCTTTTCTGTTACTCTACTTGCCTCTTGATTTATCTCGGACCTTCTTACCCTTCCTGTTCTTTCCTCTCCCCCGTTCCTGTGTCACAAGGGCCTCTTGCTGAGTAGACCCCTGAGACTTCCTCCTTATCCCTTCATTGAAGAGACAGCTAGTCACCTGTTGCATAGATATCCTTCCGTCTGGCGCGGAGTTACTTACAGACACAACCAATGTCTCTCAACTGTCACACAATGAACTAAGCAATAGGAAAGCTTGCAATTTATCATCCAAGACTATCTTCATATCAGAGAGCTGGTTCACTATATTGCTGACCTCATTCATGTGCTCGGCCACTGAACCACCATATTTGAACTTGAGATTCACAAGTCGCCTTATTAGAAATTTTTTATTAACGGCTGTCTTCCTCTCATATGGCCCTTCTAGTTTTAGCTATAGGCTAGCGGCTGAGGTTTCCGTAGACAGATGGTAGAACACAGAATCATCTGGCCATTGTCTAATAAACCCAATCGCCTTTCGGTTCATCTTTTTTCAATCATCATCAGACATATGCTTAGATTTTACTGATATGCCTAAAATTGGAGAATATAAATCATTGCAATAAAGTAAGTCCTCCATCTTAGGCTTCCATATGGTCCAGTCAGAGCTATTGAGGCTGATCATCCTTGATGAGCCACCTTCCATAATTTCAAACTAATCCTACCTGTTCAATGAATTTAGCTCTGATACCACTTTGTTCGGGGCCTTGCACAAAACCTTAGGATCTAGCCCTCCAGAACAAATCAGAATTATGGTATAATAAAGCAATGAAATAAATCAAAGCAAAAACCACACACCACATGAGATTTTTACGTAGAAACCCCTCAAAGAGGTAAAAACCACGGGACCTCATCCATATCAACAATCCACTATAAAGAGAATGTTATAATCGATCACAAGCACACTTTGCTATGAACAAACTTTCATCACTCACGCAGGAGTGGATAAACAGTATGACAAACAAAGAAAACTAAGAGATCTCACCAATTACGAAGACGTAAAAGCGCTGAGATATGGTAGATCACCTCTACGAGCATAATCTCCCTTCCACAAGCTTCCTCTCTCTCTTTTTTTCTCTCTCTCTCACACACACACCTTTGATAGCCCTCTCATGTTTTTCATTCACATCATACCCTAGAAAAATACTAGAGACCCATTTTTATAGTTTTAAAAAACTCCCTTCTGCATCCTGGTTGCGAAAGGACTTGCGACATAAAATCCACGCAAAATTACGAAACAAATCTGCGTAACAACAACTGGTCGTGCGCCACCTATGACCGGTCACGTGCCACCTACGACCGATCGTGAACCACCCACGATCGGTCGAGCGCCCCTAAAAAATATCCAAACCTCATTGGACTTTGAGTCTTGTCACCACTCAAACCTACGACTGGTCGAACACTATCCCATGGCCGGTCGAGCAGGGCTCACGATCGGTCGAGCATGGGACAAAAAATCCCATTACTGTGAACCATTGGAGAAGTAGCCCACTTTTATAACAGCTTATCCTTCGCTGTCATACGTTTTGAGGTATATTTCCTCTATTTTCATGTGCATTGCCACATCCACTAGTATTACAGCTTGTTTGGCAGCATCCATTCAAACCCTGGAGTTTTAACTGTGTTTGACAGCTTGGATTTTCTAAATCTTAGATTTTAGAAATTGTATTTGATTGATTTTATATTGAATGAGATGGAAAAATCGTTTCAAATACTCTAATAAGAAATACACGTGTGGAACGTATAAGGAATCATCATACTGATCCTATTGACCAAAAATAGATAATTCTTAGTATCATGTTCCCACTAAAGCTAGCTAGCTAATTTCGTAAATGAAACATTATTATTATTATTATTATTCTAATTGAATGATTATCAAATTTTCTATGGTGTGTCCCATATAACAATTGTGTAAAACTAACTTTTTAGGATTTCATTATCATAATATGAATGCAAATGAAATTATTGTGAACTCCTTAAAAGTAGGAGGAGAAAATATATATGAAAGCTGGAGGTAATAAAAAAAAAATCAGAATTTTGCACTACATGTGAATTTTAGATCAGGATTGTAGTCTTGAATTTTGTGGGATTCCAAGCATTACAGTGATGAGTGCCTGAAATCCACCGTCCATTAGGTATGGCTCCACATATTTAATCCCGCCACTAAAAATTATGCCAAATCTAAAACGCAGGCAGGCCAAAGGGTAAAGTTGAGGGAGAAATCCCACCATAGAAAAAGCTAAGGGCCCGTTTGGCCGGGTGGATTGGAAGGGAGTGAATGGTATCAGGGTGGATGGCATGGATTTTTAGGTAATGATGGTGTTGACAGCGGATTGTCTTGAGATCTAAGGGCAGGATTTTAAAGGTAATGATGGTGTTGTCAGTGAATTGTCTAGAGATCCATCGGAATAGGATCAGATCACTTATCCTGTTTGGCATGTCCGGCTACTCTCGGGATTTACCATCCAATCCCTTCCACTACTGTCTAATCCCTTCTAACCCAACCGGCCAAACGGGCCCTAAATGCATATGGGAGGCGCATTGGTGGGCATATGACATCCAACCTGTTTATAAGGAGCCACAAGGACGAAGGGATGGCTGAAACTGAGGGATATTGGTCTGTCTCAATCAGCTCCAACACACAATCTGTACACAAGGGTGGCTATCTCGTCAAGCCATTTCAGTCCCACGGTGGGGTGCTTAAAAATCAAGCTAATCCAGGTCTCAGGTTGGCCGCAACATTGCAACAATGGGGGAGGACTCCCACATCGCACGTAAACACAAAAGGCAGATTTGTACAAGCCCTGCCATGGGGTCTGCATGCTATTTAACTTGTCCATAAGGTATGCCTAGCCAAAACCAACCGATGCCTTAAAAATCAAGCCCATACGAAACATAGGTAGGAAATACAACGTGGATGCGGTGGTTCCATCATGTTTTAAGATATTTCCTATGCTGTGGTAAACCTTAGTTTTGGATCAGCCTGCAAACCCAAGTGAGCCACACCACTTGAATTTGGTGGTTTCAACTCGTTTTTAGATTATTTCTTATGCTCGGGTGGACCTGATTTTCCGATCAACCTCCCCCATCGTCATGGTTGGGTGCACCCACAAACATCAGCTGGGACCTCGAACACCAATCCATATATATATATATATATATATATATATATATATATATATAACACACGCACACACACAATCCATATATAGTTCAGATGTCACACGAACATCGAACTGCATGATTCCCTTTGGTTTTCATTAATTAGAAATTTCATTAGACCACAGTTTCATACTAAATGGTACATTACATGAGAAGGGATAGGCAGACTAATTAGATTGTTGGTCTAATCTGTCATACTGTGTATGGACAGCAGACAAACACGTCCGTATCGGACACGTACAGTATTGGTGGTGACCGGTACAATATACGGCAACTGATTTTTAAATATAACAAATCCTAATAGCTGATACAACAGTCCATATTCAACAAAAGAAAAGATCAAATCTCCGATCTTGGAGTCGACGGTGCATACCCCATTTATAGAAAGGGCCCATCAGATCAACGGGGGCAGCAGCAACGGAGTATGGGCCTCATAACTTCCTTTTTTTTTTTTCTCCAAGGAAACATGTAGAGAAATAAGTAATGGCATGGGCCCGTGAGGAACGTTTAATGAAGGAATCTTTGTCTGATCACCAACTTAAAAGCAGCGTGGATGTCATCCCAATGCATATAAATGCCCACACTTTATATTCTTCACCACGCCGAACGATCATTACTCTCATTAATGAATCGCCACCACCCCCATTTCCTTCATTTACTCATCAGGAGGTATTCTACAGTGCGCGCCCTGAAAGTGGGCCTATCATTCGGTGATCCAAACCGTTGATATGATGATCCTGTAGTGGATGGTGCATAACCAACAAATATGCATGTGGAAATCATTTATAGTTTTGCAATGGCTGCCATAAAATGGACAGTTGAGAATGAAATATTACAGTAACGGTCCACAGTCAATCTGAAAAAGATAAAAGGATACATGGATATGATCACATGGGACATCCATGGTGGGTCCATAATACAGGCGGTTTAGATGATTGACAGTGGGCCCCACATGTACAAACAGAATATCCAGGACTACTGTACATATCCTCAGGTCAGGCAGTGGATAGTACTCCTGGACTCGCGCCTACCAAACAAAACGAAATGGTACAAAAATAAGAACGAAAAAGAAATCAAAAAAAGCAAATTTCTCATCTTATGTATTTTTAGTTTAGATCCCGGATTTGCATGATACTCTGGCAGAGCGTGATGGATGATATGCTGAGAAAATGCATACGTGGCGTACATGTAATTCAACCAAAACCGTCCAAATTCTGGATCCCTGCTTAGATGTGTCAGGAACAAAATGGTACTCTTATCGGGTTATCTAACTATTAGATTGCTAAACATTTATTAGATGGGTAAAAATGAAAATATCCAGCGATCCTATTACAAAAAACTAGTGTCCACGAATCAGAGGTCAGGATTGTTCAACTAATCTGAAATTTAAAGGCTCCACAATTTAGTCAGTTTAATTTACATTAGTATATGCCACACATAATTTCTACTATCAAATAACTTCCAATGGAAAAATAAGAAAAACAAAAATAAAACCCAGGATCCTCAAGGTGGTTAGTGATATCCATAAATAAGAAGATGTTCATCTACAAAGTCTGGGGGAATTGACATTGACACCCACACTGAAGCAAGCTTTTTATATACCAACGGTAAGATGATAACACAACTATGAATTATTGTGTTGCTAGTAGTAGTAGGTGTGGGTGTAAACGATAATTCCCCCAATATAATGTGTTATTTATTTATATGATGGCAATACAAACCACACAGAATTGTGTCTTTGCATGAGAGAGAGAGAGAGAGAGAGAGAGAGAGAGAGAGAGAGAGATATGGGATTGAGGGGATGAAAGAGTACTGTGATATTGGCACGGCTCAATCAAAAGACACCTTTTCTTTCATGCCAGAAGCGTTGTCTGAGTGAACCGGGCCAACATCGCAGTAACCATTTCAATATAGAAACGACGCCTTTTTCTTTCTTTGTTGCCACCTTTCATGTTCATGGATATTTTAGATGGATCCACATGGACCCAAGATCACAAGAACCAAAAAGGCAGGGCACTATGTAGAGAAATGAAAAAAAAAAAAAAAAAAACCAAGCGAAGGTGAAAGGAAAGACATTTTAAGAGAATGGTAGTACGGAGAAGAGGAAGAAGAAGAAGAAGATGGTTAAGGGAGAACAAGTGGAGAGAGAGAGAGAGAGAGAGAGAGAGAGAGAGAGATGGATAGTTGGGGGGAATGTCTTGCTTGAATTTAAGAAGGTTAAGGTCTGAGAGAGCATTTAAGACGCTCGGCTACCAAACCAGAAAGACAGGCCAGAGCATTAATAGGAAAACCACCCCACAATATTCCTCCCTCTCTAAAGGAAATAAATTTCACCCCTGTGGAAATTTCTCCCATTTAATGAGATAACCGATTTCGTGTGGGGAGACACCTCTACTTCGAGAAAGCTTATTTATTTCTGTCTCCCATGTCGACCATTCGTTTCAATTTTCAAACGGAGCCGTTTGCTCATCCTACACGCGTTTAGACCCTCCTTACCTACATTTCAGTACACATGCTCATGTGGCACACGCTGTGATGGATCCAAACATTTCATCATGTGGATGGGCCACACTAGCCAAAATAGTCAGCAAAATATTTCCGAAGTGAGATAAGAAATGTTAGCAATTATATGGTTTAACAACAATATAAACGCATAGGATCTTCACGTGATGTATTTCGGTAGGGCATCGATCCAGACAAGCGGCGACGTGTAGTGAATGGCCTATGAGTATATACATATATGCCAAGCATTGACGAGGAATTAAACAATTTGTGAAGAATAGGGTTTGACCTTAGATTTTTTTTTTTTTAAATTTTTTTTTGAAGTTTTGTTTATTAAAAAAACAATAACTTTTATCATAATATCATTAACTTGGTCATTTTTGTTAACAAAATAAAAGTTTTGAAAGAAAAGATGAAATAAAGGCTGAAAGCTGATTTTATTAATAAGAATGTACAAGCAGTACAATTGCGAAGAAAGCAAATAAAGTAAAAAAATACCGATGGTGGTTGGAGCGGGCCAGATGAATGTGGACTTCTATCAACTTGTTAGACTTGAATGGTCGTGATCAGAAAGTCATCAAAACTTGCATGGCCATGAGACAGTCGTGGTTTAGCCAATAGGTTGCGATTGAGAGAATTACTAAAGACTTGGGGATCTGGGGGTTCCAACGATATCTACTAAACTAAATTCAATTTGTTATATTAAAGCATTGGACAAAAGTCGAGTGACTAAACTAAGTTATACAATCGATCCAGAATTATTGCAAAATGGTGCTATATAGAAGTAGATAAGTTAAACTAGGCTAATATAGGATAAGATAAACGTACATATGTGATAAAAGATTGATAGACAACATTGAGTTCAAAAGAGATTTATTATGTTTCTATTGGTGAGGGCCCAAAGCTCTTTGTTATGTGCTATTTTTATAGATTTGCATGCATTAGGTGGCAGCCTTGTCTATGATCCATTAGCTTTCGGAATTGATGTTCTGAACGGTTAGTAGGCTTAGCTTGATATGCTTCTATTTTAAGAAGGGGCCAACCAACTATTATGTGTTGGGGTACTATGGAAGCATACATAGATGAATCAAGCAAAGTATTTCAATCGCACAATCAAGTCCAATCATGAACATTCCAAATTTAATATGCAAAAATCCTTACAGGAAAAATAACGGCACAAAGGCACAATAATACACTATAAAAGTAGAAAATATAAGAGATGGAGATTACCCGATTCGAACAAGCCTCAAATCTCCCCAAGCTATGCCCTTGAAACCCTAGAATGAATTTGAAAGCTCTCTCATTTACCCAAATCCTAATTACACCCGTATATATAACCTATACGAGAATCACAATCGAAATCGGGAAAAAAAAAAATCCCGCACTTACGCAATTCCGCGTATACACTCATTGACACCTTTGATGGCATCGAATGCCTTTAATGACATCGAGAATGTTTCAAAATTGTCTAGCCATAAAACATGGATTTTCTGAATTTTTTTGATGGCATCTTTGATGGGACTTTGATGCTATTAACGACCTGTCGATGACATCGAACCCCTTCGATGGCATCGAGTAGGATACCACAAAGTGTCCAGCAATCAACATGAGATTTTTGAATTTTTCCGATGCCATAAAAGTCCATTGATGGCATCGACATACCAGCTGTTTTCAGACTTAAGACATCAACAACAATCTCCACCATGTCTTCAATTTTCATTCTTCATAGCTTTTTTTTTTCTCATCTCTAATTCCTTCTTACATCATAGCTCGTCCGTCACTTCTCATGCACATTCCGATTTTCTTTTACACATTCATCAGGCCTAGAGAAGTTGCACAGAATTTGAACTTCTTCATGGGAACCACTTTAGTGAGCATGTCTGTCAGATTCATATTGGTGTAAATCTTCTCTAGAATCATGCCTCCTTCCTCAAATACCTGTCAGATAAAATGGTAACACACATCAATATGTTTAGTATGTGAATGATAAATATAGTTTTTAGCTAAATTGATCGTGTTTTCGCTGTTGTTATTATCTTCACGGCCTCCTGCAGAAGCTCTAACTTATTTATTATCCCTCTCAACTAAACACCTTCTTTGAATGCCTTTGTCACTACCATACACTCAGCTTCGATCATGAAAAGAGCCACCATAGATTGAAGCTTCTACATCTAAATGATCACTTCATGTGCTAGCATAAACAAATAAATGGAAGTTGACATTCTACTATCCACACTGCCCATATAATCAGAATCTACATAGCCCACTAACTTAGCCACTGAATTCGTAAAAGATAAGACGGAGTCTTACGTACTTCGAATGTATCAAAATAGTCATTTCATTGCTTCCAAGTGTTTCTTGTCGGAGTTAACATGTATCTACTAACAACACCTACCGCATGTGAAATATCCAGTTTTGTATAGACCATGACATATATCAAGTTTCCAACCACAGTAAAAAAAGGCACACAAGATATGTCACGCTCCAAACTCGGAAACTGGGCTTATAAAATTTCCGATCGCCGACTCTGACGCCGACAGCCTCCGTAAAATCCCATTCTCGGCTCCCAGCGCCCATTCGCTAGGTTCCGATCCTGTGATGCTGCGAGGAGGATTTTCAACGCCAGTTTGATTCGTAATAAGCATAACCAAAGGCATAATCCACAAACAACAACCAAAAACTTTATTACATATCCATTATGATAAAAAACTTTACAAGTACAATGAACATAAAGGGAAATACAATGATAGTGGACGATAACTCTAAAATGATCTGCAAAGCGCTCCTGCCTCAGCGCTGCTGTGCTCCAACATCACCTATACGCAACGGTCGTGCATAACCTTATAGAAAGCTTAGAGGGTGGTGAAAGTGTGTGCGCAAGGTAGTAATATGATCATGCAATATTAGAATAATGCAGAATATGCAGATGGATCCATGAATACCATTAGCCGTACCAAGGCTATGCGATGTAAGACATGAATGATATCGGCCATACCAAGGCCATGAGATGTGAGATACAACTCAAGCTTACAAATCCTCATTTAAGTCCACATCTCAATACAACTCAAATCTGAAATATCAACGGGGTCTAGTACACTCTAAACCAGATCGCCGCCCTATCATACGCAATAAGGTAAGTGGAAGAGACCTCACTATCCGTCTGCCAATATCGGCCTCGACTCGTCGATAGCTTACCCATTCCTCGAGCTGGTCAAACTCAGCCTAGCTTTGCCCCCTACTCTCGGACGGGTAAGACCGCACCCCCTTCTAACCGACCACGACACAGTGGAAAGCACAATCGTCTGGTAATCGGCACTCGACGCTCATGCACCCACTCGGTCTACACGTTGGAGCAACCTCTTGGTACCATGAGGGTTTAAAGACTTTCACCTAGGGATATCTATAACACCTCATGTAGAACAAGATTTTCGGTATCCAATCCTACCAACCACGATACGCCTGTGGAGGCTACGACTCTGATGTCGCTAGGGCGTCCAGTAACCATGTCACACAATGTGAAATGCATGAATCACACTCTCCAGTCATGCAGTAATCTTGCGCGTATCGTGCACTCATGTAGGGCAACACCGCCTAACCGAGAGCCCATAAATAATCTGCCCGAAGGCATATGCTATGATCAATCATTTCTCATATCAAGCATACATATGATGCGTATGATCGTGAGTCATGAAACTATACTAAACATGTAATAAAGTAATGAACTATCCTTACAACACAGATAGGCCTAGACGACCTACACACAACAAGTACGACCTATCAATGAGCCCTAGTGAGAGTCATAATGTGGACATTCAACCAACATTATACTTGCAATGTGGACGTCAAACCAACATTACTCCCAAGGCATAGCTCGTCGTGCAACATCATTACATAAACCGTGTTGGGATCACACATTGCAATGGACCTTAGGTACATCCCATTGGGCCTTAAATATATGATATGGGCCATATCATATGGGCCTTATATTCATCAAGTGAGCCACAACCATGGGCCGCACCAATGGGCCTTATGTGCATTGCAATGGGCCATAACCTCTTGGGCCTTATATTCATCAAGATGGGTCTCGACTAATGGCCTTATACAAATCTCCAAAAGGGTTGGACAGTTTAGATGAAACTCATGCATCATGGTAGGTCCCATAGGGATAGAAGGCATAGATTAATCACATACTTCATGGTGGAGATCCATACTGATGAAAGGTGAGGACATAATACATATATAAGTGGGTCTTATGTAGGACCCACCAAAATGTTTATTTCCCATTCGTCCCAGGGCCCAACATAATGTTTATTTTCCATCCAAACTGAGGCCCAACGTGATGTTTATTTTCCATCCAAACTGTTCATAGGGTCACATGGGCCTAGGGCCCACTGTAATATTTATTTGCAATCCAATCTATTCATAAGGTCATGCGGACCTTAGGCCCACCAAAATATTTATTTGCAATCCAATCTATTCTAAGGTCATGTGGACCTTGAGGCCCACTGTAGTATTTATTTGTCACCTATTTACAAAATCATACGGTCAGGGGGGGTAGCTCCCACCGTCCAGTGTGGAAGGTGCAGATATAACACATAAATCATGGTGGGTCCCACCGTCCAGGGGTGGATGGCACCGACAGAACACAAATCAGGGTGGGTTCCACCGTCCCACGCTGTGGACGATGGAATGAAACAAATACATTACAGTGGGTTCCACCGTCCAATACAACACATGCATCACTGTGGGCTCCACGTGGGGCTCACCATAATGTTAATACACCATCCAATTTGTTGATAAGGTCGTACAGACCTAGATGAAAAGGAAAAATAAATTTCATCTTGATCCAAAACTCCTGTGGCCCATAAAAGGAGTTTCAATGGTAGAGGTTCAATCCCACTGTTTCTTGTAGTGTGGGCCACCTGAGCTGTGGATGGGACTGAGATTTGGAGGGGGCCCACTGCTGGGAGTGGCCCACCTCATGAACGGCGTGGATGTAAAATATACATCATGGTGGGGCCCACATGCAGGGCCGTGGCCCCTGGCCCGTCCGCCCATACACAGCATGCTGCTGCTGCTGTGTCAGGGGCAGCAGGCGCTGCCCCCTTATATATGTATATATATATATATATATATATATATATATATATATATATATATATATATATATATATATTTGAAAATACATCTTCTTGCATTTTTTCGGGTGTGTGGCCCGCATCATGTAAATCCACCCCAGTCATTGGTCTCTACAGACTATAACAAGTCCATCAATCCCAATATTGGACATGTCTTGCCGTGTAGGGAATTTTAAGCAAATATGAAAGGTGAAAATCACCGTTTTTAATGCTATGGCCCACTAGATACTCGAATCAACCTCATTTTTCGGCTCAACACCTAAAATAAGATGGGGAAAGGAATGGACGGCGTGGATTAAGTCCTTATATCAAGGTGGGGTGTGTATGAGTGGGCCACCCCATGAGCTTGTAACCAAGCTAATATTTGTGTTTACACAGAGACGTCCAGCGTCCCTGGACGCTGGACGGTCCTCACAACAAAGGTGGGCTATATTCAAGTGGGCCACCACATGATGAATGGTGTGGGTACAACACACATAAGGTGGGCCCCTCTCATAGATGTCTTGGGTAAAATACTTACTTCATGATGGGTTCCATTCAAGTGGGCCACACGGCCAAATCATCACATAAAAACATAAAAAAAAGAGGGGAGAGAGATTGAGGGACACACGTGCATGGAGGGGTCCACCACTATGAGCCTCCCTTCCATATATCCAATCATACATCAAGTGGGTCCCATTGCATGTGGGCCCACCAAATCAAGAATCAACGGTGGAGATCCCCTCTCCACCAAAATGAAAGGTCTAGATGACCTCATTCAACTAAAAAAGTAAACATCATGATGAGGTCCATGGAGAATGGCCCCATCATGGAATGATATTGATAATCAAGGTGGCCCATCGGCCACATCTTAGGGTCTAAGGTGAGATCCATAACATTGATCGGTAGGCCTCATTTGGCCCACCATAAAAACACAAAATCTAGGCTATAGGAGCACCCCATTGTTTGATCTTCTTGCTCCCTTGGCTTCCTTAGCTCCTTAGCTTTGATTCCAACGGAGGAGATGAGGTTTGGATGGTTGAGATGGGAGATCTTAGGATAGAAAGGTGGGCCACACTTGGAGCTTGAAAGAGAGGGAGAGGCTTGGACGTATGGTGTTTCTCTTACTTGGGAATGATTTGAAAAAAATGAGAAAGAGAGTTGTAAAGAGAGAGGAGTGATGGGTGATGGATGTGTTGATGTGGTGAGTGATGGGTGTAAGAACCTTTTTGACTTTTATGGTCATTTGTGTAGGAAAGGCATGAGTGTGTAAGAGACTTTTTAACTTTGAGGCTTTCTTGGGAATGGGTGAAAATTGATGTGTACTTGACATGTACTTGACATGTTGAGATTGATGGATTGATGTGACAAGTCGTAGAATTCTCTTGGGTTTTGCAACGCGCGACGTTTTCCTCGCACCGAACGTTGGCCCACATCTCCTGATCAGGGTATCGCCTCGGTGCGTGAGTCGCGACATCGCTATGATAAAGGTCTTGGATTGAGTCGACTCGGGTTGACGGCGTGAGAATCAGGGTCGTGCACAAATATCGGTTAAGGGTCGAAGGTTGTCGGAATTCGACCGAGAAGACCACGAAAGTCTATGGAATAGTACGGTCTAGGATACGGGGCTTATAACTCTTCCCTCCTAATAAAAATTTCATTCTTGAAATTTACACAATCACCGTAACTAGCATAACTCGCAAGGAATAAGAAACATAATATTACTATATAAAATCAGAGATAATATACAAAATAAATCACATGATCAATCATCAAAGAGATGGGGATAATGCTCTCGAATCTCGGCGTCACGCTCCCAAGAAGCCTCCTCTATAGAATGGTGACCCCACTGAACCTTCATCAAAGAAATGACCTTAGTCCGGAGGACTTGCTCCTTCTGATCAAGGATACGGACTGGTTGCTCAATGTAAGAAGCGTCCTCATGAACCTCTAGCGGCTGCCAATCAATAACGAGAACTATGTCTGACCCACACTTCCGCAACATAGCTACATGAAAAATGTTATGGACGCCAGACAACTAAGATGACAAGACAAGCCGATAGGCTACGACGCTAATGCGCTCAGTGATCTCGAAAGGTCTATAAATCTCGAGGCAAGCTTGCCCTTCGCTCCAAATCGAACTACGCCCTTCATGGGCGAGACCTTGAGATACACATGGTCCCCTACATCAAACTCCAAATGATCACACCGACGATCAGCAAAACTCTTCTGCCGGCTCTGAGCTGTGCGCATCCTCTGCCTAATGATATCGATAGCCTCTGACATCTCCTGCACAAGCTAGGGACCTAGGAGACGACGCTCTCTAACTTCAGTCCAACAACTCGGTGATCTGCATGGTCTGCCATATAGTGCCTCAAAAGGAGCCATGTCGATGGTCGCCTAATAGCTGTTGTTGTATACAAACTCAGCTAATCGCAGATGCTCATCCCAGCTACCTTTGAAATCAATCGCGTAGGCCCGAAGCATATCCTCAAAGATCTGGTTGACCCTCTCGGTCTGGCCATCGGTCTGCGGATGGTATGCGATGCTGATCTCCAAATCAGTCTCCATCGCTCTCTGAAAGCTCTTCAAAAACTGAGACATGAACCTCGAATCCTGGTCAGAAATGATCGAGACTGGAACGCCATGCAGTCTCACAACATCCTCGATAAATAACCTCGCAAGCTGGTCTATAGACCAAGTCGCACACATCGCAAAGAAATGTGTTGACTTCGTTAGATGATCCACAACAACCCAAATGGCGTCATGACTGCGCTGAGTCCTCGGCAAGCCCATAATGAAATCTATCAACACGTGCTCCCACTTCCACATCGAGACACTCAACAGCTGTAATAGACTAGGGGGTCTCTGATGATCGACCTTGACACGCTGGCATGTGTCACACTTGGCCATAAAATTGGTGATTTGACACTTCATCCCCGCCCAAAAATACTGTCGCCTCATGTCATAGTACATCTTCGTCGAGCCAGGGTGGATAGAAAACCGTGATCGATGTGCCTCGGTCATAAGATCTCTGTTGTAAGACCCGTATCTTAATCCGTACTGTTCCGTAGACTTCCGCGATCTTACCGGTCGAATTTCGGTAACCTTCGACCCTTAATCGATATCGACGCGCGACCCTGATTCATATACCGACAACCCGAGTCGACTCAACCCGAGACCAATACCATAACGACCGCGCCGTCGTTGTGGTTCTTATGCCGCGACTCGCGCACCGATGCGATACCCTGGTCAAGAGTTGTAGACCGACGTTCGGTGCGAGGAAACGCCGCGCGTTGCTAAATCCAAGGGAATCTCTACGATGTGTCACATCAATTACATCAATCCCATCAATCCATCAATCCATCACATGTCAAGTACACATCACTTTCACCCCTTTTCCCAAGCAACCACAAAAGTCTTCCTAACCCATACCTTTCTTACACAAAAGGTCACAAAAGTCTTCACCTCCCATACCTCTCTTACACAAAAGGCCACAAAAGTCAAAGATTTCTTACACAACCATCACTCACCACATCCATCCATCACTCTCTCTCTCCCTTTACAACTCTTCTCTTCCTCATTTACAAAAAAAAACTCCAAGTAAAAGAAAATCCCATGTATGGAATTTTTCAAGTATCTCTAAGCTTCAAGTGGCCCACTTTCCTACCCCACCATCTCCCATCTCAACCCTCCATTCCTTATCTCATCCATTGAAGTTGGAGCTAAGATGCCAAAGAACCCCTAGGAGCAAGAAGATCGGACGGTGGGTGCCTTTATAGGGTAGTTTCTTTCTTATTTTTATGATGGGCCAAGTGAGACCCACCGATCAATGGTGTGGATCTCGCTTGGGACCCTAAGATAAGGCCGATGGCCCACTTGGATCATCATGATCATTCCATGATGGGGCCATTCTCCATGGACCCCATCATGATGTTTAATTCATTGCAAAAGGTCATCTAGACCGTCCATTTTGGTGGAGAGAGGATCTCCACCATTGATTCTCGATCTTGGTGGTCCCATGTGTTTAGGGACCCTTTTTATTGTATGATTTGCTTTTAAGGGAGGGCCCATAATGTCGGGGTCCCTCCATCACAAGGCGTGTCCCACTCTCCATGTCTCTCTCTCTCTCTTTTATTTCTTTTTATTTTATTTTATCTTATTTTATGCAATAGGGTTGTGTGGCCCACTTGTGTGGACCCCACCTTGAGACATTATTTTGTTCAAGATTTATTCAAGTGGGGCCCACCATATACGTTGTACCCACGTCACCCATCAGTGGTGGCCCACTTCATTAGGGCCCACCACAATGTATTTTTAAAGGAAACCAAACTGTCCAGTGTGTGGGACGCTGGACGTTTCAAAAAAAAAAAAAGAAGAAAGGGAAAGAAGAAAAGAAGGAGGCCTTTGGTGGTCCACTTGCTTAGGCCCCACCATGATGTATGTAATCAATCCACGCCGTCCATCCCATTCTCTGCCTAATTTCATGCGTTGGGCCAAGATTTGGAGCTGATCCAATCACCTGGTGGGCCTTAGCGTCAAAAATTGCATCCTCACCATTCAAATATCATTTTCTTATTTTATTTCATTTCCTAAGCATATAAAAATTCAAACTTCGAACTCTTTTCGCCTATTGTGAGTCACTGAACGCAATGGCTGGGGCGAATTTTTTGTAAGCGGGCCCCACTTGTGAAATACCCTAAAAAATCAGGTTTTTTCCAAAATTGCAAGAGGCCTTGCCTCTTTGCTTCTGACAACAGCTGCAGCAGCAGCGTCAGCGTGGTGGGCGGTCAAGCAGCTGCCCACGGCTGCTGCCATGGGCCCCACCATGATGTATATGTTAAGATCCACACCGTTCATGAGGTGGGTCCCCTCCTCAGGTGGGCCCCCTCCAAATTTCAACCCGATCAAGAACTCAGGTGGCCCACACCACTGGAAACAGTGGAATTGTATACCTACCATTGAAATCCTTTTTGGGGCCCACAGAAGTGTTGGATCAAGCTGAAATTTATGTTTTCCCTTCATCCAGGTCAGAGTGACCTTATGAGCAGCTTGGATGCCAAATAAATATTACAGTGGGCCCCACATGGGACCCACAATGTTGTATGTGTTGTAAGTTCACCATCCAGTGGACTGTGGCGCCCACCTTGACACCGTATTGTCTCCACCGTCCAGCGGACGGTGGAGCCCTCCTTGATGCGTGTGTCATCCCCTCTGACCAGCGGTAGTGGGACCCACCATGATGCATGTGATGCATCCAGACCATCCATCCGCTTGGTGAAATCATTTTAAGGCATGAGTGGCTGGTTGGGTGGGCCACTCATGCATGGGCTAGGCCCATTTGAATTACAAAAGGCCTTTGGGTTAGGCTCAATTGATTTATGAAAGGCTTATGGGTCAGGCCTATTTGATTCATATAAGGCCTATGGACTTGGGCCCACTTGATATGTAAAGCCTATGGACTTAGGCTCACTTGATATTCAAGGCCTATGGGTTTAGGCCCACTTGATATGTTTCAAGTCCATGGGACTAGGCCCATTTGATGTATTCCAAGGCCCATGAAATTGGACCCATTTGATGCGTTTTTAAAGCCCATGGAAGTAGGCCCATTTGATTTGTAAAAGCCATATGGGTTAGGCCCATTTAAGACATATTAGACCCATGAGATTAAACCCATTTGATGCAATCCAAGGCCCACGGGTTTTGACCCATTGCAATGCACATA
The DNA here is from genome assembly GCA_037074715.1 of Magnolia kwangsiensis. Classification (NCBI taxonomy): domain Eukaryota; kingdom Viridiplantae; phylum Streptophyta; class Magnoliopsida; order Magnoliales; family Magnoliaceae; genus Magnolia; species Magnolia kwangsiensis. The sequence continues at coordinate 101,026,648 of CM073575.1, read as the reverse complement.
AGACCCATTGGTGTGACCCATCTATGTGGCCCATCTGATGAATAAAAGGCCCATAAGATATGACCCATTTGATATATATGTAAGGCCCAATGGGATGAACCTAAAGTCCATTACAATGTATAATTCCAATACAGACTAAGTAGCGATGTCTACAAAGATCGTGCCTTGGGAGCAATGTTGGTTTGACGTCTACATTGCGAGTGTAATGTTGGTTGGATGTCCACATTACGACTCTCCTTAGGGCCCATTGTTGGGCCGTACTACCGTGTATAGGCCGTCTAGGCCCATCTGCATTGTAAGAATGGTTCATCACTCACTTACATGTTTAGTATAGTTTCATGACTTATGATCATATGCATCATATGTATGCTTGATATGAGGATTGACTGATCATAGCATATGCCTTCGGGCAGGTTGTTTATGGGCTCCTGGTTAGGCGGTGTTGCCATACATGATCGCACGATATGCGCAGGATTTGTTGCATGACTGGACAGTGTGAATCATGTATTTCGCATTTGTGTGACATGGTTATTGTACGCCCTAGCGATATCAGGGCCGTAGCCTCCACAGACGCATCGTGGTTGGCAGGATTGGATACCGAAAATATTGTTCTACATGGGGTGCTATAGATATCACTGGGTGAAAGTTCCTAAACCCTTATGCTACCAAGAGGTTGCTCCAACGTCTAGACCGAGTGGGTAGATAAGCGTTGAGTGCCGATTACCAGACGGTTACGCTCTCCACTGTGTCGTGGTCGGTTAGAAGGGGTTACGGCCTTACTTGCCCAAGAGTAGGAGGTAATACTAGGCTGAGTCTGACCAGCTCGAGGAATGGGTCTGCTATCGACGAGTCGCGCCCGATATTGGCAGACGAATAGTGTGGTCTCTTCCACTTACCTTATTGCGCGTGATGTGGCGGCAATCTGGTTTAGAGTGTACTAGACCCTGGTGATATCCCATATTTGAGTTGTATTGATGTGTGGACATAGATGAGGATCTGTATGCTTGAGTTGCATTACACATCGCATGGCCTTGGGATGGCCGATACCACTTATGTCTTGCATCGCATAGCCTTGGTACGGCTCATGATATTATGGATCCATCTGCATATTTCGCATTACTCTGACATTGCATGTTCATATTACTACCTTGCGCACACACTTTCACCACCCTTTAAGCTTTCTATAAGCTTATGCACGACCGTTGTGTGCACGTGACGTTGGTTCGCAACAGCGCTGAGGCAGGAGCACGTTGCAGATCGTTTTAGAGTTTTTTTTTATTCTTTACCATTGTATTTCCCTTTATGCTCATTGTACTTGTAAAGTTTTTGATCATAGTGGAAATGTAATGGAGTTCTTGGTTGTTGTTTGTGGGTTATGCCATTGCTTATGCTTATTACAAATCAAACTGACGTTGAAATTCCTCCTCGTAGCATCCCAGGATCGGAGCCTGGCGAATGGGAGCTAGGAGCCGAGAATGGGGTTCTACGGAGGCTGTCGGCGCCGGATTTGGCGATCGGAAATTTTGTGAGCCCGGTTTCCGAGTTAGGGGCGTGACATCTGTGTAGCTCAGGAATATCCAGGACACATAATCGACCTCTGAAGCGAAGTCTGCCATCTATACCAATCTGCCAATCTGCCTGACTCTCAGATGCAACCTCAGCTATATAACTCTACAACGACTCATTAGCCTGCTGAGCCTCGATCACCCTTGCGACAAGAGAGGGTTGAATCGACAGGCTCGATAACTGCACAATAGAGGACTGCATGCCGAACTCAAAATCATACTTTGCGATATCCTCAAGCATCCTCCACTCTCGCATCATTATATGCTCCACCAGGCCTCGTGGCTGATGGCTGAGGGCATCTGCCACCACGTTCGCCTTGCCTGGGTGGTACTAGAGATCCAAATCATAGTCTTTCAAGAGTTTTATCTAACACCTCTGCCTCATATTCAACTCAAACTACGAGAAGAGGTACTTCAAGCTCTTGTGGTCGGAGAAGAGCTCGAACCTGATCCCATAAAGATAGTGCCTCCACACCTTCAGTGCGAAGACAACTACCGCCAACTCTAAATCATGCGTGGGATAGTTTAGCTCATGGACCTTAAGCTGACGAGATGCGAAGACCACTGGTCTCCTGTGCTGCATCAGGACAGCACCCAAATTAATATGCGAGGCATCAGTAAATACAATAAATCCGTCACTCCCAGAGGGAAGAGTGAGGATAGGAGTGGACGTCAGATGGTCCTTCAACTCCATAAATGCTCGCTCGCAGGCGTCACTCCAAATAAAATCTGCGCCCTTTCGAGTTAACCTGGTCAGCGGGGCTGTAATATGAGAGAAGCCCTCAATGAAACGCTGGTAATAGCCCGCTAAACCAAGGAAACTATGGATCTCAGACGCATTTGTGGGCTAGCCCCACTGACGCACTGCCTCAACCTTCGAGGGGTCCACTGCGATGCCCTCCCTCGTCACCACGTGACCGAGGAACTTCACCTCCTCCTGCCAGAACTCACACTTCTCTAGCTTTTCATATAGCTGGTGTGAGAGGAGGGTCTGTATAGTAATCTCCAAATGCTGCTCGTGCTCCTCACGGGTCCTCAAATAGATCAGAATGTCGTCGATGAAGACTATAACAAACTGATCGAGATATGGGCGGAAGACCTCGTTCATCAACTGTATGAAGACCGCAGGTACATTGGTCAGTCCGAAGGACATGACATGGAACTCAAAATGACCGTAACGTGTCCTGAATGCTGTCTTCGAAATGTCCTCCTCTCGGACCCGAATCTGATGATAACCGAAATGCAGGTCAATCTTCGAAAAGAACTGTGCAACCTGTAACTGATCAAATAAATCATCAATCCTCCGGAGCGGGTACTTGTTCTTGATCGTGACTTTGTTGAGCTCACGGGAATCTACACAGAGCCTCAACGAGCCACCCTTCTTCTTCATGAAGAGTACCAGCATTCCCCACAACGAACTGCTCGGACGGATAAAGCCCAACTCGCGCAATTCGTCCAACTGCTTCTGCAGTTCCCGTAATTCCAACAATACCATATGATACGGGGCCTTCGAAATAAGCACGGTACCGGTCACGAGATCAATCTGGAACTCGGTGAGTTGACAAGGCGATAATCTCGGAATCTCCTGGAACACATCGAAAAAATCACAAACTCTAGGCAACTGGTCGATACAAGCGACAATAAGCTCCTCAATGGCGCAGGACATCATACAAGACAACGACTCTCCTCTGGGCTCTGTAATGAACTGAAACTGTGGCACACCGGGTATACAGAATGTGACTGTCCTCGTGGAGCAATCCAATATGACATAGTACTCAGTAAGCCAATCCATACCCAGGATAACATCGAACTCAGACATCGGTAATGCAAACAAATCGACAGGCAGAAAGGTATTCTTGACTAAAACGAGGTAAGACGAGAAAAATTGACCCATCATTGTAGTCTTCCCCAAGGGAGTTGATACTGACAGACCCTCACAAGCAGACTCCAACGGTAAGCCAGTCGATCGGCAGAAACTCTCGGCCACAAAAGAATGCGATGCACTAGAATCAAACAACACATATGCAGTGCATGCAGAGACTAAAAGCATACCCTCGATGACCCCTCCAAATTACTACGGATCCTGCTGAGCCACGTAGAACCAGCCTGAGCCGGCTGGGGAGGTGTCTGTCCCCTCTGAGCGTGCTTCTACTGATGGGGTCGTTGAGGAGGTCAAAACTGCTACCTCTGCTGCTGCAGCCTCAGGTGCTAATGTTGATGCTGCTGCTGAGGTGGCCTTGGTGGTGGGGACTGCTGTCGCTGTCGCTGTGGGGGTATCTGCTGCTACTATGGTGGAGGTTGTTGTGGACCTCTCTGCTGCTGCTGGGGGCTGAGACACTCCCACATACGATGTCTCGTCACACCGTACCTAAAACAAGTGCCAGTGAACTGCCTCGGAGGTGGTGCTAGTGGTGTTGCTAGAGCTCGAAAGGCTGGGAGACCTGTGTGCCTCTGCTGTGGTTGACGCTGCTGGAAATCACTGGAAGGAGCCTGCCTCTTTTAGTCTTTCCTTTGACTGCACTTAGACAGAGAACCGGCCCACTTAGCCTAAAAAATTTGGGCCTTCCGTACCACTCCCTCAAAAGTCAAGAGCTCATGCCCAATAACACGACCTCGAAGATCGTAACGTAAGCCGTCCTCAAAGCGGCGGGCTCTTCGCTCCTCATCATCTACTAAGTAAGGTGCAAATCTGGACAGTACTCCAAAGCGAGCCGCATACCGAGCCACTGTCATATTGCCCTACACCAAGGCCTCGAACTCTAACGCTTGCTGTCGTCGGATGTAATCTGAAAAATACTGTCAGTAAAACCGATCCACAAAATCCTCCCAAGTCCACACAAAATCAGCACCTACTGCTCGGGAGACTGATGTCCACCAATGCTCAGCCTCACCGTGGAGAAGAAACACGGCTAGTTGAACTCATCGCTCAGTCGTACATCTCATCATCTCGAATATCTTCTCTACATCGACGCGCCACTTCTCAGCTACCGTCGGGTCTAGCTCACCCCAGAAACGCGGGGGATCGAGCCGTTGAAATTCACGAAGGAGGGCGCTTATGCGCTCCTGCTCTGCTTGGGCCAATGAAACAATGGGGTGCCTGCCCTACCCCTAGAGTGCAGCCGTCACAGCCTGTGACATCTGCTACAACTGAGAGGCACTCACATATACGGTCGGATCCACACTGGTCTCTGGTGGAGGAGCTGCATCCATATGCTGGGCAGTAGGAACCTCTGGTGGTGGAGTGAGCATCGTAGGTGGTACGACGGGAGACACAGGTGGGGGAGCGGGAGTCTCAGGTGGTGGTGCGAGAGTCGATCGGGTCACTCTCTCACGCGCCATGTCCTACAGGAAAGAGCAAAGACGCCTATCAACTTCAAAACTCTCGAAGGCACGCACGTTAAGGGTCTGTAACGGAAGATTGCAAAGCTATCCGAACTTTGGGACTCAGCCATTCCAAACTCATAGCAGACATGTAATGTTATTCTCGGTTATTTCTAAGTTATGCTCTGATACCAACTTCTGTCACGCCCCAAACTCAGAAACCGGACTCACAAAATTTTTGATCACCGAATCTGGCGCCGACAGCCTTCGTAAAACCCCATTCTCAGCTCCCAGTGCCCATTCGCCAGGTTCCGATCCTGGGATGCTACGAGGAGGATTTTCAATGTTAGTTTGATTACTAATAAGCATAACCAAAGGCATAACCCACAAACAACAATAAAAAACTTGATTACATTTCTACTATGATAAAAAATTTTATAAGTACAATGAGCATAAAGGGAAATACAATGATAGTGGACGATAACTCCAAAATGATCTGTAAAGTGCTCCTGCCTCAGCGCTGTTGTGCTCTAACGTCACCTGCATACAACGGTCGTGCATAAGCTTATAGAAAGCTTAGAGGGTGGTGAAAGTATGTAAGCCCCGTATCCTAGACCGTACCGTTCTATAGACTTCCGCGGTCCTACCGGTCGAATTCCGGCAACCTTCGACCCTTAACCAATATTTGCATGTGACCCTGATTCGTATGCCGTCAACTCGTATCGACTCAACCCAAGACCTTTACCATAGCGACTGCGCCATCGCTGCGGTTTCGATGCCGCGACTTGCGTGCCGAGGCGATACCCTGGTCAAGAGATGTGTGCCAACGTTCGGTGCGAAGAAAATGCCGCGCATTGTGAAACCTAAGAGAATCTCTACGAGGTATCACATCAATCCCATCAATCCATCACATGTCTAGTGCATGTCAAGTACACATCACCTTTCACCCATTCCCAAGCAACTACAAAAGTCAAGAACTCTTAAACCAAAAGCCCTCAAAGTCAAAAAGTTCTTACACCACCCATGCTTTTCTTACACAAATGGTCACAAAAGTAAAGATTTTCTTACACCCATCACTCACCACATCCATCACCCATCTCTCTCTCCCTTTACAACTCTCTCTCTCTCTTTCTCATTTTTAAACTCAAAAAAATCTAAGGAGAGAAATCCCATACGTATGAGAATTCTCTAAGCCTCTCCCTCTCATTCAAAACTTCAAGTGTGGCCCACTTTCCTACCTCATGATCTCCCATCCTAACCATCCATTCCCCATCTCCTCCATTAGAATCAAAGCTAAGGTGCTAAGGAACTCATAGGAGCAAGAAGATCGAACGGTGGGTGCTCCTCTAGATGTAAAAAAAATCTGATTTCTATAGCCTACATATTTTCTTTCTTTCATGAGGGAAGTGTATGACCCACCAATCAATGGTGAAGATCCCACACAATCCCATGGTTGTGGCCTAATGGCCTACCTTATGCATGCATGATCCATGCATGGGGCTTTTCTCTATGGGCCCCATCATGGTAGTTTTATTTCATATCATATAATATTTGGGTCATCTAGACCTTATAACCATGGTGGGGATGACATCCTCACCATGCATTTTAATTATAGGCCATGCATGTGTAAGATCCATGTTGTAAATGTAAATATAGGTATGATATGCGGGTGTGATTGATCTTGGGAGGGCTCAATAGTGGCAGAGCCCCTTTCCCTATGGTCGGATTATCCCACTATCTCTCTTTTCAATCATTTTATTTCCTGATGTGTGTGGCCCATTAATGTATTTTCCTTTTATTTAACTTATATAATAAGTTTTATCTAAGTACATGTTGTTGTCCAGAATTTTCTGGACAGTTTCTAGTTATTTTTGGACCAGATTTTGGGACTGTTTGGGGGACTATTCATACCTATTAAATATACTTTTCTTAAATGTGGGGATCTCATCTTGATGTCCCCTAAATTTCAGCCCCAATTGACCTTCATTGAGGTCCCAAAGGTGTGGTCCAAGTGAGGTGGACAGTCTGGATTTTCTGCACTGTTCCAGCAACATTCCACCATGGACAGTTGGAATTTTAAAATTTATTTAAATACCTATGGGTGTTTAAAAATTATAAAAATTTTCAGGGGAGTGACCTACTTATGGTAGGACTCACCTATAAAATTTTGGGGCCAATGGACGCCTGTACACACCATGGTGATAGCGGGACCGGCCCATTATAATATGTTGTCCAGATCTGTCTGATGTTTAGGACAGATTGATTTATGTAAATGAATTAAAATATTTACAGATGTTCAAAAATTTTAAAATTTTTTAAGAGTGTGGTCCACTTATTTTAGAACCCACATACCAAATTTCAGGGCCAATGGACCCCTGTACACACCGTGATGAGGGCCGGACTGGCCCACCACGTTGGGACGTCCAGGTCTGTCCAATTTTTCTGGACAATCTGTTTTATTTAAATTAATTAAAATACTTAGAGATATCTTAAAATTATGAAATTTTGTGACAGTGTGGCCCACCTATGGAAGTATCACTCTGTGAAATTTCAGCCTCAATTGACCCCGTTTGGGTATCCAAAAGAATGGGACAAGATGATTGGAATCCCAAATTTTTTCTGTTGTGCAGTCCAGCAATATGCCTTGATAAAAACCAAATATGCCTTGATAAAAAACCATAATTCAAAAATATTTCTTCTAATGGTGGGCCACCTTTTTGGGTTTTCTCTCATTGTATGCATGATGAGGGACCTTGGCCCTCAATTTTCAGAGTTTTAGAGGCCTTGGACTCACTCCAATGGAGTGCCCAAATTTAGGACAACAACATGTTATAATTATGCTAGCCTTGGGCTGAAATTTTGAGGAGTGGGGCCCACCATATTGTAAAGATCTTAGAGGAAATGATTTATACCTTTAGTTCCTTAAATGTTGGGCTTAATGAATGTACTTTTGAGGCCCACCACAGTTGAATTTAATTGGGTCCATGAATGTAGCTAGTTGTTGAACTATTTAAGGCCCATAGAGTGGACCCATTTGATGTGTTCCAAGGCCCATGGGATTAGGCCTATTTGATGTAATTTAAGGCCCATAGAGTGGACCCATTTGATGTGTTTCAAGGCCCATGGGATTAGGCCCATTTGATGTAATTTAAGGCCCATAGAGTGGACCCATTTGATGTGTTCCAAGGTCCATGGGATTGGACCCATTTGATGTATTTTAAAGCCCATAGGATTAGGCCCATTTGATATGTATAAGGCCCATGGGTCGAGAACCATTTGATGCAATCTAAGGCCCACGGGTTATGACCCATTGCAATGCACATAAGGCCCATTGGTGCGGCCCATTGATGTGGCCCATTTGATGAGTAAAAGGCCCATATGACATGACCCATTTGATGTATTTAAGGCCCAATGGGGTGTACCTAAGGTCCATTACAATGTGTGATCACAACCTAGTTTACGTAATGTTATTCACTACGGGCTACACCTTGGGAGCAATGTTGGTTTGACATCCACATTGTGAGTATAATGTTGGTTAAATGTCTGCATTGTGACTCTTCCTAGGGCCCATTGGTAGGCCCGTACTTGTTGTATGCAAGCCGTCTAGGCCAGCTACGTTGTAAGGATAAGGCATTACTTTATAACATGCTTAGTATAACTCCATGACGCACAACCCATTTGTATCGGTCCATTTGATCGGCCTGCTCGTATCGGCCATTTGATTGATTTAGCCCATATGATTGATTAGGCCCATCTTGATATATTTGTGGCCTGTTGCTAAGGCCATATTTGAGGCTCGTTGTTGAGGCCCACCTTGATGTGTATGAGGCCCGTTGTTGAGGCCCACCTTAAATATATATGAGGTCCATGTTGCAAGGCCCATTGTGATGTATGCAAGGCCCATTGTGATGTATGCAAGGCCCATGGGTCATGGCCCATTGCAATGTATGTAAGGCCCAATTGGTGTGGCCTATTCGATATATTTATGGGGTCCATGTCATTAGGCCCATCCTGTTGTATTGGTGACCCGTCCATTGAGGCTCACCCGTGGTATATATTTGAGGCCCATGTGTAGGGCCCACCTATTGTGTATTTAAAGCCCATGGGTTGTGGCCATAGTGATGTATATTAGGCTTATGTGATGTAGCCCATACTGATGTGTATTAGACCTAGGTATGTGACTCACCTGCGAAGTATATTTGAGGCCCATTGTGATATATCTGAGGCCCATGGGTGCGACCCATCCAGATGTATTTGAGGCCTATGGGCAAGGCCCATTGTGATATGTGTTAGGCCCATGACCAGGGCCCACTTGTTTCGTATATTTGGCCCTTGTGTGAGTCTATGTGCTCATTATATATTTGATTCTATGTGGGCCATCCTTGGGGGCAATGTTGGTTAAAAGTCCACATTGTCGATGCCAGTTATTAATACCGTTTATAAGTATATGACATCATAACATCATGATACATGCTCATTCGCATCATCTGTATGTTTATTATGAGATGTGATTGACCATTGCATATGTCATTGGGCAGGATGATGTGAGACTCCCTGATAGGTGGAGATTATCGCACATGAGCGCATGACATGCGCAGGATTGATGCATGATTGGATTGTATGACTCATGCATCTTGTGTTGTGTTGTGATTACTGTACGCCCTAGTGACATCATGGCCGTAGCCTCCACAGGTATATCGTGGATGACCAGATGGGACACCGAAAATCTGTTCGAGCATCGGACCGCCATAGATGGCCCTGGGTGAAAATCCCTAAACACCCTCTTGGTTCTAGAGGATGCTCTAACGTCTACACCGAGTGGGTAGATGAGCGTTGAGTGCCGATTACCAGATGGCTGCGCTCTTTACTGTGTCGTGGTCAGTTGGAAGGGGGTGCGGCCTTACCCACCCGAGGGAGTAGGCATGGCTAGGCTAAGTTTGACCAGCTTGAGGAATCGGCCCAATATCGGTGAGCCGAGTAGGTATTGGCAGACTACTGACAGGCGGATAGTGAGGTCTTTTCCACTTACCCAGTAGTGCGCTTGATTGGGGCGGCAGGTGGTGTGAAGTATAATAGACCCCGGTGATTTTTCGAGAGAGGAACCGTACTGATATGAGGACTGACATGATATTATGACACCCCGTCACTGTTGTGCACGTGGGTGGGCGCACGTGGGCGGACGCTGATGTGGGCGGGTGTGATGTGGGCGGGGATGAGGCCTGGGCAAGCTACCACACTGGGCGAGCTACCAGTGGTTGGTAGGCTACTGTGCTGACAGGCTACTCAGTAGGAGTTGTATACTCATTCATTCATCCATTCACTATTCACTCGGGCTGGTGGTGCGCAACTAATTATTGTGTATCTTCGTTATGACAAGGATTTCGGTTGGGTGCGCGACTAACCTGACATCAGGAGTTTACCACGTTGAGTCAGACTATCCAAATTTAGGTATGTGACTGGTTTGGATAGAGGTTCCTTGTGGTGGACCCCATAGCCTATGATACTATGTATTATCATCCCGACATCACACTCCAGCATGGTCATTCTATTTGCACCATATACTGCATATTCCATTACATCTTCGGCGTGTGGCATTGTGGGTTGTTATGTTTCTGTATTCCTGTGACTTAGATGAGAGTGATGATATTTGTTAGCTCTTTTGAATTGTGTATTACATTATATCCTTGTCATTCGACATTTGATTATCTATGACTCATCATTTGCATAGCTGTCCTATATTGTGTATTCTGATATTGATTAACTTATGGACTTGTTCATACTTCCGCTTATTCTGTTATCGCATGATTATAATCTTGTCAGTATTTCTGTTTACGCTGATAATTCCTTCTCTTATCAGTGTTTTTGCTTATTTAGTCATTGTATGGTTTATGGATTAATATCTTTCTGATATTGTATGATTATGATATTGTATTGAATACTTGACACTTATCTCATGCACACACTTATACCACCCTTTAAGCTTTCTATAAGCTTATGCACGATAGATGCGTGCAGGTGATGTTAGGTTGCAACAACATTGAGCTTGGAGCGTGCAGCTGTTTTCTGGAGTTTTGATTTTGACATATATATTTCCCTTTTAGCATTGTATTCAAATGATTATATTAGTGGATATGTGATGATGATGTTGCCTTTATGATTTGGGTAAACTTGTGGTTATACTTATTACCAGTTAAATGTATATAAAAAAAATCCTCCTTGTAGGATATCAGGATCGGAAATCTGGCATATGAATACTAGGAGCCGAGAATGGGGTACTACGGATGCTGTCGGAACCGAATTCGGCGATTGGGATTCCTGTGAATCCGATTTTCAGGTTTGGGGCGTGACAAAGTGTGTGCACAAGGTAGTAATATGATCATGCAATATCAGAGTAATACGAAATATGCAGATGGATCCATAAATATCATTAGCCGTACCAAGGCTATGCGATGCAAGACATGAATGATATCGACCATACCAAGGCCATGCAATATGAGATGCAACTCAAGCATACAAATTCTCATTAAGTCCACATCTCAATACAACTCAAATATGGAATATCACCGGGGTCTAGTACACTCTAAACCAGATCGTCGCCCCATCGTACGCAATAAGGTAAGTGGAAGAGACCTCACTATCAGTCTGCCAATATCAAGCTCGACTCGTCGATAGCGTACACATTCCTGGAGCTGGTTAAAATCAGCCTAGCTTTGGCCCCTACTCTCGGGCGGGTAAGGCCGCACCCCCTTCCAACAGACCACGATACAGTGAAAAGCATGACCATCTGATAATCGACACTCGACGCTCATGCTCCCAATCGGTCTATACGTTGGAGCAACCTCTTGGTACCATAAGGGTTTAGGGACTTTTACCTAGGGATATTTATAGTACCCCATGTAGAATAAGATTTTCGGTATCCAATCCTGCCAACCATGATACGCCTGTGGAGGCTACTACCCTGATGTCGCTAGGGCGTACAGTAACCATGTCACACAATGCGAAATGCATGAATCACACTCTCCAGTCATGCAGAAATCCTGCGCGTATCGTGCGCTCATGTAGGGCAACACCGCCTAACAGGGAGTACATAAACAATCTGCCCGAAGGCATATGCTATGATCAATCACTTCTCATATCAAGCATACATATGATGCGTATGATCATGAGTCATGTAACTATACTAAACATGTAATAAAGTAATGAACTATCCTTACAATGCAGATGGGCCTAGACGACCTATACACAACAAGTACGGCCTATTAATGGGCCCTAGAGAGAGTTGTAATGTGGACATCAACCAACATTATACTTGCAATGTGGACGTCAAACCAACATTACTCTCAAGGCGTAGCTTGTCGTGAAACATCATTACATAAACCGTGTTGGGATCACACATTATAATGGACCTTAGGTACATCCCATTGGGCCTTAAATATATGAAATGGGCCATATCATATGGGCCTTATATTCATCAAGTGGGCCACAACAATGGGCCGCACCAATGGGCCTTATGTGCATTGCAATGGGCCATAACCTCTTGGGCCTTATATTCATCAAGATGGGCCTCGACTAATGGCCTTATACAAATCTCCAAAAGGGTTAGACGGTTTGGATGAAACTCATGCATCATGGTAGGTCCCATAGGGATAAAAGGCATAGATTAATCAAATACTCAATGGTGGAGATCCATAATAATGAAAACTGAGGACATAATACATACATAAGTGGGTCCTAAGTAGGACCCACCAAAATGTTTATTTCCCACCCGGCCTAGGGCCCAACTTAATGTTTATTTTCCATCCAAACTGAGGCCCAAGTGATGTTTATTTTCCATCCAAACTGTTCGTAGGGTCACATGGGCCTAGGGTCCACTGTAATATCTATTTGCAATCCAATCTATTCATAAGGTCATGTGGACCTTGGGCCCACCGAAACGTTTATTTACAATCAAATCTATTCATAAGGTCATGTGGACCTTGAGGCCCACTGTAGTATTTATTTGCCACCCAACCTATTTACAAAATCATACGGTCGGGGGGGGGGGGGGGGGGGGGGGGGGTGGGTAGGTCCCACCCTCCAATGTAAACGGTGCAGATATAACACATAAATCATGGTGGGTCTCACCATCTAGGGGTGGATGGCGCGGACAAAACACAAATCAAGGTGGGTTCCACCATCCCACGCTATGGATGGTGGAATGAAACAAATACATTACAGTGGGTTCCACCGTCCAGCAACACATGCATCACTGTGGGCTCCACGTGGGGCCCACCATAATGTTTATAAACCATCCAATCTATTGATAAGTTTGTACAGACCTAGATGAAAAGGAAAAAATAAATTTCATCTTGATCCAAAAATCTTGTGGCCCATAAAAGGAGTTTCAATGGTAGAGGTTCAATCCCACTGTTTCCTGTAGTGTGGGCCACCTGAGCTGTGGATGGGACTGAGATTTGGAGGGGGCCCACTGCTGGGAGTGGCCCACCTCATGAACGGTGTGGATGTAAAATATACATCATGGCGGGGCCCACATGCAGGGTCGTGGCCCCTGTCTCGTCCACCCATATGCAGCACGCTGCTGTTGCTGTGCCTGCTGCCCCCTTATATATGTAAATATATTTATTATTTGAAAATACATATTCTTGTGATTTTTTGGGTGTGTGGCCTGCATCATGTAAATCCACCCCAGTCATTGGTCTCTACAGACTATGACAAGTCCATTAAGCCTAATATTGGACATGTCTTGACGCGTAGGGAATTTTAAGCAAATATGAAAGGTGAAAATCACCATTTTTAATGCTATGGCCCACCAGATACTCGGATCAACCTCATTTTTCGGCTCAACGCCTAGAATAAGATGGGTAAAGGAATGAACGTTGTGGAAAATCCTTACATCAAGGTGGGGTGTGTATGAGTGGGCCACCCCATGAGCTTGTAACCAAGCTAATATTTGTGTTTTCACAGAGACGTCCAGCGTCCTTGGACGCTGGACGGTCCTCACAACAGAGGTGGGCTAGATTCAAGTGGGCCACCACATGATGAATGGTGTGGGTACAACGCACATAAGGTGGGCCCCACTCATAGATGGCTTGGGTAAAATACTTACTTCATGATGGGTTCCATTCAAGTGGGCCATACGGCCAAATCATCACATAAAAACATAAAAAAAGATTAGAGAGAGATTGAGGGACACACGTGCATGGAGGGCTCCACCACTATGAGCCCTCCCTTCCATACATCCAATCATACATCAATCGAGTCCCATTGCATGTGGGCCCACCAAATCAAGAATCAACGGTGGAGATCTCTTCTCCACCAAAATGAAAGGTCTAGATGACCTCATTCAACTAAGAAAGTAAACATCATGATGGGGTCCATGGAGAATGGCCCCATCATGGAATGATATTGATAATCAAGGTAGGCCATCGACCACATCTTAGGGTCCAAGGTGAGATCCATACCATTGATCGGTAGGCCTCATTGGCCCATCATAAAAATAAAAAATGTAGGCTATAGGAGCACGCACCATTTAATCTTCTTGCTCCCTTGGCTTCCTTAACTCCTTAGCTTTGATTCCAACAGAGGAGTTGAGGTTTGGATGGTTGAGATGGGAGATCTTGGGATGGAAAGGTGGGCCACACTTGGAGCTTGAAAGAGAGGGAGAGGCTTGGACGTATGGTGTTTCTCTTGCTTGAGAATGATTTGAAAAAAATGAGAAAGAGAGTTGTAAAGAGAGAGGAGTGATGGGTGATAGATGTGTTGATGTGGTGAGTGATGGGTGTATGAACCTTTTTGACTTTTGTGGCCATTTGTGTAGGAAAGGCATGGGTGTGTAAGAGACTTTTTGACTTTGAGGCTTGCTTGGGAATGGGTGAAATTTGATGTGTACTTGACATGTATTTGACATGTTAAGATTGATGGATTGATGTGACAAGTCGTAAAGATTATCTTGAGTTTTACAACACGCGGCATTTTTCTCGCACCGAACGTTGGCCCACTTCTCCTGACCAGGGTATCGCCTCAGCGCGTGAGTCACGGCATCGGAATCGCGGGGACGACGCGGTCGCTATGGTAAAGGTCTTGGGTTGAGTAGACTCGGGTTGCGGTGTGTGAATTAGGGTCGGGCACAATTATCGGTTACGGGTCGAAGGTTACCGGGATTCGACCAAGAAGACCGCGAAAGTCTATGGAACGGTATGGTCTCGAATACGGGGCTTACAAGATATATCTTACTTTTTATTTATTTATTTTACGGCACTGTTAAGAAAAAAGCTTAAAATGAGCCTGTGGGGAATACTAACCGGCTTTGCCTTGTCCATCCCATACTTCATCAGTACTCTATCAAGGTATTCCACCTAAGATAACCATAGCCTGCTCCTTTCCTGTATATGTGTATATCAATATTGAGCACCTTCCTTGCAACCCTCAAATCTTTCATCTTGAATGCCCCTGATAATTAAGCCATCAGTAAATTGATCTCAAAGATATTATGATTGGCGATCAGTAAATCATTAATGTACAACACCAGGATAATGAACTTCCCATCACTTAGTGTCTTATAATAAACACAATGATCATATTCACTCCTGGTAAACCTCTGATTCACTATGAAAGAATTAAACTTTGTGTGCCACTACTTAGGCAATTGTTTCAGGTTATACAACGAGCTCTTCAACTTGCAAACATTATTCTTTACCCCTTTTATTTTAAAACATTTCTGGTTGCTTCATTTAAATCTACTCATCCAATTCGCCATGTAGCAAATAAATATTCACATCCATTTATTCCAGCTCAAGATCATATTGGACAACCAGTGTGTAACGTCTCATATTTTTACCAACTTGGAGTTAGACGTCCTTGGGCAATGGGTCTATCATAACACCTTATCGACTTAAGATGGAGCGACCGAAATTAGCGATGTTAAAGGACCCTAGGACCAAGCCATCTGGCTAATTTGAACACTAAAGTCTTAGCCTAGGGTTTAGCTATAGAAGAGACTCCTCGTTGCTCTCATGAATCACATTGAAGCCCTAGGTGTAAGTCCTATAGTGAATAGCCCCTCGTGATTGTCAAATTTGTGGTGACAAAGAAACTTCTTTGAAGCTTGTTTATGTGATGAACAAAAGATCTATTCAAGACACAAGATTGGTTTCGAGTAGACAAGCACATCTATTCAAGTTGAAGATCTCGAAGGTGAAGATTTCAGAAGCTTTTAAGTTCTCGTAAGCTATTCAAGTTGAAGATCTTAGAAGCTTTTAAGTTCAAGTTCTCAGAAGTTTTTCAAGCTGAAGATCTCAAGTTCAAGAACTCAATCTTCATGATTATCAAGGTCACTGGTATTCAAGTTTCAATGTCCTTGCTTCACTATTGAGGTATGACTGACCTTAGGTTGACCTTTAGAGTAGGTCACTTTGGATACATAATTCATATATCTTTTATAAGTGACTTTGATCTGTTCTAAGGCTAGTCTTGGACCTTGTTCGACTAGTCCTAACACTGGTTCGACTAGTCCAGGAAATTCCTCGACCAGTCCTAAGTTGTTGAGAATTTTCTGGTTATTCTTCAACCAATCCTGGAGACTGTTTGACCAATCCTGTGAATAGTGTCAACTGGTTCTTCGACCGGTCGTGGTTCTTCGACTCAAAGTATAGCGTTGAGATTATGCCATCTTCGACCAGTCGTATGGAACCTATGATCAGTCGAAGGGGACCTTCAACCAGTCGTAGGGTACCCACGACTGGTCATGCAACTAAAAATCTTATCACGCCCAATTTTTTTAAAATTCTGTTGGTTCTTCGACCAGTCGTAGAAGTCTTAAGACAAGTCGAAGATATGTTTTTCTTAGCTGAAATAGAGCACGAATCTCAGATTAATTGATAGGTAGAGAAAAAGAAAAATGAAGTTTAAGCTAATTATTCCGGCCTTCTGAGAGATAAGTCTGTGCTCCATTTTAAGCTAAGTGTACTTATTTAGCATTATCTTTCTTTAGCTTTATTTAATTGATTTTGTTTCTTATATTCTAATCTAATCTGAAAAGAGAAATTGCTATTTCCCTTTCTTTGGAATCAAAATCAATTAAGGCTAGCCCTATGTTGGTTTAATTTTAAAATCAATTAGAACTAAAACCTTTGTAATTGAGTACTGGACATTGAACTTAGATATTCAATCATCTACTCTGACTTGGTTCTTCCGGGCTGCTACATCGAAGGAGAAAATCAGGTATTTTATATTTAATTGTAAATTCCTTTCTGTTTTTGTTTCTTTCGGGATTTGCCAGAAAAATCTCGTTGCTTTGGTTATCTGAGGAGAGCCAGCAAAACTCAGAAGTGGGGTTTTTTTAATTGTGTAAGCCCACAGACAAAGACACAATTGTAAAGGTTTTTGGTGAATCTATGAAAATCTACATTGTTAGTGAACGCTAATATCCCCTGTGTGAGGATATTAGGAGTGGAGTAGCATTCTGTGTGGCTGTTGTATAACAGTTGGTGAACACACAGGCGAACCATTATAATCCCTTATGTTGTGGTTGAATGGTTTATATTTCATATCTTTATTTATTCATTCAAGGGATGTATATGTGGTTGTGAATGTTGTAATCTTTTATTTCAAGCATTGTGAGGAATGCTATAATAGTTTAGAATTTATTTCTTCTTATTCACTTATCAGCTTGATATTAAATTGTTCCGGTAAGGTT
The DNA here is from genome assembly GCA_037074715.1 of Magnolia kwangsiensis. NCBI lineage: Eukaryota > Viridiplantae > Streptophyta > Magnoliopsida > Magnoliales > Magnoliaceae > Magnolia > Magnolia kwangsiensis. The sequence continues at coordinate 101,009,068 of CM073575.1, read as the reverse complement.
GCCCTGCCATTTTTATGGTGCATGGTTGTCCCTAGAACAATACATATTTGTGATTACAACTTATTCTTCAGTGTAATTTGTATTTATTTTTTATTCCTCTTCTGTTTGAGACTTGATACAAAGACTTTTATAGAAATCAGGTTGTCCTACCATAAACTCTGGTTTTTGGTGTATGGTTGTCCTTAGAACAACATTTGTATCAACCTCTCAAGATTTGAATTTTGAGGTTGCTTTACAATCTTATATCGTGGTTTATTTAGTTATCTTATTGGCTATCATATTCCTTTAATTTCGGTTGTTATAAATTTTTATTTGACATAGTCCTATTCACCCCCTCCTCCTCTAGGACATATAGCTAGGCCTTTTCACTAGGGTCTTCCCCTAGGGCCATTTCTACTTCATTTATACCTCATTTTTAGTCCGTTATACCCTTTTCACTCTCAAGTCATCACCCCATTCTCTTTTCAAGCTCTCAAAACTCAATCCCAAAGTCTCAAATCTCCCTTTCAACCCATCTCCTACAAAAATCTCACCTTCCACCACCTTATTCTTCAAATCTTTCTAAGTACTTTCATATTAGACATAAATCTTAAAGCTCAAAGGATGAAGAACTATAATTAAATAAAAATTTACTATAAATAGTAAAAATATAAATAAAATAGGTTTTTGACCATTAACCTGATGAATTCTTAAAAAATAACTAGGTTATTTGGATAGGGTAGCTTCTCTTACCCCAGAATCATATATTGTACGCCGAATAACTCATTCTGGTTTGCAAGATGCACCGGTTTCAAATATCAAGTGGCAGAGCCACCACTAGACGCCACTGCCAGATTGGCAGCGTGCTGCCGATGGCTCCAGCGGACCACGGTGACATCGCGATGACGGCGGCGCATCGCCGGTGCACCGAATTTTGGCGGACCCTCGCTGAAATTTTCTATGATTTTTTGCATTTTCAGGCCGACTTCAAAAAGTCATATCTCCCTTAATATAACTTTGATTCAGGTAATTTAAAATCTAGATTAAAGCTTGATAAATCTAGTTTCATATAAACATAAATTAAAAATAAAAAATTAATATAGTAAAATCTAGGATGATGTGACAACTGTTTAAAAAAATTATTAATTCGGACAACTGGTACTTCTAGAATTTTTAGAATTTTTCTAGAAAGTGAAATTTAATGAAATTTAGTCGAGATAAAGTAGACTTAATGGTGAACTATTAAAAAAAAAATTTAAAATAATATACTAACTAAAAGTGCCAAAAAAAAACATAGAACTACCCAAGGACCGACTCTTGTTATATAATTTAGGCAGAATTTAATTAAGTTCTAAAATAAATAATTAGTGGATTAATCTTGGACCACCATCTTCACAAATGAGAGGGCCTAGAACCATTAGTATCACTGACTCAACGTCACTTAAAGACATAGGAGAAATCCCAAGAGCCTGTCGCTCTTGGGAGTACATTAAAACCCCGTATTGAACCTAGAACACACATCGAGGGTTCGATGACCGTAAAACTATAAGACTATGTCTGTCCTATAGGGCTTGACAACCAACGTGGGAAGTAAGCCCAGATGGTGTCTAAAAATGCACAACTTGAGCCTTGAGTAAAGTGTGTGTGAAATGCAAATATCTTTAGAAACTGAAATGAAACTTAAGTGAATTGGGTCGTTCGCTCGCACGCGAAATTGAGGATTTCGGACTGTCAGTTTCTAACCAAACTTCACCCATGGGGAATGAAAATTTTCTTGCACATATCCGTATACTTGTGCCCCGATTAAGTAAGTATAACTGTTAATTTGACGCAGGCTATCCACGGTCGATCGGTTAATCCGATCGCACCGAAATCATGTCCTGACATGGATCCATTGTCAGAGAACATACCCTATGACGTAGGTGAGTAGTGGGCCTCCCTATGAGCCTTATTTGTCAAAAATAGTCCCACAAAGGGTATAAACCATATATATAGTGACCTTGGGCCATTTGCATCACTTTTGGGCTTATAAATAGCTCTTATTTCATCTCTCCTCTCTCATATACGAATTTCTCCAAAACCGTAAGGGAGAGAGGAGAGAAAAGGAGAGAAAAGAGGAAGGAGAGGAGAGATCTTGGGAGATCGTTGCAGGAATCCTCTCCCATGATTCTATGCACCAAATTTCCATCCCATTACGCTACACAACTTCTTTTGATTACGATTTTGGGTAAGAAAACCTAACCCTAATGTCATTGTAGAGATCTAGGTTGATTGTTCATCAAACTAGCTAACCTATTTCGTCATTTAGGTGCCCGACACTTTATTTTCAGTAACATAGAGTTTGAACCGAATCTGAATCGAGTATTCCGATGAAAGGTACGGATTATAAATGCTTAAGTTTTATTTATCAATGCTTTTAATGTTAGCTAATGATTTATGTCTGGCTTGATTGCTGCCGTATTGTCTTAAATACGCCGATTTCGGTATAATATACATGTATGAACTATGTTGAGCAAAAGATGCATCCCATGTGTTTATTGAAATGTTTGAAAGAATATTTAAATATGATTTGTACTTACCATAACTGCTGATCTTGGATTTATCATCGTCATATGCATGTTGACCTCTCTGTATAAGGAATTACTAAAATATATGTTGTAACTAACCTAATCTATATATTTGGTGAATTATAATCTAAGTGTTTGATGATTTGTCTGAATGAAAAATCATTGATGATTTGTATTTATTACGAGTATTTAGCTAGGATTCTTAAGTGCCTTATACATATGTATAGTTTCTTTCATGTAATCATATTTACCTTTATGCAATTCATTGATAAAATGCAAGTGTTTGGTGACATGATTAATGTGTTTGATGAAATGCTCAAATGAGGAATTCACTTGAACTGTTTGTCATATGCCAAAGTGATTATCACATGTGTTTATTTACTACATCTAAGTAAGATTGGGACTACAACGTAGCCTAGACAATCGGTAATAATCCCGGCTCGGGTGGCCGAATTAATCTTGCCACATTGGGTAAACTCGACGAATCTAGGTCGGACGACGATCGTCGACAGTGGTTAGTCCACGAGGAGTACTTATTCACTCCATGTCGATTAAGTCAACGTGTGCCCATACCAATCAAGCTTTCCTGACAACCCGACTGGCCTATTGTGTGTTTACCATGTATGGACACTACTGCTTGAATCTAAGGTACCCCTCACCAATATAAAGGCCCACTCTAACCTTGGTACCACGATTTGCTAAGACTCATGAGCCAGGCATGGTGGTATGGGACACCGTATTTGAGCTGTCGGCCTACGCTGGGGTGACGAGCCTCCCGTAGTGACTGCGAGTATAAATTCTTGAATTTGTCTATCGACTGCTTTTCATTAGGAGTGATGAACCTATAACTTGCCTATCGTATGTGCTTAACTGGGAGTACCGAACCTAGATGGATCCTTCAGTTCGGGTCAATGATATAAAGGGAGGTACCCTAGCTTTCCAAATCTGCTGTATGAATAAGCTTAATTAAGTACTTGGCTAACATGATCAAGCATCGCATTGCATTAGTTTGGATGTGCTTTAAAGGCGATGAAGTTTGCATGAGAGGCAGTGATGTCATATGCGAAATAGGTTGTCGGAGTTGCTTGTGAGGGAGCTTTGATGCGAGGGCATACATCATTACTTTACTCCATTCCTGCATTAACAAGAGTAGTTAGGAAGTGATTGTTATGATTGCCTTATCATTACTGCTTGATTGACTTGATAATATGTTAACTTTTACCTCATAGTACCACTAAGTTGACCACTTATTCCTACCTTGGGACAGTGTTTTAAAAATACCAACCGAACTCTGGTTTAGATGTAGGTGCTGATGAAGTTTATGCGACAGAGTAGGACTTTATGGATGAGGAGGAGTTCTCTTACTTTCATCTCTCGGGCGGGTCTATGTAGACCTCGTGCTGACACGCAAGGACTACAGGGATACTTTGCTTAGTTGAATACCTTACATTTTCACATTTTATATATTTTGAAACAACTCATGTATATATTGAGCCCGATTATATATTCATACTCTAGAGGTTTGTGAAACACTCACATGTTTAAATATATATGTTTCAGACTTTCGCTTGCTTAATTTAATTATATCTGGAGTATGATATGCTGTTTTATTATAATCCCACTTATGTTTAAGTGGGCGAAATCTGAACATCATTATCCATATTGCATAAGCGATGTGTTGGATCTCTAGAGTAGAGCTTTGCTTAATCCTCGAAATTCAGGGCGTTATAAGTTGGTATCAGAGTATGATTTGGATTAAACTGGACATGGGTTATAGGTAACATGATGTACTCTGACTTAAAAAGGGGGTGATGAAATTTAGAGACCACATTAAGATCTCAATGTTTCACCAACGGGTGAGACCAAACACTGTAGTTTAGTCCATAAACAATGAGTATCAAATGTTGGGACATTTAGAGTTTTGGGACCTAAAGTTGATACTCCTAGCTTTCAAAAAAATCTGATAGTATAAGAAATCTAATGAATTAATAACATGAATCCTATGACCTCCTTACCTGGTATGCTTATGTGTGAAGTGCTCGAGCGCAGTTAAATTCAAGTTCGGGCAACTCAACTCCAATCAGACAACTTTTGACCTTAGGCGATAAAATAATTTCTTGTATTAGAAATGGTATGAAATCATCTAGCGTATGAGTGTAGACTTTGGATTACAACTATTGCATTACTGCTACTCATAAGTTAAGACTAGGCTACTGGTTATACTAAAGAATGTAAAAGACGGATTATGCTAAGATAATTGAAAGATAAACTTAGCTAGTTAGCTTGATTAAGTTGGAGTGAGACCTCATTCTTTTGTCGAATCCCCTTGATACTTATAGGCTTCTTTAATAACTCTTAGGAAGATTATTTTAATTAGAAACTATTCACGCTCAGAGAAAACTTATATATCCCTCAAATTGAACGTTAGGTCAAATCAACACACTCCTTAAAATTACTTTCCTAAGGACTTATTACAATCGGGAACACGGAGTAGAGAAACTATATATAAGCAAAGTATTTGCAGTTTAAATTGAATTCTCAATCCTGGTAGTTACCAATGAACTCAATGCTCTGATCAAGTAGAAGATCGGGATCAACTAGGATTAAGAACTGATACGACATATTTTTTATCATGACTAGGCAGAAAGTCTATATATCTGACTCAGACCTACTACACAATCTTCCTTCCATGTTGGCCCAACCACTTACAACTAAAAGTTTATTACTTCGCCTTTGAGAAGTGTTGAGGATATTTAATAGGGAATTTTTTTTTGGGCCCAAAAAATTTCTTAAATGGGCAACAAATAGTTAGGAATTAGGTCCCGAATCATAGACCATTTTGACATATATATTGTGCATATGAACTTAAAAAGATAGTCTATCTGTTAACCTATTTTGTCGAAATTCCTTATGCACTAATAATATATAGATTATCTTACAGTATTAAACTGGACATGATTAAAGAGGGTAAGTCGGGACCGTGGCAAAAGTCCTTCTTTGGTAGAATTATGCATCTTGCCACAAACTCACACCCGTCCTTGGAATCAACCACAACACCATCATTTTTAACTCCTTTCTATGACCATAGGTACCATTGCCATAGTACACATCATCGATGAAAGGAAGACCAATGTAATGAGAGATCGTTTTCCATTTTATGTCAAGGATAGGTCCTAAATTACACCTTGTTCTGACATACGGATCGAGACATAAATTCTTGAGCCCTAATAATAGAAATAAATTTTAGCGGGAGGGGGGTAGAACACTATGAGCCCAATCTAGTTAGGTCAGTTTATACATCCATTTGACCAAAGGGGCGCAACGAAAGCGTAGTGGGCCCATGCCTCACTAGCCCAAGATCATCAATTCAAGTAACATATATGGTTAGATTACTAAGTAAGATCATATTCATCCTTGAAACGTTAGTAATAGACTCATCATAGGGAAACAATTAGGACTTTATAACTAGACAAAGTTACATAAGTAGATCGGATCACAAAAGAATAATAGGCCCAACAATGGGTGCGAGCTGAATTATAACAGCTGAGGTCAGTGTATCCACAAAGTGCTCATTGAATATGAACTTAATAGAAGCCTTAGCCAATTTCGAGGAAGAAATTATTTTTTTTAAGAGGGGTAGATTGTAATGTCTCAGATTTTTTCCAACTTAGAGTTAGACGTCCTTGGGCAATAGAACTATCATAACACCTTATTGACTTGGGGAGAGCGATCGAACTTCGTGATGTTAAAGGACCCTAGGAACAAGTCATCCGATTATTTTGAACACTGAAGTTAGCCTAGGGTTCAGCTATAGAAGCAACCCCTCATTGCTCTCATGAATCACATTGAAGCCCCAGGGGCTTCACATAGGGCCATTTCTACTTCACGTATACCCCATTTCTAGTCCGTTATACCCTTTAAACTCTTAAGTCATCATCCCATTCTCTTCCCAAGCTCTCAAAACTCAATCCCAAAGTCTTAAATCTCCCTTTCAACCCATCTCCTTTAAAAATCTCACCTTCAACCACCTTATTCTTCAAATCTTTTTAAGTACTTTCATATTAGACACAAATCATAAAGCTCAAAGGATAAAGAACTATAATTGAACAAAAATTTACTATAAATAGTAAAAATATAAATAAAATAAGTTTTTGACCATTAAAATATTAGAATATTTAGAAATAACTAGGTTATTTGGATAGAGTAGCTTCTCCTACCCTAAAATCATATATTGCACGCTAAATAACTCATTCTGGTTTCTAAAATACACCGATTTCAAGCATCAAGCAGCAGTGCCACCACAAGATGCCATCTCCAGATCGGCAGTGCACTGCTGCTAGCTCTAGCAAACCGTGGTGGCACCACCATGACGGTGGTGCACCGAATTTCGGCAGACCCTCACTGAAATTTTATATGATTTTTTGCATCTTCAGGTTAACTTAAAAAAGTCATATCTCCCTTAATATAACTCTGATTTAGGTGATTCAAGATCTATATTGAAGCTTAATAAGTCTATTTTCATATAAAAATAAATAAAAAATAGAAAAAAAAAATTAATATAGTAAAATATAGGATGATGTGACAACAATAAAAAAAATTATTAATTCGGACTGCTGGTACTTCAAGAAATTTTAAAATTTTTTTAGAAGAAAAAATTTAATAAATTTGGTAGATATAAATTAGAATTAATCATGAACTACTGAAAAAAATAATCAAAATAATATACTATCTAAAAGTGCCAAAAAAACATAAAACTACCTGAGGACCGGATCCTGTTGTATAATTTAGGTAGAATTTAGTTAAGTACTAAAATAAATAATTGGTGGATTAATCTTGGACCACCATCTTCACAAATGAGAAGGCCTAGAACCATTAGTACCACTGACTCAACGTCACTTAAAATCCTTGGAGAAATTCCAAGAGTATGTCGCTCTCTGGAGTACTTTAAAACCCCATATTGAACCTAGACCAGACGTCGAGGGTCTGATGACCGTGAAACTATAAGACTATGTCCATCATACTGGGCTTGACAACCAACGTGGGAATCAAACCCAGATGGTGTCTAAGAATGCACAACTTGAGCCGTGAGTAAAGTGTGCGAGAAATACGAATATCTTTAGAAACTAAAAACAAACTTAAGTGAATTGGGTCGTTTCCTCACACATGAAATTGAGAATTTTGAACCGTCAATTTCTAACCAAACTTCACCCATGGGGAAAGAAAATTTTCCTGCAAATATCCGTATACTTGTGGCCCTGATTAAGTAAGTATGACCGTTAATCTGACGTAGGCTCTCAATGGTCGATCGGTTAATTTGATCGCACCGAAATTGTGTCCTGACATGGATCCATTATTAGAGAACATATCCTATGACGTAGGTGAGTAATGGGCCTCCCTTTGAGCACAGTTTGTCAAGAACATTCGCCGAAAGGGTATGAACCATGTATATAGTGGCCTTGGGGCCATTTGCATCACTTCTAGGCTTATAAATAGCCCATATTTTATCCCTCCTCTCTCATATACGAATTTTTCCAAAACCCTAAGGGAGAGAGAAGAGGAAGGGAGAGAAAAGAAGAGAAAAGAGGAAGGAGAGGAGAGATCTTGGGAGATCGTTGCAGGAATCCTCTCCCATGATTCCACGCATTAAATCTCCATCCCGTTACATGTAAATATCCATCCCGTTACGTTAAACAACTTCTTTCAGTTATGATTTTGGGTAAGAAAACCTAACCCTAATGTCCTTGTAGAGATCCAATTGTTTGTCAAACTAGCTAACCTATTTTGTCATTTAGGTGTCCGACGTTCTAATTTCGACAATGTAGAGTTTGAACTGAGTCTGAATCGAGTATTCTGATGAAAGGTGAGGACTATAAAAGCTTAGGTTATGGTTATCAATGCTTTTAATGTCAGCTAATGATTTATGTTTAACTTGATTGCTGTCGTATTGTCATAGATATGCCAATTTTGGTATAATATACATATATGAACTATATTGAGCAAAAGATGCATCCCATGTGTTTGTTGAAATGTTTGAATGAACATTTAAATATGATTTGTGCTTACCATGATTGCTGATCTAGGATTTATCATTGTCATATGCTTGTTGACCTCTCTGTATAAGGAATTGATAAAATATATGTTGTAACTAACTTAGTCTATATATTTGGTGAATTGTAATTTAAGTGTTTGATGATTTGTCTGCATGAAAAATCATTGATGATTTGTATTTATTATGAGTATTTAGATAGGATTCTTAATTGCCTTATACATATGTATAGTTTCTTTCATGTAATCATATTTGCCTCTATGCAATTCATTGATAAAATGCAAGTGTTTGGTGACATGATCAATGTGTTTAATGAAATGCTCAAATGAGAAATTCACTTAGATTGTTTGTTAAATGCTCAAGTGATTATCATGTGTTTATTTGCTACATTTAAGTAAGATTGGGACTATAACGTAACCCAGGGAATTGGTAACAATTCCTGCTCGGGTGGCCGAATCAGTCTCGCCACATTGGGTAAACTCAACGAATCTGGGTCGCACGATGATCGTTGACAGTGGTTAGTCCACGAGGAGTGCTTATGCGCTCCATGTCGATCAAGTTAACGTGTGCCCTTACCAATCGATCTTGCCTAACAACTCGATTGGCCTATTGTGTGTTTACTGTGTATGGACACTACTGCTTGAATCTAAGGTACCCCTCACCAATGTAAAGGCCTACTCTAACCATGGTACCATGATTCGCTATGACTCATGAGCTAGACATGATGGTATGAGACACCGTGTTCGAGTTATTGGCCTACACTGGGGTGACGAGCCTCCCATAGTGACCGCGAGTATAAATTCTTGAATTTGCCCATCGACTGCTTTTCATTAGGAGTGATGAATCTATAACTTGCCTATCGTATGTGCTTAACTAGGAGTGACAAACCTAAATGGATCCTTCAGTTCAGGTCAATGATATAAAGGGAGATACTCTAGCTTTCCAAATCTGCTGTATGAATAAGCTTAATTAAATACTCGACTAACACAACCATGCATCGCATTGCATTAGTTTGGATGTGCTTTAAAGGCGATGAAGTTTGCATGAGAGGCAGTGCTGTCATATGCGAAACAGGTTGTCGGAGTCACTTGTGAGGGGGCTTTGATGCGAGGGAATACATCATTACTTGCACTCCATTCCTGCATTAACAAGAGTAGTTAGGAAGTGATTGTTATGATTGTCATATCATTACTGCTTGATTGTCTTGATAATATGTTAACTTTTACCTCATAGTACCACTGAGTTGGCCACTCATTCTCACCTTGGGACGGTGTTTTAAAACACCAACCAGACTTTGGTTTAGATGCAGGTGCTGATGAAGGCTATGCGACGGAGCAGGACTTTAAGGATGAGGAGGAGTTCTCTTACTTTCAGCTCTCGGGCGGGTCTACGTAGACCTCATGTCGACGCGTAGGGACTACAGGGATACTTTACTTAGTTGAACACCTTACATTTTCATATTTTGTATATTTTGAAATAATTCATGTATATATTGAGCTCGGTTACATATTCATACCCTGAAGGTTTGTGAAATACTCACATGTTTAAATATATATGTTTCAAACTTTCACTTGCTTAATTTAATTATATCTAGAGTATGATATATTATTTTAATATAATCCCACTCATGTTTAACTCATTAATATGGGTGAAATCTGAACATCATTATCCATATTGCATAAGTGATGTGCTGGATCCCCGGAGTAAAGCTTTGCTCGACCTTCAAAATTCAGGGCGTTACACAGTGCCAACACGATTTTGATAGATAAGTGCTTTACAACCAGTGCAAATATATTAGTGAAGTTGACACATTTTCTTTAAGCATATCCCTTCACTAATGACCTTGCCTTATATCTATCATGTTTCTTCTTGAAGATCCACTTACACTTGATCGCTTTTCAGCCAAGGAAATTCTTTACCAGCTCCCACGTCTTGTTATTGTACAAGAAGTCCATCTCATCATCTATCACAGCCTTTCACTTTTTGGCATACGGCACATCAAGAGCCTCGTGAAGAGTAGATGGATCCTCCTCACCCATAACGAGGGTGTATGCGATGTTAGATTCATCTTTGTACTCTCTAGTAACCTGCGATCCCACGACAGATTCCTTCTTACAGGTGGCTACTTCACCTGCTCCTGTACCTCTATCTACATCTCTATCTCAGCCTAAGTTTCATCTCTATCTAACTGAATGTCTACTACTAACTTTTTTGGTTCCTCGTACTCATCCTTATGAAATAAGGATCCTTCATCGAATTTGACATCATGACTAATGATGATTTTCCATCTGACCCAATCATACTGCTTGTATCCCTTCACACCACCACTATATCTGATAAAGATGTATTTCTTAACTTTTTGGTCTAGCTTATATCTCTTAACTGACGGTACATGAGAGTAAGAATCACAACCAAATACTTACAGTCCCGAGTAGTTTACCTACTGACCACTCTACACTTCCTCTGAAATTTTACATTCAATAACTATAGAAGAGGACTGAATTTTACATTTAATAGCCATAAAAGATGACCGATTCACCAAGTAACAATCTGTGTTAATGGCCTCAGTCCATAGTTCCTTTCCTAACCCAGCATTTCTAATCATGTATCGGGCCCTCTTTGAGAGAGTTTGATTTATCCACTCAGCTACATCATTTAGATCTGGAATGTTATGTCTTGTACGTCACGATCTCTTTATCTTTGCAATACTGATTGAATTATCTAGAAGTGAATTCCCCACCTTTATTTGTCCTTAATACTTTTACCTTTCGCCATATATGTTTTTCCACCATTGCTTGAAGTTGGTGAAAACATCAGATTTATTTTTCATAAAATAAACCCATACCTTCTTGGAGTAGTAGTCAATGAATGTGATAACCCATGACGACCCCCACCAGAAACCACTGACGACAGCCCCCACACATCAGAATAAACAAAATCAAGAACACCCCTACATACATGTTTACCAGACTTATAAGATAACCTTGAATGTTTACCATATATACAATGTTCATATATATTAAAATCAAAACTTTTAAAAGTTATAATTAATAACGGTCAAAAAGTACCTTTATGCCCCGCTCGCTCATATGGCCCACGTGTGTATGCCACATATGTGTGGTGTAGAATCCGTTACAGACATTGCAACTCCACCCAATGAAGTACTCCTAATCAACCTAAAAAGGTTCCCGCTCCTCTGTACCTTCATGACAATGAATGCCCCTTTTAAAACTTTAATGACACGATTAAAATTAGTGAATTTGCACTAAAGAACCTTGAGTGCTCCAAGAGATAATTAGGCTCTTCCTCATATTAGGAATGCGTCTCACCTTGGTTAAGGTACGCTCTATGCCATTAAACATCTTGATGCACAATGATCTAACACCCACAACATTACGTGCTTTATTATTGCCCATAAATACCTGACTACTATTACACTCTTTATAACTGATGAACCAACTTCGATGTGGAATCATGTGACATGATACCCCAGTATTCAAAATTCAGTTGTCCTTCCGTTCATCATATAAGTGTCTGACCATGGACATAGACAACACATTACATCCACTCATACCCTCATTAGACTCTGTATTGTTGCCTCCCTAAAAGAAGCCTTTGAGTTCTCTTTCTTAGCCTTATGATTTTTGTAATCCTTCTTCATGTGCCTAGACATCCCACAATTATAACACTTTAACTTACCTTTACCCTTACCCTTGGATTTGGACCTCAATCGAGAAGATCCAGTGTCTTGCTCAGAATTCTGTCCTCTTGTAACCAATGCATCAGTAGAGGTGCCAAAGTCACCGGTTATTTTTTCTCATCTCCCTTCCATGAAAGATTGAGATAACGATATCACCGTTAATGATTGATCTATCAGTGCACAATGAATCCTTGAATGACTCACACGAAGCCGGGAGAGAATTCAATATGATGCATGTCTTATCCTCATCTTTCATTGTTTCCTCCATATCCAGCATTTTATTAAATTATCTTATCCAGCTTTGATAATGATGAGAATCAACACTTTTACTTGTTTCATCCTTGGATAATCTGAGTGTTGTATTCATAAGAGTATTGAAATTTATATCTTTTTAAAATTTAAACCTAGTTTAGGAGATGAAAATTCCATCTTCTAGTTGTTTAGGAGATGAAAATTCCATCTTCTAGTTGTTTAACTTGAAGTCCAATAAAATAAGTTAGCTCGCTAACCATGCTCATTTTGAATTCTGACTTCATAAGTTTTACAAACTTAGATGATAAATTAGTACAAGTAGATCTATAAATTATATCATCAACATATATTTCAACAATCAAGTATCATCATTGGATTTTTTGACAAATAAAATTTTGTCAACACTTATTATCTGAAAGTCATGGTTAAGTATAAATTTAGTTAAATTTTCATACCATGCTCTAGGTGCTTGTTTCAAACCATACATGGCTTTCTTAAGATGGAATACATCAGGAAGTTTGGGATCTTCAAAACTCTTAGGTTGTTCAACATATACTTTTTCATTCAAGTCCCCATTTAGAAAAGCACCGTTAACATCTATTTGATATATTTTTAAACTTTTATAGCAAGAAACCAAAATAAACAATCTGATAGATTCAAGGTGAGAAAGCGGTGTAAAGGTTTCATTATAATCAATTTCTTATATTTAAGTATAACCTTGCATAACTAGTCATGCATTGTTTCTAATAATATTTCCAAGTTCATTTGTTTTATTTTAAAAAATCCATATGGTTCCAATAACATGTTTATTAGATGGTTTGGGAACAAGATATATTACATAATTTCTTACAAATTAATTCAATTCATCCCGCATTGCCAAAATCCAACTTTCATCATCCAGTGCTTCATTTACATTGAATGGTTCAATTTAGAAAGTAAAGCAAACATGATTGCAAATATTTTTCAATTGTCTTCTGGTTTAAACATTAGAAAGAGGGTTACCAAGTATTTGATTAGTTGGATGGTCTTTTAATAACCTTAAATCAGCATAATCTGATTTGGATGATGATTCACTTTGATTAATCATAATGATATCACTATCACTATCATCTCGATAAAGAGTGGGATTGATTGAATGATCATCAATTACAACATTTATCAATTCTTGAATTACCCTATTTCTTTTGTTTAGAACATGATATGCATGATTATTTAATGCATATCCTAAGAATATTCCCTTATCACTTTTTGTATCAAAATTTGTAAATTTCCACGGTCACATAAATTGCAATACTTGCTTTCGAAGGTACAAAAATATTTTTATATTTATCTTTTTCTCAAACTACATTTCATATATTTTTTTTCTAGATCTAAAATAAATACAGTTGATTATATACTAGGTATAATTCACAGCTTTAGCCCATAGATATTTAGGAAATTTCATAATATTCAACGTTACGCTTGTCATTTCCTATAAAACTCTATTTTTCCTTTCAACAACTCCATTTTGTTAGAGTGTTTTAGGGGTTGAAAATTCATGCGATATACCATAATCATTGTAATATTTCTCAAAAATGCTATTTTCGAGTTCTCTTCCATGATCACTTCTTATTCTAACCACAAATAGTTTTTTTTTAGTCTAGATGTATTTAATAAGCCTTTTGACCTCATCAAAAGCATTCAACTTTTCTTTTAAGAATGTTACCCAAGAGTATCCTATGTAGTCATCAACTATGACTAAGAAGTATTTATTTCCTTCTCTATTCTTCATTCTTGTTGGTCTAACTAAGTCCATGTGGAGAAGTTCAAGAGATCTAGTAGTGGTTAAGGAGTTCACTTTCTTATGGCAAGTCGTAATTTGCTTACCAACCTGATAAGTACCATAGACCTTTTTTTTTTTTTTTCCTTCTTTCCTAGCTTAGGTAAGCCTTGTAAGTGATCTCTTTTCATCAATTTATAAAGATGTTTATAATTTACGTGTCCAAGACATTGGTGTCATAATTCAATGGACCATGTAACATGAAAAGTTTGTTGATCAAGTGTCATCAATAATATAGCAATTTTCAAAAGTTCTGTGACTATTTAATATTGCATTTCCTTCTTTATATATTATCTCACATCTACGATTAGAAAATTTTACATTATGATTATTATCACATATTGGAGATATACTAAGAAGATTATACTTTAATCCTTCAACATACAATTTTTTTTTCAAATATAGGTAAGTTAGGAAGATGTACATTATCTTTACTAATGATCTTGCAGTTGCAACCATCTCCGAATGTAACTGAGTCGCCATCAATTTGGTTGATATTTGAGAAAATACTTTATCACCTGTCATATGTTTAGAACATCCACTGTCTAGGTACCATCTTGAATGACTACTTCTTTTGAAAGCTGTATAGATGACAAGACACTTTACCTTTGGAACCCACTTCATGATGGTTCTAGGCTTTGAAGGGTCTCTTCTTTTCATTGTTTTTTGGAGTGAGGATTTCTCCAATTCTTGTTTACTCATTTCTTACTTGAGTTGGATTTCAACAACTCTTTGAGCAAGTCCACAATTTTATCAGCAAGATGATAATTATTAATTTTTCTCCTTGGATATTTATGGTTGTTGACAAAGGTTTTTTCTTTAAAAAATTCTTAAAATGTTTTTATTTTATTTTATTTTCAAAGATATTCTTCTTGCGATCAAATTCATCCAAATTTTTTACTTTATAATTCGAGGATTATCCTTTCACAAAAGTAGGAGTAGAAGTCTTAGGCATTAGATTGTTATATCTGTGATAGTCAAGGTCAGACTTATCACCATATTGGCAAGATGAAGTTCAAGTTTTTGATCTCCTTTGGTATACTTCCAAGTATCCTTTGAACTCTGAAGTAAATAAACTTCTATTTGCAATTTCTCATAATCATATTTAAGATTTTGTAATTTGGTATTTCTCAAAATTAAAATCTAGTTTTGATTTTTCAAAACAATCAGAAAAATGAGATTTTTCCAAGACAGCTTTTTCAAGTTCTAATTTCAATTCCTCACATTTTTTCTTTTGTGTTTTCAATTTTAGCGTAATTTTTCAATTTCACTTAAAAGAGCATCATAAGCTTCTTAAAGATCTTCTTCATTTTCAGAGTAACTCTCATGAGTTTTATATCCAGATGTTTCACTATCTTCTGAAGTAGTGACTATGGATATCATAAAAGTAGTTTGTTCTTTTACTTCTTCTTAGTCTGATTCATCAATTTTTAAATCAATTTCAAATTCTGATAATTCATCCCAAGTGGCAATCATGCCCTTTCTTTTTAATTTATCCGTTTTAGGACATTTTGAAGCAATATGCCCAAACTTATAGCAGTTGTAGCATTGAGTGTCTTTGGATTTAGATTTCCAATAATTAGAATTACATTTTATTTTGTCAAAAGGTTTTTGAAAATCATTTTTCCTTTTATTTTTAAAATTTTTATAATAAATAAATAAATTTCCAACAATGTCATATCATCCTCATTATTTGAATTTATATCCATTACCTTTAATTTGGACTTAGAGGATTTGAGGGCGAATGACTTGTTCTTTAGAGTTTTAAAATTTAACTGATATATTTAAAGAGATCCAACCAATTTCTCAACCTTCATTTTGTTGGTATTCCTTAATTCTTGTATAGAAGTAACCTTGAAATTAAACCTATCAGGAAGTGATCTAGTATTTTTGTACAAACTTTATTTTCAAGGATACTTTCACCAAGACTCTGCATTGAATTAACTATGTCATTTAATTTTGTATAGAAGTCCATAAATGTCTTATTTACTTCCATATGAATTTTCTCAAATTTGCTTGTGAAGATTTAGATCTTAGACTTTTTCACAATATTAGTTCCCTCATTTGTCATTTCCAATATGTTCCAAGCTTATTTTATTGTATCACATGATATGATTCTTTTGAACTCATCTGGTGATAGGGCACAAATTATAGCATTTAGGCTTTTGCATTAGCACTACTTTCACTTTTCTGAGCACTTGTCTATTATGGACATGGTTCTATCCTCGGCTATTACTCCCATTGTAGGAGGGGACCATTGAGTCATAGTGGTTGCCACACACTTTCATCTATGGATTTGAGGAATATCCTCATTCGGGCTTTCCAATATGAATAGTTTGAGCTATTAAAGGGAGGTGACCTGAATATGGATAAGCTTTCGAAATTTGACATCTTATAGCTCTGGATTTATCTCTAGGAGGTAAATCCAAACAAGAGCAACCTGGATTTGATACCACTTGTAAGTTGAACTACAGATGTCCTAGAAGGGAGAGTGAATGGGACTAAACCAATTTTTGATAATTAATCACAGAAAATAAATTCTAAACAATAATAGATATTAAAATCTTAATTTCAATTGAGTAGTAGGACAACCTTCACTTAAAATCTTAGGTAGGAAAACCTTATTTCATGATGTCCTTGATATCAATATTTCAATATGATAAAAATAGAGAATAAGATTATCAAACACCATAATACACAGAGAGAGTTATAGTGGTTCAGTGTTTAACATACACCTACTCCACTCCCAAAATTACTACTCTACGTACTTTTGGCTTTCCACTAT
Source organism: Magnolia kwangsiensis (assembly GCA_037074715.1). Classification (NCBI taxonomy): domain Eukaryota; kingdom Viridiplantae; phylum Streptophyta; class Magnoliopsida; order Magnoliales; family Magnoliaceae; genus Magnolia; species Magnolia kwangsiensis. The sequence continues at coordinate 100,991,920 of CM073575.1, read as the reverse complement.
TTTCAAGGTTTTCATAGGATTACATCAACAACCTCTTACAGTTCTTATGATTTTCACAAACTTACTACAATAAAACCTTAAGTGATTTTCACAGGCTTATCACTTCACAACCTGATGACATTTCTGGGCAATCTCAATAAACCCAAACTAAAAGTAATATACTGAAAATAAACACTTATCCTCTTGTAGACAAATGTCGAAGCGAAGATATTAATAAAGCCTTTGAAGTTTATGCTTTAGTAAATGCACTAATCTTTTTTCTTAGATGATGATGAACCAATGTATGCTCAACCAAGAAGGATATAGGGATATATGAATTCTCAAAAAATAAAACTCTAAAAGTTGTAGATTCAATTCTCTAATCTCAAGTTGAGTATATAACACTCTGTAATTGAATTTAAATTTACTTGAGAAGAACATTAAAAAAGATACAAAAGTAATATAGGAATGATAATGCAAATTGCTTTAGAAAAAAAAACTAGAATTTCTCTCATTTGTTTCTAAAAGATTTCTCTCTAAATTTTGTATTTTAAAATAGTGAGAAATGGTCACTATTTATAGCTAAAGATATGGATCTTCGGTCAATCTAAGAATCCCTTCGGCTGGCCAGAGTTCCTCAATATTGTTCTAACGGCTATTAGATTTCACGGAATTTGATTTTATCTAAACTTAGGTTGGGCGAGCCAAACTTCGGCTGGCTGGAGACAGGACTAGCCTAAGAATCTAGAAATTAGAAAATATACATGGTTGTAAACTTGACTTGAGTCACTCTCAAGCTAACCCGAACCAAGTTCGATTAGCCGAAGGCATGAGCTAGCTAAAGTTGTAGGAGAAATAACAACTTTTGTTGTTGGAAACTTGACCTGGGCTGATCTCGGGCTAACTCAAGATGGTTCGGCTAGCCAAAGGTGTAGTTGGGCTAGACGAACACCCTTGATTTTTTATATAAAATTGCAACAATTTGAATCTTAGAAAATCATGAAGGTGCACTTTATGGTATGGTCTTTTTTAAGATCATCTATACATAAAGGTTAGCTTACGAATAATTCTTCTCTTGAAATTCTTCCGAGCCTTCCAATCTTGAGATAATGAGTCGCGCTCTAGTCTTGAAATTTCAAAGAGATTTGAAGTGTGTTGAAGTTCTATATTTTATATGTTTTGTCTATGAAATTTGACAACTACTTGTGTGCTTAAAACATTAACACTTACAGATTTGAAAAAAAGAGGGGCAAAAAGGCATTACAAAAGATGTAGTTGTCGGTCTAGTAAAAGGTTTACATATATATATATATATATATATATATATATATATATATATATATATATATATATATATATATATATATATATATATATATATATATATATATATATATATATATATATATGGATAAAAGAGAGAGCTCCAATGGATCTCAGGCCTACTCAGAAAGTGTAAGACCTGTGTCCTAGACTGTATTGTTCCGTAGGCTTCCGCGGTCCTTTTGGTCGAATTCCGGCGACCCGTGATCTTTTATCGATATTTGCATGCGATCTTGAGTCGTGGCCAATATATCTATGTCGGCTCGAGTCAAAACTTGTATCATCATGAATGCATTGTCGACGAGGTTCCAATGCAACATTTCCTGCGCCAATCCGACGCTTGGATCATAAGTTGTGGACTGTGCATGATAAGGGTCGTGAACCGTGCGTTGCGGGACCCACCTATCCAGATTGCACATTTCCTTAGCAACCATTATCATGAGGATGATGTCACCCTAGGGGTGACATCACCCTAGCTATATCCCCTAGCCCATAGCCCTAGGCATGCTCATACAACTCATAATGGCTTTAGCCCATGCTTCCCTTACAACTCATGATCGCCTAGCTAGAAAAGCAATCATTTCTCCTTTCTCTCTCTTATCTCTCTCCCTCCCTCTTTCTTTCTTATTTCCTAGCAAGAGAGAGCTCCCAATGTCCATGAGAGCTCTCCATTTCCAACCCTTTGTAAACTCTCCACCCCCAAATCTAACCATCCAAAATCAATCTCAACCATTGAATCTTGTTCCCTTGGAGCTCTAGATCATATTGGTGAAAGAAGAAGTCTAAGATATAAGGTGGGTGCTTCTCTCTCTCTCTCTTTTTCATTTTTATGTGATGTGTGGCCCACATGGATAGACCCCACCTTATGTATGTCTAATCCAAACCGTCCAAGTCATGTGGACCCTACCTTATAGATGATGAGAAAATAAAAATATCAAACCCATTAGGTGGGCCACGTTCATGTGGGACCGACCTTGATAAAACAAGGGCCACATACATGTGGGACCCACCATGATGTTGTGTTTATCCGTGCCGTCCAGCGTCCCTAGACATTGGACGTGAGGCAAGGAGTGGCTAACATGGAAAGCGTGTACTGACATGGGTGTGTACTTACAAGCTTTAAAAATAATTAAAAAAAAGAGCTTTTGGGGTAGGCTACTTATACAGGCCCTACCCTAATGTAAAAATCAAATCTACACCATCCATTTCATTTCTCAGCCCACTTTAGGCGTTGAGCCAAAAAATGAACCCAATTCGATTTTCTGGCAGGCCCTGGCATGGAAAACAACATTTTTCACCTTGAAAATCCATTAGGACCCACCTTGATGTCTCTACCTGCCAAAAACACACTGCATATTAGACTTGTTTGATCTGTCATGGGCCATAAAATCCAGTGGTTGGGTTGGATTTTTCTAATGTGAGCCCCACATATAAGAATCTGTAGAAAAAAATAAACAAAAACACGTTTACATGGGATGTCCCTATCGCTGTCAGCGTCCTCTGGATGTTGCAGTAAGTAGCATCCTTGCTGTTGGTTTAAAGGTGGAATAGTGGACCCCACCACAGGCCCCACCATGAAGTATGTTGCACATCTATACCGTGCATTTGATGGGTTCCCTTTTTAGAACTGAGTTTTCCTAAAAATCAGCCGCATACACAACTCAGGTGGCCCACACGGCAGGAAATAGTGTTGATTGAACGTCTGCCATTAAAACCCTTTTGGGTTTTCACAGAAGTTTTGGATCGTTATGCAATTTATTTTTCCTCCTCATCCGGATCTGTGTGAACTTATTAACAGATTGGATGGTAAATAAATGTTGTGGTAGACCCCATACGTGGGACCCACATACATATCCATGGACGTGCTAGTAAAGAAGGTGAACTGATAGTGGGGTGCACTATCTAGCTATAAGAGATAAAATAAAATAAAATATATAATATAATAATATTATAATATGATATATCATAACATATATGATGGTGGGCCCTACGTGGGACCCAACTGTAGTGCTAAAGCAGTAGCGGCAAGGGACCCAACTGCATGTGTTTCATCCTCACCGTCCACACGTAGGACGGTGGGACCCACCTTGATGTATACATATCCACAGTGTCCGTCCAGCGTCCTTGACGCTGGACATGGCTAGCAATGAAGTCTGAACTGTCAATGGGGCTATACTAGCCAGCTGCAACAAAAGAAAAAAAAAATAGAATAAAATATATAATATTATTATAATATATAATATTGTATTATTATGTTACTAGGAAGGGTGGCCCATCATGTGGGACCACCTCATGCATTTCATCCTCTCCGTGGGATCCACTCTACATGTGTGACACGTGTGGAGGTGAGCCCACGTTGATGTATGCACTGTACTTTCACACCGTCCATCTGGACGGTGTGGTGTAAGGTCCACCCTGATGTAGTATATATACATGTCGTCTATCTAATTTAGGATATATCATTCATACCTGAGCCTAATTCGAGGCAGGCCCAAATCTGGTGGGCCACGTGGATAGTGGTAACCCATTGTTGATTTATGTATTATATGTCCACGCCCTCCATCTGCTGGGCCCCACCGTGATGTATATGTTGTACATACATGCTGTCCAGCATGTGGAGCCCACGTGTGATGTATTTGTTTTATCTAGCCGGCACCTTGAAGTATCTGTTTCATTTAGATAGTGCTGATTTACATGGACTATGTTTGGACAGTGTTGACCATCATTAGTGAGTCGTGTGCCCTATAGAATGATAGTGCATAGTAATACACATGTTACACCTACAAATTATTGAAATGATTTTTAATGTAACACATGGACCATTGGTATGGGCCATTGATGCGGCCCACTTGATGTATGAGAGGTCCACTATGATGTTTATTTAGCCCATGGGATGTGGTCCATTGTGATGTATTTGAGGCCCATGGGCGAGGCCTAATATAATGTATATGTGACCCATTTTGTGAGGACCATCATGATGTATATTAGGCCCATGTGAGAGGCACATAGTGATGTGTATTAGGCCCGATGTGATATATACAAGGCTCATATGATGGGGTGCACCTGCTTGAATTTGAGGCCCATGGATGAGGTCCATTGTGATGTATTCATGGCCTATGGACAAGTCCTATTGTGATGTAATCAAGGCCTATGGTTGAGGCCCAATGCGATGATGTATGGCCCTTTATGTTGTGTATGAATCACTTGTATGGACCACTCCTTAGGAGCAAATGCTGGTTAGATGTCCACATTGATGGGCAATGATGGTTAAACGTCCACATTGTGACCCTCCCTTAGGTCTTTTGTTAGGTTGAGTATCGAGACCGATTGTATAAGCCAATTCCAATTGTCGATGCCGAGTATCGAGGCCTATTCCAAGTGTCGATTCCGATTGCTATTACCGATTTCGATTATCAGGGTCGAGGCGGATTCTAATTGCTAATTACCGATTCTGATTATTGGGTTCGAGGCCAATTCTGATTGACGTAACCGATTTGCCGATTGTCATGATCGATTGTCGATTTCGATTATTGTGATCGATTGGTCGATACTGATTATCGATCGATTTCAATTGTTGTGACCAATTTTTCGAGTATGATTATTGATCAATTTCGATTGACGTGACCAATTGCCGATTCAGATTAACGTGACCGATTTTTTGATTGCCGATTAGTGATCGAGGTCGATTATCATGACCGATTGCTGATTCCGATTGATGTGACCGATTTTTTGATTCTGATTATCGATCGATTCCGATTATCATGATCGATTGCCAATTTTGAATGATGTGACCGATTTGTCGATTCTGATTATCGATCGATTCCGATTGTTGTGACCGATTTGCTGATTTCGATTATCAAGGCCGATTGTCGAGACCTATATGATGTATGTGTGACTCGTAGTTGAGGCCCATCGTGATGTGTATTCAGCCTGTGTGATGTGTATGCAGCCCGTGTTTAAGTCCTAATGTGATGAATAAGAGGTCTATGTGATGGGGCTCATTATGATGTATTTGAGGCCCATGGGCAAGGCCCATTGTGATGTATTCGTGGCCTATGGGCGAGGCTCATTGTGATATGTATTAGGCCCATGATGCATGGCCCATTTGATGAATTTAAGACCCATGTGTAGAGCTCACATGTCATGTATTTGAGGCCCATGAGTAGGGCTCACCTGTTGTGTATATGTGGCCCTTGATTAAGGCCCATTGTGTTGTATATATTTGGCCCTTGTGTAAGGCCATGGGCCCATTATATGCTAGGCTCTATGTGAGCCACTCCTTGGGGGTAATGTTGGTTAAATGTCCACATTGTTAAGGCCAATTTTTGATGCCAATTGTCGATGATGATTATCGGTGCTGGATATTGATACCGATTATGAGTATGTGACAGCATAACATCATGATACATGCCCATACACATCATCTGCATGTTTGTTATGAGATGTGATTATCCATTGCATATGTCATTGAGTAGGTTGTTATGAGACTCCCTGATTGGCAGAGATTGTCTCACATGAGTGCATGGTATACGTAGGATTAATGCATGACTGGATTGTATGGCTCATGTAGCTTACATTGTGAGTTATGATCATTGTACGCCCTAGCAACACTAGGGCCGTAGCCTCCACAGGCATATTGTGGATGGCTAGATGGGACACTGAAAATCTGTTCTAGCATCGGACTGCCATAGATGGCCCTGGGTGAAAATTCCTAAAACCTTCTTTGTACCAGAGGATGCCCTAACGTCGAGACCGAGTGAATACATGAGCGCTCGAGTGCCGAATACCAGGAGGCTGCGTCTCCCATTATGTTGTGGTCGGTTGGGAGGGGGTGTGGCCTTACCCGCTCGAGCGTAGGGTGCATTGGTAGGTTGAGTTTGATCAGATCGTGAATGGGTCCCCTATCGACGTGCCGGATAGGTATTGACAGACTATTGATCAGGCGGATAGTGAGGTTTTTTACGCTCACTTGGAATGTGCTGCTGGGAGAGGGGCAGTGCCATTTGAAGTGTACTAAACCTCGGTAATGATCCCAGAGATGAACTGTACTGATATGTGAACTTATTGAGCAAGAGTTGCATGCTCATTCATTCATTCATTCACTATCTACTCGGGCTGGTGGTGCGTAACTATTTGTTACGTGTACTTTCGTAATGGCCAGGATTTCAGTTAGGACGCACGACTAACCTGAGATCAAGAGTTTACCACATCGAGTCTGACTATTCAAATTTAGGTATGAGATTGGTTTGGATAGAAGTCCCTTGTGATAGACCCCATAGCCTGTGATACTACGTACTATCATCTCGACTTCACACTCCAGCATGGTCATTCCATTCACACTGTATATTGCATTACATCCACGGCATATGAAATTTTGGGTTACTGTGTTTCTGCATTTATAAGGTCTAGATACGGCTGTTGCTATTCGTGAACTTATTAGGAATTATATATTGCATCGCGTCCTTGGCATCTGATATTTACCTCTTTATACTTCTCATTTGTATAGCTGTTTTATATTACGTATTCTGATATTGATTGACTCACGGACTTGTCCATATTTTTGCTTACTCGGTTATCGTATGGTTTATGATCTTGTCAGTATTCCTGCTTACTCTGATAATTCATGACCTTGTTAGTATTTTTGCTTACTCCGATATTGTACAATTTATGAATTATCAGTATTTTTGGTATTGTATGATTATGACATTGTATTGAATATTGGGTACTAACCTTATGCACAGACTTACACCACCCTCTAAGCTTTCCATAAGCTTATGCACGATAGATGCGTGCAGGTGATGTTAGGTTGCCGCAGCGTGGAGCTTAAAACATGTAGCTGACTTCCGGGGTTTTGATTTTGACATACGTATTTCCCTTTCAGCATTGTATTCAAATGTTTATATTAGTGGATATATGATGATGATGTTGTCTTTGTGATTTGGGTAAACTTGTGGTTATGCTTATTATGAGTTAAACGTACATTAAAAAAAATCCTCCTTATAGGATCCCGGATCGGAATCTGGCGTATGGACGCTGAGAGTCGAGAATAAGGTACTATGGAGACTGTTGGCACCGAATTCGGTGATCAGGATTCCTGTGAATCCAATTTCTGGGTTTGGGACGTGACAGAAGTTAGTATCAGAGCGTAACTTGGGAATACCTGAAGATAACATCATATATCCATTGATAGATACCCTTTACTTTATGATTGTTGAGAACTTAGAATGACTAGATCCCCAAGTTCGAATAACTTAGAGATTTCTGATATAGCTCCCCACTGTTGAGATTATGAGGTTGCATGTATTCTCGTTTCAATCGTTTCTGATCCGGGATCCGAACATTAATATGGTTTACCATTTTGTTAAGGAGGCATCTTGCGAGTGCAAGGCTGAGAATAGGGAGCTCTAGCTCCATTTGTTTATCGATTGATTATGCCTTGTATATGTATAAGTCAATGCTTCCTCTTCCCTTGTCTGTTCTGTAAATTTCAAGGACGAAATTTTTATTAGGTGGTGAGAGATGTAAGACTCTTGTCCTAAACTGTATCGTTCCGTAGGCTTCTGCTGTCCTTTCGGACTAATTTCGGTGACCCGTGATCTTTTATCAGTATTTTCATGTGATATTGAGTCGTGGCCAGTATATCTGTGTTGGATCAAGTCAAAACTTATACCATCATGACCGCATTGTCACCGCGGTTCCAACTCCGCATCTCGTGCGCCAATCCGACGCTTAGATCATAAGTTGTGGACCACGCATGATAAGGGTCGTGAACCACACGTTGCGGGACTCACCTATCCGAATTGTACATTTCCATAGTCCCCTAGCCCATAGCCCCAGGCATGCTTTTATAACTCATAATGGCCTTAGCCCATGCCTCCCTTACAACTCATGATTGCTTAGCTAGAAAAGCAATCATTTCTCCTTTCTCTTTCTCTTATCTCTCTCCCTCCCTCTTTCTTTTTTATTTCCTAGAAAAAGAGAGCTCCCAACGTCCATGAGAGCTCTCCATTTCCAACCCTTTGCAAACTCTCCACCCCTAAATCCAACCATCTAAAATCAATCTCAACCATTGAATCTTGTTCTCTTGGAGCTCTAGATCACATTGGTGGAAGAAGAAGTCCAAGATCTAAGGTGGGTGCTTCTCTCTCTCTCTCTTTTATTTTTGTGTGATGTGTGGCCCACATGGATAGACCCTAGCTTGATGTATGTCTAATCCAAACCGTCCAAGTCATGTGGACCCTATCTTATAGATGATGAGAAAATACAAATATCAAACCCATTAGGTGGGCCACGTTCATGTGGGATCCACCTTGATAAAACATGGGCCACATACATGTGGGACCCACCATGATGCTGTGTTTATTCGTGCCGTCCAGCGTCCCTGGACACTGGACACGAGGCAGGGAGTGGCTAACATGGAAAGCGTGTACTGACATGGGTGTGTACTTACAAGCTTTAAAAATAATTTAAAAAAAAGAGCTTTTGGGGTAGGCTACTTATACAGGCCCTACCTTGATGTAAAAATCAAATCCAGACCGTCCATTTCATTTCTCAGTCTACTTTAGGCGTTGAGCTAAAAAATGAACCCAATCCAATTTTCTGGCAAGCCCTGGCATGGAAAACAACATTTTTCACCTTGAAAATCCATTAGGACCCACCTTGATGTCTCTACCTGCCAAAAACACACTGCATATTAGACTTGTTTGATCCCTCATGGGCCATAGAATCTAGTGGTTGGGTTGGATTTTTCTAATGTGGGCCCCACATATAAGAATCCATAGAAAAAAATAAACAAAAACACATTTACATGGGATGTCCCTGTCACTGTCAGCGTCCTCTGGATGTTGTCGTAAGTAGTGTCCTTACTGTTGGTTTAAAGGTGGAACAGTGGGCCCCACCACAGGCCCCACCATGAAGTATGTTTCACATCTACACCGTGCATTTGATGGGTTCCCTTTTTAGAACTGAGTTTTCCTAAAAATCAGCCGTATACACAACTCAGGTGGCCCACACAGCAGGAAATAGTGTTGATTGAACATCTGCCATTAAAACCCTTTTGGGTTTTCACAAAAGTTTTGGATCATTATACAATTTATTTTTCCTCCTCATCCGGGTCTGTGTGAACTTATTAACAGATTGGATGGCAAATATATGTTGTGGTGGACCCCATACGTGGGACCCACATACATATCCATGGACGTACTAGTAGAGAAGGTGAACTAATAGTGGGGTGTACTATCTAGCTATAAGAGATAAAATAAAATAAAATATATAATATAATATTATTATAATATGATATATCATAGCATATATGATGGTGGGCCCTACGTGGGACCCACCTGTAGTGCTAAAGCAGTAGCGGCAAGGGACCCAACTGCATATGTTTCATTCTCACCGTCCAAACAGCAGGACGGTGGGACCCACCTTGATGTATACATATCCACACTGTCCGTCTAGCGTTCTTGATGCTGGATGTGGCTAGCAATTAAGTCTGAACTGTTAGTGGGGCTGTACTAGCCAGCTGCAACAAAAGAAGAAAATAATAGAATAAAATATATAATATTATTATAATATGTAATATTGTATTATTATGTTACTTGGAAGGGTGGACCATCACGTGGGACCCACCTCATGCATTTCATCCTCACTGTGGGATCCATTCTACACGTGTGGCACATGTGGAGGTGAGGCCACCTTGATGTATGCATTGTACTTTCACACCGTCCATCTGGACGGTGTGCTATAAGGTCCACCCTGATGTAGTATATATACATGTCGTCTATCTAATTTAGGATATATCATTCATACCTGAGCCTAATTAGAGGCAGGCCCAAATCTGGTGGGCCACGTGGACAATCGTAACCCATTGTTGATGTATGTATTGTATGTCCACACCCTCCATCTGCTGGGCCCCACCGTGATGTATGTGTTGTACATATATGCTGTCTAGCATGTGGAGCCCACGTGTGATGTATCTGTTTTATCTAGCTGGCACCGTGAAGTAACTGTTAAACTAATACCGAGAAGAATATTTAGACAATGATGATTTACATGGACTATGTTTGGACAGTGTTGACCATCATTAGTGAGTCGTGTGCCCTATAGAATGATAGTGCATAGTAATACACATGTTACACCCGTAAATTATTGAAATGATTTTTGATGTAACCCATGGCCCATTAGTACGACCCACTGATGCGGCCCACTTGATGTATGAGAGGTCCACTATGATGTGTATTTAGCCCATGGGATGTGGCATGTTGTGATATATTTGAGGCCCATGGGCGAGGCCTAATACTATGTATATGTGGCCCATTTAGTGAGGACCATCATGAGGTATATTTGGCCCATGTGAGAGGCACATAGTGATGTGTATGAGGCCCGATGTGATATTTACAAGGCTCATATGATGGGGCCCACCTACTTGAATTTGAGGCCCATGGACGAGGCCCATTGTGATGATTCATGGCCTATGGGCAAGTCCCATTATAATGTAATCGAGGCCTATGGTTGAGGCCCAATGTAATATATGTATGACCCATTATGTTGTGTATGAATCACTTGTATGGGCCACTCCTTGGGAGTAATTGTTGGTTATATGTCCACATTGATGGGCAACGATGGTTAAACGTCGGCATTGTGACCCTCTCTTAGGTCCTTTGTTAGGCTGAGTATCGAGGCCGATTGTATAAGTCAATTTCGATTATCGAGGCCAAGTATCAAGGCCTATTTCGAGTGTCGATTTCGATTATCGATTATCGATTTTGATTATTGGGGTCGAGGACGATTCTGATTGCCAATTACCGATTCCGATTATCGGGGTAGAGGCCGATTCTAATTGACGTGACCTGTTTGCTGATTATCATGACCGATTGCCGATTCTGATTATTGTGACTGATTTGTCGATTCTAATTATCGATCGATTTCGATTGTTGTGATCGATTTGCTGAGTCTAATTATTAATCGATTCCGATTGTCACGACTAATTGTCAATTTTGATTAACGTGACTAATTTTTTGATTGCCGATTAGCGATCGAGGTCGATTATCATGACCGATTGCTGATTCTGATTGACGTGACCAATTTGCCGATTTTGATTATCGATCGATTATGATTTTTGTGATTGATTGCCAATTCCGATTGACGTGACCAATTTGTCGATTCTGATTATCAATCAATTCCAATTGTTGTGACCGATTTGCCGATTTCGATTGCCAAGGCCGATTGTCGAGACCTATATGATGTATGTGCGACTTGTAGTTGAGGCCCATCATGATATGTATTCAGCCTGTGTGGTGTGTATGCAGCCCGTGTTTAAGGCCTAATGTGATGAATAGGCAGTCTATGTGATGGGGCTCATTGTGATGTATATGAGGCCCATGGGCAAGGCCCATTGTGAAGTATCTGTGGCCTATGGGCAAGGCCCATTATGATATGTATTAGACCCATGATGCATGGCCCATTTGATGCATTCGAGACCCATGTGTAGGGCCCACATGTCATGTATTTGAGGCCCATGAGCAGCGCTCACCTGTTGTGTATATGTGGCCCTTGATAAAGGCCCATTGTGTTGTATATATTTGGCCCTTGTGTAGGGCCATGGGCCCATTATATGCTAGGCTCTATGTGAGCCACTCCTTGGGGGAAATGTTGGTTAAATGTCCACATTATTGAGGCCAATTGTTGGTGCCGATTGTCGGTGATGATTATCAGTGCCTGATATTGATACCAATTATGAGTATGTGACAGCATAACATCATGATACATGCCCAAACGCATCATCTGCATGTTTGTTATGAGATGTGGTTGACCATTGCATATGTCATTGGGTAGATTATTATGAGACTCCCTGATAGGCGGAGATTGTTTCACATGAGCGCATGGTATGCGTAAGATTGATGCATGACTGGATTGTATGGCTCATGCATCTTGCATTGTGAGTTATGATCACTGTACGTCCCAGTGACATCAGGGTCGTAGCCTCCACAGGCATATTTAGATGGCCAGATGGGACATCAAAAATCTATTCTAGCATTGGGCTGCCATAGATGGCCCTTGGTGAAAATCCTTAAAACCCTCTTTGTACCAGAGGACGCCCCAACGTCGAGACCGAGTGGATACATTAGCGTCAGAGTACTGAATACCTGGAGGCTGCGTCTCCCACTGTGTCGTGGTCGGTTGGGAGAGGGTGTGGCCTTACCCGCCCTAGCGTAGGGGGTATTGGTAGGCTGAGTTTGACCAACTCGTGAATGGGTCTGCTATCGACGTGCCGGATAGATATTGGCATATTATTGGTCAGGCGGATAGTGAAGTTTCTTATGCTCACTTGGACTGTGCTGCTGGGAGAGGGGCAGTGCCTTTGGAGTGTACTAAACCCCGGTGATGATCCCAGAGATGAACTGTACTGATATGTAGACTTATTGAGCAAGAGTTGCATACTCATTCATTCATTCATTATTATCCACTCGGGCTAGTGGTGCGTAACTATTTATTTAGTGGTGCGCAACTATTTATTACATGTACCTTCGCAATGGCCAGGATTTCAATTAGGGCGTGCGACTAACCTGAGATCAAGAGTTTACCACATCACGTCTGACTTTCTAAATTTAGGTGTGGGACTGGTTTGGATAGAAGTCCCTTGTGATGGACCCCATAGCCTACGATAGTACGTACTATCATCCTGACTTCACACTCCAGCATGGTCATTCCATTCGCACTGCATATTGTACATCCGTGGCATATAGCATTTTGGGTTACTGTATTTCTGCATTTATATGGTCTAGATACAGCTATTGCTATTCGTGAACTCATTAGGAATTATATATTGCATCGCATCCTCGGCATCCGATATTTGGCTCTTTATGACTTCTCATTTGCATAACTGTTTTATATTACGTATTTTGATATTGATTGACTCATGGACTTATCTGTATTTTCGCTTACTCGGTTATCATATGGTTTACGATCTTGTCAGTATTCCTGCTTACTCTAATAATTCATGACCTTGTCAGTATTTTTGCTTACTCCGATATTGTACGATTTATGAATTACCAGTATTTTCGGTATTGTATGATTATGACATTGTATTGAATACTGGGCACTTACCTTATGCACACACTTACACCACCCTTTATTCTTTCCATAAGCTTATGCACGATAGATGTGTGCAGGTGATGTTAGGTTGTAGCAGCGTGGAGCTTGGTGCATGTAGCTAACTTCTGGAGTTTTGATTTTAACATATGTATTTCCCTTTCAGCATTGTATTCAAATGTTTATATTAGTGGATATATGATGATGATGTTGCCTTTTTGATTTGGGTAAACTTGTGGTTATGCTTATTATGAGTTAAATGTACATAAAAAAAATAAAATCCTCCTTATAGGATCCCAGGATCGGAATCTGGCGTATGGATGCTGGGAGACGAGAATGGGGTACTACGGAGGCTGTCGGCACCGAATTCGGCGAACAGGATTCCTGTGAATCCAATTTCTGGGTTTGGGGCATGAAAGTAAGGACTCTAGAGTGGAGAGAATGGAAGTAAGTTAGGGCATCCATCGTCTCCTAGAAAACACCCTGATGAGTTCTGTTCCATGATCGGGCTTTATGGATAGCTTTTTCAAGGAAACGAATGGCTCGATCATTCAATTACTCAATATTAACATGCTTATGCTCCTCAACACTCAACTCTTCCTTCACTTATTTTTAGTGTCGATGCAGTGCATATTGATCATTAAGTGCATGGAGTTGATTGTCAAGTTGATCAGCTCAGTGTTTAGGCTATCAATCTTGCTCTTACACTCATTGCACTCTTCTCCTAACTTCGTGCTCTTACCTTGTCAGTAAAGTTCATATTTAGAAAGAAGGCCATTGGTGCATGCATGTTCCTTACTCATTGTGAGATATGCCCCAGTGTTCTCCGAAAGTTCCTCTAGTTGTTGCAAGACCAATAGAGAATTAAGGTCCATATTTATGAGGTTTTCAGACAGACGAGGAGTCATTGAACACTCGACAATTGGTTATAGGAGATAAGGGCAGGTAGATCTATCGAGAGAAGCTCTTTCGACAAAGCTTGGGTCCCAGAGAGTTCGGAAGGGGCATTGTTAGGCATGGCTGGAGTCCTTTGCAATTTTCATGGTCGATGAAACAAGGGAAAGAAAGAGGAGAGTGAAGCACTAATATAGAACGAGAACCGCAATGCTTGCATTAAATGCGGTATCATGGTGATGTACATCTTTCAAAACAATGACGACATTGGTGGCCAAGAGAGCAATCATATCGATCCACATGAATCTACAGATTCATCTCCCTACACGAGATCTACATCAGGTTGCAAATGCAAAATACAAACTAGCCCACATGAATACATTGTTACAATTCTTTAGAAAATTCGATTATGTCTCTTCACTTATTGGTTGAATGTGAATATATGTGAGGGGCATTGTTTACACTATATCTGACTGCATTAGTGTAATGAATCAAATGATGCCATGCGGCAGCAACAGATTGAAATTTTTTTCAGCTACTTCGATGACCAAGGAAGATCTGAATCCGAAAAGTCATGAGTAGTTTAGAAAGGGTAAGCCCAACTTGCTACAACAAAGATACATGTTTCGCATATTTAGTACACATGGTAAACCCATCTATTCATTGTAAAGGCTCATGACTAAGGTTGTGTTTAATCGAAACGCAGTCACGACTGGCAATGGGTTCAACTGATCCATCATGGTGGGCTACAGGGTTCTAAAGGCTAAAGATATTTATGGCATGGAGTAATGATTGCACTAACATGGCCTAATATCACAACACATTATATCATGCAAAGAAGAAGATAACTATCACCACATGTGAAGGTTGAAGAGAGACTCTCATTGATGCAATGAAAATACGACTTGAGCGTAACCAATGGTTAACCCATGACCAATAACTAGTCTATGTATGGTTGTTTGGTAGGCCATGACTATCCATGGATTCAGACGGTTATCTCCACATTAGCGAATAAGAGTAAGTGTCAATGAAAATCTCTCCTTGAAGCGGTCTTCAATGTTTTATAAACAGGAGAAAGATCAAAGAGCTCCAAACCCTTTCCAACCCAACACATATCAAATGAAATCAAAAGAAAAACACTACCTATTAATTTTATCCTTTATCTTATCTTAGCACAGGACAACCCATCCATGCTGCTAGGTTGGATTGTTCTTAGACTAGTAGTGTAATCTCATTTGTCTAGGCTGCTACATTGGACCGACTTAGACTATGGGTACTGTAATTCCTTTCTATATACATTGAGTATTGGATCACAAGGAAGGCCTTTTACTTTTTTCTTTTAGTAGTGTAGTTTTCTTCATCTACTCTCCAGTCGTTGGACAAAGAAAGACTCAAATCTAGGACTTTGTCATGTATGCTGCAAACGTTGGATTACAGAGGAATTATCTTTTTTGCAAGCGTTCTTTTATCTCATCAATATAGTTGAGTACCTTTTACTTATGCACTGTACATATTTGATTATATCTATTATTACTGTGAGAAAAAGTCTTTTTATTTAAAAAGTAAAAGGAATTTATTAGAAGAAGGGAAATTGATCATACTCGCCTCGAAGTTTGGGAAAATTACCTAGAACGCTACGACACTCCATATATTCCTAGAAGGGCCTTTTGAAAGCTTTTGGAGATTGTTTCAGATGAAAACGCCCATAACCTTGGTTCAGGACTTGTACGGTCCTGGAGTGAAGTAGAAGTCACCTACTATTGCAACCCCCGAGAAACAGACGGATCAACTACTCCCCGGGACACCGGCCAATGGCTGGGGCTTGACGCTCTATGGGCCCCACCACCACGTACGTGTTTCATCCATGCCCTCCATATATTTCTACAGATCATTTTATGGTAGGAGTCCAAAAACAAGAGATAATCCAATCATGGTGGGCCTTAGGAGGATTTTAATGGTGGATATCCAATCATTATAATTTTCCTACAGTGTGATCCACCTCAAATTTATGTCACTCACATTTTTCAGTTCAAGCCATAAAATGACATTTAAAAGTGGATGAATGACATGGAAAAAGCACATACATCATGGTGGGGCCCACAGACCACCGATCACCTGCACCACGAGCTTCGGAAGGGGCAAATGTTGCATTTATGTACCTTTGAAAGACCCTCTTCTTCTTCTTCTTCTTTTATTTTCCTAGAGAAGCAAAGATCCAGGGACCAATAGCCAGAGAGCGACGTTGTTTCCCCTTGTCGTTTCTCTCATCTTAAAGCCTCTTCCATTATGAGGTTAGTATTTTATTTTGTTTCAACTGTAGGCATTTGCCAAGGTAAAGGAAGAACAGAGTCGAGAAGTCGAGGGTTTTGGTTATCACGTGAAAGGGAGTGTAAAGTAGGGCACTCCTTGATCAAACCTCCACCATTGATTGGTAGACAACCATGACATCATGTTTGTGATGGTATTTGGATCATGGCTACCACTTGTCACGACCGCAGTTGTGATGTTATATGGATCATCGTCCTTAGCTCACACAGGTCGTGGCTGTCAACTGTTATGGGTCGTGCTCGTCAGGGATATGGCACCGGATACAACTATGACCAAGTGTGCTTCATTACCAATACCCAACGTGTATGAGAACCAAGATCTAGTGTGTTTCATTACCATAAGATTACGACCCATTGTGCTTCAGTACCATAAGAATGCGAAGAGTGCATTGGTTGAATTCGATTTGATAATTAAAGTTGTGTACAGTGATGCAACTCAGAAGTGCGAAGACAAAATGTGTCACGATTTCAGTGGATGAGTTCCAAGTGATCGCATGGGGAATGACTGATGTAGTGAATCTAAGAGTAATGAAGTGTATGTGCGGTCACTTTACATAGTGCTTACGAAGACACAACGGGACATTTCAGATGAAGTGAAGGTTTTATGTGAAAATATGAAGCCTCCAGAAACTAGAAGATCTGATGGGAGACCCAAAAAGGTTTGAATTATATCCTAGCGAGAAGATAGGTCAACACCCAGATGCTCAAGATGCAAATAAATAGGTCACAACCGACGTCGATGCACTTTCGTCCCTGTTGGCTGAGGATGAGGCCGAGGCTAATGATGACTTATTTTTTTATTGCTTGTGATGAGGTAATGTGAACTATAATATACTTACTGATTCATGAACTTTGGTGCATGTTAACCACTTTCCAATGTGGATGCTAACCACGATCCATTGTGCATTTGAACCATGATCCATATTGGAAAACGTGAACTTAACAACGGATGTGGTTGTCATGATAAAAGGATCATGATTGAAATGTTATATGGGTCGTGTTTCTCATTAGGTTGTGGTTGTCAACGCCGGATCAATAAGGATGATAACCATGATCCATTACAACTGTGACCACGACCTATTTAACATTACATCCACGAGCCATATCAACTAAGACTAATGATTAACGTATACCGCGACCCATATAACACAACAACAATGACCCACATATCATTCAAGGTCCATGTATCATGACAACCAAGACCTATACAAACTCACAACCCTGACCCATATACAATGACAGTGGGGACCCATGTATCATGACAAACACAACCCAATGTGGATGATAATCAAGAGCCTTTATGCATATGAACCATGAACCCGAAGATCAGAATAGTGTACATAACATAGGTCGTGGTTTTCGTGATATATGGATCGTGGTTGTCATGTTAATCAATCATGCTTTACTCATGCCGTGGTTGTCAACAATGATCCAGTACGGATGATAACTACATTCCATTACAAATATGGCAACCACAATGTATGTAAATTGTTAACCACGTTCTATGCAACACGACAACCATGACCCGTATAACATGACATACAAATCCATATTTCATGACAATCACGACCTATACAACATTACAGCCACAATCCATATTCCAGGCTGATGTAAAATAGCCTATTCTGGCTTCCAGGCAAACGAACTTGATATTTTGTAACATGATAATAACGATCCATAATACAAGACAACCACGATCCATAAAACATGAAAACCACGATCTATATGACATGAAAACAATGATCCGTATAATATGACAACAACGATCCATAAAACATGAAAACCACAACCCATAGCAACCGACACCACGACTCATGTAACATTGACAACCACGATCCATATATCATAACAACCACAATCTATTTTACATGAAAACTATAAAAAAAAAATAAAAAGAGTCAACAACAATCCTTTGCCTGGGTTGTGTATTGACAACGTGAAGGATCGTGGTTGTCATCTATGAAGGGTTGTGTTTGTCATTGTGTAAGGTAGAGATGACTTTGATAAAGTTGTGACAACGAAAGCTCTCACCATATCCAATTTAAAGCCTAAGTCTTTGGCCCACAACTCTGTAATGTGGTTATTATGTTATATGGGTCGTGGTGTTAATGTTCGATGGGTCGTAGTTGACATGACGATATATATCGTGGTTTTCATTATATATTGCATAGTTGATCACGCTGAAATAAATGGTTAGAAGGTGTTAAGAATTACGTGGGTTGTACATCCACCTGATAAAACTTATTTTTATAATGTCTTTATATATGTATATTACATACGATGGTCAATTTAGATGACATTTATATATTATTGTGGACCCTATATATCTTAATTTGTACTGAATTAGTATGTCGTATGTACATACATTAAAGATGGCGTGCTAAAGGCGGGAAGTTCGCTTATAATTCCAAATGTAGAACATCAATCGTCAATATCTAATTCAAGTCTATTGCCCATCATAAATCGAATCTAATCCGTTGGAATTGTTCATGGATGATAGATTCCTTTAAAAATTTTATGAGTGACACGTATCGAGCCATCAGTGACCCACAGTGCATAAAGATGACAAATTATAGGATTTTATGGAATCTATTGGTTGAACTATTATGGTCCATTGGATTTGAATATTTTGACCATTCTTTGGATATTTTTGTTTCTTATATTACAAATAAAATAGGTAGTGCAGATCAGAGAATATCTACAATTCGATGTGACTTACGGAACATCGACTATATCTCGGACGCTTATGGATGCTTATGATTCCAATTGTAGAACATCAACGGACACTTTTACGGACAATGAGATTCCTGTAACGCCCTGAAAATCGAGGGTCGAGTAGAAGCTTAGCTCCCGAGTTCCAACGCATCACTTATGTAACATAGTTAATGATGATTGAATGTTGTTCGTATTAGTGCATTAAACATGAATGGGATTACACTGCATCAGCATATCATACTCCAAAGACAGTTAAATTACGCAAGCGGAAGGCTGTGATAAGTATATAGAGCATATAAGTGATTATAAGTCTCCAAAGTATGAATGTCACCAGATTAAATAATTACATGTATAACTCTAAAATTTATAAAATGATAAGGTATAATGTTCAACTAGTCCGTATCCCTACAATCCCTGCGATGCAACTCTAGGTCTACATAGACCCGACAAAGAGTTGCAGATAGGAGAACTCCTCGTCATCATAGAAGGCCGGCTCCAACTCGTAAGCCTCGCCGTCATCTGAAACTATAATAGAGTCTGGTTGGTGTTTTAAAACACCATCCCAGAGTGGGAGTGAGTGATCAACTCAGTGGAGCTATAAGGTAAAAGTTAACATGTTATCAATTAAATCAAGCAGTAATGATAAAGCAGTACAACAATCATGTCCTATGTACTCTTGTTAATGCAAGAATGAGATGTAATAATGATGTATGCCCTCACCTGCACTCCCTCTGCGACATCATCTCATGGTTACGCATGCAACACTCCCATTGTGCTCAAGTCCAACACTAAAGGTACATGCAATGTGATGCATGTGCGTGATTAACCAAGTTCTTAATTAGACTTATTTATACAGCAGGCTTGGGAAGCTAATATACCTCTCTTTATATTATTTATCCAAACAATGATCCATCTAAAGTTATCAATCCTAGCTTGTCGCATACGATGGGTAGTTCCAGGTCGCTATGGAGAGGCTCTTCACCTCAGCGCAGGCCTAATTTATACTCGAGGTCACTAAGGAAAGGCTTGTCACCTTAACGTAGTCCTAATGTATACTTAAGGTCACTACGAGAGGCTCATCACCTGATCGTAGACCAACAGCTCGAATACAGTGTCCTATATACCACCATATTTAGCTCATGAGTTTGAGTTGTTTACTGATCACTACGGGGAGACTCGTCACCCCGGCGTAGGCCAACAGCTCAACCATGGTGTCCCATAAACAACCATGCTCGACTCATGAGTCTTAGCAGATCGTGGTACCAAGGTTGAAATGGGTCTTACATTGGTAAATGGTACCTTAGATTCAAGCAGTAACGTCCATACAGGGTGAACATACATTGGGCGAATCAAGTTACTTGACAAGCTCGACTGGTATGAGCATACGTTAAATTGATTGACATGGAGCGCATCGCACTCCTCGTGGCCTAACCACTATCAATAATCATCGTACGACTATGATTCATCGAACGTATCTGTTGTGGTGAAACTGGTTCGACCACTATTCGTAAACCGTTACCGATTGCCTGGCCTACATATTAGTTACAATCATACTCAAACACAACATGCATTCATATGTGATAGTCAGGACAACATGTAACAATCAATTCAAGTATAGATATCATTTGAGCATTTTAACAAACACATAGTGCACATGTCGTCATACATAGACATTCATCCATAAATCATGTAGTAGCGAGATAGATTACAAGAAAGAAACTGTGGCTATAGACAAGGTAATTGAGAACTATCTCAATGGCCTCATTAAATACATTTCAACAAGCATTTCTCATTGAGGTATTTTATCAAACAATTAGACTACACATATCAACATACATGTAATAAAGTACTTATAACATGTATTATGGCAAATCCTTTCACAAAGGATCTGTCACGCATACAACAATCATGCATCCTCAATCAATAATCATGGAAAGCACAAATCATAATTTCATATTCATTCAAACATTTTAATAAATACATGGGATGCATTATGTTCAATATAGTTCATATATATGCACAATACACAGAAAATATCACATCTAAGCACATGTGACAACAATTAAGTCAGGCATAAATCATTAACTGACATTGAAAGCCTTGAAAACCATAACCTAAATGTTTATAGTCTGCACCTTTCATTGGTAAACTCGTATCGAACTCAGTTTGAATCCTACTTCTTTGACTATGGCACAACGACGACCTATAGCATGAAATAGGTTAGCTATTTCACCATTTACTCTATTTGGATACCTAACATAGGTTAGGGTTAGGATTTCTTATCCAAAAATGGATTTGGATTCGCTAGTGTAGCGATACAGGTAGGATCTTCGGCACGTGGAGTGGCGGGATCAAATCCTGACAACTATCTCTCACTCTCTCTCTCTTCTCCTTACTCTTTCCTTCTCTTTTTCTCTCTTTTCTCTCTTAGGGTTTTGAAATTCCTATGGAATGAGAGAGGGATGGGTTAAGGCCCTTATATAGGCCCAGAAGTAGCGTAAATGACCCAGGGCCATGATATGCTTATGTTATAGCCAAAAGTCGATTGATTCAGGATAACGGAGCTCATCTGGAGATCCATTTCCTGCATACGGTCTGAGAAAAGTTTCCTGACATTGGATCTATGCTAGGTTAAGATTTCGGTCCGATTAGATTTATGGATCGACCGTGGAGGGCCAGTTTCAGTTCAACGGCTATCGTCACTCGATCAGGGCCACAAGTACACTGACCTATGTAAGGAAATTTTCCTAATCTGAGGGTGTAGTTGGGTTAGAATCTGATGGACCAAATTTAATGAAATCTTAAATTTGGTCTGCAAGCGAATGACTCAAATCACTTAAGTTTGAGTTCATTTCCTAAAGATATTTACGTTTCTCACACACTTCGCTCCAGCCTCAAGTTGTGCGTTTCTGAATGCTATTTGGATTTGATTCCCGAGATGGTTATCAAGCCTAGTAAGGAGGTCATAACCGTATAGTTTCACAGTAATTAAAATTTTAATGTGCGGTCTAGGTTTGATATGGAGTTTTGTGATGCTCCTACGAGCAACTGAGTTTTGAGATTGATCATAGGTTTCTAGGTAATGTAGCGTTAGGGATTCTACTAGTTTTAGATCTCGCAGTACGTATTGAAAGTGATTCAAACTAATTTCACAGATGATTTAGTTTAACACTTAGTTAATTTTTATCTAATTCCTAAAGGATTCATGTCACGCCCCAAACCCAAAAAATCAGATTCATAGGAATCCCGATCACCGAATCCGGTGCCGACAGCCTCCGTAGTACCCCATTCTCGGCTCCCAACATTCATTTGCCAAATTCTGATCATGGGATCCTACAAGGAGGATTTTTTTTTTATATATTTAACTAGTAATAAGCATAACCATAAGATTACCCAATTCACAAAAGCAACATCATCATCACATATCCACTAATATAATCGTTTAAGTACAACACTGAAAGAGAAATACATGAATAGAAAATTAAGCTCCAAAAGACCACTGCACGCTCCAAGCTCAACACTGCTGCAACCTAACATCACCTACATGCATCTATCGTGCATAAGCTTATGGAAAGCTTAGAGGGTGGTGTAAGTGTGTGCACAAGGTAAGTGTCAAGTATTCAATATAATATCATAATCATATGATACTGGAGAACCTGTAATTCATAAACCATACAATGTCTGAATAAGAAAAAACACTAATAAGATCATAAATCATACGATAACAGAATAAACGGAAGTACAAACAAGTCCATAAGTAAATCAATAGCAGAATACACAATATAGAACAACTATGCAACAAGGAGTCATGAAGAGCCAAATATCAGATGCCAATGATGCAATGCAATATGTAAATCGAATGAAATGACCATGCTGGAATGTGAAGTCGGGATGATAGTACGTAGTATCGCAGGCTATGGGGTCCACCACAAGGGACTTCTATCCAAACCAGTCCCATACCTAAATTTAGATAGTCAGACTCAACGTGATAAACTCCTGATCTTAGTTTAGTCGTGCTCCCAGCCAAAATTCTTGTCATAATGAAGGTACACAATAATTAGTTGCGCACCACCAGCCCGAGTGGATAGTGAATAAATGAATGAGCATGCAATTCCCACTCAATAAGTCCACATATCAGTACGGTTCCTCTCTGAGAAATCACCGGGGTTTATTACACTCCAAACCAGATTATCGTCCCATCGCGCGCAACAAGGTGAGTGGAAGATACCTCACTATCCGCCTGCCAATATTAGGCCCAGCTCGTCGATAGCGGACCCATTCCTCGAGCTGGTCAGACTTAGCCTAGCATTGTCCCCTCCTCTCGGGCAGGTAAGGCAGCACCCCATTCCAACCGATCACGACACAGTGGAGAGCGTAGCCATCTGGTAATCGGCACTCGACACTCATCTACCTACTTGGTATAGACGTTGGAGTAACCTATGGAACCAAGAGGGTTTAGGGACTTTCACCTAGGGATATCTATAGCACCCCATGTAGAATAAGATTTTTGGTGTCCCATCTGGTCATCCACAATGTGCCTGTGGAGGCTACGACCTTGATGTCGTAGGGTGTACAGTAATCACAACACACAATGTAAGATGCATGAGTCATACAATCCAGTTATGCATCAATCCTGTGCATACCGTGTACTTATATGAGATAATCTCTGCCTATCAGGGAGTCTCATAACAACATGCCCAATGATATATGCGATGGTCAACCACATCTCATAACAAACATGTAGATGATGCGTATGGGCATGTATCATGATGCTATGCTGTCACATACTCATAATCGGTATCAATAACTGGCACCGACAATCGGCATCGATAATTGCCCTCGATAATGTAGACATTTAACCAACGTTGCCCCCAAGAAGTGGTCCATATAAAACTTAACTCATAGTGGTCTCATGGCCTCACACAAGGGCCTAATATACAACACAGCCGGCCTTACCCAAGGACCACAGATACATCACAAATGACCTCAACTACGGGTCACATATACATCATATAGGTCTCAGCAATCGGCCTTGACAATCAAAATCGGAATCAGATTAGGACTCAGTAATCGGAATCGGCCACGACAATCAGAATCGTCAATCGGCCACGACAATCGGAATTGATCGATAATCGACCTCAATACTCGGAATCGACAATGGTCACGATAATTGGAATCAATCGGTACTAAGAATCAACAAATCGGTCACATCGATCGGAATCGGCAATCGGTCATGATGAACGGCCTCGATCGCTAATCGAAATTGATAAATCTGTCACGACAATTGGCATCGATACTCAGCCTTGATAATCGGCATCGATAATCGGGGTCGATAATCGGCGTTGACCTCGATAATCAGCACTGATAACATTAGATAAATAAAGTGAAGTCCATAAATAATCAGCCGATCAACCATAGTATAAAGATCGGCACTCGGCCGTGGTTATATCAAATCCGATAGCACGGAGCCATCTGTCTACGGCAAATGGGGCCCACTTATTTGGGTTAACCTACTAAGGAAATGATGAGATTGGCCTAACAAGGCATAAGGAAAGGTCTCAATGTGGACATCCAACCATCATTGCCCATCAATGTGGACATCTAACCAACATTGCTACCAATGAGTAGCCTACATAGGGCTAAACATATAGTGAGCCCATGGCCTCACATACAACCACAATGGCCTCATTTACGTCACATAGGCCTCGTTATATGGGCCAATATACATCTCATCGGGTCTCAAATACACAATAGATGGGCCTCACACCTGGGCCATAAATACATCATATAGGCCTCAACGCATGGGCCTCAATATTAGGCCTCATGTATATCAAATTGGGTAGCACCCATGGGCCTCATGTACATCAAATCAGGTCGCACCAATGGCCCACATGTATATCAAATTGGGCCACACCCATGGGTCTCATGTACATTAAATCAGGTCGCACCAATGGCCCACTCGTATATCAAATTGGGCCGCACCCATGGGTCTCATGTACATCAAATCAGGTCGCACTAATGGGCCACATGTATATCAAATTGGGCCGCACCCATGGGCCTCATGTACATCAAATCAAGTTGCACCAATGGGCCATATGTATATCAAATTGGGCCGCACTCATGGGCCTCATGTACATCAAATCAAGTTGCACTAATGGGCCACATGTATAAAAAATTGGGCCGCACTCATGGGTCTCATGTACATCAAATCAAGTCGCACCAATGGGCCACATGTATATCAAATTTGGGCCCACCCTTATGTGTTTTGTTTTGAGATCCATCCCATTCATAATGTTAACATAGAGATAGATGAAATGAAAATAATATCAGCTTAATTGGAAACTACTGTGGCCCTTAGGAGTTCGAACGGTGGGTGTCACGGTCCCATTTAATTTCCAATGGTGGGGGCCTCTTGAACTTTAGATCTGACCCATTCTTTCTCCCATGCCATAAAATGATATCACAAAATGGTAGGATGGTATGGATATCACACATGCATCGTGGTGGGTCCCACCGTCCAAGATCTGGACGGTGGAGATACATACATCACATGAGTCCCACAAGTACATCTCGTGGGGCCCATAGCTGGGCAGCATGAATGGAATACATATATCATGTTGGTGTCCCACACAACCTGCCCAGATGGACAGTGGATTTAACAGACATAACACTGTGATGTCCCATCATCTAGGTGATGGACGACAAGGATAAAACATACATATCGTGGTGGGCCTCGAAATGATCTGGAAATAGGGTGGATGGTGTGGATACAATACCTACATCATGTAAGTCCATGCTATCCACAGACACACATACATCGGGCCCCACCATCCCAAACCTCTGGACGGTGTAGATACACAATATATACATCGAGTGAGGGCCACACGTCCAATCCTAATGGACGGTGTGAATACATCATATGCCTCAAGGCGGGTCCTAGTAAAATAGATGGATGACATAGATCAAAACATGCATCACAGGGGTACCACAACACCGTCCAGGGTGTGGAAGAAACAAATACATCACGGTCAGGACCACTTCCAGATTTGCTGGACGGTGTGGATGAAACACTATATCATGGTGGACCCCACAGGGATGGACGGTGGATATAACACACATATCATGCAGGTCCCACTGATATGGACAGATGGGTGGAGTGGATAAGGAATGAATACAATCAAGGTGTGGCCCACCGTTCAAATCTGCTGGACGATGGATGGCGTGAATATATATATATATATATATATATATATATATATATATATATATATATATATCAATATGAGCCCCACCTCCACACGTGCAACACGTGTGGAGTGGGTCCCACCAACAGGAAAAACGGACGGATAGTCTGGATATAACCCATACCTCATGAGATGGGGCCACAGGAGTTGCTGACGTTCATGCACAGCAGCACTTGCTGCTCGTCCGTCAAATGGATGGTCTGGACAGAACATATACATCATGGTGTGGGTCCCACCATTTGGTGGACAGCGTGGATACAACAGATACATCATACGTGGGTCCCACAGTCCAGCCATTCGGACGGTGGATAGAACACATTGGCCAAGGTGGGTCCCACCATTCGGTGGACAGCGTAAATAAAACACATACATCAACATAGGTCCCACCATCCACAGCCATGGACGGTGTGAATAAAATACATAATTCATGGTGGGTTCCACGTGGGGCCCACCGCCATGTCTATTTACCATCCAACCCGTTAATAGGATCACACGTCTCTGGATGAAAAGGGGAAACAAATTTCATATGAATCCAAAACTTTTGTAACACTAAAAAGGGTTTCAATGGCTGACGTTCAATCCTACTGCTTCCTATGACGTGGGCCACCTGAGCTTCGGATATGGCTGATATTTGGAGGGTGGCCCACTGCACTAAGGGCCTTTAAGATGGACGGTGTGAACATACCGAACATACATCATGGTGGGGCCCACGGCTAGGCCATCGGACTGCCACCCGTTCGCCCATGGCGCTGCGCGTCCTCTGCACTGACAGCAGCAGCAGTAGCTGTTGCTGATATTTAGTTTTTTTTTTTTTTTAAAAAGAATTTTCCTAGGGTTTTTTGTATGTAGGACCCACATTAGGAGAATCCAACCCATCCATTAGATTCCATGGCTCAATACAGACCCATCAAGGCCAATATTAGGTATATTTTTTACGCATCAAAACAACAAGGTGGATTTCAATGATAAGAACGCTGTTTGTTATGCAATGGCCCACCAGAAACTCGAATCAGCTTCATTTCATTTTGGCTCAACGCCTAAAATAGTCTAAGGGACGGAATGGACGGCTTGGATTAACAACATACATCAAGGTGTGGCTTGCATGAGTGGCCCACTCCAAAGCTTGGAATAAAACATACTTTTGTTTTCACATCCAGCGTCCAGGGACGCTGGACGTTCCGGCTCTCACGAACATTCAAAGTGGTCCCTGCTTAGGTGGGCCACCACATGGTTGGGTGGTGTGGAACAACACATAATAAATGGGCCTCACCTACAAATGACTTGGGTCCAATATATGCTTCATGGTGGGGTCCATCCAAGTGGGCCACATGGCCATATCATCACACAAAAATAAAAGAATAAATAATTACAAAGAGAGAGAGAGAGAGAGAGAGAGAGAGAGAGAGAGAGAGAGAGAGGGAAAGAAGCACCCACCTTTGATCTTCTATTCATTCTTCCACCACCATGTTGTAGAGCTTAAAGGGAATAAGATTCAACGGTTGAGATCGACTTTAGAGGTTAGGATTGGGTGATAAGAAGGTGGGCCACACATGGTTTTCTCCATGGAAGCTATGGATGATTCATCTCTTGGGGTTGCTTGGGAGAATGAGAGAGATGATGGGAGAGGAGTGATAGGAGAGAGGGAGGAGTGGTGTATAAGAGATAAGGCATGGAAAGTATGGGTCTCTTTGACTTTTGGGATAAGAGGAATAGGCTAAGCATGGGTTGCTTTAATTAGTTGGTGGTAGAGGTATGGGTGAGTGATTTGATTGATGTGATTGATGTGATGTTGGGTAGAGATTCTTCTTTTTTTTTTGGAATTTACAATGCGCAGCGTCTTTCCTTGCACCGAACGCTGGCCGACATCTCCTGATCAGGGTATCACCTCGATGCGCGAGTCACAGCATCGAAACCGCGGCGACGACGCGGTCACTATGGTAAAGGTCTTGGGTTGAGTCGATTTAGGTTAACGATGTGTGACTCAAGGTCACACGTAAATATCTGTTAAAGGTCGAAGGTTGTCAAAATTTGACCGGTAAGACCGCGGAAGTCTACGGAACAGTATGGTCTAAGATACGGGGCTTACAATTCAGGCCTTAGTGATTTCTTCCTGAGGTGGTACTTGGGTCTTTGTACGGATTTTTTCGAGACATTATAATTCCAAACGTAGAACATCAATGTACGCTTTTATGGATGCTTATGATTCCAAACACAGAACATCAACCGCTTGTCCCCATATGGAACGCCGACTATAGATTGGAGTTTCTTTGGGACCCCTTCACATTTTATCCCTAACTTTATTTTTTTACTGGTTTTGAATCTTCTTCACTAGGCCCCTCCATTGCCACTCAACGAGTACATCTACAAGTTCAGTGTAACTCAGTTAATATAAATGGCAAAGCAAGGTAATGGTTGACAAGGACAGTGTATAGTGGTTAGTATGTTATGTGGGTCGTGGCTGTGAACCACGACCTAATGTATATGACTATAACGATATGTATAACATGACAATCATGAACGTTGTTGTGATCGGTGTCGATATGCTGAATGGATCGTGGTTGACAGGGTCAGTGTATCGTGGCCCACATGTTATGTGGGTCATGGCTGTGAACCACGATTCAATGCAGATGACATCAACGATATATATGGCATGACAACGAAGATCATGGTCATGATCATGGTTTGTTGAATAATGGATCGTGGATAACATGTTATGTGGGTCGTGGTTGTGAACCACGATTCAATGTAGATGATAACAACGATCTGTATGCCATGACAACCACGATCATTGTTGTTATCGTGATTGGTTTGTCTAATGGAACATTGTTGACAGGCACATAGATAACATCAATGAATCGTGTAGCACGACTGTTAACTATGATCCAACGTAGATGACAACAACAAACCATGTAGCATGATAACCATGTTCCTTTAGAACTCGTGATAAACACGACCCTTTGTGGATTACAACCCTGATCCATTGTATATTACAATTATGATCCATGTTAGATTTTGCAAGACCATCTTATTATTGATTAACAATCCACGAACATATTGGAATGTAGGTCGAAACAAGCCAATCATGACCACATGCTTAGACTTTGAAAAGGCACATGTCTCTCCTAAGTGCTCCGTCAGTTTTTTGAAAGTCTTAGTTGATGATATGGAGAAGAAACCTGATAGAAAGAAACTATTTAGAGACAGATGTTTTGGGCTTCTTCTTGACTTTCCACTGGCCGAGTGGATGATATAGTTTCAGATCATGCATTGCTTGATGCAAAGGCATGTTGGTGATTTGAAATTCGATATTCAGGGCACTAAGATAAAATTTACAGAGTTCGATTTTGTGCCAATAATGGGTCATAAGTTTGAACCACTTAGGATGGATGGTGGCGGTCATGCCAAGGCGGGAAAAGGCATTAAGGAGATCTACCTGAGTGCAAGTGGTGTAAGTAGACAAGTATTGAAAGATGCTTATTGGTCACTCACTGATAAAGAAGAACATATGGATGTAGTGAAGCTGGATCTAATAATTTGTGTTGAGAGTCTATTAGTTAGATCTCCGTAAAAGAATAATTGTGTTAATACATTTATGACATGGTTGATGACTTGGATTATTTTAATAACTACCCCTGGGTTAGTGTACGGTATGATTATTTGAAGAATGGGGTTAATGCTGCGTCTGACATTATTTGAGGGGAAAGGGTGACTGGCCAATACCCTAAATCATACAACATATGCGGATGCGCATTTGCCCTACAAGTACGTTATTCTTGTCCTGATTCATACTTTGAGTTCAAAATTTTTCCTTTTTCCTCCATACATGTCAACTAATATGTAATGCATGATAATTGTTCTTAAACAGATTTGGGCCTACGAACGATTCCCTCAACTCACCAGTGACCGTAGGTGGGTTGTTAGAAGATTGCCTATAAGGATTCCTCGAATACTAAATTGGAGTCCCAAGAAAATAGGCAGATATGAAACCATATCTATTATCTTCATAGCTGTGCCGGTAAGATTTATTCAATTAGTAGTGTAATTTGAATCATGCAGTATGTTTATAATTAATAAATCAATTTTGCTTCTGCAGGTGGTGCTATCTCTAGAGCTTCAACCAATGGTCGAAGAAGCAGAGAGCAAGGCTGTCAGGAGTATAACTGACGACGACATTCATACAAAGGACAAGGCTCTGTGCTCAGTACCCACAGCAGAGACAACAGAGGATGACGTAAGAAATAAAGTTAAGGCTGATCTTATAGCCTCCCTCTTGGAAATGAAAAATACAATTGAGCTTGATGGGAAATCTACCCATCTTAGGAATGTATTGAAAGATAATAAAAAAATAAGATCCGTGATAAGGAAATTTAATAAGCGGAATGATTTCCTTGCCATTGAAATGCAAGGAATAAAGGGTGAATTGAAGCGGATTAATGAGTTTGGAGTATAGATAAAGCACCTTAAAGAGGATTGTGCTTCTTTATGAGAAGTGACGTCGATGAGAGATGATATTAATACAAAACATGTACGTGAAATTTCCTTACTTTTATCTAACCTATTTGTTAATAGTTCACTGTGAAGGAAAATAAAAAATGGATCGTGATTGTCGTCCACACAGGATCGTTGTTATCATACAGGAAGGGTCTTGGTTTTCATGTACCTGGGGTCCACGACCCAACATTGATGGCCTAAGGTCATGGTTTCCGTGTAACGTGGTTCGTGGTTTAAATGAAATATGGATCGTTGTTATCATACATAGTGAATCGTGGCTTTCATCCACGATGGTTCATGTGGTTGAACCATGACCTAACATGAATGACAACCATGCCCCATTAGTCATAATAACCATGACCCTATTCTTAATTGTAGCTGTCACCCACATGTTTTAACCATGACCCAATACAGTCGGGAAACATGATCCACTGTTGGTAATAACCACGACACTTAGTTCATGGTTGTTGTCATCCACAGTGTGTCGTGGTTCACATACATGATATCATGGTTGGGTTCCTTATAAAAAGACATATTAAAATACATAATAATAGTGATTTTATTACAGGACATTGTCTCTTCGATCAGCCTCTCAGAGGAAAAAATGCTTCACTACATGAGCAGGTGAAGCAACATAGAGAGGAGATCAATACTTCACTATAGGAGAAGGTGAAGCGGCATAAAGAAGAGATCAATGCTTCACTGTAGGATCAGGTGAAGAAACTCAAAGAGGAAATCAATGCTTCACTGCAGGAGCAAGTGATGCAACTTAGAGAGGAGATCAATTCTTTATTGTAGGAGCAGGTGAAGCAACTCAAAGAGGAGATCTAGGCAATGAAGGCATATGAAGTTGAATCTATCCTGAATCATTGTTATCATACACAAGGGGTCGTAGTTGAGATGCACACTGGATCGTGTATGAGTCGCGATCGATATAACATGATAGTCTTCTATCTAGACAAGGTTCGTGGTTTCTACGAAATGTGGATCGTGATTATTGTTCAGTGTAGATTGTTATTATCATCTGTTGCGATCATTATTCTTATCCAATGTGGATTGTGATTATCATACATAGTGAATCATTGTTAACATTTGCGAACCTCCATAGATGTGAACCACGACCCACTATGTACGACAACCAGGCTCTACTGGCCATAATAACCATTTCTGATATACGATTTTATTACAGGACAATGTTCCTTCGACCAGCCCTCTGATCATAGAGAATGCTTCACTGCTAGAACAGATGAGGCAGCTTAGGGAGGAAATATAAGGAATAAAAGTATATAAAATTAAATTTTTCCCTTATCATACTTGGTCATTGTTGTGTTCCTTTTTTGGTGTGGTTATGATCTAGTGAGGGTCGCTGTTATATTCCCTTGCCCATTCAACGAGTCCTCTCAGGTATGAGAATTCTTACTTGAAGGAGAAGATGACGCAGCTTAAAGAAGAGGTAGAAGCAATAACGGGATATGAAATGAAAATTTGGTCGTTGTTGTGTTCCACCTTTGATCATGGTTAATGTCAATACTAGATCGTTGTTATCATGTGTGATTTGTTGTGATTATCATCCACCATGGGTCGTGGTTGATGTACGACCCAAAGTGGATGAGATAGGATATACATACAAAATATGTACGTGATTTGTCATTGGTTTATTAGTTAACAAGTCATTATGTATGTAATGTCTTCTAAAATACGATTTTATAACAGGTCAATAGCTCTAATGTCGAGGCTGGGATCAGCCAGCTCTCTAGTTTTGAAGCTGGGATGACCCATTTTAAAGATGAGAATGTTGTGCTACGGGCGCAAATGAAGCAGGAGATGAACCTGGTAAATGATGAAGTTAATAAGACAATTGTATGTGAAATTACATTTGGATCGTGGTTTAAATTGGACATTATATTATGAACTCCATAGATAATATATCATTTTATTACAGTTCAACATTGTTACCCCGCAACTGAGTGAGGAAGGGAGACCATGTCGGGATATAGCAGATCCTGACAGAGCTCTAACTATAAAAGAGCTTCGTCAGGGGCTCAGTGAACCCCACCAAGCTCTAACCGATGTCGAAGAGGATGAGTTAAGAGTTGTCAGAGAGTCAGGTTCACTTGTCTGGTTGAAAAGTGTCTATGACCTAAATTCATGGGTCGACTCTGAAGTAAGTTTCTATTCTTTCTCCTTCATTGTTTCATATCAATGTATGAATATTATAGTTACATCACACATTTTCCTCATTACGTAGGCCATAGACCTATACCTAAGATACCTATCAACACATCAGGACGATCAACCACGAGGTAGATAGG
Source organism: Magnolia kwangsiensis (assembly GCA_037074715.1). Taxonomy (NCBI): domain Eukaryota; kingdom Viridiplantae; phylum Streptophyta; class Magnoliopsida; order Magnoliales; family Magnoliaceae; genus Magnolia; species Magnolia kwangsiensis. Next base: position 100,958,545 of record CM073575.1, on the reverse strand, counting down.
ACTGTGCATTCGTCTTGTCGCTATTTACGAAAATGTGAATTTGAGGACCATAATTATCTTTGAAACATTATTAATCATTTATGTTTCTAACAATATTCAATATATTAATAGCAATACATTGAACAACAACTTGACCTGCTGCGAACTTATGGCGCTGGGAACCATAAAGAACGTGGGACCATGAAGTCTGAAAGGTTGAGTGAAGTACTTATACAAATAGTCAAATGTAAACTGAAACCTCTATGGAAGTATGATGTGGTAAGATCTTAGTTTCTTACACATGTAGATGGAATTAAATGATTAGATCCATTTTTAGAAAGGCAATGCTTTAATTGTTGTTGAATTTCTTGTGTTTCATAGGTGTACATCCCTCTTAATGCAAGGGGGTAGCACTAGCTGATGGCTATTGTTTATATGAGGAAGAAAGAGGTCACTTTGTACGATAGCTTGAGTATCGAATTAGAAGAGAAAAATGAGCGGGTCGTCGCGCAGGTAACGGACGGACTGAGGTGGTTATTCCATGTTCTTAATGACGGATTAGTTAGGTGGGAGAAGCCATGGAATGTGAAGCCATCCATTGAGAAGCCTATGCAACACAACTCGGACGATTGTGGTCCTATATAGTATAAGTGCAATTGACTTTACGCTTGTAAGTATATATTTATTTGTCTACATTCAATCTTGATTGCTATGTACTTTATTTTAATATTAGTTCGTTCTGATTCTGTAGGAGGAAATTCTAAAATTTAGAAGACAATTGCATATGACTTTCTGCAGTAGACGAGCAGATAATGCTGTGTTTGCAAAAAAAAAAAAAAAAAGAAAAAGAAAAAAAGAAAAAAAGAAGAGGCGTCAGGTGGACCAACGAAGAAATTCAAACACTGTTTTGATGTTGAATGATGAATGGATTGGTGTATTTGATGTTTTTTCTTCTTATTATCATCTATAATAGGTTGGTGAATGAGATGGGTCGTAATTGTCCGTGAACAATTTGAAGTTGTATTGCACTTTGGCTGTCAGCCACGTTGGTTGACATGCATAATGGATCATTGTTGTATATGTGTGGTTAATCGTGCATGCCAAACACGATCCATATATCATGACAACCATGACCCCTGTAACACTAGAACCATGACACATATCATCTTACAACCACAATCTGTTTAAAATAAAAATCATTGTCCATAACAACAACGACACAATCTCTATGACAACCACAAAACTGTCATGTGGTCTGATCTCGTGGTTCGCATGCATGTTAGATCATGATTATTATCTAGGTTGGATTGTGGTTGTCACGCATGTTGGTTCATGGTTCAAAACCACGACCTTAATTCGGTCCCCTAAAAAGCCTCCATGATATATGTACATTATGGGAAGTTATGGAAGTGAGTGCAGTACCACGACCCCTAAGCATGAAAACCACGACTCATATAACATGATAACGATGATCCATAATAGCCTTCAAGCCACGATCCATATACCGTCACAACCATGGCCCATGTAATCAGATAACCATAGATTATGTACACGACATGGCTCATGGATGGCTCGGTGCTTGTGTTTCATCCATGACGTACATAATCCATACCCTGCCGTACACGTTGAAACAACAATAATGATCCAGGCAACATGACAAACACTATTCATATAACATGGCAAATGCAACCCATATAACACAGTAAGGTTACTGTCCCTCTCCCTCTCCCTCTGAAGGGGTGGAGAGTTTTCTACCCATCGTCATGTTTATAGAGAGGTGTGGTTGAGAAATTATCTTATGAGCTATAAGTGTATGGAAATTTTTTCATCCACATATTTTGATCTATTCTAGTTGAAGTGTATGGAAATCTGCCCATTAAAGTTAGGACATGGCATATGTAGATATCAAAAATTCCATGTATGTATGTGTATGTATATATATATATATATATATATATATATATATATATATATATATATATATATATATATATATATATATATATATTGGTCGTTTGTGAGATTTACAAAAAGAACAATGTTCATTCCCCAAGTATAGGGTTGTGATGTTTTAATAAACTCAGTGAGACCGAGGTCGAATCCACAGGGACTGAAACCTGTACGTAATCTGAAATTAACTAGAACTAGGACTAGAATAAGATGAAATCTAAATTGAATGAAATTTAAGGAATAATGGTGAAATAATTATCTAAAATTTATAGAAATCAGGGAAAGGAAACTAGGGATTCAGGAGATCCACTTGTAGAGATCAAGGAGATCTTATGCCTTCTTGAAGAACTCAACTGGACTTAGAGTCTCATCTTCATCCAGTTGAAGAGTGTAACCATGAAAATTAAGACTGAACTTCCTTTGATATAGTTTTCAAGAGATGAAAGGTATATGAATTAGAATGGATTCCATCACCAAACCATGCCTAAGAGATAAAGTAAACAACATAATTAAACTAATTACCAACCAATCAATAATGTATGAAGGTTAGGAAGGGTACCGTCATCCAACCATGCCAGGGAGATGATGGTGAACAACAGGACTTCCTGACGTCATAAACATAGAAAGGAAAGGAACATGCTCAAAGCTATCATAGACCCATTATAATTTTAGTCACAATAGACCATTAAAAACTAAAAAAATTCCCTTAATTAAACTAAAATCAACATCAGTTCAATCTTAAACTTAAATCAAACGCATAAAGAAAAATCTCTCATCTCACTACAAGCTTCATTTCTTAACCCTAGGTAAGAGGTTTAGCCTGACATAGTCATGATTAGGCTAATCCTCAAAAATAAAGAAAAAAAATAAAAGAACTTCACTCCCTATTTCTCTTTCTTTCTCTCTATCCACGTCCACCTCCGTCTATAGATGCCTCCATGGCTGCCTCCCGTTCCAAAAGATGATGCTCACATTCCCTTCTTTCTCTTTTTATAGCTGGAGAAGGTCAGTCGGCTATGGAGAAATTTGCGTACACAATAAGAAAAAGACGTAACTTCTTGCGCCTCGCTCGGTTCTTGGGATAGTGGAGTGGCTGACTTTGACATTTGAGCCGTTCAGACTCCTTGGAGGTGGTCAGTTGCCCTATGAGACGAATTTGGATCATCCGGATTGTCCAGCCAATCATAACCATGATCATACAACAACCAAAAAATGATCGGACGTCGAACGTGCGTAAGGCTTACGCAAGGAGTGCGCTGAGGTGTTTGGTGGGCCCCATATTGATATTCTCTAAGAAATATGACACGTTCATTGGATTCCTGGTGAAAAATTAGTCAAGAAGGAGTGGTTTTTATCGGGTTTTGGTACGATCCATTGTATTAAACCAACTCACCATCCATCATGAGTTTTCTAATGATCCACATGAATACGTATGTGTGGGTCCAAAAAGACACCTAGGCGAGGGTCACGCATACCTTCTAGAGTGAATGATCAGTCCAGATCATCAATTTAATCATCAGTGGTGGGCCACAGAGTCTTTCATTACACCGTTCATCTTCTGTTTGAACCATTGAAAACCCATCTCCGCTGTCTTCTAATAGCCTGACACCTAGGCTTGGATGAGCAACCCCATAGGATTCCAATGGATGGTCTGGATCAGGCTATTGATAGCTGGTGGTGACCCATAAAAATCTACCACAAGCTCTGTTCGAGCTTTCACGGACGAGGGAGATGAAGAAGGGATCGGGCAACAGCCTGTTGACCGATCTAACTCATCTGGTGCACAGCCAGTGCACTTATGCACCGTGCACACAAACCCCCACGTGGGGTCCATCATGATGTGTATTTAAAATTTGTGTTGTCCAATCATTGTGCCACCCCATTTAAGGGGTTGGACACAAAATTGAAGCATATCCAGATATCAGTCGAGCCCTAGTTTAATGATTTGTGGGCTAATCTGACTATTGGACATCTTTCACAAGGATCTGAGGGCTGAAATTTGACATGTATGGTTAATTTATGGTCTTCAGACCATGTATGAAGTTTCGAGCCGAACGGATGGTGGGAACCCTATGATCTTGCATATTAGACGATTTTCGGGCCACTTGAGCTTCAGTTTTCAAATTTTCTCGGATCTGTGGTGTGTAAATCCGTCGATCTTGGTCCCTTAGAGTCCGTCCCTTGCCTTTGTGATTCTAAAGCGTCAATTCCTTGCATTTAACATCTTTTTCCGTCCACGCTTATAAATCCACCTTGCAATATAAACATGATTAAAATAGGCTATTAAGCAGTATCATGTTCATAAATTCAAGTAATAATTGGGGTTTGATATGCAATATTGGACCCTCAACAAACAACTGGATTGCTAGTCGTATTAATATTGGTTGTTATTGTTATGTTAATATTTTGTGGTTCATATATGTAATAGTTCATGGTTGTCATCCATGTTGGATTGTCGTTGACAACCACGACACTAAGAGAAACACAGTCCATAAGTCATGGAAACCACAATCAATACGTCAAGGCAATTACAATCCCCATGTAATGACAACCATAACCCATTAAAGTGGTTATAAGGGACAAATTTTCTTGTTATATTGTAAACTTAAGTGGAAGAAACTAGTAGAGTCTTGCGCATCATTGAGCTTCTCTTCTATCAGTTACTGTGTTATATGGGTCGTGGTTGTAATGTTATAAGGGTCGATGTTTCCACGTTATATTGTCATGATTATAATGTTATATGGGTTGTAGTTGCCATGTTATATGAATCATGGTTGTGGTGCGCAAGACTCTACAAGTTCTATGGGTCATGGTTCTTATGACACATGGAGTGATTTCTATGTTGTATGGGTGTGTTCCTCATACAGTTGTGGTTGTCGAATACGATCCAACATGGACGAGAACCACGATCCATTACAACTGTGAGCCACAACAAATTTAACAAGTATATTGTTATTCATAGTGTTATAATAAGTATATGGATTGTGGTTCTGGTGTTATATGGGTCATGGTTCTCATGTTGTATGGGTCGTGGTTTTAGTGTCATATGGGTCGTGGTTTTCATATTTTTATTCACGATTCAACGTGGATAAAAACCACGATCCAATCTGCATGTTAACCACAATCACACAACAGGGTCGTGGTTGTCATATACACTGGGTCGTGTTATATGGGTCCTCATATCCATGACCCTTCCCTTCGGAATCAGAGCGACCCTTCAGAATCAACGCCACACTCTTTTCAGGAAATCACATTACGCTACTTCCCTGTAATCCCTTTGGAATCAACATGACCCTTCAAAATGTTTGACCAGCCTATAAAAGTGGTACTTGGGTTTCAAATTATTTTCATAGGCCAATCCGAACCAGAATCCTATAGCAACACCTTAAGTATTCATGGATTTCTTTGCTCTTTCAATCAAAATCATAGAGGAGATATTCAAAGAAGCCATCGAGTTCTTCTCACATTCTTCCTTTATGGGTGATCCCTTCCCTTTCCTTAGGGATGTTGACGATCTTCCTGAAGATCAACGGCCTCCACAGGAAATTCTAAAGATACCTTCTCAACTGAATTTTTCAACTCGCTGGGTGCCCGTTGAAGAGAACTGTTCTTCATATTGTATTGTAATTATGGTCATGTTTATCAGCAGCTTTAACTTCTCTTCTGGCAGTGACAGAAGTGAGAGTGCAACTTTAGCTGCTCTTTTAGCAGTGACTGTGTTATATGGGTCGTAGTTGTCATGTTATATGGGTCGTAGTTGTTACGTTATATGGTCATGTTTGTCAGCAGCTTTAACTTTTCTTCTGATAGTAACAAAAGTGAGAGTGCAACTTTAGCTTCTCATCTGGCAATGACTGTGTTATATGGGTCGTGGTTTGTATGAGTCATAGTTTTCATGTTATACGGGTCATGGTTGTTGGTCGTGTTTGTCCTGGGTCATGGTTGTAATGGGTCATGGTAGTCATGTAATATGGGTCATTGTTATAATGTTATATGGGTTGCGGTTGTTGTATGTTCACCACGACCCATATTGTATTGTAATTATGGTCGTGGAGGACAACTCTGTACTTCTCTTTGAAGTACTCAATAAAATTTATGATATATGGTGAAAATACGATTCCTTATTAGATGGAATGGAATGAATCTTATTTAAACATGTTCCCTCATTATCTTTCCCTTAATTTCAGGTGTTCTTTTTACAATCACAATCCACGTAACACAATCATGACCCAATGTGCAAGGGAACTACGATCACACGGAATAATCGTTGTTGTCATACACATTGGGTTGTGATTCCCAACCACGATCAATGTGAAAGACAACCACGACCCTATGTTCGTCCCATTCACAACCATTCCTTTGGAATTCAGCATGACTCTCTGAAAATAGCGCCACATTCTTCTTCTTCATGAAATCACATTAAAGTCGCTACTTCCCCGTAATCCATTGGGCACCGAGCATGACCTTTTGTTATCCGTGTGACCATACCGAATTACTACAACCCTTTGGAATCGGCACCTTGACCATTGAATGGACAACCTATAAGAGTGGTACTTTGGTGATACTTCCACAAGCCATGTATTTCTTAGTTCTTTCATTCAAAATAATGGAGTTTATATTGGAAGAAACCATATAGCCCCTATCGGGTTCTTCCTTTATTCGTAATCCCTTCTCTTTCCTCATGGACGTTGACAATCTTCTTGAAGCTCAACGGCCTCCACAGGAAGTTCTGAAGACAATTTTCAAACTCTGTCAACTCGACAATTTCAACGGGCACCCAGCCAACTGAAAAAAACTACTCCATTCCCTTCTGCCATGTCTTTGGAAGCTTTTGCATTTCTTCCAAATCATTGCTCGTATAATAAATACTCCTCATACAACATGACAACCATGACTACTATGCAATATCGGCAAGACCATGATTAGTCTCTTTAACTGGACCTAGGGAGTTACACTGAAAAACACTTATGAGTATGTCTTGTTTAAGCCTGACCTTCTCAATAGAGTTTTTGTTTGAGCTAAAACACGTCATCCTCTATAGATTTTTTTTTGCATCGTTAGTTACCAGCTTAAGAGAGATCTTCTTCCTACTGTAAATGTCATTATGGTCATAGTTGTCATGTTAAATCGGTTGTGGCTGTCTTACAATGAATCATGATTTTTAGTTTATATGGGTCATGGTTTGTAATGTAATATGGGATGTATTTGTCCTGTTAGATCGATCATAGTTATCTTACCATAAATAATTCTCTTCAACGGGCACCTAGCGAGGTTTGGTCGTGTTTTGCATGGCAGATTGGTTGTGAAGATAACATGGGTTGTGGTTCACATGAATAATGGGTCTTGGTTTTCATGGCATATGGGTCATGGTTCTCATTTAACAATAATGATCCACTATTCATTATAACCACGACACAATGCAAGGGACAATCACGACCCACTATTGATCAAAGTTTCATGGGTAGTGATATCATTTGATATGGGTCGTTGTTGTAATATTATATATGTCTTGGTTATTATGATATTTGGATCCTACATGTAAGTATTAAAGGGCCATGGTTGTCTTACTATACCGATCATGGTTGTCGTGTAATATGGTTTATAGTTGATGTGAAGCATTGATCGTAGTTGTCATTTGATATGGTAAGATCTTAGTTTCTTGCACTAATTTTTTGCACTACTCATCTTCCTGTTCGTGGCTCGGATGCATAAAGGCTCGTGATTATCGTCCACGTTGGGTCATGGTTGACCTGAAACATGGGTCGTGATTGTCATTAGATAGGCCTTGGTTGTCATGATACATGGACCCTGAATGGATTGATATATAGGCCATTACTGTTGTTCTATTTTGGTCGTGGTTTATGTGAAGCAATGGTCATAGTTGATCTATGTCGTAGTTGTCATTTTAAATTGGTCGTGGTTCACAGTTGGAATGGTTCGTGGTTTCCGTCCATGTTAGATCGTTGTAAACAACCATGATACAATGAGAAACACGACCCATACAACATGACAACCATAGTCCACTTGACATGAGTGTCACGACCCATTCTTAAGCTCACCATTTCCTCTATGGGTCGTGGTTCATATGCACAAGAATTCATGGATCGTGGTTAACATGCACCAAGGTTTGTGAATCAATAAGTATATATTTCACGGTGCCATGACCGGTTATGTTCACCATTTCCTCTATGGGTCGTGGTTCAAAAGCACAAGAATTTGTGGTTATTCTCCACATTGGATCGTGGTTAGCATGCACCAAGGTTCGTGAATCAATAAGTGTGTGTGTGTGTGTGTGTGTGTGTGTGTGTGTGTGTGTATTACAGTTCAAATTACATTGTCGCAGACAATAAAAAAATAAACCAACATATTAAGCCTCGGCCTTAGCCAGCAGGGACGAAAGTGCATCAACGCCGATTGTGACCTATTCATTTGCATCTTGAGCATTTGGGTGTTTTTCTATATTCTCCCTGGGATGTAATTCGAACCTTTTTTAGTCTTTCAGTGAATCTTCTCATTTCTAGAGGCTTCATATTCTCACATAAAACCTTCACTTCCTCTGAAGTGTTCTATTATGTTTTGTCAAGTATCGGATAAACTAACGCTTAGTATATTTTACGATATATGTCATTGAAGTAGAATGGAGAATAGTATATGTACATATCAAGTTGGTACTTATCACAGGCTGTTATCACATGAACATAAGGCAACAACATTTTTCCAAACTCACCGCACGTACACTTCATTTCTCTTAGATTCACTACATTGGTCATTCCTTTTGCGGTCACTTGGAACTCATTCGCTGAAATCGTAATGCATTGTGTCTTTCACACTTCCGAGTGATAAAGTTCGAACAGTCTTTTTGATGCCCAAGGAGTCAAAATTCTGAAACAAGCTTAGGCCTTGTCCCATCGGTGGAGGAAGAAGTTTTGGATTTTACTCCTTATTGATTCGAGAATTTTAGTGACAGAGTACTCTCGTGCATATATGAACAATGCATTTATGCTTTCGATAATGTTGGTGGTTACAATATTATACCGTATACTAGGAAAGAAAATGGATGCCCATCTTTCTTTTTCTATACCATTAAGGAACTGATACACTATGGGATTCAACATTTGAATGCATCACATCATTTTTTAAAACATGGATGTTTGGTATGTCTTGACAATACCCCAAAAGTATTCCCTCATAGAATCATCCGAACATGCCTTCTTCATGTTTCCAAGTATATAATGAGCACAATATCTATGGAACGCATGTGGGAACATGTTAGGGACTTCAATGACTAACCCATGATGATTTGACACTATCAATAGTCCTAAACGATTCCCAATTGACTTGGATAAATTCTTAAGGAACCACCTCCAACTACTATTGTTTTCAGATTCTCTGATCCCATACGTTACAGGGAGGATGTGATTGTTTCCATCCAATGCAGTAGCCATGAAAAGAACACCCTTGTACCTTCCTCTCAAATGTGTCACATCAACACACAACACTTTCTAAACATGCAAAATTAGGCTTCTGATGCACTGTCTAATCACAATAAAGCATCTTTCAAAACTATTGATTTCGTCGTTCACCTGTAAGTTCATCACAGTACCTAAATTGGCTTTTCTCAACTCATGAAGATAGGCCAGAAGCTCATTATAAGAACTCTTGTAAGATCCCAGGACTTGTTCTATTGCAATCTCTTTACCCTCTCACAGTTTCTTGTAACTGATCTCAACACCGTACATCTCACTCATATGATATTGATTTTTTTTGGGCATGCAAGTCAGTCCCGAACTCATATGACCGATGCCAAATTCATTACTCATCATACTGGTGGCTTGGCGATGATATCTTCCCTTCCTCTTCGAAGTTACTATATCGGGACGGTCACCCGCGATTGTTATCTCAGAGTGGCATATCACCTCAAACGACATGCTACATGTATGTTTCAAGTTGTAAGTCTTGATCTTGAACATCCCTATGTCGTCTAGCTTTGAAGCATGCATCCGCCAACTGTAATTTTCCATAATGCACCCAATCGTATATATCAGCTTGTTAGACTTCAAGACCTTATACTAGAACTTGCGGCATATGGCATATTTACATAGATATATTGTAATCAACCTTTGTCCTTGAACACTTTCCCAACGGATATTTCGTCTAGATCTTCCATAAATTCTGGATATCCGCAATGATCTGAATTGATAAAAGCATCATCAGATGGGGTGAAGATAATATTCAATGATCTAAGATTATCTCCATTTTCTTCTTGCACCGGTATGGGTAAATTTAGGTTTATAGACTGTGGATTGACCTACACGGATAGATCAACAAGCGGATCATTGACGGATGGGGTTTGGAGATTGCATTGGTCAGTTGTTCCTCGATCATGATATCTATCACTACTTGATGGGCTAGGTATGTCGCAGTCATTATTCCCCAAATCATGATGTGTATCATTACCTGAAGGGCCACCTATATTACAATCGTCGAGTTCCCGATTGTGATGTCTATCACTGCTTGATGGGCCAAGTATATTGCAGTCATCATTACCAAAATCATGATGTGTTTCATTACATGAAGGGTCGCTTATATCGTAATTGTTGACTCCTCGGTCGTGATATCTATCATTACTTGAAGGGCCAGGTATATCAGAATTATCGAGTATCCGATCATTGCTTGAAGGCTGTGAATGAAGAGACGATGGGTTCAAATGTAAGGTATAATCTATGTTGTAATCCTCAACGAAATGACAATGCCTCACTTTCTCCATATACAATGGTATTTGTGTTGAAAGAGTCTGTCCACAGAATAACATGTATGCTTCAAGATCTTTATCGTCTTTGATTGTATGTGGGCATAGGAATCTACGAATTACATCACCGTACACAACTTTAATTATCAAATCGAATTCATCTGACACAGTCTTCATAATCTGATGCATTTTATATCTAGCAATTGTCAACAAGTGATATCATCACTCACAACAAATCCCTTTAAGTCTCCACCATTGTAGGTAAACATTCTCTTGTCATACACACTCTCTCCATCATAATAGCATAATATAGCCCTACGACCCATACTCCTTCCAATATTGGTTATTCTGTAAAATAAAAATAAAATGAATGGGTCCAACTTGTGAGTAATACAAGATACTGGTTGTCATCTTAAATGGGTCGTGGTTATCATCCACACTGGTTCGTGGTTTTAAACCACAATGAGGCATTGTTGGCGACAACGACCTACTATGAATGACAACCACGAACCACTCGAAGGGTCTTATTTTTGACGACAATGGGTCGTGGTTGTTATGTTATAAGGATCATGTCTTTCACTAGACTGTGTAAGGCCCAACATGTTAGGTCGTGGTCGTCATGTTATATGCCTCATGGTTTTTAAGCTAAAGGGGTCGTGGTTGTGAGCTGATGAGGATCGTGATTCTCATGTTACATGGGCCGTGGTTATCACGGTATATGGATCGTGGTTGTCAACCATGTTCAATGACCCATTGCAACACTTTAATCATTCATGGATTCGTTGCTCTTACAATCAAGATAATGGAGAAGATATTCGACGAAGGCATCGAGTCCTTCCCGCGTTCTTCCTTTATGGCAACCACGTTCAATGATCGATATACAACTGTGATCCATTGTTCATCGTAATCACGATCCTTATTTGATAGCAACCACGATCAATTGTGATGTGATCCATGATCACATAACAGGGGCATGTTTGTTACGATAGAGGGCTCGGGGTTGTCAGCTGATATGGGTCATGGTTCTCATGTTACATAGGTCATAGTTTTCACAGATGTTATATGGGTCATGGTTGACATGTTATATGGGTGGTGGTTCACAGTTATATAGGTGTCGTGATTTACACTTAGGAACCACTTAGCGGGTCGTGGTTTTCAACCTAAATGAGTCGTGGTTCACAAGGCAGTGAAAGCACCATCCTTATAACATGACAACCACCACAAAGAATGGCATGACAACCACGACCAATAACATCTGCGAACCAAGATCCATGTAACATGATAACCAGGACTTATGTGCGTGTGAAAAGCATGATCCTTATAACATGACAACCAAGATCCAATGTTAATTTTAATACAGAACCCGGTACCATGATCCTTCGCATGGGAACCTTCCCGACTTTGATCATCCTTTACCTTACCAAATGCCTACAGTATAAAATAAAATATAGACCTCATAGTGGAAGAGGATTTCAGACAAGGACAAACAACGTCCCTCTCTAGAAGTTGGTCCTTGAATCTTCTCTTTTCTTTTCTATATATATAAAAAAAAGAATGTCTATAAAAGGTGCATGTGAAAGGCTACATTCGGCCCTTCCAAAGCTCATATATTCTTCCCTATAATCCATGGGATAACAGATTGGCTACTGCTAATGTAACCAGCCATGGGCCCAACCATGACATATGTGTTACATTCATTGCGTCTATTGTTTCACTAAAAGGCACGATTGTTCGTCTGTTTTTACAAATCATTTTAGGGCTTGATCCCAAAAATGAGAGGGATCATTTTAATGGTCTACTACGGTCATGCATCACTATTCCCTATAATGTTGTCTGCTTGTGATTGGAGTATTGTGCATTATACGACTCCTACCATTTAATGATCTGGAGAAATATATGGACGGCATGGATGAAACACATACGTGGTGATGGGGCCCACAGATCGTCGAGCACTAGCCATCGGATGATGTCCCGGGGAGTAGATGATCTATCCGTTTCTTGGGGGTTGCAACGACAAGTGACTTCTACTTCACTCCAGGACCTTACAAGTCCATGAACCAATGTCAGGGGCATTTTCATCCAAAGAAATCTCAAAAAGTTGTCAGAAGGCCTCCATGTATGTGTTTCATCCATGCCATCCATATGTTTTTTCATATCATTTTATGGTAACCATAAAACCAAAAATGAACTATATCCCAATAAAAAGTGGACCACATCACATGAAACAGTGATGAACGAGCATCGTCTATCATGAAAATGATCTCATTTTTTGGATCAAGCCCTATAATGATCTGTTAAAATAGATGATCAATCGTGCTTGATGAAAATGCCCCTTACCTCGATTCAGGAGACGTATGGACCTAGAGTGAAGCAGAAGTTACCTTCAGTTTTAACCCCTGAGAAAGGTTTCCAGAGAAAGTGACGGATTAACTACTCCCTGGGGCACCGGCCAATGGCTGGTGCTTGGCGGTCTGTGGGCCACATCACCACATATGTGTTTCATCCATGCCGTCCATATATTTCTCCAAATCATTGAATGGTAGGAGTCATATAACACATGATCACAGGCGAACAACATTACAGGGAATAGTGATGCATGACCGTAGTAGACCATTAAAATGATCCCTCTCATTTTTGGGATCGAGCCTTAAAATGATTTGTAAAAACGGACGAACGATCGTTCCTTTCACTGAAAAAACCGATGAATACAATGGATGTAACACATACGACATGGTTGGGCCCATGGCTGGTGACTAGGGCCATAATAAAAAACAATGGGGACAATGGAACCCACTGTTAGAAGTGGACATGTAACAACCGTGACCCATATAAAATGACAACCACGACCCATAAGGGCCCACGTTGAAGTATGATTATTGTTCGTGACACCCATTCATTTGTCTTGTGATTTTAAGGCTACGACCCATTTCACATTCGAACCACGATCCACTTAACTTGAAAACAATGATCCAAATTGATTAACAAGCAGGATGCATATTACATTACAACCATGACCAATATTACACGATAACCATGACCCATATTACATTATAGCATCGATCCATGTTCACCACGACCCATATTTCATGATAACCACGATAATATAACATGACAACCACAACCATGATTAAAATACAATATGAAGAACTGTACTCTTCGAAGGGTACCCAGTGAGATGAAAAACTCTCTTGAGTATGTCTTGTTATAGCCTGACCAAAAACTCTGTTGGGAAGGTGAGGCTTAAACAAGACTCTCAAAAGTGTTTTACCTCGCTAGGTGCCCTTCGAAGAGAACCGTTCTTCACATTATATTTTAACTATGGTCGTGGTTGTCATGTTATATGGGTAGTGGTTATCATAAACTATGGGTTGTGGTTGTCATAAGTCGTAGTTATTGTGTTTTATGGGTCGTGGTAAAGATGCAACAATCATGACTGATATAACAAGACAACCAAAACCCATATTACATGATAACCATGATGCATGTTACATGACAACCACGACCCATGACAACCGCACTCTCACTTCTCTAGTCAGAATGCTGGATTGTGAATTTATTATTGCCATGAGAATAGAGTTTGAGAGATCTGCAAAAAGAACACAATTAAGAAGAAGATAATATAGGATGGAGACGTTTATTTTGAAATCACTGACGACAACAATAAGTAATGATTATGAAGAAAAGTTCTCTTCAAAGGAGACCCAACGAGCCAAAAAACCTTTGTTGAGAAGGGGTCGTTGATCTTCCACGAGCATCAAATGGTCTTCAGAATTTTAAGTGGAGGCCGCTGATCTTTAGGAAGATCGTCAACATTCCTGAAGAAAGGGAAGGGATCACCCATAAAGGAAGAATGCGAGAAAGACTTCTGGATCGGATTGGCTTCTGAAAAACTGAAACCCAAGTACCGCTTTTATAGGCTGGTCAACCAATGGTTAACGTGGGGTTGGTGATTCCGAAGGGTCGCTTTGATTTCGAAGGGATTACGGGTAGGTAGCGACATCAATGCCATTTCCTACAATTGAATGCGGTGCTGAATCCAAAGGGAAGGGTTGTGGATAGGGCGAACGTTGGGTTGTGGATGTGAACTGCAACTCAATGTAGATATCAACAATGATCTCTATAGCATGACAACCACAATCATGGTTTCAATCATGGTTGGTTTGCCTATTAGACCGTGGTTAACAGGCGCAGTGGATCGTGGATCACATGGTGGGTGGTCTTGACTGTCGACATCGACCCAGCATATATGACAACAACGAATCGCATATCATGACAACCACGATCCTTTGAAACTCGTGATAAACACGACCCTTTATTGGTTACATTAGCGATCAACTGTAGTACAATTATGATCATGTTAGATTTTTCAAGAAATTCTTATTATCGATCACCAATCCACGACCCATATATCATTCAGGGTCCATGTATCATGACAACCACGACGCATGTAAAATGTCAACAACGACCCATGCATACAACACGTCAACCACAATCCGTATTACATGACAACCATGTCGAATGACAACTGCGATCAAGGCAACATGTTAACCACGAACCATATAATACAACAACCACACTTTTTATTACATGACAACCACGACCCATTTATCATTACATTCATGATCCACAATTCATGACAACCACGACCCATATACAAAATTACATCAACGACCCATATACAATGACAGTCACGACCTATGTGTCATGTTTCTAGCGCGATCATAGGGCTTGTCTCTGTCTGAGCCCGACCTTATCACTACCAGAAAATAGGGCAATGCCGACGGTTAAAACCCGTCAGTAATGTCCTTCCCCGATGGATTTTAGCCGTCGCAAGGTCCGTCGGTAAAGGATGCCTTGGTGTTGCTCGCCAACGGATTAAAACCGCTGGCGTTTTCGACGGCTAAAACTGTCGGCATTGTCGATGGTAAGGCGATGGCCAAAACCGTCAGCGTTTCTGACGGTAAGAGCGACGATTAAAACTGTTGGCATTTTTGACAGTTTTTAGCCGTCGGCGATTCTCATAAATGAACAAAAAAATTTGAAATATACAATATATCATCCATTGAATTTAGATGATATATTTCTTGCTTTTCTATTGTGTAGACTTACCTTCTCAAATAGGTTGTTCGTTCAAGGCTTTCGAGAAATGGGTATATCTAGAAATGGATGTGTGTCCATTTCTAGATATACCCCACATCCATTTCTAGATATACCCATTTCTCCAAAGGCTTAAACAAACCAACCTATTTGAGAAGGTAAGTCTACACAATAGAAAAGCACATGCATCGCATACCAAAAACTTTCAAAGCCAATAAGAAGCAAAAACTAGCATGACATACCAAAAATAACTTACATCTCTTTCGGCTTGTGAGAAGAACATGAAGCAGACATAGCTCTCTTTGGTGCATTAGGATCCTTTTTCTTCTTTGGTCTTCTCTTCTTTGAACCATCTTCATCTCCATCCTTGGATTTCCTCTTAGAAGAAGATGCCTTAGGAGTAGCTACTTTCATTTACAAGAGCCTGAAAGTACTTGGGCCATATCTACAATTCATTTCTCCTCCCGAGGAGCAAGCACCATAACAAGAGCTGACACTTTTGTAACTGTGAACACATTCAATTAGAAATGTCAAAAAAAAAAAACCAAAAAAAAAAATGCAAAAGTTAAAAGAATCATGGGAAGATCATACAAATTATAAAAAATCTAATAAGAAATTAGTGTTGTAGCATTGGAAATATATTAATTGAAAATCAATAAATCAAGATGATACTTAAAGGTTCAAAATCAAAAAATATTTCAAAAATGGCAATATTAAAAAAACATGACTTCCCGGCCAATACAACCAACAAATATCTTACAGCCAGGAATATTAACTTCTGCATTTTCTTAGAAAAATGAGCATAGAAAAAATTGAAGAGAAAGTAAAAAATAAAATAAAATAAGAAATACATAAGAAAAAATGGTTGCCCATAACATTCTCAAAGAACAAAGAGAAACTACTTACCACAACAGTACAAACCCATGCTCAATATCAGTAAGTTTAAGGATCTTTCAAAACAGGTTTGTATTGTCCTGGAATATGGGTTTTCGATCAATTTGGTTAGAACTTAGCATGGACAATTTCTATCCAGTCTAAGATGAAAAAGAATGCTCCAAATGACATATGAACCATGTTTAGAGCCCAGTGTAGATAATGTATAGCAAAGCACCCTCAATCCCTTGATCCAAAAGCCATGGTTAGAAGGTATTGGCTAAATCTTTGACCCTGCACATACATTGTATCTGAAAATGATCTACCACACTCAAAGCCACAATTTTAATGAACCTGCATAGCTCATGATCATACTACATCCAAATCACCTGCAGTAGATTGACTTTGGTCAGCTAATGTAGATCTTCTCTAACAAATCACCTCAATCCATTAAGCCAAAATCCATATATCTATAATCTTAGTACAAAGAGTATAGAAGCTAACTATCCTTTATTAGAATTAATCTAAGAGCAGTTCTAAACTTGCATAGTTCCTATAAAAAAACTCTAAAAATACTAACATGGCAAACCTTCTCCAAGTGAAACATGTGCATAATATGGGGAAAAACTGTCAGGCTATCCCGACTTGTCAAATCTCAGTCAAAAGCATGTGTGGCTAAGCTAGGATGAACTGTCGAGCCTCTTAGAAGACCCAAAATAATCAGAATAAAAAGGTAAAACTAAAAAGAGTGATCATAAGGAAAGCATGATGCACATTGATTTTTAGTTACAAATTTGTGTTTATTAGTAAAAAGAAAAGGAAAGAGGAAAAAAGAAAAGAAAAAGCATCTAATGAAATGAGCAGTACCTGCAACTTGATCCTTGTAAGTCACAATCAGGTCAAGTGTTGCTCTCGACACACGTTCTAGTGCTTCTCCGGGTAACTGGTCCGCAGGAAGTGCAAGAAGTGAAGTCAATCCCAACAAGCAAACTTTCTTATCATGTTCCCTACAATCACCATAGGACTATTGAAGCCACAGGAAAAGTTTTATAGCGTGAGGAGGAAAACAATCTGAGAAGCAGAAGTCACCTTCTAAAATTAGCATGCAAACCACTTTTTTAAACCTGTTGTAGCATCTGAAATCGGAGATCAAAAACTTCTGTTGCCACCCCAAGCTTTTGTAATATGCCAAGTGTCATTGTTGCATTGTAGTAAAGAGCATCAACAATTTGCAATAAGTTTGAAAGACTTATAACTTACTGTGCCTTGTTCATCTACAATTTCAGCCAACACTAAATTGAATTGTCTTTAGTAAACAAAGATAAGCCAAAATATCCAAAGACGTGCTAGAATATGTTGAAATGGAAACACATTGATATAAGGTACTTGAATTCAAACACATTACCACTAGTAAGAGATTGTACTTTGAGGAAACTAAAAGAACCGTAACAAGACTTCTAACTCCACAATTAACTTTTCAATACATCAATCATATAAGCCTTGGAGCATGAAGGGAAGTCTACACTATCTGATTGACATCTGGCTATTTGATTTATCCCATGGGACCCATGGTTAATCATTGATGATACTCCAAAGTTCCCTCAAATTCATTCATTTCTAATTCTATCATTGTCTTGCCACTCATCCATCTGAATATCCTTATTACAGCTACACTCATCCTGTGAACACGTTCTTCCTTGGCTGCCCAACATTCAATCCCATAACGCATGGCTGGTCTTATAGCTATCCTATAAAATTTCATCCCACTATTACTGTTAAAACACGAGTCGTAACGGTGTTACAGACTTTTTTTCCCTTTTTTTTTGGAAAAATTTATTTCTCAAGTCCATAGATATGAAATTATAAGTCACCTCTACATGCCTTATTAGAAAATAAATGAAATTTGTACCTGACTTCACCTTAGAGAGGTCAAGAATGTCGTTGATAAGTTGCAAAGCCAAATCTCCAGAAGACAGCATTACATCCAACAACTGCCATTCTTCTTGATCTAGATTTGTGTTGGCAAGGATCTCAGCCATACTAACAACCCCGGTAAGGGGAGATCTTATTTCATGAGACATAGTTGCTAACATTTATTTTGCTCGCATCGTTTCCTATAATGAAAAGGATAAAGAAAAAAGAAAATAAATATAATAAGTGAAATTTGTAGTCATCCAAAGTTCCAATCCAGATTTAGACAAAATAGCGAAAATTACAATACCTGTTATGTGAATTATTTAATTCAGTTCTGTTTCAGTTCTGTTTCCTTGGCCTTTTGCACAGCTATCTACTCTCGAGGCCTTGCCATCTTTTCTCTTTTTATTACCTGTAATAAGATGAGAAACAATATATAATAGAGAAAATAAACCTTGCTAGCTACAAGAACATAGAGAAGAAAAACAAGAAAATGAAAACATGTTTCTTGAAACAACTTGAAAGTTGGAGTAGATTTGACGCAGGCCTAAATTTCATTCCATTGCCAACATACCCACTAAGAAACAATTGAAAAGATGAGAGAATGCTAAAGATGCAAACAAAATGGATAAATCATAAATGCAATGCAAATGAAAATATTAGAATACAAGAGAATCCTAAGATGCAAACGATTTTCAAGCATGGCACCTAACATATTGTATTTATCAGACACATTTAGGGTCCAAACTATAGATCAAATGATTTTCAGAGCATAGTACCTAACATGTTGTATAGGCATTGATTCAAGTTAAATTTATGTTAACTTGTAAAACTAATAAAAGAATGCATGATAGTCACAGATGAAAGTAGATCCATTTTTGCACAACAATACAAGACCAATAAGGTAACATGCTTCCAAATTATTAATCATGATTCAGCCACATTTGGATGCACAAGAAAATTGGATTGAGAAAATTCAGTCCAATATCAATCATACACAATCATCAGCTTTGTTCTTCTTTTTTTCTTTTTTTTTTCTTTTCTTTTTTTTTTTTATAGTGAAAGGTTCCCATAACTTTCTTAGATTCAAGCATTTGGTTGAAAATAGAACCATTTAGAGTACCAAAAAGTGGAACAGATGGAATGGACATAAAAGCACATACAACTTAAAAGAGATGCTTTGAAAAAGACAGCAAGGAACAAGGTAAAATATATCTCACATTCAAGACCCTAGATTTGTCTAAAAAGGCAATTTAATGGAATCCACACCACAATTTCAAGCTAAACAAAAAAAAAAAAAAAAAGAGTCTCAAAAAACATTGTTATAATTGGGCATTTTCATTGGATGGCTAGGATCATCTGATAGGCAAGCTATTAGAACATGACCAATCCCATGATAGGGCCCAACACCTCAGTGGCTTAGCTAACCAAGAGGTGTGTCCCAACCATAGCATATATATATATATATGACTCTTGATGACTTTCAAAAGGTTTGATAAATACAAGTGCTTGATATATTTATTCATCTCCATCTTGTGTATTTATAAATTGCTTTCTATTGTGATAACTGTAGTTCTCTCTCTCTCTCTAATCTTTATATATATATATATATATATATATATATATATATATATATATATAAAGATTAAGAGAGAGAGAGAGAGAGAGAGAGAGAGAGAGAGAGAGAGAGAGAGAGACAGAGAGAGAGAGAGAGAGAGAACTACAATTATCACAGTAGAAAGAAATTTATAAATATTCAAGATAGAGATGATCAATAAACATATCAAGCACTTGTATCTATCAAACCTTTTGAAAGTCATCAAGAGTCGACTGCCAACCAACAGACCTGCCAAGGGTGAAACTAGTAAAAATTGCCACAAAATATATGTTTTTGTGTAGAAATACATGGAACAATTGTAAAGTATCCTCACGTAGCAATTGAAGCCAAATGCAACACAACATTGGTAGACCCATCAAGGGTCATAACAATCACCGTCATGGTCTAGCTTTAGTAACCACAAAAGGAATTTCCCAGCCAAACAAGGGGCCCTTCGCTGGTGTTGAGGAGCTTTTCAATATATGGAAAAATATTAGAGACCAAAAAAAAAAAAAAAAAAAACAGAGTGAAGAAGAAGATATCACATGACATTAACAGCTCGAATCTCAAATAAACTTTGAAAATTGCGGAGAGCAATGTTGCATGTCAGTGGATATTAATGTTGTTTACATGTGCCAATGCTTCAATATTCAGCTAAGACATAATTTCTACATGTAGGGAAGTGGCATGCCCATTGCCTCACTGGCAGAAGCCATGGTAATGGTGGTATACATGCCAACGCAAGTCCACGCTTCAGGACATGAATTACAAACAACGGTCTTTCTCTGATCATTTGCATTTTTTCTTGACATTAGATCAGTTGATTTTCAAAGTATTCAAAGTAAACAAATCAAATTCGCCACACAACTATATACTTAGTTCTAGCAATTGTTTCACCATATAAGCAATAGAATTGTATTGAGTTGATCCAAGATGTCAATGCTCTCACTACTTCAGTTTAGCATTAAGCATCATAGTAGAGTTTTTTTTTAAAAAAAACATGAAGAGCAACCACCAAAAAAAAAAAGAACAACTCCTGAACTCAAAATGGTTATTTAATGATCTGATAGCTATCTGAAAGGTGGATAAATTAACATTTGCAGATGCTTTCAGAAGAGAAACTAAGATAATGTAAGGGTTAAAAAGAAAAAGTAGAAAAAGCTCAATCCCCTGTTCAACAATGGGATAAGCAACAACTCTACAGCTTCAACAATATAACACAGAAAATGTGTATGTGTATATGTATATGTACTCGAATCTGTATGCGTATGTGTATGTGTCAATCACAGCATAATACTACTAGAAATATGACAGTGCATATAGATGCACAGCCAAATTGAATTGTGAACACTCAGTTGAATCGAGTCAAAATAATGAAACTCTAATGATGTGCCCAAAACGAGAGTAGCCATCAAAGTAAAACCCCAGTTACATACATTTCAAGTCTAATTTTGACAGTAAGGGGCCATTTGGACGGGCGGATTAGAAGGGGTTGGAAAGTAAAATCCCAGGATTGGCCGGGCGTGCCAAACAGACTCGATGAACTTCCCCCGGGATTGGCCGGGCGTGCCAAACAAACTCGATGAACTTCTCCCGGGATATAATAATCCCATGGGATTGCCAGCAATCCACTAACAACACCATCATTACCTTAAAATCCATCCAATCCTTCCTAATCCCGTTCAATTTTAGCTTGGACGTGTTTGGTTGGACAGTATTGGAAGGGATTCAAAGGTAAAATCCCAGGATTGGCCCCGCTGCCATCATTACTTTAAAACATGTGCAATCCACCCTAATACCATTCAATACCATTCAATCCTCCCGGCCAAAGGGGCCCTAATGTAATTGCAATTTGGAGGCGAGTCCTTCAATGCCAAGACTAAGGGTAATTACAATTTTTTGAACTAACCATCGCAATTCAATTCAACAGTGCATCCAAATACAACCTTCAACACATATTACAAACTAAGAGCTAAAAAGTCCTAGAAACAAACCATCCATTGGTCATGAGGCCTGTCTAAAACACTGAGGAACATAAACGTACACATTTATTGTGTCTTGTTTTTCAGCATCAATGTAGGCATTGCTGTGGCACCGCGGAAGTGTTCTGAAGAACTCCTGGGAGTGGGTGGCATCTTTCCCCTTCTTTCAGAGAATATCTGCGAAACAGCATGGCATGATGATTAATAGATATTAGAGTGCTATTAATTAATTGCAATTGGCTGTTGCAAGTGTTTAAGAAGATCAGGAAATGGAAAAGATGAGAAAGACAAAGCTTAATGATACGACTCTTTCTAGGTATTCAAAACCTAAAGAGGAAAATAAATCCAAACACTTAAGCTTCAAGGCATGGTAAAGGTATATGAAATGAAGAATTAATTTAAACATTATCTGTAGTCATTCATCAAAGCTAAATGCTAAGTCAGCACATGTTCAGACATATTGGATACTAAAGGACCTAAGAAAAGACGAGCAAGGAGCTCGAAGCTAACGCAAATAATTACTCTGAGATGCTCCATTTAAGAGCTCCCTCGAATCTTAAAGTTGGCACAACTTGACAATAAAAGAAGCCCGTTAATTTCAGTGCATACGTGGCTACTTTTCCTAAAAATGCCAACACATTCATAGCTTTGTTGAAAATCAAATTATTTTATTTTCGAGTTAGAAACAAATTTCAAGATAAAAATATTAGCATCCTAAAATATTACAACCCCATAAGCCAGGTACCTTCTAGAGTGTCTGTGTAGATCCCAATGAAGGAATTTTAGTCGGTTCTCCTCATCTAGATCTTTATTAATGCAGAACTCTGCACAGAGTATGGATTCTCCAGGCTTCTTCTCACGCGTCTGTTCACAACCAACCACGATAACGAAACAAGACGGAGAAGCCATCAGATATTTATAAAATCCAAATTGACGGATACGCATATATAAATAAGATGCAGTTCTTTGTGATGCTGTAAAAACTACCTTTATCAAATTTAGAATGATTATCGGATGCCCATATCTCTTGACAAGATTTTCAAAATGAAGTCGGGTAGCGTCGTACTTTGAGTCCTGCACTGAAAGAAGAAAGAAACCATGTCAGTAAATAGACAACATATACAAGAAGTCCGTATTATGTTCACAGTTGCATAACATGCAACTTACATACGATATCAGGCTTAATATTCAGGCGTGAAGTTTCCTGGGACCAATAAAGGGATATTGAGCCCCTATTCTGCACAATGGAACTTATTTGGGTTGAACATCCTTTAGGTGATGGGATTTTCACTACCAGAAAATAGGGCCAAGGCTACGGATAAAATCCGTAGCTATAAATTTATGACTATGGTTTTAATCCGTAGCACAACCGTAGTCATAGGTGCCGTAACAATAGGTTTAAAACCTATACCTACAGATTTAATCCGTAGCCATAGATTAAAATAGCTACAAATATAATCCGTAGCGATCATTTTTGTAGTCAAAAATATCTTCAGCTACGGATAGTATTTGTAGCTAAAAGTGGTGCTGCATCCGTAGTAATATGAAGAATTTAATAACAGCTACGGTCAATATCTGTAGCTATTGCCTACATTTAAAAGAAATTGTAGTCATTCATTCAATACCACCTGCATAATCATTCATTCAGTCAATTATCGTTCAATAATGAATAAATTACAATCCTTCATTCATTCAATTCAATTACAATTACAATAATGCTAAAAGTACAAATCTTGGTGAGTCTGTGTGCACTCGCATATGCCCAGGTGATTCTTTCATCCACCATAGATAGAAAATGGATGCGAGTATCAATAGTCCACCTGCACATCTGACAGCTATACCGATAACTTCTCATGTGCATCTTCTGTAATTATATTCAAGGGTGAATCACCAATAGAGGACTCTGCAACATAAAAATAAAGAATCAGTCAATCGAAGAATGATGAAAACTAAATGTAAGGAAAACATAAAATTTCCCTGATGTAAACTAAAATAATGCTCCAAACAGCATTCATACATTGCTAAAGTACCGTTGAAGCAAGCAATCATTCACTACACCACACATTCCATAGAAGTACAACAAGTTCAAAAACACCTGCAGATGATTCATACATACCTTATTATAAGAATCAAATACCATAGCATTAGTCAAGTGATGAAATTTGAAAATGGAAAGGGAATCAAGAGTGGTAAAACTGAAAATATGAAAGATGAAAGTGCCTGTAATTGGCAACTTTCAAAGAAAAGAAAAAAAAAGTAACTAATAAAGCAGCATGTTAAGCCCACATGCACCTCATACAAGGACACCCTACCACTTACATGGGAAGTCTGACATGTGCATCAGGTGGGCTCAATATGTGAAGAAAACCTAGAGAAAAATCTGCCAGTAATGGGTCACTCCTGGAAGTACGATAGAAAAAAACTAACTAACAAACTCCCAAAGAGGACCACGTCCTCTATATATCGATGAAAATAAAAAAGCATTTTCCAATACAGACAATTGTTCTTTTTTCTTTTTTCTTTTCTTTTTTTTTTTTAAAGGGGATATTAGACATACTCAGTGTTGCAGGCATACATTGATATATCTCAAAATATTGCACTGCCCATTTACAAATATTCTTGAATATCATCGATACATGCGACAAGTATCAACGATATCTCAATACATAATATTCAGTTGCAGTTGAGCACTTGAGCATGAACCGAACAATCTAGCCAAATCAATTTTTAAACTTGATCATTTGATTTAGCATGTGAATTTCACAATCAATTTGAGACACCTTATATTAACTTGAGAGATTTAACACAAAAGATAACGCCAATGAGTGAACATACCACCACCACGATAAGGATACATATCACTTTCCCTTCACCATTTCTGAAGGAAATCAATTGAGCTGCAAAACAGAAAAACAAGAACATGAATAAATAATAGCAAAAACTAGTAATCTAGAAATATTTCAAATTTCATATAAAGCATAGACCGTCGTCGTAGGTGCCGAGCCAATAGGTCTAAAACTAGTAATCCAGAAACTTGTAAATTTTTCATCAGAAATTCTGAAAGGAATGAATTTACAAAATGGTCCACATTCAACAATCAACATACACATTGCCCAGCTGATGAGTGGATGGGCCTGATTTTTGGACCACATAATTTACATGCTTGGGCCCACCTGATGCATGGCATTAATGTGAATGTCCAATAGATTTGCCCAATAGGTCCATGTGGGCACATGTAAAGGTGTATGTGGACATAAGAAACCCTTGACTTCAACATAAAATAAGAGGGAGAACCCTTCGGATCAATCATTATAATAGAGCAACTATTGTACTCAAATTTTCAATAGTTAAATCCAGTAAATAAACAGGTTGATGATTGTAAAAGAAGTTAATCATTCAAAAATCTTTCAGCCATGTGAAAAGGACCACATCCTTTATAAGGACCATCCTTAATCTAGTTTCAAGCTTTAAATAAAATGGTTCGGTACAGAAGAGCACCTTTATCTTGTCAACGACATTTTCTTTTGTTGCATTGTGTGAGTTGCTCCTAGCATCTTTGCATTGCGAAGTCTATCATCTTGAACATCAACAAAAGTAATTTAAGAAGCTCCAAATGCCCATGTTATCTGTAAACAACTGGGAGAAGTAATTTATTCATAATGATGTAAACCTAAGACTAAAGATTCTATAAAAATAAAAACATTATATTATATGCCATCAACTATGCTGAAAGAATTTGAAAAAGAAATATACAGCATTTACATGGGTCGTCACCAGCATCATGGTAAAGTTGTCATCATTATTATTTTTTATTTTTTATTTTTTAAAAAAAGTCAAATCAATATCCCAGCTAATTTGATCAGCGGCGTATGCATTTGCATATCATCAATAATATCCAATTCAACATCATCATACCTCAGACTTGTCCTAAGTATTTGGAGTCAGCTTCGGGAATCCTTTTCAAAATAGAATCATAAATTTTAAAAAATAAAAAATAAAAAATAAAAAAGTTAGGTAAAAAAAAGTATATATCCTATTGTAACGACCTTAGTTTTGGGCGTCTAGTGGCATACGTATGTACATGTAGGAAAATAATGGTAATTATCATCGTCCTTAATAATAATAGAAGCATTGAATTTCGGGGATGAAATCCTCTTTAAGGAGGGTAGATTGTAACACTCTGTATTTTCTAGTACTCGGGTGTTACCGTATAACCAAACTTAACATAAATACAAGACAAGCTTGAGTAAACATTTACGTTCATCCTAATTTAAATTTGACTATTGAAAGCAGCTTGCACCTATGTATCAAGCTATCCATCCATTAATCTTCGAGACAAACCATCTAATAGTCATATAATATTTAATAAGTATATTTAATTTATTTATTGTATTTTACACAAACATATATCAAAAAAAAAATAAAATTATAGATGTATCTTGATAAATTACTTATCATATAGAAGTGTATGAAAATATATTGTAATACGGATAGTATATATACACATAAAATTAATGTACGTAGAATATTATGAAAATAACATTATATTAACTAAGCATAATGATTAATGAATAATAATTTTACAATATATAATTGAATTATAAATATTAATGTAGGACTGAATATTTTTATAAACATGTATGCCAAAAAATTATTAGGTATTTAAATAATATTTTATATTATTTAACGATGTGATTTTAAATAAGATATTGTACAATTTCCAATTCACATATGTATAACATGAGACTGTATATTATAAATTATATATTAATAAATAGGAGATAAATGGCATGCACATAGTACTATGTTAATATTAAAATTATATGTATATATTTGTATGAGATTTTAATTATTTTAATTTTAAGTAATTATAAAAATAATAAAAAAATTATATTAATATTAGGATTGATTAGTAATATATGGCGAAAGACTTACAAATGGCCCATTGAGATCTTTTAACCGTTGACGTCCAACTTCGGGATGATCCGGCCCTTAGACCAACAAGAATCCTCAAGTAGGACCCTAAATCTAAGTGTACGACCCACTTGAGCATTGGATCTACCTCATCTCCGGTCGAGGTGGCCCAATTAATCCAATAAACATAATGGATGGTGTGGATTTATTACAAACATAACGGTGGGCCCCACCTGGTGGGGTGCCATGCACAGCAGTGGCACACCCGCTGTACACCGTACCACCTGGAGCGGTCAGAGCTCCCTTGACCCGTGACTCCTTGAAATGGAGAGATTTCTCTCTCTCTCTCTCTCTCTCTCTCTCTCTCTCTCTCTCTCTCTGTGTGTGTGTGTGTGTGTGTGTGCATTTAGCCAGCGAATGGACTGACGTCCGTTTGTTTCAACGGTGGCCCACAAGTGGGGCCCACATCCATGATCAGAGCCGTCTATCGTGTGCGGATGGTCTTTCTGACCGAAACCCACCTAACTCCATACTTTGGAGCACGTATGCATGTACACCATCCCTGGTCAAGTGGGTCCTACAAGCACCCCATTTCCAAAAATGGAAACCGCTAGCTAGGCGACCCGCATAAGGAGAAGTCCTCCAATCCCAGCCCTTTTTCTTTCATCATATCCTGACCGTTCGTCTAGGAAAATCTCAGCCTTCGATCTTGCTTAGGGTTTTCTAAGTGAAACCGTATCCAATTTCGGTTCCTACCCACCGGATTTGAAGACGGTTTTAGCTAGAGCGATCTGGGCCATTTAGTTCGGATCATAGGGTTGTTAGGAAGCTAGATTGGCAATAAGAATGGGAGAGAACCGAGCAAATGCATCTCCCCTCCCAGTTTTAAGAAAAATGGTCGTTTCCTCCTAGCTTCGAACCCACCACCCGAACGTTCATAGAGCTTCGATTTGAGGCATCCATAAGCTTCACAGCAATGACTCAGGCCCTCTAACAAGCTCGTTTCGAAGGAACATGCTCACTTGTGGAATCCGTTATTAATGGCCAACCATCTTCCTCGCCGAAACTCCATACACGACCACCTTTTCGGCTCACCGAGTTGCTGCGATTCCAAGCGGTTCAACCTCAGATTGGAGGTGGGTGGAAGGAGAAGAAAGAAATGGAAGCAAAGGGAGAAGGTGAGCTCGACTCGAGCTGTTATACACCACACCAGTCCGTCGGTGCTGATCCGACTCATTGCCAAGCTGAGCCTATTCCAGGTTGCTAGGTGCTGGGAGACAAAAGGAAGGAAAAGAGAAGAAAGAGAAGGAAATAAAAAAGAGTGGAGGAGAGAGTGGTGACAGTTCCTGGCTGCAACTACACTGAGGTATATGGAGTTGAGCATAGACTCCTTGTTGGTGACAAATCACGTTGTTGAATGAACTTGACATGGAACTGGTTTCATCAAGCTATGACAAAATCATGGTTAGAAGTTCATAAAAGACCAGGAGTCTTTATCTGCTAGGTGGTGTTTGATTCCTAGCAAGAGCAAAATAGGTTTCCTTTATGTGTTGCATTAGCCAAATGAAATCAACGGATCTGGTGGTTTGCATTTGCCAACGTGGTCCATGTATGTGAGGTCAAGCTGCTCATCAGGTGGGGGGCTCGACCTTGTAAGGGCCTGTTTGGATGCCTGTAAGTTGGGTAAGTGGGAAGTGACTTATAGGGAAGTGACTTACAGGGAAATCACTTATAGGTGGTGTTTGGGGGAGAAAAATCACCTATAAGTAACTTACAACCTGTAACTCACTTACAGACAAATCTACCAAAAAACTGCAGGGTGAGGGGGGTGGGAAGTCACTTCCCTGTAAGTCACTTACAGGCTCATCGGTCATATTTTTAAAAAGAGGGGAAGAGGGAGAAACGCACCAACCCACCAACCACCATTATAACCCTGAAGCTCCAGCCAATGAAGAGGAAGCAGCAGCCATTGAAGGAACTCCAGCAAGCCTTGCAGCAGTTCAGCCAATCCACATCCTACAACACTATTACTGCAGCAAAGCTTCATTATTACCATACCAACAACCGCCATTTACCACACCAACAACCACCATTGATAAGCTTCTATAAAAAGGGGATTGCAGGTTTTGTCTCTCCATCCCAAGCTCTCTCTCTCTCTCTCTCTCTCTCTCTCTCTCTCTCTCTCTCTCTCACTATCCGTCTCTATAATCACTATCTCTCTCTTTAATCTCTCACCCCTTCCCTCTCTGCAATCTCTCTCTGTCTCTGTAATCACTATCCGTCTCTATAATCTCTCGCTGGTAACCTCGTTGTAGTGCCTTCTCGTCTCTTCTCCTCTCAAAACGGTAGGGTTTCATCTACCTTTTTTTTCTCCTTTGAAAACGGGAGTGGTTTGACATTACTATATAAGGCACGCTGGCACACCTGCGCACGTGCGTATTTTTCACACCTGTTATGGGCCTCTAATCTGAATGGACCATGTGATGCAGCATCCCATGAAAATGTTTAGGGACCAATTTGCGCCCTGATTTAAAACTCTGGTGGGCCATAGAAAATAGAGATGCAAATCAAGGTAGGAAAATGTTTTCTTTTTTCATGACCCATCAATATTTTAGATCAAAGTATAAGTTAGGTAATGGGGGTTTCATGGGATTCTGCATAACGTGGACTGTTCGGATTTTTGACTCAAATCACGTATTATGAGTTCTCAAAAAGTTCTCAAAAGAACTCTTGCCAAATGGTGCACGGCTGAGTATTATGTGGGAAGGAATCATGTGCTGAGTAATGCATAAACTCCGTGGGAACCACCATGATATATGTATTTGATCCACACTGTCCATCCATTTTAATACTTAATTTTAGATGAAGAAATAGATGGATGGATTGGATAAACCAGTCTCAATTTGGGATTGCATTGAAACTAGTCCTAAACATCAATGGTGCATCTTGAATATTTTTGCTTACATATCATGAAACCAGTCCTAATTTGGTTTCATAGCCGATTGTTACATAGTGGGAATTTCATAATTTGTTTCTGTTTGCTTGATTTTTTTGTTTCATGTTTGCATTGGTTTCTGTTGCAATTCTCTATTTTATCGGTTTTACCACTTGTTTCTACTCACTATATCTCTTGATTTCTTCCTTTTCTTTTTGCATTATTTTTTGCTTGCCTTCTCATGTTCTCTTGTTTTATTGGCTTAGTTGTTGTTCGTAGGTTCCTATTTTCTTAATTTCTGGTTTCTGTTCATGATTTCTCAGGCTTCCTTGAATTTTTATTATTTTCATTATGTGCATTGGTTTCATTATTATTGTTTCTTGATTTCTTGCATTGGGCTTTTGCTGGTGTGTTTTCTTCTGAATTTTTTCGTTTGATTTTACAAATTCTTTAAATGGAGTGTGGCCTGAAGAGTTATTCTGATCAAGTGATCTTCACTGTCTAATTGTGCTAGTTGAATTTGGATTGCTGATCATTGCCCTTTCTAATTGACTATTTGATAGCAATTGATTGGATATTCAAGATCATCCAATCAGTGTGACTTTCTGCCCATGTTCAATCCATAGTTGGATTGCGATTGAGGCAGTCTTAATTGAGACTTGCATGCATATCACTTGTATGGCAGAAGAGTTGGCAAAACCATGACATGGTCAGCTGCTTGAAATTGTTATGAGGAAATATACAATGTTCAGTTCAGCAATATGGTGTCTTTTACTCAGGCAGTAATTGTATGGTGGAGCTCAATTCATTTGGGTGGCTCCATCATGTAATGGTCACCTCTCCGATTGAATATTTTTGCTTACATATCTCATGAAACCAGTCCTAATTTGGGATTGCATTGAAACTGGTCCTAAACATCAATGGAATTTATTTCTTGTATTCCGCATGTGCTGCACATTTACCATTATTGCATCTGGTCTTATGAATTGGAACATTAGTTGTTGCTTTAGAAGGTTGGAAGTTGGGCTGTCAATGGGACAGTTACCTGTACTTGGGGTTGTTGCTAGATGGATTTAATTGCACATACACATGCATATGGTCTTATGAATTAGAACATCAGTTGTTTTGATTGCACATAGAAGGTTGGAAGTTGGGTTGTCAAAGACCACATTTTGCTTCTACGTTCCTAGATCATGTAAGTCCTATTCAAAGGAATGAATGGTTGGAGAGGATGATTCCCTAGTAAAAAATTTTAAATGTAATTTCTATAGTTAAAGAAGACATTGGTAATGCAATTTAATTATTACATTTTCTATTAATGTTTTTAAGTTTATTCTCAATGCTTAAATTGAGTTCTTACTCCATATTATAGATATTTTGAATTCGTGGGCCCACTTTTATAGCCCACTTAATGATTGGTTTAGCTTAATAATTATCTCAAATATTCATCTTGATGGGCTTAACAAAATAACATATTTGATCCTATGTTTTTTTTATATGATTATAACATTTTATAACAATTCCCCAATCTAAGCTCTGCTCAATGTGAATATACAGCTTTCTACCTGTAAGTAACTTACAGGCTATCCAAACAGAAAAACTAACTTCCTGTATGTGACTTACAATTTACATCCAAACAGGTTACATGTAAGTAACTTTCACCTGTAAGACACTTACAGGTAATCACTTACAACTTAAAAGAACTTACAGGCATCCAAACAGGCCTTAAACCTGACGGTCTGTAAACCAGGCCAATCTGGTTATCTAGTGGGCCATACATAGAGTTCAATGCAAGCCATTGTGCAGTTTCTTGTGGGTGTTGGTCCAGTAACCCTGCTGGTGCTTGGGCCTAAGTTAAAGAAGAAAGTGAGAGAAAGAATGAGAAGGAGACAAAGAAAACCATTAAAAGAAGAGAAGGAAGAAGAAGAGAGGTGATGGATTCAACTTGGTTTGAAACCGAGTCAACTCACCGAGTTGACTGGGTGAGTCTATACTTTCTTTCCAGATTTAAAGTACTCTAATTATCATTGTTAGCATTATTTTAGGATTTTTAAGATAGATATGATTAACCATAAGAAATTGTCCATATTTATATTAATTGATATATATATATATATATATATATATATATATATATATACACACATATATATAAATTTTTATATCATTAAAATATTAGTATTTATTCATCATTTTTAAAATATTATTATCGACATTAGAGCATACTATTTCTGTTCATCATAATGATTATCAGGGCCACGGTAACTAATATTAAGTACCTTGTTAGTGTTAATAATTGTTTTGGAAAATTATAAGTATTATTATTCATCATAGGCGCCATTAGACAAATTGGTATAACGTTAGCCATTGTGAAATTAATAACTAATTCATTTTATAAATTTTATTTATCAAGGGTTCCCATTAACAATATCATTAATGGACATGCAAATTGGAGTCCAAATCTCATATTTAAAATCCTAGACCTAATTGATCTAAAGGTGAGACCATAGTACCAATTACAATTACTAGATTCGTTATTATGACCATATTATCATTTTCCTTATAGGATTAGTAAATTCTTATTAATATAAATGTTAGTATTGGTCCTTATCATTGCTAGTGAAAATTTTAGTATCAGTACTTAATAGGTTATTAGTAATTATAGAAAATATTAGATAATGTCTATATATTTAAATAAGAACCTATGAGCCATCATTAATAATGGATTAATACTCCTACTATGAAGATGATTCGATCCATTGTACAATAATAATAATAATAATGATGATGATGATGATGATAATAATAATAATAGTAATAGTAATACTAATCTAGGATCCAAATCCTAAAATCTAGAGCCTATAACTAAACCCTATAATAAAACCCTAATTGATCTACACTAAAACCCTAAAAGGTAGCCCTAGGCTATGATCTTAGAACTTGGACCTAATTGTACAAGTTCATGATTTGTGATAGGATACAATTCTAAGGGCGTCAACACTTAGCAACATTTGAAAGCAATTCAAAGTATAAGGTGATGATTCTTCCCCTTGAGCTTTCTATCTTCTCATTAGCTGAAGTTATAGTTTTTATTAAAAATTATAATTGATATGTCTCTCTTATAATCAGATGTGTTAGTTGGTGGAAATTGAATTGTTATATTACCTGCTTAATGTTCACCCTGTATATTTGTTCATGCTTATGGATTATTTGTGTATTGCTTTTGGACTTTAAACTGGTACATTAGTGGAAAACCCCCACCTATAAATGTACACCCATGCTTGGGATGTAACCCAACTGGTTGTGATTAAAATTGACCTTTGACTTAGTGGTTATTGAGTGTTGGTCTAAATGGATCATTAATGTGGGCCTACCATCCAAGATTGTTGTGTCTAATGGTTTTTAAGGATGGTCTTTTATCGTATGATTTTGATACTTGCCCTATGTGGCCTATTTTGATAATTGCCCTATGAGGCTTGTTTGATATCGCCCTATGTGGCTTTGTTCTGGTATTTTTCCTAAATGGGTTCGATGTTTTATCATGCAACCATGCGATGGTAAGCCCCATATACTGAAATAGACTGGCCACTAGTCGACAGGTTTCCATTAAACATCCTAAGATGGTAGCCTCATGAGCCGAGGATGGTGGTATAGGACCTATGCCTGAGCTGTCGGCCTACGCTAGGCCATGTGCTCTCCATAGTGACCTTTGAGCTTATCTAAATTGGCTGTTTGTAAATGGACTAATAATGACTTGGCTAATCATACATACATGGCGCGTATTGTTCTGATTGGATGATGTTTCCTAGGTTCGATGATTCCGACTGGATGATGTTTCCCAGGTCGTTGATCGCATTCCACACGGTTGAACCTCGGGGCGTTGATTGCGGATTTGCATGGGCGATGAGTCCAAATTCCGCATGGATGAGCATCCTCGGGGCGTGATTGCATATTTCACGCATCCATGCATCTAATAAGACCTGCATCGTGTAGTGTTTTGTATGCTTTGTTTTATAATTATGCTTACATAATGTGGCGGTGTGTAATCTTGAGGAGAATTCACACTGAGTTGGTCACTCATCTATCAAATATACAACCGTATAGGTAGTATAAGTGGCTTAAGTGATATACATGTTCAGACTTGATGAGGAACAGGGTACGATCGCCTGCGTGATCTTGCGGCTTATATTTATATGCTTTTTATTATTTCTCATGTATTAGATCATGTAATTCTTGTATTTGTTAATTTTGGAGACATTGGTTTGTATAAGTCATTATGGGAAGCTTTTTATATATTTGAACGATAATGAAATTTTCCTTTATGTCGATTTTGTCCAAATTATGCTCATTTGCTTACTCTTGTGAAGGAAAAAAAAATGTACACTCGAATTTGACCATCCTTTAAGGTTAACACTTGGGTTTTTAGGAAACGGGTCGTGTACTCGAGTCCTGAAAAGTCGGGGCGTTACAGGTAACACCCCGCATCATTCAGTACTCGGGTATAACCGTATAACCAAGATTTAGGATAAATGCAAACCTAGCTTAGTGAATATTCAAGTGCAACCTAGTTTAAATCTAACCGTCAA
Organism: Magnolia kwangsiensis; assembly: GCA_037074715.1. Lineage (NCBI taxonomy): Eukaryota > Viridiplantae > Streptophyta > Magnoliopsida > Magnoliales > Magnoliaceae > Magnolia > Magnolia kwangsiensis. The sequence goes on along the minus strand of CM073575.1, from coordinate 100,923,969 downwards.
AGGTGATCCCTATCCACATATCAAACCACTCAGTAGTCAAATTAAATATACTAAGTATATTATCTTATCTATTTATTATATTATAAACTTTATACAAACATAGATAAAAAGAAAATATAAATGTATTTTGATAATTTATCTATCATGAAGATTGTAAGAAAATATGGAGTGATACGTATGTATTTAACGCATATAAAATATTATGAAAATAATATCATATTAAAAAGACATAATGGGTGATAATTTTTCAATGTATAATCAAACTATAAATATAATGTAGTATTAAACATCTGTTTTAGATATGTATACAAAAGGATTATTAGAAAATTTAACAGAAGTGTATATTATTAAACAATATTACCATATACAAGTATGATTTTAATTTAAACATGATATTTTCAATTCAGTCGTACATGCATTTATTTATAATGTTATACTACGAATTTTGTGTTATTAAATACGTGAGCAATGGCATGTATATAGTGGTAAATTAATATTGAAATTTTAATTATGTGTGTATGCGATTTTAATAGCCATACCTATAAGTGATGTACAATAATAATGAAAATTTACATTAATCTTAGAATTAGGAAGAAATACATGATGAAAGCCTTAAAAATGGCCCATTAGGATATTTTAACCGTTGACGTCCAACTTCGTAATCATCCGACCACTAGACTAACGGAAATCCACCATTAGGAGTAGAAAGTTAAGTGTATGGTCCACCTGAGCCGTGTACCCACCTGATCTTCTGTTGAAGTACATATAAGGGCCCACCTAGTCAAATGGATGGTGTGGATTTATCAACACCATCTTTGTGGGCCCCACCTTTGATGAGTGTGCACATGAGATGCGTGCACTCACGATCCATTGGACTGTGGAAGCTCGGTCAGCAGGCCTGACCCGACATTTCCTAAGAAGGAAACTTCCTTCTTCTCTTTCTCGTTCCCACCTGCAACGGCCTAAAACAGACCGTTTACATTGGTGTGATCAGTGGGCCACCACGACCATCCTTTTGAATGATCCGATCCACCCATCAGCTTCTGGGAGAGGGACTGATCATAACCTAACTTCTACATCAAGTTTCCCGATACATATGAACATATAAACCTTGCTACAAAATGACCCTACTAACACAGTTTTTCTAAAAACTGAAAACTGTTTCCTTTGCCACCGTGGCAATCCGTGTGAGAGAGAATCCTCCAATCCCAGCCTTCAAAGAAAACGATATCTTGACCATCCATTTTCTTAGGGCATTTTAAACAAAACCGTGGACGGTTTTGGTTTTTGCCCATCGTTTTGGAGACGGTTTCGGACTGACAAAATCTCGACCGTTTGATGCTTATCCGACGGTTTGAGATGTTAGGGCGAATGAATAAAAGGAAGAGGATCGGACGTTAGGGAATTCTCCTCCGTTTTCTAGCCGCACTCAAGTAATGGTTGTTTCCATTCTACCTCCGAACCCACCAACCAAACAGCATCCAAGCTCCATTTCATCCATTCACCAAGCTCCAATGTACCCTTAGGAGCTGTTCCATGCCGTCGGGATAAAGAAAGGAGTAGTTGGTGGGAAGACACCATTAATGCTCGATCATCTTCCATGATGAGCTTGCACCGTCACTACTGCTTGTGGTGAGGACGGTCATAGATATAAATATGTAAACGTGTGGCCCATATCATCACAGTTCAAATGATGGGAATCATGTCTGAGAGAGGAAGCAGAGGTGAGGAAAAAAACAGTGCAGTTATGCTGCTGGCTGGCCATGGCCATGTTAACTCAGCGAGTTTCATCGAGTCTGGTTCGAGTTAGATAGGGCCTGCTGTGTTGGGCCATGATTGAGTTGATTCTAGGCTCGCTCATCCATGTAGAGAAAGGAAGATAGAGAGAGCAGGTTGTCGCTGCACTCACATCAACTATGTGGCAATGGTTGGTACCGCACTGAGTCGGGCCGACTCAGTAGCTAGGTTCTGGCTTGACAGAACTGCTGGAATGAGTCCAGCCATGTAGGTTTGGTCCAGTCTAGACTTCTTGCTGGATTTCCAGCAGGTGGAAGACATGTAGAAGGAGATGAAGGAGAGAGTTGGAGTTAGGAGAAGGAGAGCCGACTCGCTGCATTGCTGACTTAGTTTTCTTCTTGAGCCGAGTCGAGTCACTGGACCAAGTTAACTCGCTGGAATAGGAGTTGGGCCACACTCAACTCCTGCTGAGGTATAAACCCTCCACCCTCTTATGTTGTGAAATATCATTATTAGTATTGACTAACTAATACTTCTACTATGAATATTAGCTAAGAATAGCCACTAGTAAATTATCTATGCTAATGCTGGTTATGTTAGAAAAATAAAATAAAATAAAATAATATCATTATTAGACACTAGTGTTTAGTTTTTATCACTCTTAAATATTATTATAAATAGTGGAGTATAATGTTAATTATCATCATAATGATTTTTAGTAGTATGTTAACTAATATTATTACTATCGTTAATGTTAATAATTAGGTTATGGTTACTAGGTATTAGAATGGTAATTAAATTTTACATTAATTAGCGTTCAAATCCCAGAAATATATGCCTAGAACTAAAACTCTATGATGAAAATCCTAATTTTACATCAAAATCCTAAGATAAGTAAATGTAAAACCCTAGGCCATGATCTTAAACCTAGGTAGTACATAGAACTTGGATCTAATCGTACAAGTTCCTGATTTATGATAGGGATTGGTTCTAAGGAAACACGCATTCTCTAGCAACACTAGTAGGAAGTTCAAAGTATAAGATGATGATTCTTCCCCTTGAGCTTTCCATCTTTCCATTAGCTTAAGTTATAGTTTTTATTTAGATTTATAATTGATATCTCCCTCTTATAATCACATGTGTTAGCTGGTGGAAATTGAATTACTATATTGCCTACTTAATGTTTATCCTGTATATTTGTTCATGAATTATTTATGGATTGCTTATGGAACTAAACTGGTACATCAATGGGAAACCCCCACTTATATATGTACACTCATACTTGGGATGTAACTCGATTGATGGTGATTGCAATAGACCTTCAATCTAGTGGTTATTGAGGGTGGTCTAGATGAATCATTGATGTGGGCTTACCATCCAGGGTTGTTGTGTTCAATGGTTTTAAAGGATGGTTTTTACCGTATAATTTTGATATTCGCCCTATGTGGAATATTTTGATACCCGGCCTACATGGTTTTGTTTTGATGTTTTTTCTATATGGGTTTGATGTTTTATACCATACAACCATGTGATGGTAAGCCCCATGTATTGTAATATGATTGGCCACTAGTCGACGGGCTTCCATTGAACATCCAATAATGGTAGTCTCATGAGCCGGGGATGGTGGTATGGGACCTATGCCTGAGCTGTCGACCTATGCTGGGCCACGTGCCCCCCGTAGTGTCCTTGAGCTTATTTAAAACTGGCTAATTGTAACTGGACAAATAATGGTTTGGCTAATCATGCATACATGGCACAAACAGCGTCTATTGCTAGGCAGTCGTTAGGCCGCACTTAGTATGCTTTCACTGACGACTAGCCTCTGTCCGACTGGATGTTTTTCTCAGGTTGTTGATCACATTCTGTAAGGTTAATCCCTAGGGTGTTGATTCTGTATTTACATGGGCACGAGCCTAAATTCTGCACGAATGAGCATCCCTGGGGCGTGACTGTATTCACGCATCCATGCATCTAATAAGACCTGCATCATGTATTGTTTTGAATGTTTTGTTTTATAACTATGCTTACCTAATGTGGCGGTGTGTAATCTTGAGTGGAATTCACACTGAGTTGGCCACTTATCCATCAAAAATATAACCGTACAGGTATCACAGGTGGCTTAAGTGATATGCAGGTTCAGACTGACGAGGAGCTGTTATGGTGGTCAAGCACACGTGATTGTACCTATTAAGGAAGCTGCGCGATCTTGCGGCTTTCGTCTGTGTTCATATGCTTTTAAATTTTTCATTTGTGTAATCTTGTATTTATTATTGTGGAGACATTGGTTTGTATAAGTCATTATGGGTAACCACTTGTTTATTCTAAATGAAATAAAAAATTTTCTTTATATTGATTTGTCCACTCTACGCTCATCTGCTTACTCTGATAAAAGAAAAATATTATATCTGACCATCCTTTAAGGTTAACACTCGGGTTTTTGGGACACGAGTCATATACTCGAGTCTTGAAAAGTCGGGGCGTTACATAAATCCGATAAATAAACAAGTTGATGATTGTAAAAGAAGTTAATCATTCAAAACTCTTTCAGCCATGTGAAAGGACCACATCCTTTATAAGGACCATCCTTAATCTAGTTTCAAGCTTTAAATAAAATGGTTCGGTACAGAAGAGCACCTTTATCTTGTCAACAACATTTTCTTTTATTGTATTGTGTGAGTTGCTCCTAGCATCTTTGCATTGCGAAGTTTATCATCTTGAACATCAACGACAATGATTTAAGAAGCTCCAAATGCCCGTGCTATCTGTAAACAACTAGGAGAAGTAATTTAGTCATAATGATGTAAACCTGAGACTTAAGATTCTATAAAAGCAAAAACATTATATTATATGCCATCAACTATGTTGAAGGAATTTGAAAAAGAAATGTACAGCATTTACATGGGTCATCACCAGCATCATGATAAAGTTGTCATCATTATTATTTTTTATTTTTTATTTTAAAAAAAGTCAAATCACTGTCCCAGCTAATTTAATCAGCAGCGTACGCATTTGCATATTAGCAATAATATCCAATTCATCATCATCATCACCTCAGACTTTTCCCAGGTATTTGGAGTCAGCTTTGGGAATCCTTTTCAAAGTAGAATCACAAATTTTTTTTTTTTTAAAAAAAAAAGTTAGGTAAAACAGAGTATATATCCTCATCCCCTTAGAACATGTAGACAGACGAAACTCTGGATAAAAAATAGCCACTTAGCCAAGAGAGACTAGCAACATCTGAACTAAATAAGAACAAAAACCAAATAATAATAATAATAATAATAATAAATAAAGAGACAAAATGGACACCAACTTACCTACTACTTGAATCTCTCCATTGCCAATTAGATGCCTCAGAGCTTGTCCTCGAATTCAGAAAGAGGTGTCATCTGCTCCTTCAGACCCTTCCTCTTTCGGATATCAGCCACCAACTGCCCCGCCTACAATCCCACCTCCATTGGATTAGACAACATCATGTCCCAGTGATCAAACACTCACTGTGGGAAGGCCTGTCCAGATGTTGTTTCCCTCAAAGTCCCTCAGAACCCAAACGACTCAATGACAGGTAGGCACGCCTTGATGTTGTAGAGCGGCGTGTCAGGCCTCTGCATTTCCTCAAAGACATGACCACGCTTCTGGTTCAGGACACCATAGATGCCACCGAGTGCTTGTTCATGTGCCTGTATCTCCACCAAATAAACAAGCTCCAAAAGCATGGGTTTTGCAGTCAGCTGGGAGGCATATATGACCCTTCTTGCCATCGGGATGATCTGTCAACTGCCCCTGTGGATTGCATCAGCATGAAGAACAATGTCACAGACCTCAAAGCATATGACCCAAATGTTTTCTTCAGCTAATGCTCCTTCCTTTGATGCCCATTGGAACCCAACCACAACAAAATCCTTGATTTCATTCAGGTACTTAACTCCCTTGCACATGTCAACAACCATATAATTGAGCCAGTAGTTTCGGGTCTAAAACACTATATCTTCTTGGCAAGATCCTTGTCCCACACGAACTCTTCAGCAAGTCCATCTTCCAAGGGATGGGCCTTCATGTAGAGATGATTGTGCTTGTTAGGGGACTTGCTCATTATAGTCCTGACTAACTTCTCAAGCACCGTCTCACGGAAAGAGACAACAGGATCTGAAACAAGAATCTCAGCCCCACCCATGAAATCTTCCTGCAAGTCCTTCAAGAAAATCTCGAGGTGGAGCTCTCCACAGATTTCTGCCCCAAAAAGCCCTTAAGAAACCCAGATTTAGGACATACCCCACAAACCTCTGCCCAAAACACCTGCTTTTTTAAATTTAGTAAATAACTCATAGATTGCATGTAGACCATAACCCATGCACTTAGTAGGTTAGAATTTATTCACTAGGTGAACCATAACCTATGAACATAAACAACAAATATGATTAAAGAATTTCCCATAGTTTTGCAGCATTGGACCCACATTTTGTTGGCATCACTGTCTTCTCATTTCTACTCCACACCAAAACTCTCATTTCCCATGAGTTTTGGAGCATAGATAATAGCTTTTCATGCAACTAGAAAAACTAAATGAGGGAGCTTGGAAATGTGGCTACAAATGCAGACTAATATGAAAGAAAGATATCCCACCAAAGATGCAAACGAACTGTCTAAAGGTACATAGTCTTTGACATGAAATCAATGCCTAGTTCATAGAGCAAAGTCGCAAGGTATAAATTCGTGTACAAATTTTGAGTTCCCTGGTTTCACTATACGAAAACAGTGTGGTCGAGAATAGAATCTGTATACAATGCTAGAAACACTCGACAAAAACTAATGGTGGTTGATCCTCAGGCCAAGTCACATGAAATAAAGAAGCTGTTGAGCCCAATATGGTTCAGTGTCATGGTCCCACAAGTCATCCACAGAACTCTACTAAAGATTCAACAAATTGGTCTGAGTAAAAAATAAAAACATAAATAAAAACAACAACAAAAATCAGGTGGGCATAGTCCAAAAATGGCCAGTTTGACCCGCTTCCTATAAGTACATTCTGCCATATGGACTTTATGCCTCATGCCAAACAACTCTGCTTCCACAAAATGCAAATGATGTTCCAATACAACATTAGCTTTCCTCTGGAACTTTGATGTTCATCATTAGCCAGGTTGGATCATGCAATGATAGTGATATATTAAAGGACATGACAAATTGCTTAAATTTGATATAGGCCATACATTTTGGCAGCTACTAATCTTGCGTTGATGATCACCTAATCAAAGTGATCGTCCAAAGGCATATGAAATCAAAATTTCCATTTGACAGACAATTCATGGCTAACTAGTGTTGCCTTTTTTTCTTTTTCTTTTTCTTTTTTCTCAATAGAATGAGGTGGGTTGGTGATCTTGGTAACATTGGAATGGATAGATGGTTCCGCACCTAGGTCACATCAAACATATCCATGTCAAGTCCATGAGCTTGATATGCTGAAGCATTCATGGAAAATTTACTCCAGTAAACATAAAGACATGTATATGACACTCATTTGTTATGAGTGATTTGGATGATGGTCATTACCCATCCAACTTCCAAAATGCACATACCAACACAAGTACCATTCAAAACAATGCAATGCTGAAACCAAACAAAAAAAAAATGGTGGAAAATATTCACAATCTGACTCAACTCATATGGGAATGGAAAAGTTCCTCAGTTATCTTGAGGTCTGTTGTTTGAATGCTAGCATAGCACAACAATCCATAAGATAAACAAACTAAAGTTGATAAATTGAAGCTTTTAAAAATAAAGTTCCAAAAAATGACAGCAAATAATGATGGCATAAACATTTCCACACAAGTTCAAAATGACAAAATTGCAGCAAATTCAAATGTATACATAGTCTCAGCAAACTATGCTTTTAATTTACAAAAATTAAACTCACATTGGACAGAATCTCAAACCTCAAAAACTACTAAATGTCACAATCATACAACATAACAAAATACTCCAATATAAGAAAGAATGTATCAGCTTTAAGAATGAGAAGCAATAGCCAAACAGGTCAATGCTTCCACATAAACACATCTTGTTTCTAGAAGGCCTCAACTAGATTCAACAAACTCAGGAACTATATTGAAGGCATTAAACCACTAGCTACTTGATTAATAATATCATCCAAGGGATTATTTGGGAGATCCAAAGAACGAACTATCTCCAAAATGTTTGTGTTACGCTCCTTCATCCCATTCCTTATTGCTAGCCAATTTCGAACTATAGAAAGGATAGAGTCAAGTAATAAATGTATTTTCAGACATCAATTCCTACATATATTATATGCCTGCTGATGTGTAGAAAATGATAAAATAAAATAAAAGGAGAATTTGATATATTATCTTATTAAGAAAGAAATTAAGGTGCAATAACATACCTTAAGAGTACCATCATTTGGGCAAAAGTGGTTCTCAATCACAAGTTCTAACAGGACATCTATCCTGAAAAGATTGGGGAAATTTAAATTTAAAAAAAGAAAAGAAAAAGAAAAAGAAAACAGAGGGAGAGAATATGCATTCATAAATGATAGGTAGATGGATCAGAACACCTTAATGAACATCGTAGCATAATAGGATCCAATTTCTTTAATTCCACCTTAAAATAGTAAATAAAACCAAATTCATATCAATACCCCCTCCCCCCCCCCCCCCGCCCCCCGCACAAAAAAAAAAAAAAAAAAAAAAAAAAAAAGAAGAAGAATAAAAAGCCAGTCAATGAATGAAAAGAGAAGAGCACCCTTTCTTTTCTAATTCTTTCAGTCATTTTATCAAACACAGTGTGCATGACTGATATATTCACACTTGACATACATGTATGTCAGTCCGAACCATCCCATTTTAGAGACAAAATCAAAACCCTAAAGCAACTAAAGAAAACCTACATATTGCATCATTAAGTAATTCACAAGGGATCTCTCTGTGACGTGTAAGCTTCTAGGTGATGGAGGTTGTGGGGATTGTAGGAGTGGACATTGCATCCTTGACATCCAAGAGCTTCTCTAGTAGGGATTTGATCTTTGTTTCCATGGATTTCCAGTACACCTCTCAACCATCTGTGGATTTTGCAATAAAGAACACACCTCAGAGAGGGATCTCTGATAATATCAGATTACGTTGGGGAAGTAGCCTCCCTGCAAAAGAAGAAAAGATGAGTGAGGAAGGGAGACAGGTCAGGCAATGAAGAAGGAAGAAGAAGAAGACAAGCAGCAATAATGAAGGGGAGAGAGAGAGAGAGAGAGAGAGAGAGAGAGAGAGAGAGAGAGAGAGAGAGAGAGAGAGAGAGAGCCTAGAAATGCATTTGAGAAAGCAAGTTTTAGGAGTGCATTTAGGTTGGTCGAAAGGCTTTCTGCAGATCTAGGGATCATCTAGTTGAAGGGGTTTCTACAGATCTAGGGCTCGGTTGGTTGAAGGGGTTTCTTTAGATTTGGGGTGTGGGATGAAGTAGAGGAGTGGAGAAAGGAAGGGATGGGGGTTTCAGTATATCTCTTGCATTTTGAAGGAGTGGTTGGGGGAGAGAGAGAGAGAGAGAGAGAGAGAGAGAGAGAGGAAATAGAGAATGGGAAAAGAGCCCGCCCGAGGGAAAGAGAGGAAATAGCCCACCCAAGGGAAATAAAATCGCACGGGTTATTTTTTATTTTTTTGGGCTTTTAGCTATGACTTAAACCTAAGAAATTAGGCTACAGTTTTAAACCATAACTAAAAGCCCAAATGGTCCATAGCCTTTACTCCATTTTCTGGTAGTGTTTTATCCCATCATTGACCGGTCGTGGGCTGGTGCACGACTAGTCGTGGAGTCGTGCCCTAACACGACTCAAAGTCCAGCGAGTGCACACTATTTTTCTCTGGGGTGCTCGATCGGTCATAGGTGGCGTTCAACTGGTCATGGGTTCATCTCGACCGATCGTGGTTATGCAGATTCGTTTCGTGATTTTGTGCGGATTTCATTTTGCAAGTCCTTTCGCAACTGGGATGTGGAAGGGAGTTTCCTAAAACTATAAAAAGGGGTCTCTAGAGTTTTTTTAAGGTATGATGGAGTACAAGAAAAACACAAGAGGGCTATCAAAGGTGTGAGAGAGAGAGAAAGAAAGAGAGAGGTAGCTTGTAAAAGGGAGGTTATGCTCATGGAGGTGATCTACTGTGCAATTAACATCTCAGCACTTTTACGTCCTCGTAAACGGTGAGATCTCTCCATTTTTCTTTATTCTCTTACTGTTTATCGACTCATGCGTGAGTGATGAAGGTTTGATCATAGCAGGGCATGCTTGTGATCGATTGTAACGTTCTACTTTATAGTAGATTATTGATCTGGACGAGGTCCCGTAGTTTTTACCTCTTTGAGGGTTTTCCACGTAAAAATCTCTTGTGTGGTGTATGATTGTTGCTTTAATTTATTTCATTGCTTTATTATCCATAATTCTGGTTTGTTTCGAGAGGTTAGATCCTAAGGTTTTGTGCAAGGCCCTTAACAAAGTGGTATCAGAGTTAAGTTCATTGAATAGGTAGGATCGATTTAGAATTATGGAAGGTGGCTCATCAAGGATGATCAGCCTTAATGGTTCTAATTGAACCATATAGAAGGCTAAGATGGAGGACTTGCTTTATTGTAAGGACCTATATTTTTCAATTTTAGGCATATCAGCAAAATTCAAGGATATGTCTGATGATGATTGTAAGAACTTGGACCAGAAGGCGGCGGGGTTTATTAGACAATGGTTGAATGATTCTGTGTTCCACAATGTGTCTACAAAGACCTCAGCCACTAGCCTATGGCTGAAATTAGAAGGGTTGTATGAGAGGAAGAGCTGGTAATAAAAGTTTTTAGATAAGGCAACTTATGAATCTCAAGTTCAAGGATGGTGGTTCAGTGGTCGAGCACATGAATGAGGTTAGCAATATAGTGAACTAGTTCTCCCCTATGAAGATGGTCCTGGATGATGAATTGCAGGCTTTGTTATTGTTTAGTTCATTGCCTGACAGTTAGGAGACATTTGTGGTGTTTCTAAGTAACTCCGTGCCAGACGGAAAGATATCCATGTAACAGGTTACTAGTTTTCTCTTCAATGAGGAGACAAGGAGGAAGTCTCAAGGGTCTACTCAGTAAGAGGCCCTTGTGACATAGGAACGGGAGAGAGGAAAGAAGAGGAATGGTAGGAATGCCCGAGATAAATCAAAAGGCAAGTCGAGTAACAAAAAAGATGTTGAATGCTGGAATTGTGGCAAGAAGGGCCACTATAAGCATGAATATCGCAAGGCTAAGAACGACAAGAAAGGAAAAGGAAAGGAGAAGGACGATGAATTAAATTCCACTGCGGTCACTTCAGATAGCAGTGTTATAGTTATTCTTTCTGTATATCATGATGTATGTCTCACGGCTACGAGTCAGGACACCGACTAGGTGATAGACTCGGGAGCCTCTTTTTATGCGACTCCACGTAAGAATTTCTTCACAAGCTACAAGTCAGGTGACTATAAGACCGTGAAGATGGAAAATTCTAGCATATCGAAGATTGTAGGGGTGGGTGATATTTGTGTGAAGAGCAATGTGGGCTGCACATTGGTTCTCAAGGATGTGAGGCATATCTCGAACCTTCGCCTTAACTTGATATCGACGGGAAGGTTGGATGATGATGGCTATGAAGTCAGTTTCCTGGTGGGCGCTGAAAGCTCATCAAGGGTTCATTGATCACAGCCAGAAAAAAGAAATGTTGCACCCTTTACAAAGCAAGTGTCAATGTATGCAAGGATGGGTTAAACATAGTGGATGATACAGCTATTAACATGTGGCACAGGCATTTAGGTCACATGAGTGAAAAATGGCTTCAACTACTAGTGAGGAAGCGGCTCCTTCTAGACGTGACAGGTATGTCTCTCAAAACTTGTCTTGATGTTTATTAGGGAAATAGAATAAAATTTTATTTATTAAAACTACTTCTCATGTTAATAAAGTGCATGCATTAGATTTAGTTTATTCTGATGTTTGTGGTCTTATGAGGACAAAAACCTTAGGTGGGGCATTGTATTTTATTACTTTTATAGATGATACATCTAGGAGAGTTTAAGTTTATGCTTTAAAATCCAAGGATGAGGTCTTTGGTGTGTTGAAATTATTTCATGCTATGGTCGAGAGAGAGAGACAGGTAGATCATTGAAGTGCATCGGTACTAACAGTGGTGGTGAATACATTAGCGACTTTCACGAGTACTGTAAGTCCCTGGGTATACAACATGAACAGACGATTCCCAAGACCCCCCCAGCAGAATGGTGTAGTTGAGAGAATGAATCGCACCATTGTTGAGAGAATCAGATGCATGTTATCCCATGCAAAATTGCCCAAGACGTTCTAGGGAGAAGCAATGCACATGGCGACATATTTGATAAACAGGTCTCCATCAGCCCTGTTGAATGGAGAAGTACCTGAAAAGGTGTGGACTGGACAGGATCCATCGTATAGTCATCTCAGGGTGTTTAGATACAGAGCATCCGTTCACGTACCAAAGGATGAGAGGTCCAAGCTCGATATGAAGATCAGACAATGTGTGTTCTTTGGGTACGATGATGAAAAGTTCAGTTACATATTGTGGGATCCAACCGATAAGAAACTCGTCAGAGCAGAGATGTGATTTTCTTTAATGATTAGTATATAAAAGACATTGGTAAGCCAAAGAATAACTAGCCTAGTTTAGGTGAGCTAGACGACATGGACCCGATTATTCCACCCGTGATGCCTGATGACGGGGGAGTACAGTAAGGTGTAAAGGATGAGAGAGTTCCTTCAGAAGATGGACCAGGAAAGTAGCCCCCACTTGATCCACCTATTGAGCCACAGATGAGGAGGTCATCTAGGGACAAACAGTCATTCAAGAGGTACTCGCCATATGAGTACATTATGCTAACTGATAGGGGAGAGCCAGAAAACTATTCTGAGGCCCTAACCGACAAGCATAAGGAGGAGTGGTTGAAAGCTATGCAAAAGGAGATGAAATCTTTGCATAAGAACCACACCTATGATATGATGAAACTGCCTAAGGGCAAGAAAGCTTTGAGTAACAAGTGGGTGTTCAGAAAGAAGGTTGAGTAGAAGAATTCACAGACGAGATTCAAGGCCAGACTTGTGGTGAAAGGGTTTGGTCAGAGGAAAGGCATAGACTTCGAGGAGATATTCTCATCAGCAGTGAAGATGACATCCATACGGGTGTTGCTTGGGTTGGTGCCTAGCATGAATTTGAAGATAGAGCAGTTGGACGTTAAAACTGCTTTCCTCCATTGTGACCTAGAGGAAAAGATCTACATGCACCAACCAAAGGGGTTCGAAGTCAAAGGAAAAGAGCATATGGTGTGTAGGCTGAGAAAGAGCTTATATGGGCTGAAACAAGCTCCACAGTAATGGTACAAGAAGTTCGATTCATTCATGTTACAGCATGGGTATGACAGAACAGAGTCGGACCACTGTGTGTTCACACGCAAGTTCTCAGATGGTGATTTCTTAATTCTATTGTTATACGTTGATAACATGCTTATCATTGGAAAAGATATCAAAAAGATCAACAGGCTAAAACAGGAGTTGGGCAAGTCATTTGCGATGAAAGACTTGCGCCCGGCTAAACAGATCCTAAGAATGGAGATAACTCGTGACAGAAGCAGCAGGAAGCTTTAGTTGTCACACGAGCGGTATATTGAGAAAGTCCTAGAGTGGTTCAATATGAATACAGTGAAGCCGATCAGTACTCCACTAGATGGTCACTTTAAATTGAGCGACAAGCAATGTCCTAAGATCAAGGCAGAGGTGGAAGGATGCAGAAGATACCCTACGCGTCAGCTGTAGGAAGTTTGATGTATGTTATGGTGTATACACGCCCAGACATAGCATATGCGGTTGGTGTTGTCAGCTGGTATCTTGTCAATCCTAGCAAAGAGTATTGGGCAGTAATGAAGAGGATACTGAAGTATCTAAGAGGCTTATCCAGGTTGAGCCTATGCTATGGTGATGAAAAATCTGTGTTAGAGGGCTATACAGATGCAGATATGGCAAGTGACATAGACTCCAGAAGTCTACATCGGGGTTTATGTCACGTTTGTAGGGGGAGCGGTTTCTTGACAGAGCAAGCTAGAGAAGGTCGTAGCATTGTCGATGGCAAAGGCCGAGTACATTGCAGTCACAGATGCATGTAAAGAGATACTTTGGATGAAGAGATTCTTACAGGAACTTAGCCTGAAGCAAAAACAGCACGTGGTCTATTGTGATAGTCAAAGTGCTATACGCTTGAGCAAGAATCCAAGTTAACATTCCAAGTTGAAGCACAGAGAAATTCGGTATCACTGTATCAGTTATACTTCGGAACAGAATGTGTTACAGTTTGAGAAGGTCCACAGATAATAATGGGTCAGACATGATGACCAAGAATTTGTTCAAGGACAAGTTTGAGGTTTACAGAAACCAGGTTGGCTTGAAGAAGGTGAATCCCTCCTGGGACAAAAAGGGAGAGATTTTAAGGGATTTTTGTCCCGTCATCGACTGGTCGTGAGTCATACACGACCGATCATGGGCTAGTGCACAACTAGTCATGGATTCGTGCCCTAACACGACTTAAAATCCAGTGAGTGCGGACTATTTTTCACCGGGGTACTCGACTGGTTGTAGGTGGCGCTCGATCGGTTGTGGGTTCATCTCGACCGGTCGTGGTTACGCAGATTCATTCCACGATTTTACACGGATTTTGTTTCGCAAGACCTTTCGCAACTGGGATACAGAAGGGAGTTTCCTAAAACTATAAAAAGGTGTTTGTGTGTGTGTGTGTGTGAGAGAGAGAGAGAGAGAGAGAGAAAGAGAGAGAGGAAGCTTATAAAAGAGAGGTTATGCTCGTGGAGATGATCTACTGTTCAATTAACATCTCAGTGCTTCTACGTACTCGTAATCGGTGAGATCTCTCCGTTTTTCTTTATTCTCTTGCTGTTTATCCACTCCTGCATGGGTGATGAAGGTTTGATTATAGCAGGGTGTACTTGTGATCAGTTGTAACATTCTGCTTTATAGTGGATTTTTGATCTGGACGAGGTCCCATGGTTTTTACCTCTTTAAGGGTTTTCCACATAAAAATCTCTTATGTGGTGTGTGATTGTTGCTTTGATTTATTTCATTGCTTTATTATCCATAATTCTAGTTTGTTTCGGGAGGCTAGATCCTAAGGTTTTGTGCAAGGCCCCCAACATCAGGAACGTCTTCAAACATTATTTGTTCTGTCTCAACATCATTAGCTACCTTACCCTTCTCATTTACACATCGTTTCAAATACCTATCATAGAGAAGCAACAACCTAGGATAAGCAGTAGTTCAACTTCAAAATACAAGAAGAGCTATGAACTCGACCCACATATACAATGGCGTTTTGTTAAACCTATGAACTTATGACTCTAATGCAAGTCATTTAAAACCCAAAATATCCATTACAAGGCATAATTTATCTCAACCCGGTGCCAACATAGTGACGAGAGCGCCTTGCGATAAGTGATAAGTGTCAAGTTAAAAACCTTTCCTGATATTGAAAGTTTGGCCTGAATTCACAAAGACATGCAACTATCAGTAATCTTTTAATAGTCAAAGCCTAAAAATAGAAAACGCAAGAATCCATACAAGACAAAAAGACCAGTCACAAACTCATTGTAACCAAGAGTGAATGGAATAGAAAAAGTACTACACAGCTCATTGGACAAAGATTGCACCATGTCAATCCAGTATTGTATTTTTGTATTTACAGGGACTTGAAGAGTATTTTCCACAATCTCACATGTGTTGAATTGCCGTTCAGCTTATAAATGCATCATGCCACTAGGCAGTACCTTATGAGATAAAACACACACACACACACAGATGCTCACACACTAGTTGTACATCCAACTAGTTTTCGTGAGGAGCTCACCATAGTGTTTATATGGCATCTGACCTAACCCGTGTGTGTGTGTGTGTGTGTGTGTGTGTTGCCATGCAGCTTTTATTGACTGAACTCCTACTACAATGCCATGCCACTTCCTGCAATAACAATGCACTTCCATCCTAACATACAATAGGAATTAAGCATAAAAATTACTATCTAATCAAACCCCCAGGAAGAATAAGTAAAATCCTAAAAATTAGCTGGCAGACAAGTGAGCGATGGAGTGGAGTGGCAGATTTGAAGGTCTTGCAGGGAGTTGAAGGCCACTTTTGTAGGAAATGATGGGATCTTGTATTGTTAGAAACGTTAACATGCGTGAGACCCACAAGCTTGCTGTGGCTGCATCAGTATCACCCATTTATCGTGGTTTTCAAAATTTATCCTATTCTATATCAAATGAGTCCTTGCAATCATTTAAATTAAGGTGTTACTAATTTTGGGATTGATCACTTGCGATGCTGGAGAATATAAATGGAAGAGATTAATAGTGAAACATAGCTATAAAGGGAGAATATAACAATAATTTTTGTTCGCATTATCTATACTATGGTCATTATCTTCTAGTTATCTATTTTAAGGCATGTGAGAAGGCTTCGGATACAAGTCTGGGAGACTTTTGGAGCATCCCCCAACCATGTTGTAGCACGTCAGAACAATGTCTAGATTTTCGAACAAAGGGCCCCACTTGTATGGAGGAGGTATATTATCACACAGTTTATGTCATGATGCATCAGGATTATGCACATACTGCATGTTTTACTCAATTTCATAAATGTTCACACCACTTCCCCATTTGTCAATCGCCCTTTGAATGTTTAATTGGCAAAGATTGGAAGGACTGATTGAGAAAGTCTAGCAGAATATGCTTGTGGCTCTCAAGTTATAGGCTGCTTCCATTTCACAATTTCCATATATGATCGATTTAACACCCGAAGCAAACAGCGGCTAAAATTGGTGAAGTATGGATCCTAACAAGTTGAAAAAACCTTTAATGATCTGAAAATGAATAAAACAACTACTATGCTATAAGCCTACTGGTAAAAGTGTTTTCTTGACAGAAGAAATCCTCTGAACTTTGACACGTGCTCATTGGTGAACCCAGGCCAGGCAGGTGCAGGTGGGGTCATGATGGATGAAAGTACTGGGAATTCCATTCCTGAATTCTCAGTCATTGTCAGCATATCTGATTCTGTCTATGCACAAGATTCGCTTCACCTTGCCACAGGGAGTCCAATATGTAGTATCATCACTTCAACCATAAGCCAAGTCATTGTCGAAGGTGATTCTACCAATGTTATTGGGTGGGCCAAAAATGGACAATGCGCCTGGTCAAATCTGATTTGAGGGGACTTTAACCTTAAAAACGTAAAGGAAATCCTCTTCCCAGCCTCTATACAGACGGATATCATCGCAATCTTTCGCTCATATGATGTTTACTAGATGAATTATCTTAATGATTCTTTCTATAATTGATAATTATGTCTTCCAACATTAGTTCCTCTGATATCCATCCAGAACTGTATTAATACCTTGCATCATTTAAGAAAATAATCTTAGAAAGCTCACTAATATGATGAAGTTACTCTTTCCAAACCACTTTATAGTACCTGAGAGTAGTCCAAATTTCAGGTCCCAAAAGAAAATCCTCAAAATGATGAATAAATAGTTTCTCATACTCAAAGGTCATAACAAAAGAAGATAGTTATGTAGTCGGACTAACAATATAGCAATGTTTATATAAAACATTGAAAGAGATGTGAAAATAATACGTGTAGTTTCATAATGTCTTTTTATTAATAACCAATAAACATTCTTTTCCAGAACATTACCTGTTTAAAGAAGCCATATACCAATGCAACTGTCCAAAGAGTATTCTTGAGGTTATTTTGAATTCCACGCGTCAAAAATATAATTACACATTTGTTTCAGGAATTTCAATAAACACCTGACATGTTTGTTGCTCACTAGAATTTTATCAAACAAAGCAACACAAGGAAAAGGATAACTAAGCTAAGACCGAATGTTACCAAGGTAAGAAGATTTGAAGGCTTCCCTGATTGCTCGTCTTGGAGATATTCTGCTAGAGGATGGATTCCTACAAGATGTCGTATTCTCTCCAGGAAATCGTGGGACATCAGCAGGGCCATCAACAAACTAAACACTCAAAAGATCAGGAATGGGCCTTTTGGCCAAACATTTGTATGCTTACAACATCACAAGAAGAAAATAGAAAAAGCAATGACAGATGGAAGGGATTTTGGAATAAAAACAGCAAGAAGAGGAACATACGACGAGGAAAATAGAGATTTCGAGAAAAGCTCACCTATTTGAGATGAATCTACACGGCGTTTAGAAATCCATCAGCAAGAAGAGGAAATTCTTCAAAGAATCAGGGCTCGGGCGAGGAAGCTTGCGCTGTTTGGAAATTTCATCTAAAATTCGAAAGAGGGAAGTGTCGTGCGTTTGGAAATCCCTCATGTAAAATGAGAGGATACTTTCAAATCTGATAATTACGCGTTTACCATCATTTATAACATACACCATATTAACAACCGTACATATAAGGGCCCATTTACTAAATGGTTAAATATTTTTATATAAGAAAATATATACATATTACCCATCTACAACTAGACTCATTATTTGGTTGTTCTGGATAACCCTATATCATTACCACTATTTATATAAATGGTCACCACAATTTTACAGAAAATACAAAACTCGCACACATTTATACTATATAAAAAAATGCTACCATGAGCATTAGATCT